>JARVJO010000269.1:9387027-9405366 GCA_031762555.1 Cynodonichthys magdalenae
CTATCTCATGACCAAATCTTATCTCATGGCCATGCATTAACCATCTCGTAACCATGCATTCATTCTCTTGTAGGCATATATTATTATCTTGTGACCTCACATTAATTATCTCATAGCTATGCCTTAATGTCTTGTGGCCATACATCAACTGTCTTGTAGTCACACATTATCTCGTGGCCATGTGTTTTTATCTCATAGCCACACATATGTTTTTTTTACCCATTGTCACCGGATGGTCTCCGTAGTCTCTAAGAAAAATGGACAGACCAAGTAGGAAGATGGCGGCAGGAGGGCAAGTCAAAGTCTTTTCTTGCTCCTGGTGTTTCTTTTTGGTCACTTCCAATTTCAAATCACAGAGCTACAAATCTGCAGACAAAAGAAGTCTGGATAAAGGCTAACGAGGTTTTGGGGACCAGAAAAGAAAAAACCTTGACAGCTGCTTAATCGCAGCAGGGGTTGTGTGGAGGGTACAGTTGACAGTGTAGGAAGTCTTGAGTGAGTGTGTGTTCTCGCAATGTGAGTGTGTGTGTGTCTACTTTTTAAAAAGTCAATATTTAAGTGTGCTTATGTGAAAATGTATTTGTGCCAAGCCCCTAGAGCTCCTGCAGGCTCCCCAGCAGCGTGTGACGGTTGAAGCTCGGCTTGCTCCGAATCAGGATAGGACTAGGGAGCTGAAATGTGTGTGTTTGTGTGTGTGTTTCTCTCTGTCTCTTGTAGCTGGTGGCTGTTGAGGGGATGTGGGACAGTGAAGCACAGCAGTAAGGAGGCAGTGGTCCAACCTCTGCTAACACCCATCAGGCACAAAGCCAAGAGACTGCTACTGAAGCAATCTACACACACCCACACACATGCATTCACACAAATTTACAGAAATACTCTGAAATTGTCTCAAATTCATGTCATTTTAGCAGCAGGCCTCCTGGTTGCAGCTACTGAGCTGCTTTTGATTCAAGTGAAATCAGTGTGGCACCCAGCTACAGAGTTCTCAGTGTCGGTTTGAGTATTCACCACTTTTTCTGCCAATGCATAATGTTTTTTATCGCCTCTGTTAAGTGTTGTTATTGTGGGTGTAAAAGCATTACAAATTGTTGGCTTTAGCCCACCGACAGAAGGACGTGCTCGCAGCTAAAGCACAGAATTAGTTCCATTTCAGTACAATCACTCCCATCTGTCACAGCAGAAATGTATTTTAATTTGACAGGCTAATTTTTAAGAATGAAATCCTATGGCTTATTGAGGATGAAAAAAATTAAACATTCAGTTGCTACAGTTTGTAATTTTTAGTTTTCCTCCTTTTCTTCCATGTTGCTTTGAACCAGAGGTATTAAACTCTTTCACAGAGGACCACATGAGCATTATGGTGACCCTCAAAGGGCCAGTTTTAATTAATCTGATGTTTTGTCTTCAACTTCAACTAAACACAAAACTGAGCACCACTAACAAACAATAACTGAGCTCTACGTGTTATTTTCTTTAGAGAAACAGCATTTTAAAATGTCTTCTTATAAACACTGATAAGTACTGCGTGTACGACTGACTAAATGTGAAATAAATACTGCAGAAATATTATAAGTAAGACAGTTTTACTCACTGCTGAGTTGTGGTGAGTAGCTGTCTTCTTGAATTCTGAACTTTCACATTTTTCCACATGGAATTCCTACTGAAGTTAGCGTTCCAGTTTAAATTTACAATTTGTAAGTGGGAAATTCCCACTCCCCAGTACAACTGGGCCACCGCAAAAGTAGCCAACAAAAATGGGTGCTGGCTACTTTTGAAATCTGTGCACCTCCACCTGTTAGTGGGATGCTGTCGTTCCACAGGTAAAAAACAACAAGCATTATGAGAGATGTAGTTTATGGCTTTAGAGCAGCCTATTTTAATACATCTTTGTAGCTCTCAAGGGCCACATAAAATGCTGTGGCAGGCCACATTTGGCCTGCGGGCCTTGAGTTTGACATGTGCTTTAAACCATCAGGGGTCAGGTCAAAACTACTCTCAGCATCACAGGTTTCTTAAAGAAATAAAAGAAAGATTATGCTTGTTTGTAGTGGTTTTCTAGTGGTTTGACTTTTGTACACTGAGAAAACAACTCATGAGCTTGAAAGGAAGCGTGACAAGTCCCCTAAAGAAGTTTCATTCCATGTTCCTGTGCAGCATGGATAAAGCTTATTGTATCTCTATATCTCTAATGTTGCTGTATCTCTGTTTGTCTCCAAAAAACTGACAATCATTTTTTGTGCGTTGGTCACAGAGTGTAGGTTGAATGGCATCAGGCAGATGGCCTTTTATTGGGAAAATGTAGGTGTAAGCAGGAATGTCAGCAGACAGACACGGCTTTGACCAGTAGGACATCCATCTCCCTCCCCACTCCTGCGTCTGTCTACCCATCTTCATCTGTCTCTCTTGTGTTTTTTATTTTCCTCCTTGTTGCTCACGTAACTATCTGTTCTTTGCCGAACCAGCAAGCAGCTCGACTAAATTACAGCAACTCATGAGTGATAACAGCTCTGCAAGTGTGCTCTGTTAAGGTAGGCATGAGCAAAATACTGAATTTATATGTAGATGTTCAGAGGTAAGATGTAGTTCTGCTTGTTTTACTATTGCTCAGAGCTATCTGAGCTGCAGTCTTGATTTCTTTAAATTAAACCAACATGTATACGTGGTGCAGCAGCACTTTGATCTTCTGATGCTTTATCTGCACAGATAAATTGTCTTCACTTCTTTGTTGTGAAATCCAGCAAAGCTCAGTGTGTTGCATTTTTATCATCCTCGCCTCTTTTTGGTTTGAAATTCATACATCGTCTGAAAAATGGATTTTTATTTTTCAGGTTGATTTAGTTTGAGTGATTTTAAGAGGAACAAAACAGAACTAGAAATTTTGCTTTTTTACTGAAAAAAAACAGTGAATGCTAAGTTCTGTTACCAGGTAGTTAAAGGAGGCATATCATGGTTTAAATAAAATGGAACTGCAATACTTTGGTCTGAATTCCTCCTTATTATAACTCCACAAGCCCCTCTTTCATCACTTTGCTGAGGTGTGTCTCAGATCAACTTGTTTTGAGACGGTCTCTTTAAATCCAAACAAATCTCTTCACACCCCGCCCCCCTTCAGCTTCTGAACCGGTTTATTTTAGTTTAATATAGGGTTTTAAAACCATATATTGGCACAGGAACTTTTTATTTACAAATTAATTAAAAGATGTCAACAACAGAAGACTTGTCCATCCAGCCAACATCATAGAAAATAAAGAAAACAGGTTGAAAATATGACTCAAACCGAATATAAAGATATCTTTGCAGCTCTGGGAGAGACTAAATTCTACTTTTCTGCACTCCTAGAGACTCAACAAAATGGATTTTGCTTATGTCCCCTTTTAAAGTAAACTAAATCAGCAAAAAGCAAGCTAATAGGAGCCAAGGACCTGCTAAAATGAGCAAAAAAACCTATTAAAAAACACAAAATGTTAGCTAAAAGTAACAAAAGGGTAACTAAAAGCAGTAAATGGCTAGCTAATAATATCAAAAGACTAAGTAATGCAACAAAAGGCTAAGTAAAATAACCAAAATGCCTATTAGAAGCTGCAAAATGTTAGCTAAAGTAAGCAAAAGGGTAACTAAAAGCAGCAACAGGCTAAAGCAGTAAAAATCTAGCTAGCAGCAGCAAAACACTACGCTAAAGCAGATTTTAATAAGAACAGAATTTTTGAAAAGATCATCTATTTCTTTGGGGAAATATTTGTGTGTAAAGTTTTTTCACTTGAAAAGTATAAAAACAAAACACATAGCACCTTTCTCCCTGAATAAGCGGAACTTTTAGAAATCTGAATGGCTGAAATAACACAAACTATACAAAAATAATTGCATTAAATAACGTTTAAAATATTTCTGCAGTTTTTAAAGAGTTAAGCTATGATCAGTACAGGAAACAATATTGTTGGTGTCTCTGTGGCGTGTCAGTAAAATCTCAACTGGTTTTCAGCCCCCCCCACCACTGTGCTCCCTCTCGGCATGTAAATAATACATGTTTAAAGCTTGACTCATGGTTCTGAAGTGAACAGACAGAATCATTCTGTGTCTCACTCCCTGAGGTGGTGTGTGTCTGAATGATGCAGAAGCTGAGACAAAAAAAATTATTGACACAATGTCTTTGATCTCCTTTCTCTTTTTTAATGATGTAAATGTGGATTAAATGAAGGCAAAATGGTGACGATATTTTGTCATTTGTCTGTAAATATCTTACACAACACACTGAACTGATTTTAATGAAACTTTGAGAATCCTTGGATGTAATGCTGCGTTCACACTGAACGCGATTTGAGCGTCAGGAGCGTCAGGTTTACATGCAAAGTCTATGGTGGACGCGCGTTAAGCAGCGTTGGGAAGTGCTGCAGTGCGTCTAGCGCGATTAGAGCGTTGGACGCGATTTTGACGCTGAAATTGTGTTCAGTTTGAATGCAGCATAAGTCTACAAGTAATTAACTTGTGGGGGCAATTCAAGGTGGCTGCCATAGGTTATCAACCATAGCATCACAAAAAATGCTAAGTGAATTTGACAAATAATGAGCAAAATGTTGGTGTGGTAGTAGCTGAGAGTCACTCACAACAAATGCTACGTAGCAGACAGGTGCGGCCAGATCTGGTGTCAAGCTAACTCTTCTGGCATGTTTGTCAACCAGATGTGGACCAGGTCTGGCAATTATGGCATTGTTTTTAAGATGGCATGCAACAACTGGCCCGGATGTGGTTTGATTTCTTTAGCCCCAACTGATTCAGGCCACATAGACCAAACCACAACCGGGCCAGTTATGGCACTGACTAATTTCTTTGTCCCAAATTGATCAATGCAGCGACTGGGCCAGTTGCACTTTAGTTTATGTGATGCTGGCCCATTCGAAAGACCACCTTTGGCAAACCACATCTGGGCCAACGAAGGCTCATCATTCTTTGCTGTTTCTGGGCCTAGTATTAGTGTGTTGTGTGGGCCAGACAAGTGTTTCTCTGTGGGGTATGTGCTAACAGATAATACAAGATAAATTGAGACATTAGAATTAAATTTTTTTAAGTTCCCTGATGAGATTTCTGTTTTTTTGCTTTCTTATTTCCTGTCTCAGGGTTGCCGTTTGATGCTGATATTGTTATGGTTGATGCTTGTCACCTTACAGCTTCAGATCTTTAAATGGGCAGATATTTTTTTTTCCCTCTTCCTAAAAGCAAACAAACAAATATGCCTCAATTTTGCTCTTAAACCTTATTGTGTCAGACGTGGCCTCTGTTGCCTTTTCTCCCAAACGCTTTTATCACAATGCATAAAATTTGTCAGTGGAGCATAAAGGCCTCAATTTCATTACTTTTTTTATTTTTTGAGGATTGGAGCTCAAGTAAGGTCCTTGAAGTGCTAACTGCACACAGAGTTCTCATGTGACCTCTGTACACCAGTGAGGAGAAGGAAGCAGGGAGAGAGAGATGAGCACGGAGCTGCTGATTCATAAAGACTCACCCACACTAACTAGAGCTGTCTGAGTAGGAGAAAAAGGGAGGAAAGGAAGCAAAGAGATAACGGGAGACAGCGGTGGGAAAGAGATGGCGATGATTCATGTAAAATAGAAAAAGAAAACCTCCTCTAGCTAATCTGAAGTGAGGTAGTCTGTGGAAAAAAACTGGAACGGTGAAGAGAAGAATGAATGCACGGCAGAGGGAGAGGAGAATAAATAAAGAGGAGAGATAAAGGAAAAGGATTAGTGTGCTGAAAGCAGGTCTTTCTCTCCGTGTGAATGGAGAGCCGGTGATTTAAACGTCGACACGGCAACAAAAGTTTGCTCTTCTTAATTTATTTTGCTTCACTTTGTTTCAGACGACCGAACCAAATCCTCATCCTGCTGAGATCTCTGTAGTTAGAATGACTTCTGAAATGCATATTAATTGTCCACAAGCATCTAAACTAGGGGTGTCCCGATACCAGATTATATCAAACCGAGTATGAGTACTTCAGTTTGGGTATTTGCCGATACTAAGTACTATTACAGAGTAATATGTAGTTAGAACCAAAACATTACACAGTGACTTTAAAAACACTTTTTAAAATTTAAAACAAGGTGCCTCTCCTTCCTTATAGGCCAAATCAAGTATACAGTTGGAAACTTTTAAAATAAATAAAAATAAGAAATAAGATTTTCTTTCAACTTGTATCAAATGTCTTGTAGATGGAACTGACGAACTTTTCATTTAAAAAGTAAACTAACACATTAAATGTTTTATCAGTACCAGTATCTTAGTATCAATATTGGTATAAGTTTTGTAGACATTAAAAACCAGATTTAGATAATAAATAGACATTTAAATGCTGTGAAACCCCTTTTAAAGATTTTCGTTTTTTTTTTCTTATTTCAAATAATCAGTAAATACAAATTGCAGTTCTTTTTTATTTTCATTTAATAAGAAGCTATTCAGAACTAACCTGCAGTTTTTAATTATCACCGTTGCACCGTATGTGGAAAAAGTGATGGCCCCTTAAGCTTAATAAAGGGTTGAGCCACCATTAGCACAACAACCATGTTTGCAATAACTGGTGATGAGTTTTCAGATGACCATGGAGGAATTTTACTGATGTGTTTCGTATCATTGTCCTGCAGAATTCATACAGCCACAGACCATCACACTACCACCACCGTGCTTGATTCTTTTTCTGATCTGGAAATGACTGTGACAACTGACCCAGTGGTGGTTTGTTTTATGTGGTGCTGGCCCATGCATGGACCACCTCTGGCAAACCACATGGGTAACCAAAAATTCATCATTCTTTGCAATATCTGAGCCGACCGCTAGTTTTAGTGAATTACTTGGACCAGAACTAGGCCAGACACG
This sequence comes from Cynodonichthys magdalenae, assembly GCA_031762555.1. Taxonomy (NCBI): domain Eukaryota; kingdom Metazoa; phylum Chordata; class Actinopteri; order Cyprinodontiformes; family Rivulidae; genus Cynodonichthys; species Cynodonichthys magdalenae. The sequence continues at coordinate 9,393,889 of JARVJO010000269.1, forward strand.
TTTAGATATGTGGGAAGGTTCATCACTGTTCCATGGTTTCTCCATTTATAGATAAGGGCTCTATTTAAATAGATTTTTGATTCTTCTGGAAACTTATATACTGAGGAACATATATGGACCTTTCACCAAAACTGCTTCAACCCAGACAAATAGAGAAGACATCTGTGAGCGGGCAAACACGTGTTTATTTTTAATTTATTTTTACAACACTGTTAATTTAGCTGCGGTTGGAAAGAATAAAGAAACTCTTCCCTCAAACTTCAGGTCTTTCCAAGTCAAATGCTTCTCTAATTCTCCTAAACTAACCAGCTACTCAAACATTGTGACACTTCCACAATATTAAACCTTCTATGAGCCACAACCAGACTGAACCCAGTTCTAAATGTCAGATCCAAGTTTGTAACAGTAAAAGACTCGGTTGAAACAAACCCTAACCCCTCGTGGACTTATACAAATCGTTGTCTCAATAACTTGCATATCTGAGTCAGTATTGAATATATTCGGAGTACGATGCAGTCGATCAATATCTGTCAAAGACTGAACTCTGCCGCAGGGGTGAATAATTTATTTAGTAAAAACCATCTAAACGTCAAACGTGAGGATCTCCTGGTCACAATGAATGTTTGTCATTTATGGTTGAACACACCATAAATGAACACAACATACATGTAGGATAGTAAACATCCGATGGCTCGATGATGAAACACCAGTTTTTATTAGGATCTGTGAACCTGCAAAAAGCTCCTTTCATTGCCACATCTTGGATTGTGTGTGTGTTTATATGTGTGTGTATGAGCTTCCTGTTGGATATTTTTTGCTCCAAGGTCCATCAGGGGGATTGCACTTCTTGGTGCTGCCTCACATGCCCTCACACTCTAAAAGTCTGCAATGAAAGAAGCTCTTTGTCTGCGTTTGTTTCGCTGAGTTTAATGGAATGGAATAATGGTATAAAACCGCTCATGTCTCAGGTTTCCTGTCTTTACACAAAGGACACCGTTATTAAATTTGGTCAGATTTGTTGAGCACATTTGTGTGTAGTGTTTCACATTTGTAAAATGATTTTTCCCTGTTTAAATACATTATTTTTTCACCTTTTTTGATGTGAGCTTTATTAGGCTAATGGTAATGTTTTTGCCTGTGCGTCTGCCTGTCAGTGAAATAACACTGACAACTGAAAACAATTGTCTATAACTCAATTTTAGGGTACTGACCTAATATTTGGTGTGGCGGTAGCTGAGATTGATCTCTGAAAACATACTCTGACAACTATTAGATTATACAAAACCATTATTTAACTTTTTTGCCAATAAAGAGGACCTATTATCGATCCTTAAACAAGTTAGGATACATTCTGTGGGCTATACAAAACATGTTTGTTAGATTTAATATACAAAATCATTTTCAGATAATAAGATTTCACCTGGTCAGTTCTGCCTGTTCTGAGCTCCCTTCAGAACAAGCGGTTTATGCAAATAAGCTCCTGTTGGCAACACCTTCCCAACCTTTTGTTTACATTAGCTCCACCCTCCCAACACAGCATTTATGTTAGCACTTCAGATACGTGAAAATGGCTACTAGTACAAGCAGATGCACAATGGTACAACCGTACGCATGTCTGTCGCTGTTTCCCCAGACCAGCATTATGGAGGGGGAAATGCGAAGCTGCTTGCCTTCTTAGTCGTCAATCAATCTACAGATTTGTGACGAACAGTAGGGACAGAACAGAAAACAGAAATACACCCAGGAAACCGAAACCGCCTACATGTCAGATTCAGCCCCTTCCTGTCCAATCACAGAGGTAGCTATTCGCATTGGATTTGTATTATCACAGGATCTCTGAGTTCAGCAAAATATAGTAGATAATTTGCGGAGTAATTTTTCCTTTACAAATTACTGACATGGCTGATTCGCATGGGATTAACAACACAGACATTCTCTGTAATTATTACAAATAGCATGGAGTCCCTAGGTAAAACAAATCCCGTCAGAATAGGGCTTTGGTCTAAAGCTTTGACATGAAAGGAGGTTGGTGATATACATGTTAGTCCTTTATTTGTAAGGAAAAGGGGCAGAGTTTTTAATGCAGGACAAATCTTGGTCCTACATGACCTTCTACATCTCGTGATGCTTTCGTGCTCAACTGAGTTCATATCACCAGCACTCAACCCTGTATCTGAACGACTCGTGTAAGATTTCACAAGAGAGACTCGGAAAACAGTTTGTGTCATGTTTTGTTCTCAGCTACTCTTTTCCTTTGACAGTCTGTACACGCTGAATCCAGAAATATTTAATCTCATCCTCATCTGCACCTGCTATTAATGTCACTCCGAAGAGTGGATTTAAAACTGTGTTTTTGTGTCTCTGTGTGCTTCAGCTGCGGGGCGGCCCTCGTGGCCGGGATGCCGCTGTGTGCCGTGCCAGTCCACGGTGGACGGTGAGGGGCAGACGGAGGGGACCGAGTGCCGGAGACTGAGAGGAGGCAATCCGCATCAAACCGGAGACATGAACCTCTGCTGGAGCGAGATCAAGCGCAAGTCCCACAACATTCGGTAAGAAAAAAAGCCCACATACGTCAGAAAACACAGGATGAATGGAGCTTTTTATGGACAGAACGGGGTTCTAATTTCTCTGACCTCTTGTTTAACTGGAAAACTGATGCTTTAGTTCAGTGGTTCCCAACCTGGGAGGCGCATAATTTGCTTGATCAGAGGTCCAGGTTTGACATAGCCCGAGACGACGTATTTTCGTTTAGAAAAAAACAGATCCCGCCTGCTGGTTGTAAAGTTCTTTGCAACAATTGACCGTCATTTGTAAAAATGAAAGGAGAAAAAAAAACTTATAGACTGACGGTGCTTTCCAATGAGATTGACTAGGAAGTAAGAAGTGGGGCTTTCAGGAAAATAGGTTGGGAACCACTGCTTTAGTTGTCAAAAAATCTGTCTAATCTGAAAGAAATCATAGAGCACGCTGACAAACAAAGGACAGATGATGCAACTGTGTAGTAGTGGGCTTTAAAATTATGACTCAACGGCAAGGACTCATTTTATCAACAGCCTGTTGCCCTCGACTCCTCTATAGTTTAATTTGTGAGGGACAAGGACATTAGGAAAGAAGTAAGGAGACAAATTGACAAACAAAGTGATGTATATACTGTGGGGAAGAGAGTGAATGCTGTATATAAATATATTGTTTTCTCTTTATAATCCTAGGTATTACAAATTATTTGAAAAGCCTTCCGTCCATTTTAATTTTCATTTTCTTGTTTGATTGCTTGCTGTTTGCCATTGTTGTCTAAGAAACCTATTGTGCTGTTCTGTCATTTACTAAACATGATCTCAAGCAGAGCATCTTAATTAAATCAAAGCTTAGACAGCACTGGGGCAGCTGCAGTTCAGGCACCCTAACGGTTGTCTACTAATTATAAATATGGTATCAATTGATGGCACCTGGGCCTTGTTTGACACAAAAGTTTACACCATCTGATCCAGGAAGTATTAATTATTTAATAGAACCAGGCTTTCAGGTAGGATTTTGGAAGAAAGCAGTGACATGTAAGCCCCACCCTCATACTTATGAAATTTACAAAATTTACAGAGGGGGGAAAAACAAAACTTGCAAAGAGACGTTGAGTGGAGATTGTCGCAACAACAAACAACTGCTGAAGCTGTATAATCTGTACCTTTATCCAAGCATGGCACAACTTTTCTTTGTGTTTTCCTCTGGCTTCAAAAAATTGTGGTCCAAGCTCAGTGTGCACTCTCTGTTGGATGAGAGATTTGCCAAGACCCGAGGCCTGCCCCCAATTCTAATTCTGATTGGCTAGTAGGCGTTTCTAGTTTGTCTAAGAGCGAAAGCTGCATCTCATCCAAAGAAATGTCTGTTAAATTTTGACAAACACAAAGATCAACATGGCACACTGAGAGCATCGCAAAACTGAAGAGAGTGTCACAAAACGGGACGAGGCCATCACAAAACTAGGAGAGAGGGAGTTTCAAAATTGAAAGAATGTGTCGCAAACCAAAGCAGGCATTGGAATGAGATAAAACCTGAATAGAAAGCTTAGGATTTGATATTAATGACTAACGCAGACAGTAGTGATACACCGTTGGGGGGTGGGGTGCAGTTGACCAAATTACATCGGTGTTCTTCTACAATTGTTTCATTTTTACACCATTTTTTGCCAGATTTAAGAGACTCTTTAGATTTTATTTTGATGTCTTTTCAATCCACTGTCTCCTGAAGCCTACGCAGATAGGGTGAGGTGATATAAGAGAAATAATAAAACGATGCACCAGCAGGTGCAAGGCTAAGTTAATTAGTTCAAATGAGTAGCCCGAAGCTAACGGAATTAGCATTAGTGAGCTAAACAGTGATTAGAATTATCGCTCTACACTGATTTTTGTGCTGTAGTGCTGTTCTTTAACGTTTGCTCTTATAAAATCAGTTTGACATTATCTTACAAATATGTAACAATTATTATCATTTTGTTACTTTTTTCAGCGTTTGACAGTTATGTTTACTGATTCTCAAGCAAAGTCACAAAAGAAAAGTATGGTAAAAGTCTATAATGGCAGCAGGATTAAACTGATCCTGCAATTAATACCAGAAACAATCAAAAGCAGATGCCACTCTGCGCAGAAAAAACTAACTCTGCAGTAAATTCTATTCATAAAAAATAAACTAAAAGGACTCTGGATCAGTGTAATCAGCTACTGAAACAAATCCTCATTTAATTTTTGTGGCTATTGTTCTCTTTTGTTGTAATGTATGTTCAGAAATGTTTGACAGCCAGTTTCACACTACAGAAAGGAAAGATAATTAGGTCTAACATGTATGTAGCTTATTTCTCATTAGTTGTTTTACATTTTTCACCTGGCAATACATTTTTAATTGCATTTAAGCAAAATAAAACAAAATTTGTACAATAATGTAAAAAATACACTTAATTATTGATATGATACGGGTAAATACTTCTATAAAGTCACACATGACAAGGTCACCGGTGTGAAGCAATTACAGGGCGTCCATGTTATTATTTAAAGCCTTATTGGAAATTGTGCAGACTGGCCGCATCATTTTTGTTACTTTTAATTCAACTGGCATCCTGTTTAGACAATTGCCCCCCTAATTGCTTGCTTGACCCTGATGTAGCTGGAAAACAGGAAGTGGGGGGAGCGGTTAAGGAAGGATAGTTGTTAAATTGGGTAAGACAGTTCCCCCTGCAGTCCTGCATAATGAGATCACTATGCATGGCCTGCAGCGGCTGTTTATATCCAAAACTACATTCTGGTTGCATCGGACGCAGAGAGGACGAGGGGAACGCAGAAGGACGTTGACGTTTGCAAGGGGGGTTGGTAAAGACGGAGACAGCGAGGAGGAAAACTGACTGCTGGTTTTAAATCATCGCATATGAGAGATGTGGAGAACCGAGAAGGGCAGGATGAAAACAGGACTAAAGAAAGAATGGTTGAATGAGAAAGAGCTCTGCCGAGTAGCTGTCTAACCTTGAGGATAAGAGCTGTCCAGAGGAAACGCTTGACTGCGTTTGATGCCGGTGGCTGGACGAGTACAGACAACTGGTTTATAATAACCTGTCAGGCTTTGATTGACAGTTGTCCAAGGCTTTGATAAAATAAAAGTCATAGCTGCTTCTTCATATCCTTTTAAACTGTCTGACGTTGTCCCTTAGGCTACACTGAGGCTCGACTGGAATTAATTCAGATTTTTGTTGTTGCAGTTCTTTCTAAATCAGGCCAGGAGTCTAATATCCCTCTAATGTTCGTGTGAGACTGAAATGAGGCACAGGTGCTGTGAGCTAAATGCTAACTTGGGCATCTTAAAATGCTCACAGGGACAATGCGACATATGACTAATGAATAGAGAGCCTCATGCTAAAATACACTTAAAGGAAGAAAACATTTCTTTTACACAGAGATTCATTAAAATCAGGAGCATCTCTGAGGTTCACATGATTATTTTACACTAAAACTTTTTCTGCATAGAGAGTGAGAAACAGTCTGTCAGGAGCTAATAAAGTAATAATAATAATAAAAATAATGAGACACAGTGGCTGTGTCTCAATTCAGGGTTTGCAGCCTACCTAGACAGTGACCCACAGAGGCCACTCCCTACGCGGACCGGGTAGGCTGCATAAAACGGCTGTGAAAGAAGGTCTAGCCTTTGGATGACTTATATTTACTTGACCACACACCACCCCGTTACCATAGTGATACGTTTTTTATCACGTCTTCAGACTTAAAATGCGTTGGGAAATGTATTCATATGTGGTGATATTGGAGGAATAACTTCACATTTAAAAACGTTCCACGTAAATAAATAAATAATAAAAAAAAACATTAACAGGGTTTGCGCGGATTCTTAAAAAAAAAAGCCTTAATTAACCTTAAAATGCTTTAAATCAATTTTTCAGAGGCCTTGATGTTAACATAATGTAAATAGAATATTAAATATTAAAATCATTGTTAACATTTATTTATCATTTTCATTAATTTACCAAATGCTTCTCACAGATAGTTGTTTAGTGTTAAAATAAACATTTGTTAAAATTGTAGCTGTTTTTTTTTCATTTGTGTTTTTTTGTGAAGTTGGTCTTAAATTTAATTTCAAGTGGCATTAAAGAGGTCTTAAAAAGTTAAAAATTTTACTTGCCTTGCTGTTGGAACTCTGATATTGGCAAAAAAGTTTATTGCCATTAATTGTGGCATTTAGCTGACAATGATTAATCTGCTAGCTGCGTCATGAATTCTTAGCTGGGTGCATTTATTTCCGTCGTTAGCTGAGGGAGAGTTTGCTGGGGCCTATGTTGGGGCTTCGGTCCACATCTTCAGCTTTTCTTCGAGCCCCGGTTTGTGGCGGTATTTTGGAGGGTTGTGTGGGTTCATAATGTTAGCATTAGCTTCTCTGTGCCACTTTCTGCCATTCTTGTTATTATGTTATATAGGCGCTTGATGGTGAGAGGGTGTTACACACAAAGACATCATCAACACATGGCACTAATCCTAGAAACTGTCAAGTGGCAAGTATTAATCGTTGACAAACGATTGTAACGATTGTCTTAGTGGTTAGCGATTAGCTGTTAGTGTTAGCTTCCCCTAATTTTTACTTGTTTACCTGTGTAACATTAGCTTTTACTATTTTTTTTACATATCTAGCGTTAGCAAAACTATATTTTTAGTTAGTGAATTATGAGCTAATGAAACACATTAGCTGTGCCTTCCACTGTTGCAAATGAAACGATTTGGCCCAACCCTAGAACCGAGTTGCACCGTATTCAAAGGAATTGGACTGAACTGGATTGCATGCACTAGTTTTGAGGTAAAAGTGTTTTAATTTTCATTGAAGCTTCCTGAAATAATTTCTGTTAAATTGTCATTATACTGTATAAATAAATGGAATGCAGCTATTTTGCCTTGAAGACCATTGCTTCTATCATTATTTTGGTTAAGCTCCAAAACCAAATGGATTACTTTAAAAGGCACATTTTCACAATAAGTGTAATTTTATTGTTTGTGATCTATATGTTTTAACCCTGGATTTTTTTATTTTACTGTTGAAATAATTGTTTTTGCTTAATACAGAAAGGAACATAGGTTGGCATGAGCACTAAGGTATCAGCTAACGATAGTGCTACCTTGTCTATCAGGGAAAAATAATAAAAATACTAATAAATCAACACACTTTGAAAATTACTTAGGGCCGTACTTATTTATGTGATTCTCATCTTTGTCCTTATATGATCTGTCTTTGTATTTCAAAGCCTCCTTTCAAAGTGAAACTTTACTTTTAATCCAACAAATCTATTTTCTATTCTAAAGCTATCTATTGAGATTTAGGTCACCTTTTGGGACAAAAAGAATAACTAATCTTCTGCGTGACTGATTCACTCTGTTTCATGGAAAAAGAAACATCCTACTGTTTACTGATTCTTTCTCTAACAGCTCCCTGCGTCTCTTGTTTGCAGTTTGTGGCAGAAAACGCAACTGCTGTTGGACTAATTGGGATGAAACGTGATTTAGTCTTCCATGTTCTAGTTAGACATGGTTTGCAGAATTACAGCCGAACAAAACTGCTTTATCGCCGCGTGGTCCATCAGCGCTGCGGGCAAATGGTCAGTGAGCTTGCTTTGTGTCCGACAGTGGTCGTAACTGTCCAACAACCTCATCAGATCTTACCTCCTGAAGTAAACTCAGGTTCAAGACCAGTTCTGATGCACTCTGTTGATTTTTTTATTGAGACAGAATAGAAAAATAAATAAATACCTTGTATTACACAGTCTCCCCACATAGCAACAAGTGTGGGCCAGATCTGGCATCAAGCTGGCTGACTGTTGGCATGGCAAATGGTTTGTCAACCAGATGTGGGCCAGATCTGGCAATGATGGTACTGTTTTTAAGATGTCATGCCATATTTGGCCCAGTTATGCTTGTTCTATATGGAACAATTCTGTTGACGCCACAACTGGCCCAGGTGTAGTTTGGTTTATATGGTACCAAACTGTCTACACCAAAACTGGCCCAGTTGCAATTTGGTTTATATGGACCAAATCTCTCCACAACCTGCCTGGTTGCAATGTGGGCCACATAAACCACATCGCAACCAGGCCACAACTAGCCTGGCTGTGGTTTGGTTTATGTGGCCCAAAATGTTTTGATGCCATGACTGGCCTAGTTGCGATTTGGTTTATGTGGACCAAATCTGTTGATGCCACAACTGGCTTGGTTGTGGTTTGGTTTATGTGTCCCAAATCTGTCTACACCACAACTGGCCCAGTTATAGTTTGGTTTATGTGGCCCATATCTGCCAATGCCACAACTGGCCCAATTGTGGTTTAGTTTGTTTTGCCCAAATTTGTCAATTCAACAACTGGCCCAGTTGTGGTTTGGTTTATGTGGTGCAGGCCCATGTATGGACCACCAAAGGACAGTCATTTTTGTGATATCTGGGCTAAGTGTTAGTGTGTCACGTGGGCCAGAACTGGGCCAGACAAATGTTGCTGTGTGGGTCTTATATGTATCAGGTGCGAGGTAGCCTCCTTCATATTTCTCATGTTGATCACAGTAAACAGAAGAATGTCAGGAATTGTTGGGGTCCACGCTGTGACACACTGTGACACGACAGCCACTGTTTTTGCTCTGCAGAGGATTATTCACACAGGGTTTGGAGTAGGTTGCTCAGTCGCATGCTCTGAATTGTTTTGCTCCTCGTCTCAAATAGCTGCAGAGATCCAATCGCCCACACAGAGCATCTGTCTGAGGGCAAAGGGGGACCTCTCTGTCATTTCCTCAATGTTGCTGTTTTTTTGCTCACAACTCAATCTCCGTGTTGGCACACATCTCATTTAAAAGTCTATTTTACTGCAATTTTTTGCTCTTCCCTTATATCCTGTTCTTATTATTATTTCTTGAACATTTTCTGTCTTCCACCTTTATGTTTTAGCCCCATGCCAATGTGCTTCATGCAACCTTCTACAGACAGTGTGAGCTCTGTTTGAAGCCCGTTGGTGCTTTCGTGCTCCAGTTTTTCTCCACCCCTGGGGAAAGCTGCAGTAAAAATGCCTGCAGGACATATTGAGTTCCAATTACACTTTAATTATAATTGTGCTCAAAGGTCAAAAGGTCACAACCTAAATCCTCTGCAGGCACTAGTTTGTAGTAAATCAGGTAGGTAGGTCTTTGTACCACAGCTGCATAAGAATCATTGAAGATGTTATAGTAGATTATAAAAAGACAATTGTCAGATTTTTAAATTACCTCATGAGTTTTGAGTTGAAAAAATAAATCCTGCAGCTCTAATACACTTTTGAGGGTCTACTTAAGAAAAGGTGGTTGTAGATTATCAGTGGTGGAGACAGCTAACCAAAAGATTAGCTTTACTAACCATTAATCTGCTAAACAAGAATCTTAGCTCCGCTAATGCTAAAAGAGTTTAGAAGATTTTTTTAAAGAATAGTTAGTGGAAACTAATGCTAACTGCTAAGAAGAGTGGTGGGACTGACACAAACTTGTTAGTTTTCTGTTAAATTTGAAGGTGTGTGGGATTATTTGTGGCAAATTGACCAATCCAAGCCAGAGTTAACCCTTTCAGAATAAAAGCATTTCTTTAATTGAGTTCATATTTTTATAAATACTGCTTAAAGTTAGAGAAAGTATTTGCTAATTATTGTTTGACTACCATATATACATGGTCAGTATTATTTAAATATTGTTAAATGTTATTTTGTTTATTTTTGATGCTCCTAATTTGAAGTTTAGCTGCTAAAGATGCTACATGCTACACACAGTGCCTGACACATTCAGCACTGCATGGAAGATTGGATACATTTTATTTAATTTGAGATAAATGGCATAAAAACTGAAGTTTTACACTTGAGAATTTGTTTAGTGTATAATTAACAGAATCTAATTTAGTTGAAGCTAATCAGCCTGCTAACAGTTTCCAAGGTTAGCAAAAAAAGCTAATCCACTAAATGAGAAGCTAGTTTTGAGAGGATTAGTGGAACTGAACCCACCACTGGTGGTCAAACCTCCTGTGAAATGAAACTTTCAGAATATGAGATATAAATGACTCTCGGATATCACTTCAAATTTTAGCTCAATATTGGTAAAACTACCTGAGTTACAGTCACATTTGTTTTTTCTAAGGTTAATTGACTGTGGCAATCCTCTTAAATTGGGCTGCCTCTAAAGTGCATATATGTATTACTTTTAGAGATTCATTGAGATCACTTCAGTGATTTAGATTATATAAAAATACAAACACAAGCAAAACATCATCACTTGCCAGTTTTCTTCTCTGCGCCAGGTGATAATTACTCGAGAACTCCCAGAAGGCCTTTTTGTCTTTACTCTTAGGGTGCCTTTGACACGATAAAAGTTACCGAGGGTAAAGAGTGGAAACAACAAAGTGTGGATGGAAGAAAGATTTGCATGTTTCAAGGCTACAGGCCTGAAAGAACAAATATTAATAATAAACTGTGGAATAATAAACACCATGAATAGTTTGACAAATTACTTCTTCACGAGTATGTGTGTGTGTGTGTGTGTGCATACTTGGTCTCAAATTAAAGCAGACTGAGATGGCCAAGCTGCTCCTGCTCACCAGTAATCAGAGTTTTCATGCTTTAGAAACAATGGTGGGCCGTATGGATGGCTATACTGTTTGACTAGTGGGGAAAAAATAATTAGTTTTTGCACACACTGTTCCCAGCAGGCTGAAATTTTTATTTACATCAAATAAAATCACTAATGTAGTGAAAACTGTAATAAAAAAACATATTTTGTACATACACTCACCGGCCACTTTATTAGGTACACCATGCCAGTAATGGGTTGGACCCCCTTTTGCCTTCAGAACTGCCTCAATTCTTCGTGGCATGGATTCCACAAGGTGCTGGAAGCATTCCTCAGAGAGTTTGGTCCATATTGACATGATGGCATCACACAGTTGCCGCAGATTCGT
>JARVJO010000269.1:9410119-9432387 GCA_031762555.1 Cynodonichthys magdalenae
GTGATTGGCTGATTAGAAATTAAGTGTTAACGAGCAGTTGGACAGGTGTACCTAATAAAGTGGCCGGTGAGTGTACAGTAGGTTTTGTTCAAATGCAGCTCTGCACACCAAGAATAACAAATTCTTAAATAATTTTTTAAACACATGGAGGTTGATGTCATTAATTACAGAATGTTATTACTAAAATTAAAATAGAACAAACAGTAAAAAACAGATTTTTAATTTAATTTGAAAAGAGAGAAAAACTCATTAACTGAAATGTAATGAGACTTGTTTCGTTTTTAGCCATAAATTCACTGCACCAAAGCTTCAGAAGCAGTTTTTATTCCAAATATCTAAAAACAAGCTTTAGTTACATGATCTTCAGATCTCATGAAATGTCCCAGAGCTAAAACTGACATGGATGTAAGAAACAGCGCACACTTTAACCCATAATGCATCTGTCACTCAGTGGGTTTCATGCTACCAGCTTTCTGTTCTCAAAGCGACACTGATGAGGCTCTGAGCTGAAGGTTTGGTCAAACAGCTGAAAGAGAACAGCAACCGCTTAGCAGGTTTGTCTTCTTTCTGCTGCAGATATAAGATTTGACATGAAAGGTTTTTGTCTTCAGATCATAATACAAGAAATGTTGCCTGAGCGTTTTTGAACAGCAGAGCCGAAACAGAAGGAAATAACTAATGTGGGTCTTTGAGAAACTCAAACAACTTTTTGAAAGCATTTCTGCAGCAGTGGGCTCAGCTAAACAAAAAGATTAGCTAATTTGCTAATCGCTAATACACTAACTAAAACATTAGCTTCAAAGCGCTAAACCACTAAACAGGCAAGATTATTAGTGAAAGTAAATGCTAACTGATAACTGATAACTGTAATCGTAGTTGTGTTGTCCCTAAATCATTAATCCACGGGATACAACCAAATAAACTGAGTAACTACATGTTCCAAATTTCTTTAGGGCATTTTCCCTGACAAAATCACCCTTTCTGAACATATTACAAGGATTTGAGTCACTCAATCTGTGTCACATCTTTTTCTGAGGACTAACGCAGATGGACATGCTAAAGATGCTACACGCACACACAACGGGCATGACTGACTGAACGCTACATATGTGAAGGTATAGTTTTTATCAATGGTGGGCACAGCTAATTAAAAAGCTAGCTTAATTAACCACCAATTTGCTAACTAAAAAATTAGCTGTGTGAATGCTAAACCACTAAACGAGTAAGAAAATTAGTGTAAGCTAATGCTAACTGATAACTCAAGATGGTAATTGGTGCTATATTGTCTCTAAATCCTTAATCCACCAGGATTAAACATAAAGTGAGGAACTAAATCTCCTAAAGTGTTTTGTGGTTAAATTTAGCGACAGCTAATTGGTCCGCTAATGCTTCCAAAGTTTGCAAAAATGCTAATCCGCTAAGCGGAACGTGAGCGTCGTTGTTAGCGAATTTGCGAAACTGTACCCACTGCATTTCTGTAATGTTGATTATACGCATATCGATCAATTTATCTATAATATGAACAACCTACTTTAAATCTGCATACTTCTTAGATAATATCAGTCAGTAGACTTTTTAAATATCTTGTTCCAGTGTTTGTCAGAAATAGCAAATTTATCCTGCAAAAAAGATCTGGGATAAAAATCTTGAATTTTTAATTGTATATACATTAGGACATGTATACAGACGTTTGTAAAAGCAGAATTACAAGAAAATACTTTTGGTTTTATTTCTAAGCTCCCTCGGTTTTAAAATTAAAATTGTAAACATTTAGTGTAAATAATCCTCCTTGTTCAGTGGAGAACAGTAATCCTCTGGTGAGAAGCCACCGCGTCAGATTCACTGTTGCTGTTTAAAATTAATTACCTTCTAGTTTGATTTTTCATTTACTTTTATTATTAGTTAATAAAAAAATGACTTTCACTTTTTAGGTGTACATTTTCAGGTCATCTCTTTTATATTAAGAACAAAAACTAATTATTATTCAGTAAATCCACTTGTTTACAACTTCTAAATCTGTTTTATTTTAATTGTTCTACATTTTATGATTAGATTATTAATTAAATGTTTAGTTTGTTATAAAGTTATACCAAAGTTTTGTTGTTTGTAAAGTTTTAACATATATTGGCTTGTATCAACTTCTAAAAACTGGTATAGATTGAAGACATTTTAGGAAGGATTCTCCAGAGATTTTAGTTGACATGTTAGAATGACAAATCACCTGCAGGGTAGCTCCTTCATGAGCTGAATTTCCTGTTTTCCCCTGGAACAGGAGCACATTTGTCATGAACCACAGAAAAACATGAGCTTTGTGGCAGAGTGTATTATTCTGCTGAAATTACAGGATGAACACACTGTGACCACATTACTCGGGGTCTCACTGTCACTGATTCATCAGGCAAAGCAACACTTTCTAATCTGCAGAAAGTCCACAATCTGTGAGCCGGTGGTCTCTTCATTTATAAAATCCCATTCAAACGTGAAGGGTGGCAGATTTCATCTTTCAAAAGTGTTTTTTTTTTAAATCTCCTACTATCACTACCAAGTCTTCACTTACTGATTCCTGGTTCTCTTTGTGTTTATAATAGTTTTCAGCGATTTCTGTGTCTTCAGTTGTTCAGTATTCGGTGATACCGTTGGTTGGAATTCCTGATTCAAGCTTTCAGTTCTCCTCATTAGTTTTTACGTTTCAGCTCCTCACACCTGAGATCAGTCCAGCTTTTCATACTCTGAAGGTAGTGTCTCACTGAGCTATAGCTGTTGGAGACTAGTTGATGAAAACTGCACGGCAGTCTAGTTGAATACTAAGTGTTTGCAAGCCAAGCAACTGCAATCTGCGCCAGTAGTTTTTATGAATTGGGTCTAGAGCTGGACAATTTGTTGTTAGAGCATTGTCGTCGTAATGTACATGTGTGTAATAGCCACATTTCAGGTCCTGCAATGTAGGAGGAAAGGTTTATCAATGTGTTTTCTAGGGACTAAACCACTAAACTATGTTATTGCACTAAAAGGTCGCGTGTTGCGGCTTCTATTTTGACCGGTTGCCTCCGCCAGTATAAACGTGCAGCTTCATGTCCAAAACAGCTAAAACTTTAATTTTGTTGTGAAACTTCTGAGACAATAATGACAACGTTTTGCCTAGAAGTGTTGTCTGTGAATTCTCAAACTGTGGAGGAAGACAACGAGGATCTTGAAAAACAAGGCAGATTTGCTAGGGGTGAGCGATACTAGAAATTTTGGTATTGATTCGATAACAATTACATACAAGGCTGGAATCTCCGTTACCGATACGTTTGACTTGAAACGTCATGTTCATTGAATAATTTTGTGATTTTTGCCTTCAGTTAGTTGATTATGATAAAACACAAGACAAAGAATTTAGGCAAGTAAAAACGTTTTGTAATTAATTACAATATAAAACAATAAAACAGTATAAAAATAATAAAAAATCCCCTATTACCTTCTACTACACAAAAAAGTCACTAGTGCCAATTGAAAAAAATCTATATTTAAATGTGATGTCAACAACACAACAAAAAAATACCTTCCATTGGGGTTTAACATAATGAGTAACTAAATGACTGGGAGACTCTGCACTACTGACTTTATTTTAACTTTATTTTCACTAATGACTATTTTTTTTTTTTACAAATAAAGTGTAAACAAAGGTATCTATCTCATCTTGCTGGTATCGATTCTCTACCGCTGCTCATCTTGTTATTGATAATATCAATAATAAACATTTATGTATAAACATTTCTGGTAAAACGCAGATCACGTTTGCACATGATAGAGAAAGCCTGTACTCAGGCCCATGAACAATAAAAACAATAAAACACAAGAATAACTCTCAAATGCAGACAAAAACTTACTTGTAACTCGCTCAAAATAATAAAAATTGGTGATATTCAAGTCATCTGTTGAAAATTCCTGTATTTTTTCATATCACAATATAAATCACAGGGTTAGAAAAAATCCCTGTCAGGTTTTTCCAGTATCAAGCAGCTGTATTCTGCAGCAGCCATAAACATTATTATGTAGAAATAGTAGAACTAATGATCAGAAGAGTGTGTAACTATTAACAACAGTGAATATTGATTGCTTCTACCACCCACTACCATCCAGTCCAGATTAGTTTGATGACAGAAGCTGCTGGTCATTTCTTTGTACCTGGTTTCTAATCAAACTCTGACCAGCAGCGTATTGATCTTAGCTGCAGCGAGCCGCTTTGATCAATGAGCAGTCAGTGTGTTACCGTATCACCTGATGTTCCTTCTCAAAACGCCACTCCTGAAAGTCCCTTCAAACGTAAACATTTTCACTCGCGTCGCGAATCATCTGAATAATAAAAACCGACACAATTTCCTACTTTGCTAAACTATGTTGGCAACTGTCATCTTCCTCAAGCTCCTTGCTTTGACAAGCATAACAAGTCATCTATAATGAATGAACATCAGGAAATTTATTCAGGCAACAGAACCCTCAAAGGTTGGGTCCACCCATGAGACGCAGCTGAAGGCAGGGAGTCCCTCAGTCGGTAGTTCGTCAGAATCTGAAAGATGAACCGTGAGAAGGGGTTAGGATGGTTCCACACACAGAAACGGTGACAAACATGCACTCAATATCCACAAACAAACATCCTCACAAACCCAATTTGCAGGAACACAGATTCTGATGGAAAACACCCAACGTTCAGACACAAACACAAGCCTCAGCAGCACTGTACATCACTGTTTTACTGCAAATTTACAAAACATAAAGAACTCCAGGTTTCTCTCCTGTGCTTCTTATTTATCCCTCTCGCTTGTCTCTGCTTCCCACAGCAGTCGCTCCATCTGTCTTTCTGCGTTTACGTAACAAAAGGTCCTCCTCCTTTGTATGCATCTGTGCACGCTCATCCTTTTTCTCTGTACGTTCGTGTGAGCGGAATGAAATTCAGCATGGTTTTCACTCATATCGTTTTGCAGCAGTGCAGGAAGTAGAATTGCTTTCTGCACCGTAGGACACGTTTAGCTTCCTGATCTACGTGGCACGATGGAGACATCTCCACACATTCCAAACCCAACAGAACCGTGTAAATAAAGATTAATAAATTAGCAACATACTTACAGCTTACTTCAGATTGGTCTTTATGGCTGGTTTGATTAGCATTTGGGGTAAAAATGAATTCACACCGCCGCTTCTGTAGACGGCACAGATGAAGAAATCACCATTTGGACAGCGAGCTATCGAGGTGGAAAATAATCTTCAGCCACATAATGACAAGCAGATGTAGCCACAACTGTTGTAAAACCTGTAATCTGGTATGAATCTGATGCAAATGCAGTATTTTGTTACTGTTTTTAAATTATTATTATTATTATTGCTATGTTTTTTTTTACAAGAAGTGTTACTCTAATTAGTATCTGTAGCTTGTAGCAGATACAAGAAAACTTGCAAAGTCATAGATGCTTCTGATGGTATTTTTACTTAGCGATTATGTTAGCGATAATTTTAGTTAGTAGATTGAGTTAGCAACACTATATTTTTAGTCAGTAGATTGTAGCTATGTTTACATGGACATAAGTAATCGAATTAAACGGCCATTCGGAATAAAAATGTCATTTAAACACCCCATTTGGATTGTTCTGATCAGATTTAGCTCGATTCGAATTAATTTTTAATCGGAATGAGAGGTGATTTATGCCGATTGATAATCCTAACAGAGTGCATGTAAACACTTTATCTGATCATCTTATTCTAATTGTGGAAAACTGACCTGACTGCACGTCTTCTCACTTTCATCCATCAGTTTCTGCACGGCATACGGACTTTTTGTGTTACCTCACAAACGTTTGCCTTACCTTGCAAATTGGTTTTACGTTCCCATGCAAAAGTTTGTTTTGTATGAACTGAATTAAATCAGACTTTTATTTTGAAATATCCAGTTACCAAAACGGGATGTGTCGCCACAAGTTCGTGAAATTGATGTTGTGTTAAAAAATCGGCATATTGCATACTTCCACGCGTGCCTGTGCAATATATTCATTCCGAAGCTGAATCAAAGTAGTAGGCTAAGTCGCTAATGGTGAGCATGTAAATTTGTTAATAAACCGGCAGGCACAACAGTGATAAACGATATTTGTGAGGGAATGCAAAAGAAAAAAATCCCTCCATGTCCTCTGCCAGCTCTTTACGCATGTCAGTGCTTCTATTCTGAAAAACAGCCTGGTGCATGTAAACAATACATTTGGATTATTTAATCTGAATACATTTCAATCCAATCAAAGAATTTTGCGCATGTAAACATAACTATTGTCAGCAAAGCCATAATTTTTGTTAGCAGATTATCAGCTAGCAAAGCTATGTTTTGGGTTAGCTCTGTCCACCAGTGCTAGGGTCTTATACGTATAATATGGAGACAAGAATAAACGGTTCTATCAGTTTTATTTCAAGGCTTTTCAGCTGCAGTTCTCTGAAAGATAGTAAAGGAAAAATAATCACATCTGAATGTGTGCCCTCCATGACTAAAAGGTAGAAGGAATGTTTCATTGGGGCCATCACGGTTTAATTTTCTTTGCCAGCTTTTGCAACATCTCTGCAACTGACAGAAGAAAAAGAATCCAAGAAAAACTTTTTTTCTTCTTCTTCTATTACTGAAAGGTTCTCTGAACCCTGAGGCGATAAACGAGCACACACCTCACTCCTTAAACAGCAGAAACCAGCACATGTTCCATACATTATTTAATGGTTGAAGACCAGGCTAAGCTTCTCTTTGCAGCCTTGAACTGATTGTTGTATGAATAGAAGATTTACTTTGAAGTTCTGTCAAAAAGCACCTTAAATTAGCATAAAAATAACTTTGTCTGTGATACAAGGAATAAAATCTCAGCGTTTGCATATGATATAATTTTATATTTACATGTATAACATCACTGATGAAGGACATCAGTGTAAATACAGGCTGCTCCCCAAACAATTTTTTTCCTTTTATGTTGAGTGGCATATTTATCTGCCATAAATCTTTTACATGAAGGTAAATCAGGAAGTGGAACGGAAGGTCAGTTTTGTCATTTATTTTAACAGACTTTTAGCAAAACACATTGTGTTCAAAGGACAAAAAGTTTCCTTTAGAATTCCAGCAGCAGGTAAATGGACTGCTTTTATTGCTGACCACTCAAAATGCTTTTACTCTTTAAGTCACACACCTATTCACACTCACTCACTCACGCACACACATGCAGACAGACTGAGCAACCTGAGGGTCAATATGCCCAAGGATATGTCAGAATGTTGAAAGGAAAGTTGGGATCAAACATGCAGCTTTCTGGCAGACAGCCGCTCGTCCTTCTG
Source organism: Cynodonichthys magdalenae (assembly GCA_031762555.1). Classification (NCBI taxonomy): domain Eukaryota; kingdom Metazoa; phylum Chordata; class Actinopteri; order Cyprinodontiformes; family Rivulidae; genus Cynodonichthys; species Cynodonichthys magdalenae. The sequence goes on from JARVJO010000269.1 coordinate 9,417,452, forward strand.
AGCCACAGCTGCTCGTAAACATTACTAATTGTTGTGGTCTGAGTGTGTAGGAGTGGTTCACAGGACACACAACACACTGAGTCCAGGCAATTGTACTGTTTTAAAATGATTTTAATAAACACAGTCATCAGAACAGAAAAGGGACTTTGGGAGCCTCGGCCAAAACACAAAATAGTGAGAAAACTCAGACCAGAAATCCACTTAGCCCTAAATACCAAAAACATAAAGGCAGGAAATTAGGAAAACAGTAGCTAAAAGCTAAAGGTTAAAAAAATTTTATTTGGCAAGACAGAAGCTAAATTAGCTAAACAAATGTGAACATTTTAGGAGCATAAAAAGACAAAAATAAAGTAAACCTACAGATCTCAGTGGGTTTACAGGGAAGAACTTTGTAAACAAGTTAAAGTTCTAATATATCAAAGGTTAGAATATCACAAATTTATTCTTATATAAATATAAAAAAAACATACTGAAGTAACTGTAAACAGCTGAATCAGCATTCACACCAAAACATGCTGACTTAACATTTTAGCTCAATGTTTAGTTTGTTGTTACAAAGGTGGAAATGTTCATATTTTCAGTCTCTCCTGGTTTAATACTACAGAACACACACACACCTGTACACACACCTGTAGTCTCACCTTCCTGCAGCCCAGCAGGCCAGGAGTTTTTCCTGGCAGCTCCCGTCATGTGAGGACAAATCTATTAAAGCAGAAGTGGTTCTGTATTCGTCTCACCTGCTGTGTGCGAGCAGAGGAAGCAGCAGCATTTCGACGACTGCTCCGTGTGCTTTTTGTTTGTTTTTTCTGGGTGTGTTTCCTGTTCGGATCTCTGCTGTTGCTCTTTGAAGCATTTTTGAATTTGGGTGCAGAAGCGTCAGGGTCACCTCTCGACGGACGACCTCACTTAGAGATCTCCGAGGCTCGTGTCTGTGCCGAGCTGAAACAGAAACCATCAGAATGTGTGTGTGTGTGTGTTGAATGTATGAGTGTGTGTTTACACCTGGGTCAAAGAAAAGAAAACTGTCCCCTGATTCAATTACCAACACAAACTGAGTTTAGGGGCCAACAAGAGGACATCCTGCTCAGCTTCACTCACTGTTTGTCACAGATTTGTACAAAAAGGCTGATAAATTCAGACTGATTCCTGCTTTTCTTTTCTTTAAGTATTAAAAACATTTCCTGCACGTCTTCCTGAAGCAACATAATCCTTCATATGTCAGAACTCTTTCAAGCCCAATTTAATTTGGATCAAATTGCCTAATGGGAATTTTTTTCTTTACTCTCTAAAATATATATGGCATTACTTTTCATAGCAGGCTAACATTTTATGCTGGGAGAAGATAATTTAATGCTTTTTAAACTTAATAATACAACATAATTTCACTTCTAATTAGACTAGTCAGTGTCTGATTAGAAGCTTGTACCGTTAGGTGTTTCTCCATTTCATTCAGCATCTGAATATAAATTATTCAATGAAAGGGAAAAAAGAGACACTGTCGCACATCTTTTTATGACTCTTGATTTCACTCAACCTCATTATCTCTGATATGACACGCTTGCAAATTGTGATGTACAGGCGTAATGAAACGTGCACGCAGGACCATAATGTGTGTAATTGAAACTGTAGGGAACCTTCTCGTCGCTCTCACCTCTCCATGTACCAGCTGTGCCTCTGAGGAGCAGAGCTTCTCCCTCAAACATTTTATTTTACATCCAGGGTAGTAAACAGAAAAATTCAGTTTTTTTTAACCAGCAAATTTCCAGAGCTCTCTATCACCTTCTCGTGTAAACTGGCACATTTTTTTAAAGAATTATAGTCGGCTTCAGTGGTGAACACAGCTAACCAGAAACTTAGCTTTCTTCTGTGCACAACGTCTGTTTTATCTCCATTCATGAGTTTTTCAGAGTTTTATAACTCTCGTTATAAATGTCTGCTTCCTGGTACAACAGTCGGCTCTGGAAGTGAGTTTTTTTTTTTTTAACGAGTGGTTAAATTATCCGAGCACTTCCAGCACAAACACACATGCCCACTAACTTCAGACCAATCACACATTACCTTCGTAGCGGGAGGGGGGGTAAAAAGTTCTGCCGGTGGGGTGTGCCAAAAGGAGTGGCCGAGTCGACGCCGGTGACGTGATTAACGACAATCCATGTCCACTTTGGCAGTTCGGAGGGAGTGTGAATTTGGCTTTAGTTCATCAAATATTACCTTTAAGCTGATTTTATTGTGTTGTGATAATAATGCTAATATATTAATATTTTTCTAATTTTGATCTAATTTTGCTTTTGTTTAGCGTGGTCATGGTTGCTAGGCAACAGGATGTACGCCGAGGTAAGGACGGGAGGCTAGACCTTCCAAATTCAATTTTCCGGTCTTTGCGGTCTACCGAGGTCCCAGCCCATCTAGACTGGGTAGGCCGGGTCCTTCGGAGAACCCAGCCTCTGAATTTGGGCACAGCCATAGCTTCACTAACGCTAAACCATTACACTTCTAAAAAAAAATGATGTATGCTAACGCTAAACAAGTAAAAATTAGCAGAAGCCAACACTAACAGCTAATAGCTAACAGTCTGTGTCACACGTCTTCTCCTTCCAGCTGAAGGCTGGTGGGATTTCAGTCTTCAGACTTTCTGTTAATCTTTCAATGTCTTTTATTTGTTTTGCCTTTTACTTTTTTTCTGCTCACTTTTTATTTCAACACTATTTGAAAATTCAACCAAATAAATGATTTGTGTTTTAGTGACAAGCTGTTACAAAGTAGATAAAGATCCAATTTAGGTGTTTTTTTTCTGTTGAGTTGACACGAAACAGAAAACCTAACACTGGATCATTCTTCAAGTTTAGGAGCTTTTTTTTTTATGCCTGAATGATTTGAAACAAAAACATTTCCTAAAAACAGATAAATAATTGAACAGAAAGCTGAAGTTCAAAGGATTTTTAAAGAATTACAAGAAAATCAGACTCTTTGGAAGCAAAAACGAAACAAACAATCCGAGACTTTCACAGAATACTGTTTGTTCAGCTGATTGAACCTGACTAATGACTGGAATAAAACTTCAGAATCAGGTCAGTCTGAACAGCAGACACAGAGATGCAGCAAAATGAAGCATGACGAGGAGGACATTTGAACCAAATCTTCCTCCATTCTCGAGAGAGGGAAAAAGTGAGAACTGTGAGATGAACTCTGACGAAACGAAGACACAGAAATGCAGAGTTTTGAGTTTTTCACTGATTCACGTCTGCAGGGTCGGATCATCGAAGTTCAAACTGAACCTGCAGAGAAACGTCACACAGAGCAGGAGATGCTGAGAGCGTTTCAAAAAATAAACCATAAAAGGATCTGGATTACTTTGGTGGTTACATGCTGATGCTGAAACCTGCTACCAAAAAAGTCTGTTTAAAAAGCAAATAATTATTAATTTAATGATTAAAATGTCTAAGATCAGAGAATCCTTTAATTCGACTGAACTCCGGGAGAAATGCACCTCTTACAGTAAACATTCATCTTGTTTCCATCAGGCTCTTTAATGTAATTTTTGTGTTAATTTAAAAAAAAAGTTGTGATTTAAATATTATAAGAGAAAAATGCTTCAGTCAGAGTTACAGGCTGTCACTCTGCTGGTTGGATGTTTTGAGTTTTCTGGTCTGTGCTATTTAACGCCGGAGACACTAAAATCTTTGCCTGTGCATGTGTCTGTTAGCAAAAGATCAAGATGGCTGCTACAGCCAACTGACTATTGGAAACACACATAAACAGCTAAAGCTTAGCTAGTTTTACAGATACTGAGCTGGAATTTGTTGTGGTAGTAGCTGAGAGTCATCCTTTAGACCTTTTTGCACTACAAGGGCCGGCCTGGCTTCAAGCCTGGGTTCAGGGTTTACAATGTTTAAACTGTTTTTTTTTTCCAAACAAGGTCAACTAAACAACAGCCGAAGCAAGCTAGCGAGCAACAACATGCTAACATTAGCTACTATTAGCTTACCATCCTCTATCGTGCTGCCCTCTTAAGCATCATACTGCTGGATGGTCAGGTACAGTCTTTGGTATTTTTTCTTTGGGTTTGGTGTAGTTGTAGTAATGTTGTGTCACAAATAAAATGAAACAAGATTCATGTGTGTTTTATGTAATGATCCCGCCCACATTGAGGCTTAATGTAAACACAACCAGGGTTGCGGTAGAAAAAGGCCAGGCCTTACTAGGGGTGCACCAATTAATCGATTCACATCAGAAATCGTGATTCTCATTTATGATTCAGAATCTATTTAAAATAAAGCAAATCCAGTGGCTGTCAGCCTCTGTTTTGTAACTATGTGGGACATCCTGACGTCGCCAGGCAGCTGCTTCTGGAACGTATGCATGAGCAGAAAACACCAAAACAAAGACTAAACTACAAAAATTGAGAAAAGAGCGATTCAAACGGCCCCATCTTCTTTGAAGGCAAAGATTTGGGCTCATTTTGGGTTTAACCAAATGAGTCTGAGTTTAACATGAGCTTCACTTGGTGCAAGGTTTGCAAAATGAAGATGAAGCACAACAAATGGGCTCACACTATCAGTTTTAACTGAAAAATCGATTTTGAATCGAATAGTGAAATAGTAAAATATTCCCACCCCTAGGCCTTACAGTGCAAAAAATCGTTTTGAGCACTTGTGTTTTTGCTCTGTAAGGCTCACCAGTCAGCCTGGACTTATTCTACCCAGACCCTGGTTGTGTTTGCTTTGAGCAGAGAGCCGCCGTGACGTGGGCAGGCATCATCATATCAAAAACGCAGAAATCTTTGTGACGTCATTTCATTTGCAACACAACAATGGACGACACGGAGCTGGTGGTGCTTCTCTATACAAATCAAGACCTGCTGAAACAGCGAGGTGACGTCAAATCGGCCCCAGCAGCCCGACCTGAATCTAACCCCAGGTCTCTGAGTTCCCGATGTCAGGCTGGAAGTGGGTCATAAAGGCAAATAAACAAAAAACAGAAAAAACCAACAGGACAGAATATAAAGGGATGCTAACGAGGAGAAACTTCACACACCTGGGGAGAGAACGAGAAGCAGGTGAGAGTGGGTGGGGCTGGAGCAGAGACTGAACTAATGACTCAGGGAGGGTCCGATTCAGAACCTAGTGAAACCAAAGTCACAGAACTAACAATAGGTACAAAACTAAAAACACCAGAACATAAACCATGACAGGAATCAATCCTAAATAAAGAACTAAATCAGTTACTGAAAAATACTGACAAAAATCATCTCGGTTTAAAACTCCGACATGAAACCATCCATAGTCCCTGTAGCCAGTTCTGGTTCTGCTCTGGGGACCCTGATTTTAATTAGATCAGACTATAATGGTAACATGATTTTATGTTTCAGGTCCAGATATTTTGTTGGTTTTAGGAGCATTAGGTGGTTTGAATTTGATGGATTGCACAATTTATAAGTGGCCTGGTTTACAAGAGAGGAGCTTCTATTAAATGCAAAGAGGAAGAGAAAAGCAGCAACCAGAGAATTAATATGAGTGAATAAACAGAACGTCACTCAGTAACGGGTCTGTCCTCTCTGTCAGCACTCATCCTGATCAACATGCTGCCTGCTGACACACACACACACACACACACAGAAGTGTTTTCACCAGTCTGAAGCACAGCTTCCTAGAACTTCAGCATGCTGCCTTTTCCCTGTAGTCAGTCTGCCTGAGCGCAGATAATTATTGCTCCAAATTTTGTTAAGGTTGAGAAAAACACAAACTAGATTTTATATAAACTGTGTGATGTTCTTTGTTTCAACCAGGACAGCTTTTTTATTCTGCAGACGGTCACAATCTGCAAGGTATCAAAGGAAAAACAATCTCATTAGGCAAAACTAAACTGAAGATTTATACCTCCTTGAATGAATGCGTGACTTACCGTTTTTCAGGCCAGAATTTTAGACTGACATCCTTTAGTACTGGGAGTTATGACCAAAGATTTATATCCCAGGACTTGGCAGTATTTTTCTTTTCATGCATACCTGTGTGTGTTAACCATACTGAGTAGGAGGGAAATGTCTGCTGTAAAGTGGCTAAGAACTGCCTGCATCACTCCTAATAACATCCACATTAAGCTAGTTCTACTATCTTAACTCATTAAACTAGTTCTACTATGTTAACTCATTAGGCCAGCTCTGCAATGAATGGGAGGTAACTGGAGTCAACGTCTGTGACCGAACTGTAAGAAACCACCTAAAGGAAATGGGATTTACATACAGAAAAGCTAAACGAAAGCCATCATTAACACCTAAACAGAAAAAACAAGGTTACAATGGGCTAAGGAAAAGCAATCATAGACTGTGGATGAATCACAAATCTGCTCTGGGCAAGGTGATGATGCTGGAACTTTTGTTTGGTGCCGTTCCAATGAGATTTATTAAGATGACTTCCTGAAGAGAACATGCAAATTTCCACAGTCATTGATGATGTGGGGCTGTATGTCAGGTAAAGGCACTGGGGAGGTGATTGTCATTACATCTTCAATAAATGCACAAGTTTACGTTGATATTTTGGACACATTTTTTATCCCATCAATTGAAAGGATGTTTGAGGATGATGAAATCATTTTTCAAGATGATAATGCATCCTGCCATAGAGCAAGTACTGTGAAAACATTCCTTGAAAAAAGACACATAAGGTCAATGTCATGGCCTGCAAATAGTCCGGATCTCAATCCAATTGAAAATCTTTGGTGGAAGTTGAAGAAAATGGTCCATGACAAGACTCCAACCTGCAAAGCTGATCTGGAAACAGCAATCAGAGAAAGTTGGAGGCAGATTGATGAGTATTGTTTGTCACTCATTAAGTTCATGCCTCAGAGACTGGAAGCTGTTAGAAAAGCCAGAGGTGGTGCAACAAAATACTAGTGATGAGTTGGAGTGTTCTTTTGTTTGTTTGTTTTTCATGATTTCATAATTTTTTCCTCAGAATTGAGTGATTCTATATTTTTCCCCCCTGCTTAACCAAAAAAAGGAACTGTTACTGACTGCCACAATTTCTTTTCTTGATTTCTGCTATGTTAACTCATTAGACCAGTTCTGTTATGTTAACTCATTGAGCCTATTTCCTGGCATGATTGTATATTTAAAATAAAAATCAAGCTGGACTTGAACCGAGACTTTGGTCCCGCCCCGCGTCGACCCCTGAGCTGGGGGCCAGACCACAGGGAAATGCGATGTTCTGAATGTTGTTCAGGTTATTCAAATCAGTATGTTGGTATACAGAACATTCATTCAAAAAAATAAAAACAGGTTTTCGTTACGGACCTTTGTACAACCCAGATCTGCATGATCTCACATTATGATGGAGTCGTAACCATTTTTGTCAAATGTAACACGAAACATCATGCTCAGAGTGCGTGTTGTGAATAACTCTCAGCTACTACCACTTCAAAGTTAGCTCAAAATCTGAGTTATAACCTTGTTTTTGTTGGTTAATATCCCTTAGCTGTGGTGGCCATCTTGAATTAGGTTGACTCATGTTTATGTAACGATGATTACTTCCTGAACGTTTCGTTTAAAATCCAGTCCAGTGGTTCATGAGATATTTTGCTAACAGACAGAATTGCAAAAACAGTTTTCCTGTACCTTTCAACAGCAAGTGCTCATTAAATCTGATTCTAAGAACCAGTTAACTGATTTATTTTAATGGTTTAAAGGATGATAATGTTTAATAAAAGAGTCAAGTGAAACACATCTGATGTGAAATAATGAAGCTGATGCAACAACTCCAATCATCCGTCCGTTCGTTTTCTTCCGCTTATCCAGGGTCGGGTCGCAGGGGCAGCAGCCTAAGCAGAGAGACCCAGACTTCCCTCTCCCCAGCCACTTGGGCCAACTCGTCTGGGGGAATCCCAAGGAGTTCCCAGGCCAGTCGAGAGACATAGTCCCTCCAGCGTAGGATCCAACTCGAATCATATATATATTTATTTTTTTCAGTCTCTTTAGATCAAAGCAAAGAGTTCACGCAGCTCTGCTAAATCTACTTTTACTCTTTGGTTTGAGTGAGGTTGAAAAACTCCACCAAATTATTAAAGGTGTTTTTTTTCATTTTACAAGACATGTCATGTTTAAAATACTTGTTAACTGGAAACACGGTGCAAGACAACCCAGCTGCTGTTTTTAAATTCTGATTGAGGGTTTTTTCTGTAACCATTTTATTCCTTTATGAATAATTTGCATGTTTAAATTTAATAATGTGTTGTGGACAGTGAGAGCCAGAGACCACAACTCATCTGTGTGTGTGTGTGTGTGTGTGTGTGTGTGTGTGTTGACAGGGCACGGCTAGAAGCTTTCTCTGACAACAGCGGGAAGCTGCAGCTCTCCCTGCAGGAGATCATCGAGTGGCTGACGGCCAAGGACGAGGAGCTGTCGGAGCAGCTGCCCATAGGAGGCGACGTGGGGGCCGTCCAGCACCAGAGAGAGTTCCATCAGGTAACTGCTCTAATTAACCACACACACACACACACACAAGTGACTTCATGGAGACAAAGACGTTAAGTGTGACAAACATAAGAAAACACCTGAGGCTCAGGGTGACCAGAGTCAAACCAACACCAGGTTGCCTCGATGCTCCGGCTGTTCTTAGCTTTAAATCTCTGTATTTTTGACCTTTTTGTTTTGTTTTTTTTAGAATATGACAGTAGAATGTTGCCCGTGGTCCTGTGCAGGAATCTGTGCAGTGTTTTGTAGAATGGTTCAGTGTTTTTCTGCTTGCTGACAGCTAACACCAGTCCAGAAACGATTCGTTTGTTTTGCAGAAGGTAAAGAACAGAAAAGTGCACTTTGAGTTTCTAGATAACGAGAGAGTTCTGTGGCAGCTTCAGGCGATATCACAGTTATCGATCAAAGCTGAATTTACGGCCCGGACTCGGTCAATACGAGATAAATGTCTGAAAGGTTTTTCCTGATTTCGGTTGTCACTGATAACAACGATGGAGGCAGAGCTCTGTGGGAGGCTGAGAATGCTGCAGACTAACAGTTTAACTACACTTTTTATTTTTTATTCGACTTTTACTTAACCAGATGAGTACTGTTGATATCACAGATGCTTTGCTATGCTTGTTTTTGCTTTGAACTGTGGGAGAACATGGAAACTCTGAGGCAACAGTTCTGTCGGGTTCTAAAATAAAAAACACTTTGTAGTTGATCTGTAACATAATTTTCCCCTCGGTGCTGTTAAACATTTACATGGTTTTGATGACGAGTTGAAAACATAACTTTTTTTACAATGAAATGTATTAGTTTAAAACAACAGGATCTGTGTGAAGGTTATGAACAGTAAATATCTTACCTGTTGTCTTTGGAGAAGCTCATTTTGGGAAAATATTTTTTAATTCTGACTGGACATAAAGGCTAAAAGTTGAGGCTGATTTTACCTCAAGTCTCATGTCTTGCGTGACAAAAATTGTGAAACTTCCTTCTGTTATCTCCTGCTGACTTCCTGTTCTGTATGTTGCCTTCAGTCAGAACTCTGTTTTACAGACCAGTGCAGCTCGCAGTGTCTGATTGGTCAGAGGTTGGTGGGCGTGTTTGTTTACACGGAGCAGCACATCCTTCTGCATGTCAGTTTGATGAAAATGGTCGGATCCCAGAAGCTGGTTGCTAATTTAGTGAGGTAGAACCTGCAACCGAAGTTCACTTCTTCTTTCCATCTCTGCTGAGTTTCCTTCTCATCTAACATGAGCCTCTCTTTAAACGTCTGACCCATCACCAAGTAAAGAAAACTATCTATCCTGATATCACTCTTTAAGTGTTTAGCTGTGTGCTACACTGGGATTGCTATGGGAAGGATTTATTCCTCAGCATTTTCTACTACGTTAGCATAAATATTAAGAAAAATATGCCTAAAAAGACGTAATCTCTAATAGGTTGTCTCACATCTTGTGGAAGTATAAAACAAGGGCGTTCAGTTTTCCTTTACAACTTGTAAGTGGTAAATTCCCACTTCCCAGTACAACTGGGCTGCAACAAATGTAGTCAGTGTAAATGCAGCAAAATGGAAATTTTACATTGTGAATTTTGCTACTTTTGAGTCCTGTTCAGCTTCACCTATTAGAGGGATGCCGTCATTTCACTGGTATAATAATAAATATGCATTATGGGAGATGGAGTTCATGGCTTTAAAGCAGCATACGCCTATTTTAAGACATTAATATATCTTTGAAGCTCTTCCGGGTCACAAAAAAGGCTGTGGCGGGGCACATTTGGCCCGCAATCATTGAGTTTGTGATGTAGCACAAAATTTGAAGAGTATTTTTTTCTTTTAAGACAAAAAGAGAAATCTTCTTATAAAACTTGCTTTTGCTTTCAGTTCATATTTTATTAGCTTATTTAATTGAGTCAGATTTCTTAATTACATGTTTTGTGTAATTACTTGTTTGTAATTTTGGTCTTATCAAAGCAGGTCTCTCTTGTAAATGAGATCTTGGATCTCAATGAGACTACCTGTATAAATAAAGGTCAAATAAAAAAATTAAATACAATTTTTGGATGAAAAAACACATCCCTAATTCACACAAACAACTTTGAAATGTTAGTTTGTTTTAAAAACAATAAAAGCTTTCATCAAATGTTTCAGGTTTTGAAGCTCAACATCAAGACCTTTTTGAGAGCCCAGTCCTTGAAAACGACGGAAGTTGGTAACTTTTCTTGACATTAAATCGTAGTGAAAGGTTGTGTATTTCCTGATTTATTTAGTTATTATTAAAGCAGGGGTGACGACACGTTCGTCCCCGGCTCTGACCTCCAGGATTGTTTTCAGCAGGACAATCAGCAGCTCTCAGACTCACACCTCCCTCAATGTGCACGGCGCAGGCGGGATTTCTGTAATATTCCACTCACTCTTCGCTAAATTAATGCTTTGATTAACGTGGAAAACACTCAAGGATGAGCTTTCATGTCTTTGTTGCAACACTTGATGTGTGGATCCCGAGTGAAGGACACAAACAAGCTTTTACTAATGTTAATTCGATGAGACCAGCAGCGATTTTAATGTTTTATTTTTGTCCGTATCAAAGTTCAAGGCTTTAGGGATCATCAATAAGTGCTGCTGACAGAAACAACGTCTCCTCCTGTCAGATAATTGCTGCGTGGCTGAATGATTCGGCTTTAAATCTCTTGAAGGGCGCAGAAGCTCCGGTTCTGAAAGACGAGCGTCTTATTGATGTGAGACACAAATCCCTGCTTGTTTGTCAGGCGAGCTCCTTCCTCAAACTGAATACAATGAAACTTAGATTATCGTTTCAGTTAAATTGATGCTTGTCAACATTATCTGCACAATCAGAGACTTAAACGTCTAGATTTTTTTGAGAAGATGCCTGTTTGTTTTCGTCTCTGTGAGCTGAGGTGGGGTTTAGCTGCAGCCCACCGCCGAGAAGCAAAGGTGGGCCGTGATGTGTGAGCCCATGCCTGTGGATTTTCTTTAACGACTCAACTGATTTTTTTTTTTTATTAAACTTCCAGGAAGTAATCATCAGACCACTGGAGCCAACTCAATTCAAGATGGCTGCCACAAAAAAAATCGTCTGCACGTATTGGTGTATCGGTTAGACTGATGTCAAAATAATCGTATCTGCCTTCGAAAACCTGTATCGGTCGATCTCTAGTCAGATATGTACTGGGGTGGTAAGGTTTAGGGTAAAGGGTTCGATTGTAGAAATGACTGAAAATAGAATGAAAGTCAATGCAAAGTCCTCACGAGATAGAAAAAACAGCTTGTGTGTGTGTTGTAGTTTTGTTACAGGCAAGAAACGTTTGACAGGCAGATGTTTTATTTTGAAGTATCAAACAGAATTTCAGTTTTTACAGGAATTGTCTGCAGACAGTAAGCAAAAACATCAGTAGCAACATCATAAAATAAACAAAGTATTTTATTTATTTTCAGATTTTTCTATTAAATAATAAAGAATTTATGATTTGGGTCAGTTTTTTTAGATGCACAACCTGACATCCTTAATATCTCCTTTCATGTCTTTTTAAATCTTTTTGTTGCAGCTGATGATGAATCGTGTCACAGATGCTGTCAGGAGTCTGTGCTGACACAAATGCAGCTTATTGTTGAACCACATCACTGTTTTCCTGCTTTGCATCGTCTCCAGTTTTCCCTCCTGTCATTTCGTGTCAGAGCAGCTCGCACTGACAGGAAGAATATCTGTTGCTCAGACTTCTACCTGAGCTGCTGCAGCATGAAGTTAGCCTTTCAATTACCAGGACCACAAAACACCAACTGAACAACCAGGAGGCAGGAAGCAGCCGAGTTTAGGAAAAATGAAATATTATTTTCTTACAACAATTCTGAAAAATGTTAGGACATGGTGTAAATAGAAACAGAACGCAATAATTGAGAAATTTTATGACTTGAAGATAGTAAACATTATTTAAATTAAAAAGATGTAGGCTATCGTACATTTTTGTGGTAATAAATGTATTTTGAAACAACCTCATCATCATCATCATTGAAAATTATTGAAAAAAAATATTTTTTTGTGTGAATGTTCACATTATATTTTAAATATAACTTTCATCAGACTCCAGTGTAAACTTTCCACAGCCCTGATTTGACCCACGTGCAGAAGATGACATGACAATCAAAGACGATTAAAGAGGCAATGTCATGTAAAATCAACATTTTTTAGTTTTATATCATGTTATAATGTTATCCTCTCATCAATAACATACCCCGAGTCTTGCTTTGACTCATTCATGCAGGTTTGAGAAATCCTGTGCTATCGTGAGGCAGCCAAGCAGGAGAGCAAAAATAACTGGCTGGGCCTAGAACCACCTTTTGGGATCAGCTCCTCATCTGGGCTGGGTCTCCGAACCGAGCTTCCTCATTATAGAGCACCCCCACTCCCACCCACCCCCCGTAGCTTTACGTGGATCAGTTTCAGCCACTGTAACCTTTTTTATCGCATGAGTTTAACTCGACAACCGTAGCGAGCTACCAACAACAAGCTAACAAAAAGCTGATATTAGCTTACTGTTGTCCTTTCCTCTCGTTTTCAGTGTCATACTCCTGTATATAAAACAAAATAAGATTTGTGCATGTTTAATATTATGATCCCACCCACATCGAGGCGGCTCTCTGCTCAGTCCAAATACGACCCGGGCCGGAGTAGAGTAAGGCTGCGCCGCCTGAAGCTGCGGCGGGCTTTACAATGCAAAAACACCTACAATGTAATTCACTGTTTGTTTGTTTGTTAGCAGTCAAGCTACAAAAGCCTCGTCATCATAATAAACCTTATCGTACCTCTGGTGTATTCACCTCTCTTGTTGCTGCTCTGTTTGATGCTTCTTGCTCTCATCTCTGCTGAGTGTCACACTCATCATGTCTCAGACAGCCTCATCATCAGCAGCAGCAGCAGCAGAACATCAAAGTTTCTTCTTCTGGGACTTTCTCTTGCTTTTATCTCATCTCTTTTTATATTTGATCTACTTTTTGCCAGTTATCTGTCAGTTGAGACCATCAGGACTTAATTGTCCTCTCTACATCTTGTTATCCATCGTTTGACATCAACTTTTGGCATCAACTCCGTCTGTTAACAAAATATCTCAGCTGTAAAACTGAATTTTATGAAACACTCAGCAAGTAATCGATGGATGTTTACATCTGCAACTGTTTAACTTTTGAAGTCAACCCAATTAAATGTAGCGACCACAGCTGCTTGACCTCAGCACACATGAAAGTGGCTCAATCTTACTGATACTTCTCTAATATTTGATGTGGTAGTAGATGAGAGTCATAGTCAAGACATACTTTGAGCTTTAACAGATTTCACCAGCCCCTGTAGGGAATCCTCCCACTTAGTAAAATGTGTCTGGACCAGTTCTGGCCCACACAACACTCTACAGTCGGCCCAGATAGCTCAAAGTATGATGGCCCATTGGTGGCCCAGATGTGGTTTGCCAGAGTATTTCTCAGAAAAACACTAGTTGTTGACTCAACCCACACCTTGCGATAAAATTTTTTATTTAATTTTATTTTTTTCCACATTATTTTCAGTCCGTTTCTGTGTTGTGTAATTTTGTTCCTTGAGTGTATTTTTTTTTATTTCCTTTCTTCGTTTCTGAATGTTTAGTGCATAAAAGTCTCCAAACACTCCAGGAAAAGTATCTAGATTTTTTTTTACTAGTTGCTTAAAAAAGGTGCTGAAACAGGCCAAATCTAGAAAGTCGCTTACCATGTACTGACCACCTACTTGTTTCTGATTTCAGTGTTAATGGTGTGTTCACAGGCCCAAAAAAAGTTGGATTTCTTAGGACTTTCTGAATAAAAACTGGAAACAAAATCAGATTTTTTTTATTTGTTCGGCCTGTTTTAACCGATTAAGGTGAAAACCATCCGATATTGGTTTCAGGCCGATTGCCCGGTGCATCCCTAATCACGATACAATGTTATATTGATTTGTTTGGATGATGTGATTTTAATTAAGTTCACAAGTTTGTGATTGATATGATGAGAAATCATGATATTTTGTTTTGCCTTTAAAAATAATCGATGTGCATTGATGTATTGTTGCACCCCTAGTCATGCATTGCTTCGTGTCTTTCATGACCACTCGTGTTTGCTCTCCAGTATCTGTTTCTATTTACCTGCCTTTACTTTTGCTGCCACCTCACTCAGTTCTGTTACTTCATTTAAGTTTTGTTCAAGTATGCCGGTCATTCAGTCTGCACCTTGAGTTCAACTTAAATAACCAAACATCTTTATTTAGTCCTGTCTCCTGTTTTTTTTTTTTTGTTGTTTTTTTTGTTCTACAGTACAGACCAAAAGTTTGGACTCACCTTCTCATTCAAAGAGTTTTCTTTATTTTCATGACTATGAAAATTTTAGATTAACACTGAAGGCATCAAAACTATGAATTAACACATGTGGAATTATATACTTAACAAAAAAGTGTGAAACAACTGAAAA
>JARVJO010000269.1:9455862-9470607 GCA_031762555.1 Cynodonichthys magdalenae
CATCGGACCAGTCCTTCAATTCTGAGCAAAGGAAGGACGCATTTGTCGGCCGCATTGGAGGAGTCTTCGGTTTTGGAGAGCCTCCGTCGCGGCGTTGTGACGTAAGGCCGACGAATTCGGCCTTCGGAGTACTCGGTCTCTCGTTTTGGACACAGCCCTAGTAAAGAGAAGCTGCTGCATAATCAAAAGGTTCTGTCCTATTTAAAAAGTGATGAGAATCAGCTAAACAAAATACAGATAATTCATAAGCATTTCAACATTTGGTCTTTCAGTCAACAAGCAGGCTCACATCAAACCACAGACAGTTTAGCCCAAAAACTGTTGGATTGAAAATCAAAGTTGGTTAAAATAATGTTTTCCCACTTCTTGACAAAACGCTTTACTAAAGCAGACAAGCTGGCAGCATTTCTGGCTTTCTTTCCCACTGCTAAGTTTAAATTATTCAAATCTTGTAAAATCAAAAAGTCAGC
The DNA here is from genome assembly GCA_031762555.1 of Cynodonichthys magdalenae. NCBI lineage: Eukaryota > Metazoa > Chordata > Actinopteri > Cyprinodontiformes > Rivulidae > Cynodonichthys > Cynodonichthys magdalenae. The sequence goes on from JARVJO010000269.1 coordinate 9,456,333, forward strand.
AAAGCAGGGAAGGATAAAAGCTAAATACACCATCGTTTTGGTTACTTCACCATCATTGTCTTGGTACAACTAGGCTTTCTGTAAAGTCAAGGTTTGAGTATATAATAATCAGAAATAATGCATTAGAAATACTGGACCAAATATTGTAGCCAGGAAGAGGACGAGTGTCTCCAAAGGCTAGTGCAAGTATAAATGTAAAGTACTGCTCCATCCATCCATCCATCCATCCATCCATCCATCCAGTGTTGGGCATGCTTCCACTAATCAGCTAACAGCTAAAAGCAGAACAAGTTTTTTGTTTAGTTGTTCAGCTTTTTCACTAACTTTGAAAATCGTTACCAGACCAATTAGCTTCCGCAAAATTAGGTATGCCAACTTTCAGTCTGCTAACTGCTAACTAACAAGCTAACATCAACAGATTTGTGTCAGTCCCACCAGTCTTCAGCTGGACGAAGACGTGTGACGCAGACCGAGACAGTCGTCTTAGTCGTCTTACTTGTTTAGCTGATTAGCGATAGCTTCCGCTATTTTTTTTTTTACTTTTAGAGGTTCAGCATTAGCGAAGCTATAGTTTTAGCCAGTTGATTATGAGTTGGCAAAGCTAATTTTTGGTTAGCTGTACCCACCACTCCATCTATCTGAATTGATATATCACCTTGCATCAGAGGTAACATTTATAGTTTTGTTTTTCTGTAGTTATTATTTATCTCATTAATCATTTGCAACACACCAGGTCTTTGTTTAGCCTGCCAGTCAGGTTTATTATGGACTCTATTTGTATTCCAGTGGGGATGAACAGTATGTGAGTAGCACTCCACTGGACAGTAATCAATGAGTGCTTTTACAAGTAAATGATGATTGCAGCCCTGAAAGGCCCACAGGTCCTGCTGTGAGGTTTCCCATCTATTCTGCTGCACCATTCCCTTTTCATTTTATACTCCATTCCTTGTCTGGGTGTTCTCTTAGAAACTAGAGAGTGATTTCAGGCATGAGATAGATCATGTTGCATTCATGAGTGAAGCAGAGTAATGTCATGTTGTGATTTTTTTATTGCCTGAACATGAAGCCTTTCATTATCTTTTTACACTTGTCTGAATTTCCCAGGTCTCAAACGTCTTGGCCTATTTAGTAAACAGTAGTCGTCCTATTCTGCCCTTTAATTTTCCTCTTTTTTTCCCATTACTCAGTGCCCTTTCTTCTCACTCCTTTACTGTCGGCCTCACCTGCTCATTTCAGCTCTGCCTACTCATTCATACTTTATTCTTACTTTGATCTTTCTGGCCTGAAAAGAGCACACCTACATTCTCCTTTGCTTTATATATATATAAAAAACCTCTTCTGCTCTTCTTTCATATATCTTCTCGCAGCCATCAGGCCCAGACAACGTGCTGGGACCATCCAAAGATGACAGAGTTGTATCAAGCGCTGGGTGAGTAACGAGACAAACTCTCTTGATGGTTTGTGTACGACCTCACGTTGAGCGGTGGAAACACCACTTGTTTGGTTTGTTGCGTGGCTCATTAAGAGACCTGCCTTTCAGCCACCTACATTTTTATTGTTGTTAACCTATGACGCCCAATTTGCCTGTGTGGAAATTGCTTCCTGCTTAGCTTCTAATTAATGGCGATTAAACGACAACAAGTGTTTTTACAGTTAATCTCATCCGAGCTGTGCACTTTGGTCACATGCTCAGTGAAACAGATGTGTAGATAGTGTTAATACAATAAACTACTGATGACTTCTGCTGTGGAGTGATAAACAAGGGGAAAGATAGGGAAATCTACTTCCTGGATGGATTTGTTTCCTCATCTGTTTTAATCGTTTTCTCCTTCCACCAGCGGATCTGAACAACATCAAGTTCTCGGCGTACAGAACAGCCATGAAGCTGCGCCGGGTTCAGAAGGCTTTGAGATGTATGTGCTGTCTGAGTGTTATTTCTGTTATCCTGCACCATCAATAATTCTCTGTAACATTGTCTTTGTGAGGCTGAGATGTAGCGATTAGCTGCGGCACATTTCTTCATTCAGCCGCTGAAGGAATCATTTCCTCTTTTCTGCCCTACTTGGCTTTAAAACGCAGTAATCAGAAGTAATCCTAATCTCAAGAGCCACCAGAATTACAGACACGCTGGAATACGTCCACGCTGTCCTCTCAGCCTAGATGCTCGGCTTCCTGGGTAATTAGCTATTAATTGGTCCATTTGAGCTACAAAATAGAAGCTAATTAGTTTTTCGCTGCATGGTTGAAGCTTGATTGGGTGCCCCATCAGGGTCGATACCTCCTCTTTTTTTTTTTTTTGGTCCACTTTCTCCTATGTAGGTCTCTGACCCCAGTTCAGCTCATTTTTATCCCTGAACCATTCATTTCTGCTGATTTAGGTTCCTCTTTTGTGTCCTACCTTTTTGCCACAACCTTCTCCTAACCTTCCTGTAATAAAAACTCACATAAAACGTCTTTCAGTCGCTCTTTTATATTCCTTCTCCTCCCAGCTCCGTTATCTCCCACCCCCTCCTCACCCCCTCCAGCTCTGGTCTATGGGTTGATATCGTTACTGGATTTAATTGCTAGGCTGCCTTGATAACTCCAGAATCCTCACTGTGAAGAACGGAGTGGTGGTGCCCATCAAAAATACATTTTTTGGGGGGTGATTCCCCCCCGAAACCTAGGGAAACACTTGCCTTATCTCCTCTCCCTGTTCTACCTCATTATCACGCCATCCAATTATACCTGGCATCAACAGACACCCCTTTTAGCTCCACTCCCAGGGATGGGCCAATAAATTAGTTTAGAAGAGCAAAATCAAATTTGTGTCACTGCTCTTGAAACATATGGCTGGGCTTAAGTGGCCGAAATGGCTGAATAAGCGCTGGTGTTGCCTCGTTTGCTGAGAGGAGGAGGGTTTTCCTCGGCCCACAAAAGCAAATTTGCACTCGTGTTTGAGTCAAAGATAATGATGCCTCACATTATATTAATGAGTCAAACACATAATAGACGTGTCACAGAGATTTCAGTGCTCATGTATTTTTTACTTTCAGTGGACTTAGTGGCGCTGAGCGAGCTCGTGGACGTGTTCCGGGAGCAGGAGCTGCAGCAGGGGGAGCACGTGATGGATGTGGTGGAGGTGATTCACGGCCTGACGGCTCTGTACGAGAAGCTGGAGGAGGAGCGATCCATCCTGGTCAACATTCCCCTTTGTGTTGATATGTGTCTCAACTGGCTGCTCAACGTTTATGACAGGTGGGTGGAGCCTCTCAGAGAGGCATCAACCTTCCAAAGAAGTTGTTTTTACTTTGTACCTGATGATCTTACAGAGGTCACTATAGCTGCACAATATTGGAAAAAACCTGCGATATGAAAAAACAGGAATTTTCAACAGATGACTTGAATAACACTTTAAGTTCTGCTGCCATCTTTTTGACGATGAACCTGCACTGATCTTACCTCTTTGTTGTTTATGTTAGAAGCATGTTTCTGTCTGTATTTGAGAGTCTTGTTATCTTTTATTGTGCTGGGACCTGAGTTTGTTTCCTTCTAATCTGAAAATGTGAATTGTGTTTTACCACCTAAGGTGTTGCCTCTGTGTTTATCTTAGTGTTGGTTTCCGTCATGCTTTGAACCATATTTTAGCTAATTTCCTCCAGTTCTCTGCGATTTTGCTCATCTTCTTTGTTTTTGTAAAGATCCCTGTCGTGTTCCTCCACAGCTTGAGAATTCACCGACAACACTTCTTCTCCATTACTGGCTTATTTGACACAAAGCCACCCGCTTCCGCTAACACAAAGAACCCATCAAAATAAAAGTTGTAACGCAACCGTTTAGTGCAATGACTTATGGTTTAGTGGTATAGTCCCTTGTTAACACAATAATTTAATTTGTCCTCCTGAATCTCAGGACCTGCAGTGTGAATATCAGGTACATTGCGATGACGTTGCTCAAAAACGATTGATTGTGCAGCTCTAGACGTCACGCAGGGCGTTGCTGTCTGAAATCTTCCGCAGTGTGGTCATGCATCTCTACATCTGTTTTATCTCCTTTATTTGCTCAATAAAGTTGCAAGAAGACATGTGCCTGAAAGACACCAATCAGATCTGGACGCAGGAGATCGTATCAGTATTACACTTTGAATCCTAAATGGTTTGGTGTAAAATAGTTACAACATGAAGGTTATTAAAACCTCCAGGATTAAAATTCTTTACCTTCACAGAACTGATCCTTTTTTTTTATGTAGTTATCTGCTTGAAAACCCATCAGCTGATCAAACCTAAAGGTGCAGCTAAAACTGCTAGTTTTAAAAACATTCTCTGCTATAAAAGTGGCAGATTTGAAAATGGAGAATAATTTGTGTTAAAACAAATAAAAAGTCTAGAGAGATATATTTATCCAGCACTTATGTTCAAGTGGCACTAATTTCTGTCACATAATGCTCATTAAATTTGATGCTACAGCGCAGCCGCGATTTTTCAGTCGATTTAGTTGCTTCCAGTTAATTTATTGTCGACTGAAAAACAGTCTTCACAGTCGGTCCCTTAAATTAAATTGTTTAGTAAAGAAAAATAGAAGCAGTTTTGTTTTCTGAGTTGGATATTTCTAAGCAGAATAATAAGTCCAATCAAGGCACAAATTTAGATTTTTTTTCAGTAATTTTAACAAATACTCATCACAAGACAACCACAATAAAAGTCTTTTGGCCCTATTGTCACATGTTAATATGATTTTTTCTATTCATTATTTTTTAAAATGTTGTTTGTGACATGTGAAAACATATACATCAAAAATTGTATATTTTTATTTAATTTTTAACTACGCCATTTTGTTACTGACACAATGCTTTCTGGGAATCTTGTTGATGGGTCACAGTTGAGAGCACAAAGAGTTAATTTTTGTGTTTTAGTCTTAATATAAAAGCTAAAAAGTAATAATCAAAAAATTTCCCAATAAAGTTATTTTATGTAATATTTTTTCTATGTTTTACATAATATATAGTTGAAAAGATCAAACTTGATGTTTAATAAATCTTAATATTACGCATGTTTAATATGGCAACGTCCCTGTGACACTATATTTCTTTAATGTAAAAAAACTAAACAGCCGACAGTATTTTTACAGCTTCGTATTTATAGATGAAGCAAATGTTAATGAAATATTGTCCAATGTTACAACTACTCAGAAATAACTTTAAGAAGTTGGTGAAACTGCCGTAGCTTGAGCTTTTATGTTTTGCATCCCTTTCTTCATATTTTTTCATGCTCGTTTTTTAAACAGCAACTAAAATCTTCTAGACATCTTTCTTAGATTTATCCAAGCTTTAAAAAGGAATCGGCTTCATTTTTTCTCCTATTTGCAGCCTGCTGATAGACCAGCTGTGACATACTTGGACAGATGTGATGTGCCAAGTATTTTCCTCAGAACTTTTAGGTCAAAATATTTGAAAAAGATTTCAGTCCCTTCTTTTTCTTCTTGGATGTTAGAATTGATTCTCTGCCTTTATTAACGATCCAGCTTTAAACAGTCAGTTTCCTCCATCATACCTCACTTATTTGATCTGTTTTATCTGCTCTCCTAATAATTGTGAACACAAACAGACACCAGGTGCAAAATGAATTAAGTGTCCTTGAAATGAGCCCAGTGTTGATGAGCACTTCCACCAGTGAAGCAGAAATTTAAATTTAACTCATCTACTTTTTTTGGCAGCGTTTATGAGTTGTTTTTTTTATAAATCTAAACAGATTTTTTTCTCCACTCTGGTAAATTCCTGCTTATATTTTCCTAATCTTTGATCTGAAACTTGGTAAGCATTCAGTGTCTCCAGGGTGCTTTTAAATTCTGCGAAGCTCAACTAGAGCCAGATTAGCAAATATAAAAAAAGACGTTTGGATTTCTCAGTTTATATAAACTGTTCTCAGTTTTCTTTAACTGTTTGACTCGTCAGTAAACATCAAAGTCGTCTGTCAGTAATTTGTCAGCTCAGAAAGTTAAATTTTAATTAACTCGTCGTTTCTGTGAGATGTTGGACATAAACAAACCTTGTTTTTATCTGCATGTAAAACCTGAGAGCTCAAAGATCATAGCTGAAAACAAAGCTTCTAAACTCAGACTGGATTTTGTTTTATTTTCCTGAGCTGCCATATTCTATCTATAACACATCATATGGTGTTTCTGTGAAAGCTTTAGAAATCAGGGAGCCAAGTGTGAATCTCAGTGTTCTTAGCAGGAGAAGAAACTTCATCACATTATTCATGAGTTAGTTTTTTTACACGTACACAGACGGCACTGGTTTTTATCTTTGCCCCCCTTTGAAAAACCCTCCCTGGTGGTTCACATGGCTGGAGTGTAACGTTTGAATAAGACTAATTTCATTAAACTTCTTCTGTTTGATCACATTTTGTGTGAATCTTAAGAAAACAGATTTGGAACAACAAACGCTGGACGTCCCGCTCAGATCCAGAGGTGAGATCAGGACTCGTGTTCATCAAACTTGTTAAAGTGGAATTTTAAATCTAAGTGCTGAAAATTTCTTACATTTGCTCTCAGACTTGAGTGTAAACGCCAGTTATCAACATTCTTCAGACTAAGAATCATTCTTACTCTTGTGGATATTTCAGACGGGTACAGGGGTCTCTTAAGTGGTAAGAGTTGACTCTGGGGGTCTGAGATGACAGAGATCACAGCACTGTCCTCAGAAACTGCACTAAGTGGGCTGGGGGTCTCCCGCCTGAGTGTTGTTCTCAGAGTAACTAAAAAAGGTGTAGAAAACATCAATACAAAAGACAAAGTAAAAAACGATCACCTGTGTGCATATTTTAAATAAAGCAGATATTTCTGTTCCGTTTTGTAGAGAATATTAAACTATCACCTGGTGAGTGAATGCAGAATATTACTAGACGTTTTGAAGGTGGAACTAAACTTTTATTATATTTTCTTTTTTTAACTCAACTTTCATGAAATCTGTAAATTTGATATGTGAGTTGAGTTGTGTCCTAATACCAGTTTTTCCTCAAACCGAGTACTTCAGTTTGTGTACTCATCGATACGAAGTACTTACTGAGTTAGAACCTAAACATTAAACATTTTAAGAACATTTGTTTTATTTAGAACAAGGTAACTTTCCTTCCTTACAGGCTGCAGCCACTTTGAGTTTATAAATGAGAAGTGAAAAACAGAACCATTGTTTGAACAGCAGCTCATGTTGGTATAAACTACTTAGTATCATATTTTATCAATAAACTATCTTTTATCATATTTTTAAATGTATAAATTGTTCTGGATGTTTTAATATCGTCATCAAAATGATTCCATAAACTTATTCTTTGAATTAGAGCACAGAGTTCCTTTAAACTAGTTTGAAATAGTCATCTAATCAAATGTCCTGATGCGTCTCAGTAATCCAGGTAGGCAAATCAGAAAACAAGTAGGTCCTCTAGACGGGTTCTTCTTTAATGAAACGTTTGTGAACCAACTTTCCTACTTAGATCATCTAATCAAATATAAAGAATGATATTTTAAACAATTTAAAATAAATACAATAAAAAAAATGAGATTTTCTCTCAACTCAAACATTTTTTTTAAACATGGAACTGACAAACTCTTTACTTCTGTAAGACATTTAATGGAGTATCAGTACTGGAATTGGTCTCGTCCCCATTATCAGGGCATTTTGCACGAGTACTTGTGAAAATGCTGGTATCGATTCGGGACCACCACTACTCGCCTCAGCTTTCCGTACGTTGCTCCGGTTCCAGAAGCACAACTCTGCACCGGAGCAGACAGGAAGCAGCTAAACGGGAAAAATCTAAACGGGAAAATTTCCCGTTTGGATTCAATAAAACAAGTCTTTTTTTTTTTTTTTGGGCCCCAAAAAGGAAAATGACTCTAAGGAATGCACATCTACATTTCAGTCGTGTCATAAATGAATTCTAATATTTCCTCTCAGTCGAGGGAACAAAGCGTGTCTGCAGATTGATGTCACCAGTTATACGGCTTGTTGTACAGACGTCTGTATACATCGTGCCCCAGACAGGGTGGGTCACACACACACACACACACACACACCCCGAGACACAACAGAAAACAAATTCTCTCTGACACATGAACTCATCCATCTTTGTTCCCGGTTGTTAATCTCCAGGAGAAACACGGCTCCTAACTGCTAATGAGAGTCAACCAGAGGCTCTGAGTACGTTTCATTAATTGTTTATCGTTTCTTAACCATAAGCAGGTGAAGTGACGGCGGTTTACACGTCCGTATTTATGTGTGCGCCTCCTGCAGAATGTTGTGAGGGTGTGTGAGAGGAACTATGTCCCCCGAGGAGCAGGAGCCGGGTGCGTATTGAAGCTGGCATGTGGCACACAGCAGAAGGTGTGGGTGAAAGATGCTGACAGCCAGTCGTCTCCATGTGCTCACCATCTCCTCTGGACTCGCTCCAGCCTGCAGTCTAACAGGGGGAACGGCAGCGATACTCTTCCTCACGTCTGTCTCCTGATTTGAAGAGATTTTTTTTCTTCTTTTTTCATGTTTTCACCCAGCTGTGGTTTAAAGAACGGCCCCTCGAAACACATCCGAACCAATATCCAGCTCTGGAAATTAGCAGTTTTATTTAATTTCACACTTGACTGATCAGTTGTTCTCTGATTGATGTGATGCTTTTGATTTTCTTTCTTTTATTTATTTTTTTTCCCTCTCAAAGTGATTGAAATGTTAATTTGATTAGCTTGGTTTTAGCTAATGCTGCTTAGGTCAGCAATAAATTCTTCTAGGCTGTGTTGGCACCAGTAACAAGGATGCTTTCAAATTTAATTCTTCTTTATGTTTCTTTATTTAAATTGCACAAGAAAAGAGAAAACCAAACCTCGTCTTCCTGCTGGCTACAGATCAGACTATTTATCTATTCAGGAAAAAACACTTTAAAATCTCACAAGTGTTGGAAATGTGAGGTAAATAAGTGTATTTGGAAATTGTTATTGCTTTTCTGGCCTTAAAATCCTCTGACAACACTTCAAGTCCCTGTGGTGCTTTTACTTACCCTGAATGTGCTCTAATACAATTTCACACTACTTCACTGACCTGTATTGTGCTGCCTCGACCCGTGTAATTCCTCCCAGCAGGGCTCAGTATTATCACGATCCAGTACGCACCGATTCAAGATTATCCACCTTTCAAAAATTGTAACCTCAGAACTTTCTCTCTCTCTTTTTTCCCTCTTCCTCTCTTTGTTTTCTCTCCCGTAGCCCTCGGAACGGCAAAATGCGAGTTCTCAGCTTCAAGATGGGATTGGTGAGCCTATGCAACGCAGACGTCCAGGAAAAGTACAAATGTAAGTCTGGTGATGGTTGGCGTAGGTGAACGAGACTCCTCAGACGGCAGCGATCCAAAACAAAACAGCCCTGATTGCTAGTATCACATAAAGACGTCCACTTAGTGAAATTGAGGAAATGGCTCCGCTGCCATTATGTAGAAAGCTTTCTTTACTCTTACAGAAGCACAAGAAACCTTAAGAGGATTGGCCAGATTCATGCACGCACTCTTTATTTAGCTCAGATAGGAACGAGAGCTGGCGCTTCCTTCCCCAACGAGAGGCAGGCGACAGCGTTCTTACACACGTCTGAGTGGACAGGTGTTCATCTGCTACCAACACGTCTCATTAAACAGAAAGTAATGATTGGATGAGCATCAACAACAGATTCAGTCCAATGAAGATGGCTGCCACAGATGATCAGTGACACAAAAATGGCTACAGACCAGTTGGTTTTACAGATACTCAGCTTCATTATTTTACAACATGGCATCTGAGAGTCATCCACCAGTGCTTTGAGTGGAAAATAAAAAAGTGCCGGTACTCCCCTGAATGTCATATAAATATGGGACAGAAACATACGTAATATTTTTTATAGATCTGGAGCTTTATTGCACAGAAATGACAAAGATCAAAGCCTGTTCTAAATCAAATCCATGAGTCAAGTGCAGAGTGTCTCGGAGCGCTTAGTATAGGTTACAGGCTGACAGCGAGGGCGTTGCGTCCTGCGAGTCATGTTGCTGAAAATGATCCGGAAACTCATTAAATTAACTAATGGAACATTAAAACAGATGTTTACATCAGTAGTTTCTCCTTTGCTTTTTCACAGAGCACAGACAGAGGGGCGGAGTACAGCTTGACAAAACTTGTACCACCCACGACGGAATCATGTCCTCACGTACATCCTCACAATCAAACGGCTATATTGAACTTGTTTATATGTTTAGCTACGTTGAGAGTGCTACGGGAGGGATTATGATGATTCGTCTCCCACGTCTTCTAAGTTAGTATTAACAGTAAGAAAAAGACGTTCGAAATGATGTAACCACTGATCCACCGTCTCGTGGACGTATAAACCAGCGTTAAATCTCCTGATATAAAAAATGAAGCACGAAATGCCTTTCTTCAAGGAATAAAAGACTTTTAATTAGGTTAATTGTTGTAATATTTATTCAATCTCAGTGTACAGCTCTGGGTTAGTGTTCGGACATTCGGAGGTAAAATAAAAAGTGACTGTTTGTTTGAAATGATAATATTTGGACCTGAAAAGCTTGTAATTAGTTCAGGATATGTGATAATCACAAAGTCCCTCCAGGATTAGTCATTCCTGGCTCTGGTTCTGTCCGAGGCTGAAAGATAATCAATTTTCACATCAACCCGAATAATCAATAAAACATCACCTGGATTCATGCAGGCATGGGATTTTTCCTCATTAATGCCGTGTTTACCTGCGAAAATCACCTCCAGAACATCTTCAAATAAAATCTGAAGCTTTTTGAGAGAAACAAATGGTTCTTATATTTTAATCAAAAATTTGTGCCAAACCACAGTTTCCCTTTTTGCAAGCTGCTTTTTTTTTTTTTTAATATTGACTCAAATACAAAGAATATATCTTAAAAAAATAAATATAATCAGAACTCAGTTTTTAAGGCTCAGCTCTTGGAATGTTGACGATCTGGAGGAGGCTGTTTAAAATGCAGGCGCTGGAGCCAAACCTTCTGATTGTGAGGAGGAAGAACTCCATAAACACGAGGATGTGAGCGACGTCTGCGGCGACACCGTGCAGCAGACCCAACACGCCTGTCAGCATTCATCTCTTTAGTGTCAGAAGAGTCAGAGCCCAGAATCAGAAGATTCGTTCGGAGCATTTGTGCAGGTTTTTCAGCACCAAACAGACCGATCAGGGTGCTGATAAAAATTTGATGTATTTTTTTAATAATTTTTCTAAAGGGAGTTTTATTCTGATGAACTAGAATCAGTTTGATTTACTCTCAGAAATCTGTCAAAAATTGTATCTGAAGCAGGAAACAGAAACTTCCTAAAATCAACAGATGTGTAGAGAAACAGGCAAATATAAATATAACATTTATTTATTTATTTATTTATTTATTTATGTTGTATAATTTAGGCTGTCACCTAATCAGATTATCTGCTGCATAACTGATGGTGTGTGTTGTTTGTATGTGTGTGTGTGTGTTGTGTGTTGTGTGTGGTGCAGATTTGTTCCGTCAGGTCTCTGGTCCCGGAGGTTCGACGGACCAGCGTCACCTCAGCCTGCTGCTCCACGAAGCCATCCAGATCCCCCGGCAGCTGGGCGAGGTCGCCGCTTTCGGCGGCAGCAACGTGGAGCCGAGCGTTCGGAGCTGCTTCCGCGTGGTGAGGAAGACACGCGTGTTTCACGCCTAAACGCATCAACAGACGAGCTTCCAACACACGTTAATAACCCAACAAACTGAAACGGGAAAAACTTCCCACAGCAGTGCGGGGTATTTTGATGCAAAGTATTTTAGACATGATTCTTCCAGGACCTTCCAGGACCTGTGCATTTATTATTTTTTTGTTGGTGATGTTAAGAATTTTGATATTGATCCAAGTAAATACATGGATAATATGAACAATTCAAATGCTGATACTTGTCATGTTTGTTGAATAAATGTGATTTTTGCATTTAGTTGATTATAACTAAAAAATAAAGCACAGGACAAGATTTTAAATAAAAATTCTTTGTATTAACTAACTACAACAAAATTAAATGATGTAAGAGTATAAAAATTATTACCCTACTACCTTCTACTATATAAAAGAAAAGAAAAAGTTAGTACAAAATAACAAAAACGTAACTATGTCAACAATACAATAATATCTTCCATTGCACGCAGACACAATGTAGAGGACTATGACCTTATTTAATTGTAAAAAATGCAAAAGAATCCATCTCATCTCTCTAGTATTGATCCAATACTTAGATCAATAAGCCCACTTTTATTTTAGGGGACTGCATGGAGTTGGACCCTCTTGTGCAGCTGTAACAGCTTCCATTCCTGGATGCAGGGTGGGAAGTTTTTCTGTAGAGCAGTGATGAGGGTGGGCACTGATGATGGACAGGACTGTTACAGTCTTGGGTTCTGTGGGTCAGTCAAGTTCTTTACCACCAAATACAGACACAAAATAATGAGTCAGTTTACAAATGTCAAAAATTAATTTTGTTTTTGTTAATGAACGTAGCGTTGAGGAACACGGAGAGCTGAACTCAGACGTGCGAAAACCCGACCAGTTTCTGACTTTCACCTGGACAAGATGTCTGATGGAGGTATACTGTATGATTGGAAGTGAAATATTTAGAAGTTCACAAATACCAGTGGTGGGCATAGCAAAATGAACCGCTAAATGAAATGTTAGCTCTGCTGTTAGCTGTTAGCGGACTTGCTAACTCTGCAAACCTTTAGCTTCCACTCAGTTTAGTTCTGATAACTTTAAGTCAAAAACAACTACCTCCTCACACACAGCCCTGCAAGACAGCGTTAAAAAGTTAAGAATAAAGTTGTTAGAAGTTAAAACAAATACATTTTTACAAATAAAATGTTTTCTATTATTGCTCGTACCGAGTTCTACTGTGCAACATTTCACCTCATCCATGTTTTCTCTGCCGGAATTTGCAAAAAACATCAGATAAACTGAAATAAATGTGGTGAAATTTAAAATCAATGCAAGTTTGTTTTTATTTAATAACCTTTGACCTCTACCCACAATGCCGTGCGCACAGAAAACTACAAAATGTTCCATTGGTTGGATTCTAACAATAATGAAAGTTAATGTGGGAAAACAGTTTTTTATTTTAAACTTTTCCTGCAATCAGCTGCATTTCTTTTCAATAACTGCATATTAATTAGGCTGTTTTTTTCCTCGTGTTGATCACAACATCCCATCTGTTGTGTCTTGTTTTGGAGTATCGTGACGTGATCAGCACACAGCTTAAAGCTCGTTCCAGGTGTTTGGTGTGTGAGGAGCTGTTATCTGACCTCCCACAGGGAGCGACGCTGCCGTCTCTTATCCTCCGGAGACTCCACATCTCTGTGCGCCTCGCAGTCTGCCATCGACACGCACACATTCACACACATTTATCATGTTCCTCTGCTTGAGCAGCGAGGTGGTGGGGGGGAGCCCCGGGGAAATCAACTTCTTAATGCATCTCTGATGCAGACTTAATGAGAATTTAGCACATCACGAATTCTTAGAGCTTGGCGAGTAATTCCTTTATTAGGTTCACTTCCTTTTTATTCCCCGACTTTATGGAATTTTCAACAAGAGGTTGCCAAAAGAGACAGAACATGAAATAATGCATGAACACTGACATTAATTTAAATCTGTTGCCTTTTTAGCTTCATACCTACTTTAGCAGATGCATTAAAGAAAACCCAGAGGTATCCTTTAATGGTCCACATTTAGCGTCACTGTAATTTTTGTCTCTTTATTCTTTTTAAACATATTTTTAGTAATATCTGAAACAAAGGAATCAGTCTTTACCCTTTCTTGCTGTTGGTTTGTTTACAGTCTTTTACCTTCGTCCAACTTTTCTTTGCCAGGCTCCGGGGAAGCCTTCCATCGAGGTGTCCCACTTCCTGGAATGGACGAGTCTGGAGCCCCAGTCGATGGTCTGGCTGCCTGTCCTCCACCGAGTGGCTGCTGCGGAGTCGACCAAGCATCAGGCCAAGTGCTACGTCTGCAAACAATGTCCCATCAAAGGCTTCAGGTCGGCACGGCTGTGTGGTTTATGTGCTGCAAAAAGAAACAATAGAGGATTTAAAATTCACGACTCTTTAGGGATTCAGCAACATAAACAGGACTTTTCCTTCATCAAATTGTGCAAAATATTATCAGTGTTCGACAGGATGAGGGGAAAATAATAAAAACTAGAGAAATTGCATTTCCTACGAAAACGCGAGTGTGAATGCCTTATGCTGAAAACTTTAGCTCAAAGCTGCTGA
>JARVJO010000269.1:9482540-9498127 GCA_031762555.1 Cynodonichthys magdalenae
CAGCTTTCAGCTAAAGCTTTCAGCAGCAGGCATTCACACTTTGCATTTTTGCAAGAAATGCAATTTTTCTAGTATTACTATAATGGTTATTTATAACTAATGGCAAAAATAGCATAATATTAGCTGCTATAGCCAGCTCATGCTGATGCTATTTGTGCTAACTAATAACCATGGAGATATTGACGACCCCACCCGAACCACTGCTGTCAAGTGGACCCCACCGCCACACCAAACATGAGTGGGGTCATATGGACCCGTAGCGTTTGCATGAACTGCTTTGAAACTTTGAGAGGATCACTACAAATCTCTTTGATCTTGGTACTTCTCAGACTGTCTGTTAGCTGGTTGGAATAAAACTCCAGCTCCACCTCAGAATATCTTTAGTCTTTAGAGCTCCACTTGTTTTCCTCTGTGTGAGCGTTATTCATTATCAGGTGAGTTTTTATCTGTTTTGAGACGTTAACTGTGACTGACGCCACATGATGGGCTGTAACAAAACTTAGCAGCAACACAAAGTTTTTATACAGAGGCGTCTGTTGCTTGGATGGAACTTTGTCACTAATTGCATCTCTCAGTGTGTTTACATACAACATTTGCACGATGTCGTCAGAATATAACTCTGTGTTTGTGTGCTCATAGTCTGTATGAGAAGCAGTGTTGTTTTTCTGTTCTTGTGGTCTTGTCTCTCTTGTCTGTCAGTGCCTTTATTGCCTCTATGCGTTTTTTTTTATATTATTATTCCTGCCTGGCTTCCTACATGCCGCTGTGCTATCTGTGCCTCCAGCTGGTGTTTTGGTTGCTATCGTACTATTTTCTTTCCCGAATCACGCTGTCTGTGAGCACAGCCCTCCACCTCCACCTTTGTACGTCCCTCTGGGTTCACCGCACTGACTGGCAGGTAACGGACCTGAAAATAATTGAAGCTCTCAGTCGTTGAGCCAATTGTCAAAATGATGCAGCTCGGAGGAGTTTGTGCTGTCTGTCTGTCAGGACAACAATTTTTTTTTTACTTTAATGTAGAATGGTTTGAAATTTGCTCTGAAATGTGTTAAAATTATACTATTACCATTATTATGTAACATGTACACTGAAACTTTTTAAAAATCTTCATTTACAAGCTAATTGACTAATGTAACGTCAATTATAATCCTCCAAACAGTGGATTACACAAATTTGATTAGACCTGGCCTAATCTGTTGCTATTAAAATTTAAGTAAGACAGCTAACCGAAAAGTTAGCTTTGCAAACTCATTTAGCTTGGTTACCGCTAAAACACTAACGGTGAAACTAACTTTACATTTAGCAGATTAGCTTTTTCCACTAACTTTGAAAATCATTAGCAGACCAATTAGCTGTTTCTTAATTAAGTTTTGCTAACTTTAAGTCCGCTAACAGCTAACTAACAAGCTAACATCAACACGTTTGCATCAGTTCAATCATCCTTCACCTGGAGACGAAGACTGAGTGACAGTTAGCGATTAGCTGTTAGTGTTAGCTTCAGCTAATTTTTACTTCTTTAGCTGTGTTTTTTTAGCTGCTTTTTTACATTTAGTGGTTTAGCATTAGTAAAGCTATGTTTTTAGTTAGCGGATTATGATTTAGTGATGCTAACTCTTTGGTTAGCTGTGCCCACCATCTCAGACAGAAAAAATACAATATTTTAGTGATGTTATGACCACTTACTACAAAGCTATTTTGTTTTTATGACCTTTACATCACACACAAAGAGACACACACTCGTGGATATCAGCATTAGATATTGTTATATTAGAATAAAAAGTGTTTTTAATCCTAATATCAGCGAAAACGCAACAGCTTAGGACTGCGTCACACGGCAGGATAATTAAAATAGTTCACAAACAATCAATATTGTTTCTTCCTCGTCGCAAATGTTTATTTCCTCTGAAATCACGTATCTCTGGAGGTTATGAGAGATTTTTCCTCTGACATCTGAATTCTCGCGAGATTTCAAGAAGTCACATCTGAAAATTCATGAATGAAATATCTTTTCATGTGTCATTGTCTCTTGCCGTGTGGCTGTAAACCACACACTGTAGGACCAAACCTGGTACATCCAGGATTTTTTATCCTCACGTGTGGAGTCTTTCAGACTTTGAAAATCGGCCGACTGTTTTAAAATCTTGCAGCCTTTAGAGGATTATTGGGACAGATGTGCATGACTTAATCTGAATATGAATAAGATAAAAGATAAATTATGTAAACGATTCATGCTTAATTTGAGTTCAAATCTTTTAAGATACTTAAGGATTTTCATTCTGCTTCTTTTTTAGTACAAACATGAAGAATAATTAGCATTTTTAGCTTGATATATTCAGTATTACCTTCTACTCAATTTGAAATAAACTTTGGCCTGCTGCTGTTTACATATATACAAACAAAACAAAACATTTTACCAAAGTTTGCTCCTAATAGGTCATTTAGAATTAATTAAAATTATATTAATGTAGTTACTGTAAATATCAAACACACAGTAAGAAAAACACTTGACAGGTCATAAATTCAGATTTATCACTATCATTTTTGTTATTCAAGCTAAAAATATTACTGTCATGTAAAATCATAACTTTATTTTATTTTAGACCGATAAAGTTGTTTCTGCAGACGAGGCATTAACATCAGGCAGAAACAGGAAAATAACTGTCTTTCTATGACGATAAAAAACAGCCGTTCACAGATCTGTTTATTGTTTAACAGCCTGAGGTCTGCGAGAATAGATCTGCACATTATGTCACTGAAGTGTTTATTATTTTTGGCATTTTGTTGTGCTGCAGCTTAATCTGCACCTTCCAGTTTTATTAAACCTGAGCAGTTTCACGGTCTGCTGAGCCGAGTTTATTTTAGGGCTTTTAGTGTTTGGACTGTGAGTCTGGCTCAGAGTCACAGAATCAAGTCCTGCTGTTGCCTGTTTCATTTAATCGTGTCCCCTTCCCGCTCATCTTCGTCTTGGCTTGTCTGCTCTGCTGTTCTGTTGGCTCTGCTTTGTGCTGCTGGTGGCTGTGCTGCTGGTGGCTCAGTGTGTTGTCTCCTGTGTGGGGCGACTCAGGGATGAAGATCAGTACCTCCTGCGTCACTCCAGCCCAGCTCTGGACCATGATTCGCCCTGTGGACAACACATGCTGCTGGCTCACTTGGAGCATCAGGACAAGGAGCAGCTCCAGTGCACCCTGGCCCGCCTGGAGAACGAGAACAGGTCTGTAACTGGGAAATGAAAGCACTGTGGGCCACTGGGCACTGACTCTAAAGCTGTGCTGATTTCCCAAATGTTTTTCAACCCCTCCCCAACAAAAAATAAATCCTTCAAAACCATGTTATTGGAGAATTAAGCTCAATAGTGAGGATGGTTCTGTTAACAGCGAAGCTAACATTTTGTTCAGTAGATTAGGATTTTCACTAACTAGAAAAATAAAACAGGAAGCTCATTTCTGCCCCCGGGGCTTAAGTTGGCTGCTATCAGTTTATGTTAGCTGCTGCTATATTTGTAGATGTTAAGCAATGTTAACCCAATTTAATTAGCAGTTAGCAAAGTTAGCTTTTTGTACAGCAGATTTGAGTTTTTGCTAACATTGAAAACTAGCGGACCAATTAGCGTCTGCTTAATGTTATTCCAATAACTTTAAGTCCGCTAACAGAACTCAATGTTTGTTCCTGCCTGTTATGGCCATTTATCCCAAAAAAATGTAACTGAAAAAGAAAACAGGAAGTGCAATTCTGTCCCAGTACCAGGAACTTGAAGCTCGAGTTAGCTGCTATCAGTTAATGTAAAACTTCTGCTTTTTTTTAGCAGTTTAACATTAGTGAAGTAATATTTTTAGTTAGCAGTTAGCAAAGCTAACTTTTTGTTCAGCAGATTAGCATTTTTGCTAACATTGTAAACTGTTAGCAGACCAGAGTTTAGCTTAATATAGTTATGCTAACAAAACACAAAGATTGTTTCTGCCTGTTATAGCCATTTATCCCAAAAAAGGAAGTGCATTTCTACCCGATACCGTGGGCTTAGTGCTTAGGTTAGCGGCTATCAGTTAGCTTTCTCAATTTTTTTCACTTACTCAGTGGTTTAGCATTAGCAAAGTTACATTTTTAGTTAGCAGATTAGCATTTAGAAAAGCTAGTTTTTGATTAACGATGTTTACGACTGAACAGTTTCACAACTGAGCTTATTTAGATTTGTTTACATGTTTCACTGAGGGTTAGACACAGTGAAACATATACATCTGCTTTAGGAAGAGTTCCAGACAAACACAAACATGTAAATATGTAGGAGTTGATCTGGAGGTTTGGGACTATTTTCAGTTTGCCTGCCATTTAAAAGAAAAAATCTCCTGCAGAGAGTAAACACACTCCAGCTCTATATCCTTTAGAACCGCCTTAAAAAAATAAGAAACACTCTCTGAGTACATAGCTGACAGGCAAGTGTGTAAAATACTGCGATAACATGAAGCTACGTGTAAATATTCTGCTTCAGTTTGACAGTTTGTGGCCAACAGAGAGGAGAGAAAAAAAAGCTTGTTAGGAACTGACTGGTGTGAAGAGCATGACTGAAACACAAGATATGAATGTTTTAATTTGGATTTCTTTGCTTCAGGTTAAGACATTTTTTTCCATAAATGAAGCTAATTCATTTTCTCCTATATCCTCTTAATTTGTCACCAGAGGCATCCTTTATGCCAGTGATTCATATGAATAATTTTCTCGTCCCTACTTTGCCAGTGACCTTTGGAAACCCACAGCTAAATGATGCCACACACACACACACACACACACTCTTTGTGCCCTCTGGGTGTTTAAAACCTTGACAGAAATTAGAGTTTCCTCCACAAAGTGTCCTGAATCTAAACAATAAATCGGGTTTAGAATAAAAAAATTCACAAAATAAATACAGGGTGAGTCTAAAGTTTCAGGACACTCCTTTCTTTTAAAAACAGAGAGGAAAATGAAATATCTGACTACCCCAGCAAGTAATGGGCAAGGGGCTCTATCAGTGGTATACATATATTATTGCTATTATTTCTGCTATACTTAATGTTCTGTTCAGGCTTTAAAAATTGTAAACATTTTTACCTTTTTCTTGTACTAGGGCTGGGCGATACTGGCAACAAAAATTATCACAATTAATTGTGATATTTAGCTGATAACGATTAAAATGACGATTAATCCCCTAGAGTCCCTGGATGCCTGCATGTCCTTGGTATATGACCAAATTAAATCACTGTAGTGAGAAAGATTTGCTCTCCATAATAATCTGTTCCAAATTGTGTCAAAAGTATAGACTTCAGGCTATACATCAATTTTTAAATTGTGTTGATAGACCAAGTAAAACCGGAGTTATGATAAATAAAATCCAGAACATTTTTTTAATGTTCATCATACAGTATTTGAAGCGGGAGGAGCACCGAGTGGACTGACCGGGGGAAATCTCCAGTCAGTCTGCCTGATGGTATTATTCGTATTAATCGTCAAGTGCCAAAAAATAATCATTTAAGGTTTTTCTGATGATTAATTGCACACAATATGATTTTGCCCGACCCTATTTTGTACACATTTTAAACATCTTTGCTTTTTTAAAATACTTTTAGCACATTTTCTTTTTAATTACCTTACATCACAACCTCTTTTCTTTTAGTTTACGTTCACACTGCAGGTAAATGTGGCCCAAAACCAATTGTTTTTGCGTCTATGCAACCCATCAGATATTTTACAAAGTGACCCTGAATGATCAGGTCTCATTTTACAAACCTGATGTGAGTTTCAAGCACAGAACTCTACATGTCTTTAGCTACAGAACAGAAATCCAGTTGCATCGAAATGCGGTGATTAAATTCTGATCTTCTTCAATATACTATGTAACCACCTTCCCATTGAAAAAAATAGCTTTTGGTCCAAAAGGACGGCCTTTAAGATGGCAGTCATGTTCCGGACATAGCCTAAAAGATAGACCCCCTCACCTATTACTTGCTGGGGTATTCAGATGTTTGAATTTATTTTTTTTTTCTGAAAGGAAAGGGTGTCCTGAGACTTTTGACTCACCCAGTACCTCCCACTTAATAGCTTAAAAAAACATATTTAGATAGATAACAAACTGCAAAGTTTAAAAGATGGAAAAAAAAAACCATCTGATTTTTATCAGCAGGGACATAAAATGTAAGTAAAACTTAAAAAAAATAAATGTTGAGCTGAGAAGCTTTATTGTTTTACGCTTAAGCTGAATTTAATGTGAGTAGTTTGGACCGCAAGCGTGTTTACCACCATGTTGCATCAGCTTTTCTTTTAAAACCACTGAAAACATTGGAGAACTCAGGAGGCTGGTTGCAGCTGTTTGCGTTCTTCCTTGATACAAAGTTTCTAAATTCTTTGTAATTGTGTTTTTTCATGCAATAAGCCTCCATTAGAACGATTAGAATGGACTATTAGAAGATTATTTAGAACCATGACTCTTTTAGAGCCCGACTGACCGTCTTAATTTGATGAACATAGTTTGATGTTAAAACAGCGATTTTGAAATCTGTCAGGATTTATTTCTTCATTTGTGCTAACGAGGCGCTCCTCCCTGTCGTGGCTCCTCAGGGTGCTCCAAAGTGAATACAGGCGGCTGAAGTGGAAACACGAAGAGGCGGCTTCGGTCCCCATGCTGACGGAGGCCGGGGAGCCGGGGTCGCCCACAGCGGGAGGAGCGCAGGACGAAGAGCTGCTGGCTGAGGCGCGGGTCCTCCGCCAACACAAAACTCGCCTGGAGACCCGCATGCAGATCCTAGAGGACCACAACAAACAGCTGGAGTCCCAGCTGAGGCGGCTCAGGGAGCTCCTGCTACAGGTACACCTAGAACCTGATGGAAGGTCAACAGGAACACAAATACATTCTATAGAGGCTTTTTATGTGTTTGCTCTAAAATATATGATTTCATGTTTGAATAACTAAGATGATACTTCAAACTGGCCACTGAAAATATGTCTTATACCAGACTGAAGGCTTCCAACTGAAACACTGAGAATTTACAAATAAAAGTTGGAAATGCTTCAGGCTTTGATCATTAAACAGAACAAGGGTTTTGCCATTTTAAAAACAAAAAAGGAGGGGCCAACATAAAAACAAAGGAACCTTCTGGAGTTTATGAAAATACGTTTAAAATATATATTAAAAATATATATATATATAAAATAAATAGAATTAAAATGCCTTTATTTTGAAGGGCAACAAAAGTTAAGAGGAAATAATCTATTCAGTGAAAACAGAACAATAAAAAAAGAGTTTCCACAAATGTTTTTATTTCCTGTTGGCAACATAATTTACTACAAACCCTTCTTTTTATTTAAAGTGAGGCATCTATATTTCAGTTTAATAAAATTCTAAATATTTAATATTTTAACTGTCACTGACTTTGTCTTTACTTACTGAACAATTCTCAAAATATTAGATCAACTAAACAAAGACAATAAAACTAAAAAAAAAACATTTCACTGTGTAATCTCTGTTAACATCAATTGTCATTAATTTTATTTTAACTGAGGATTGTTTTGGTGTCTGTTTTTATCAGTGTAGCTGAAATGTTGAATAATTCATGACTGTTTATTTGCCATAAATGTGTAATATTTAGTGTTAATGTCTCAGCTCATTGATCATGTTAGATACTTTCAGAAGTGGGCACAGCTAATCAAAACATTAGCTTTGTGAAATCATAATTCACTAACTAAACATATAGCTTCACTAACTTCATTAAACTGCTAAATATGTCCAAAATAATCAGCAGAAGTTAACACTAACAGCTAACCGCTAAGATGACTGTCAACACAAACCTGTTGATGTTGCTTGTTTAGTCAACTGTTATCGGGCGTAAAGTTGGAAAAACCTAATTTAGCGGAAGCTAACTGGTCCTCTAACAGTTTTCAAAGTTAGTAAAAAAAAAAGCTATTCTAAACAAAAGATGAGCTCAGCTATTAGCATTAAATCTCCTGACAGGTGTGAGATCACTTCCTGTCATCGTGTTGAGCAGCTGCTGGGTTTTAAAGCTGTGCTTCAGTCTTTGCCAGCGTGTTTTGTTTTTTAGAGTCGCTGGAATTGAAACTAAAATGATCAAATTTAAATTTAGCTGCTTTTGATTGCTTGAATGCATCAAAGTAATTCCCAAACAAAAAGACCAAAACTGAACATATTTATATAAAAAAGAGGAACAAAGAAGAAAAGGATGAAAGCTTTGATGCTAAAGGATTTACTGCAGAGAGGTTTAACAAATGGACAGACAGGAGGGGAAAGCTGATGCGCTTATTGTTATTAGAAATAAAGGTAAACGATGAGAGAGAGCAGAGTGATGAAGAGGAGAAGGTCCCAGGAATCTGCCTGGAAAACAAAAGTGAAAAGTAAAGAGAATATTTTCGGTGCTTTGCATTACAGCTGGAGTTATTTTCTCGATGGAACAACATCGCAGCTTCAATTCTTCAGAAAATAAAATCTGGTAAGACGGTAATCTGAGGTGTAGGAATCTTTTTTCTTCTCCAGTCTCTGCTGACACCTTCGTCTCTCTGCTGCTCCTGAAATGACTCACCTCCAGAGTAATGCTACGCTGCTGCTGAAAACAAAAATATGCTTGTTGTGTTTTATATTCCTGAGATACATAATGCATCTGAAACTTTCACCCATTTCTGACATGTTTCTGCAGAGATTTTCCAGTTTCCCCTCTTTAATTTGCCCATTAAAGCCCAGATCAGTGTTCTCAGGAATTTGTTACAGCGTTTGTGTGAAACAGGTTTTTTTTCAAAGGGGCCATAAAAAGTTCATTGTTACTTTTACTTCAAAAGCTTAATAACTGTGGTCTGGAGTAAAAGTATTTTTAGGAATTATTGGGGTTGAGTGATGATATATGTATATATTTCATCAGCCCAAAGATGATTCGGAGGCCAACGGATCAGAACTCTCCACGCTGTCCTCTCCAGTGTCTGGAGGGGGTCACCACGGGGAGCCGGCGAGCCGGGAGACCACTGACACCGAAGCAGCAGGTGAGCAAAGTGCCGCCGGGCTCCAGATGTGAACCCGCACGCTCCTCCTTCACCTCCTGCTCGGCCCCGTATTCTTAACGAGGTTTCTCCCTCTGCGTGTCAGGAGATGATCTGGAGCACGAGCAGGACACGGTGCTGCAGCTCCAAGAGGTCATCGAGCAGCTGAGGAACGTCTTCCCTTCAGAACCGGGTCAGTACAGACCGGAACGACACAAATCTGTGCTGCTCCAGCTCGCCAAGACTTCAGAGACTTTCCTTTTTCCCACGGCCTCCGGGAGAGCGTGAGCGATGGAGAGGAGAGCAAATATGTACTGCTGCGGGTCGATAGTTCTGGGGGGGACGGGGGGATTAAATGGTGCGAAGGAGGAGGGAGATAAAAGTGACACACAGACAAACACACAGATAATAACTGTCAGAAACTTTATAAACACATAAAAACTATGAAGTTTGTTGGACAGTTTAGTAAACTGAACGACGCCAGGCTTTATCAAAAATCAACCTTTTTCAGTTAGAAGTCAAACTCAAGGCCCGTGGGCCAAATCTGACCCTCGTTAACATTTTATCTGTCCCCAAATTCATACGTCAACTTGTACAAATTGTCCATAAATTACACAGGTTTTTCCCTATTTTGCAGTTTTACAGATTTATAGAGAAATCTCACGGATTTTTCCAAAAACTCAGCTTCAAATTTATAACACGTCTCAATAACAATTCAATGAAATTAAATAACACCTGCTCCTCTGCGCTGCAGGGGCCGTTATCTCCACCCTACGTTCTGTTCTCCCAAACCCCTTTGTATCTTGTGTGTGTAATTTTCAGTAAGGTCCACCGCTTTGAGAGTTATTTTGCTAACAGACAGAGTTGACTTAAATGAAGATCCTGCTCAATTCGGAGCAGAGCGGTGATTTCTGTGTTTTTATTTCATGTCAGCCATCTTGAATCAGTTTTGGATGATCTTCAGTGTCCTGTTATTTTTATTCAACTTTTGGTTCAAGAGATATTTTGCTAACAGACAAAAATAAAGACATTCGCCTCCATCCTTTTCTTGGTCTTCATGTGCTCCTAAACTTGTAAAATCTTTTTTTTTTCTTTTCCTTTTGTTTCCTAATTTCAGGCACCACCTCACACATCTAACCCCAGAGTGGGACTCGAGGAGCAGAATGACGGCCCGAAAGGTTGCCTGAGAGCTGAGGGGAGGAGCCGAGGTCAGGCAACAACACGCCGGGACGCTGTGACCGCAGCAGCAGCAAGGATTCTGAGAACTAACGCTGTGCACTAAAAGCATCTCATGCAAACTGCTAGAGGCTCACACTGACGCCTCTTTGGTCCGGCTGCGCTTCACAGCTCCACGTTCAGAAGCAAAAAAATATATTAAAAAATGTGAAAAAAGGAAACCGTTGTTAGCAGGAAGTCAGAGACTAAAGTGAGGCGAGACGCCCGGCCATGACACTGTGCTTACCAGTTTCTGTGTAGTCCATCAGAGGTGTGAAGCTTTACGACACTTCAGAGCACAAATTCCATGAGAAGAACTTGAAAAAAGCTAAACAGGAAGTGAATCACTTGTCTCTTTTTTTTTTTTAACATCTGCGTTTCGTTTCTCCCTTCGGTTTGTTGTTTTTGAGTTTTAAGATCCAGAGTTTGTGCCGACTGGTTTCATCTGTAAGTGGAACAGATTGGAGCAGAACGCGCCCCCAAACGAGCTCCTTTCCACGGCGACAACATTAAACTCACTTTATTTATGACAGCCCAAAGTGCCCGCTAGCACCGCGTCTGTGTTCGCACACGCCGTGTTTCCTGCTTGTCAAACTGCGCCTCGCTCTCGTTGCTTCCTTTCATTTTCACACACATTTATGCTGCTATACATACACTCCACTCACAGTCCACCCGTCCTGCATTATGCACAGAAACACACAGACTCATGCGTGATTGTTAGGATGCTGTGCTGCGGCACGAAAACCTGCTTCTCCTTTCAGCAGGAAACAGATCCGTTTATTTTCTCGTTTGAATTCAGACAAGTTGTCTGTTCTGACTGGATTTGTGTCTTGTTGACGAAATATATGCCGATAAATAACAGCGTGCAGGCCTCCTCCCTGAGGTCTTATTGTTCTCCTGCTGTTTGAGGAGAAATTGACAGAAGGAGCTTCAGGCAGATTCCCCACCTCTACCCTCCTTTCCTCTCTGTGCAATTCCAGACACTGCGGGGGGGACACGATGCGGTCCACAGACATTATCCATAATAATCGCCTCGTTTCGTGTAGATTTTACCAGATTGGTGACTGTTTGCTCTGCATTTGTCATTTTCCTCGATTGTACAGGGTGAGTCAAAAGTCTCAGGACACCCTTTTAATTCAGAAACCAAAGGAAAATTAAAATATCGGAATAGTCCAGCAATATGAGAGGGTCGCTGTCTTTTAAGTCATAGCTAAAACATGGCCGCCATTCTGAAACCAGCCATGTTGGATCAAAGTCAGTTTGTTTTCCAATGAGAAGGGGGTCATGTAGCTTAATAAACACTAGAATTGTCTCAGAAATGGATTGTTGTAGTCAGATTTTCAGTATCGCTTGTAGTTTGAAAGTTATCAACACCAGTAATATTTGATACCGAGTAAAACTCAGGCTGGTATCTGCAGTACTGATCCAATATTGAAACTTTGTGCAAACACACCTAACATGTCGGTAAATTTAAAAATAGTATTTAGTTCAGAAACATGAACATGACATAGCATCCTCATTTAGCCGAGCTAGTACAACAGAAAAAAACACGACACAATCATATAAAATGTGAAAAGGGTGTTTTGAATTTAAAAAATTAAATACTAAAATCATTATAATAAACTATTGTTCAATTATCAAGAATGACTATAAAATGAAAACTTAATTTAAGTTACATGAACATATTACTTACTTTCCACTGCCTTCATGTTAACGATATATGTTAACTGAAATGACTGAAGTATCAAAGTGTATACGTTTTGATTTTAAAGTTCTGGTATTGGTGATGTTGATATTTCAGTATTGCTCACGACTGAACACAGAGCTTTTCTCAGTTCCATCTTCAGTTACCTGTGACAACAAATGATTCATTCAATTCTGATCTTTGATATGCTACATGACCCCCTTCATTTTGGGAAAATTTGACTTTAATCCAGCTTTAAAGATGGCAGCCATAATCTGGACATAGCCTAAAAGATAGACTCTTACTTACTGGAGTATTTAGATATTTAATTTTCCCCTTTTGTTTCTAGAATAAAGGGTGTCCTGATACTTTTAACTCACCTTGTGTATGTTTGACAGACTCACGTGTGGTTGGAATATTAGATATTTTGTTAAAACTGTAGCACAATTAATGCCTTAAAACAGAGCTGAATACACATGAAGGTTAATTTGTTATTTTTATATGAAGAGAGTAAAGCATGTTTGTCAGCTTCTGCACAGGAAGTGATGGAACAAGAGGAAGTGAAATGTGGGATCACAGCATAGTTGAACGACCACGAGGTCGAACTGGTTTAAAGTGTGAACCCGTGGTGCTGCTCAGAGAGGAACATGGATCTGAAAGATATAAAAGGAAAGTTGGAGGGGGAAGAAAAAAAATATCTGGTTGAGTTTATAGCTCGAGGGCTGGTGGGAGAGATCTGCTTTGATGTGCCTACCACAGCAAAAAAAAAAAGAAACAGAGACAATGAAGCTCTTGTGTTTTTCTTTGAAATCACACCACTTCATTTTCAGAGAAGAAAAACGGAGAGAAATTCATCGTGAACCCGGAGTAGAAGCCACTCTGACCTGACAAACAGGAGTTTTGAAACCTTGTGCTCTGCATTCATTACGGTTCTCACAGCATTCACATTTGACACCATCCTCCTCTGCGCTTCGCCGCCTGTTAGTTTGGATGCTGTTGCTAGGGAACTGTCCCCAAGGACGCAGCTCCACAGGTTTGTGAGGCGGGTAGGTGATGTGCCGCCTCATATTACAAATGCTAATAGCCTTAAGGGAAGCGAGAGAGACAGAGACAGAGAAGGAAGCACCTTATTTCCCCAAAAACACAACCCTCCAATTTTCCACTTCCACCTCCTCTGAAAGCCCGCTGCTGTTCCGCTGCTGAAGTTAATCATTATTATTAGTGAAATCTTTTAGCAACTGTTCAAGATTTTTTTTTTTTTATGTTTTTTCCTTTTCTGTCAGAACAATGAGCAGCTCAGCTTGAGGGAGGGTGGGAAAAGGGAAACAAAGCAATGGCAAGTAGTGTTTGTTCACAGTAATTTATCTCTGGGTATTTACACATCTCATTAAACAATGATTACCCATCATGCATATTGTCTCCACGCTCTTGTGAGTACACACAAAAGATGTAGCAGTGACAAACTGTGGAAACGATGTAGAGGCTTTTCCCCCCCCCACATGGCGTTTATTTTCTGATGATGTACAGGAGGCAGAATGACAAAAGTGTGGCAAGAGATGGCGTGGTATTAGGGCCAAACCCAGGTGGCTATGTCCTTGTAGCAGAAGACCATATCTACCCTGAAGCCAGCTACTGGTAACTGAGAGGCCAGCGCTGGCAAGTGAGGAGACTATTTATATGCATTAGCATTGGAAAGGCTAGGGATTAGCATGTCCAGGCTGGTGTTAGCATGGGAGAGGCTAATGCCTAGCATGCCTTGCTGGCATTAACATTAGAGGGGCTAGTGACTAGCATGCCTAACCTGGGGTTAGCATTGGAGAAGCTAGCATTAGCATTAGAGAGACGAGTGACTATCAGCTGAGTTAAAATGAGGAATGTTGAGCATCTTGTGAAGTTATACTTTGGTATTGGTTTTACAAATAAGGAAATATTCAACCTTTAATCAGCTGCGGTTTAACTGAGCTGGTCACGTCAGATCTTGATAACTATCGAAGATTTTTCAGAACTTTCTTCTAATATGGTGTCTTTATTTGGCTAATAATATGACTATTCTCATAATATACCTACTTTATTCTGGTAATTTTAAAAATATCTGTCTGGCCTTAATACTGTCATATTTTCTTTAAAAAGTTTTATTTTTTCAAAAATGATGCATCTAATAAAGTGAGTGACCAGCCTAGGCATGCTAGACGTTAGCCTCTCTAATGCTAACTCATGTTTCTTCTTCTCAGTTACCAGTGTCGACCTATCATTAATCAGATCAGTAACTGGCTTAGATTTAGCCTCCTGCTACAAGGATGTCTCCACCGCTGGCTGCTCAATAGTCTTAATTTTGGCGCTTGTACCACACCATAGCAGAGTTGGATTATCATTCAGCTTGTCTGATTTAAACAAAAACACACAGTGAGTTTTATCTGTCTGATCCATAAACTCACTCTGATCCTGCTGTGGGGAACCTTATCCTACACACACACACACGCACAGAAACACGGTCTCTGCTCCCAGCGGGATTCAAGACGAGTCAACCTAAAAATAATTCCTTATATCAATGTTCAGACTTGCTACTTTTAAAAACACCATCATTGCCCTGCCTTTGCAAACCACATTTACCATGATGCATCTGTCCAGGTAACAAGACATCCTGCCACACAACATAAACCAGGTTAATGAATCACTTAACCTCAAACAATGTGTTCATTACACACAGATATACACACTCACTCTCACTGATAAAATGGGTTTTCTTTCTCTTTTTTTTGAACTCACCGTTAATACACCTCATTAATCATCTAAATGTTTCTGGTTTAATGGTTTTGATTTTTCTGTTTTAGTCCCACACTTCTCACCTTCTGCTCTCTGGAGTTTATAATCTTATAGAAGATGTTTTCTGAGGAAAAGGCTTTTTACTGTAATAACATGTGGGTTACTGGCTGCTTTCTACTCTTTGTGTACAATAAAACTTTGTATTTGGCAAACTTCTTGTTTGTATGCACATTTTTATTCTTTATGTGAATGAGACAAGCCTTTTGTGAATTAAATAAAACAACGTAACTCAGAACGAGGCCAAATACACAGTTTGGAAAGATTTTTCCTTCTGTGTTTATGTTTAGCTTTTAGGAGATAGAATTGTTTATTTCCTGCCCCCAAAAGGCAAAGGTGGGCGATAATGTTTTTGCCAGTTTCCATGACTGTGTTTGTTACCAAAATATTCCATGAACCAATTAAATAGACAAATTTACAAGAGAGAATTGTATTAACTAAAGACAAATAATGTAATTATGAAATCGGGAGTCTATTTTTTTCTTTGGCGAATGCTCTTCCGTACGGAGTCCGTCCGGTGACATGGTAGAAAAAGAAATTATCACGTGGCCACGCGATAACGCATTCTCACTTTCGATTGTTAACATGGACAATTTTGAATTAATTTTATTTCATTTTAATCTAGGGATGAATTATAATGACATTCAAATAAGTCGATGTCCACATACACTGTCTGTATTCACATATTACACTCAATTAGACATTGTTATGAGGGACTCGTACCTGAATGGGAGTATTTACGTGAAAGATAAACCACATTCATTCATATTGTTATGACGTGACTTAATGGAGTTTTGTAATGTTCAGGAACACAGTAAAAAATCAGTTTCCCGACACTCAACTAGGGCTTTGAATGTAATCTCAA
>JARVJO010000269.1:9499317-9516635 GCA_031762555.1 Cynodonichthys magdalenae
GTAAAAAATCAGTTTCCCGACACTCAACTAGGGCTTTGAATGTAATCTCAAAAATAGCCCATTAATCTTTGAACTATAAGGCTATACTTTTAGATTGAACCGCAAGAAGACTGCAGAAAATTATCTCGTGGCCACGTGATAATTATTGCGTGGGAACGTGTTATCGCGTGGCCACACGATCATTTCTTTTTCTACCATGTCACCAGATGGGCTCCGTACTTCCGTACAAATTTGATAGAAATCATCAAAAAGTAATCCTTAAATATCTGTTAACTGATTGTTTGGGTTCATCACAGCGGCTTCTCACTAACCTGTGGTGGACATAGCTAACCAAAAAGTTAGCTTTGCTAACTAAAAAGATAGCTATGCTAACTCATGATCTGCTAACTGAAAACATGTCTTCACTAATGCTAAACATGTAAAAAGAAATTAGCAGAAGCTAACATTATACAAGTAAAAATTAGTGGAAGCTAACACTAAATAATTAAAAACTAGCGGAAGCTAACACTAACAGCTAACCTCTAAGACGACTGTCACTTCGTGTCAAACCGTGCGACAGAATTCTGTTCTGAGTCTGAACAGAACCGATTCAACTTATTGGTTTGTTTTGACGGAGCCACTTTTTCCTGTCTTCGCTCTGGTGGCTTTGGTCCCAGAGTTTGTCCTGCTTGGACTTGCTGCACAGTCTGTTTGGCTCTTGACCTTCTTGCCCTTATCACATGCTGATCTCTCGCTCGCTACATTATCTGCGCTGGTGGTAGCACCGTCACTATCTTTATGTGCTTCGTGGTTATCTGGTACACCTTGCCCAGCTTCGGGAGTCACGACCCTTTCTGTGTTTTCATTATCTAACCCATCTTCAGTCGCCGTCCAATATTCTGGCTCTTTATTAGGTTGCTCTGCTTTCAAACCTGGACGTTTTACTGTTGCTGCTTCTTCCTCAGCAGGATCAGCTGCCTTGGAGCTTTCTGCCTCTTCCACCTCACAGCTTTCAGGTTTTTTATCCATGTGCTCTTCTATTGCTTTCGGAGCAAATTTAATATTCTTCTTTCCCGCTGTCCTTTTCACCTTGCTTCCACCAGGCCCCCACTTCTCCTTCGATGCATCCCAGTAAGTCTTGTTCTGGTGGGCGTGCACGGTACGGAGGTTTTCGCCCAGCTTCTTCAGCTCCTGGCGGACGAAGGGCTTGAACTTCGGGTCCAGTTTCTCCACCAGCGCGAAATCTCTCCGAGTTTCATCCTCGTTACACAACGCGGCGTGAGCCTGGGCCCTCTGGTACACGGCCTTAAAGTTACCTTTAGTGTGATAGAAGCAGGAATGGGAGAGGAGTAAATGAGAGAAACACTGACATGGGGAAGACAGGAGGTCAAAAAACAGCTAAATAAAATGTCCTGAGTGAGGCTGAAGTGTTTAAACTGAATAACAGTGGTTGAAGCAGGTGATGGGAAACATCTTAGGACAGATAGGGAGGAGTAAATATCGTAAAAAGACAAACATAATAACAGCTACTTCACATCAGCCACTGCTATAAATAATTCATCTTAGAAGGAGCCAAAGGAAAACAATTCAGTTTTGATGGTGATGTCCATGGGTAGGTGTGGAGAGAACACAAAGAAACCGAAATCGGGTTGTGAATGTTATTTCTTGGTGAACAAAGGAAACAAACGGATCGTTAGAGAGAGGAGTGAGGTGTTTTCTGAGGGGCCCCGATCTTTTTTTAGGTTTTAAAATGATGAGAGACGCAGAAAAATAGACACCTTGTGTTTCTGTCTCTGTATTGATTTTTGTTTTCTCTGAAGCTTCAATGTTTTTCAGTCTGGGACCCCCCCCAGTCTGATGGGAAGACGGAGGGAGGAAGGGAGGGAGGGAAGGCAGGGAGGGAAGGCAGGGAAGGAAGGAAGGAAGGAAGGAAGGAAGGAAGGAAGGAAGGCAGGGAAGGAAGGAAGGAAGGAAGGAAGGAAGAAAGAGAAAGAGAAAGAGAAAGAGAAAGAAAGAAAGAAAGAAAGAAAGAAAGACTGACTGACTGACTGACTGACTGACTGACTGACTGACTGACTGACTGACTGACTGACTGACTGACTGACTTGGCTTATATAAAACATTTCTTATTTATGTGAATTTGACAGAGACTTGACTTTGAAATGTATAAAAAAAAGTCTAACCAAAATTCTCACGACTCCCCTACAGTACCTCCACAGACCCATTAGGGCAAGTGTCAAAATTCGTGGCCCACAGGCCAAGTGTGGCTCAGGAGAGCTTCGAAGATGTGTTAATGTCTTAAAATAAGCTGATTTAAAGCCAGCATTGACTAGAAACTACATCTCCCATTAAGCATGTTAATTATTTTACCTGGGAAATGACAGCCTCCCACCACCAGGTTGGAGGAGCACAGGGCTCAAAATTAGCAGTGTAAAAATCTCCATTTCACTGCATTTTTGTCAGCAACTTTTGCTGCGGCAAAAAGTTGTAAATTAAAACTGGAACCCCTCTTAAGTGGGAATTCCCTGTTGGAAAGTGGGAGAATTCAGAATTCAAGAAGTGTATGCTGCTTTAAAACCAGCATTGATCATAAACTTTACCTCCCATAATGCACATTGATTATTTTACCAACAAAATGACAATATCCCACCACCAGGTGGAAATGCACAGAGTTAGAAGTAGCCGGTCAGCCGGCAAAATTCACCATGTACTCGGTTGTACTGGGAAGTGGGAATTTCCCACCATTGGAAAATGGGAAGTTCAGAATTTAGGACTGCAGCTACTCACCACAAGTCAACAGTAAATAAAACAATCTTACTTTTACTTTTATTAGTATTTCTGTATTATTTTTTCACATTTAGCTAGTCGTACATGTAGTATTTTGTAGTGCTTATAGGAGGACGTGTTAAAACACTGATTCTATGCAGGAAATACCACGGAGAGCTCAGTTATTGTTTGTTAGCGGTGCCCAGCCGTAGTCATGAGACAAGGAACGTGACGTTTGCTGTTTGTAGTCAAATACAAGTTAAAAAAGCCCCTTGCATGAAGGGGTTGTGACCCCATCATTGAATACCTCTGCTTTAAAGTATAGTCTCTGTTTTCACCCTCCGACGTGGCTACCTTTATGCTTCCTCAGCACTCTGTCATTCAGCTCCACCACTTCCTGGTACTGTTTCAGCTCCAGCATGCACTGGCTGAGGTTGAGCGCGAGAGGAAGACGCACCTTCTCCAGCGACTCCCAGTCCTCTCCTCCTTGGTCCACCTGCTGGGAGGACAGGGTGGACAAGCGGGGTTGATGGATGACAGAGGGAATTTTGAGAAAATAAAAACTCAAACTATAGCATACAAACACCAAAGGTTAGGAGAGTAGATGAAGATGAAATGTTGAGACTGATTCTGAGGATTGTGAGAAAATAAAAAAAAGATGAAGGATGAGGCGCAGGGAAGAGAATTTGTTGGCTGTGAAAAATGGAGTTAAGACAGTGAGGTGGAACAGAGCAGTGAGTTGAAGAAGCAGGAGCTCCAGAACTGTGACAGTGACATCTCTGTGGATATCTGTTATTTTTAGCACCTTTTCTCTGCTCTCCACTTTGCAGACATTGCAGCTTCAGTGGCACAGTTTTTATTTCAGGGGGAAAAAACGTCTCATTATTTGAATTTACTGAAATTATGATTGTTTTGCAGAGAATTAGTTCTAAAGTTTTACTGGATAATTTTATGGTCATTGCACTGCCTTCATAAAGTATTTAAACCCTTGAACCCTTCTTCTATTTTGTCCCGTTAAAACCACAAACTTCAAGTATTTTACTGGAATTATAGGTCTTAGACCAACGTAAAGTAGCACAGAATTATGAAGATCAAAGAAATGGAAAGAAAATCATAAACAATTTTTACAAGTAAAAATCTGAAGCGTGGTGTGTATTTGTATTCAGCTGAAAACATGAAGCTCAGTCAGACACTGTTTCATTGTGGGGATGGTGGGTTCAGGATGATGTTTTTTACATTTAAAGTTCAATCTCAACAGAGCAACTTCTTCCAAATGTTTTCTGTGTCTCTATAAGAGACGATTTACTTCTTGCCACTTTTGCATAAAGGACTAATTTGTGGTGTGCACAACCAACAGCTTAGTTTACTGTTTTACAAGCTAACCCTCCTTCTCAATATTGTCCCAGACTTGTCTGGCATGGTCCTTGGTCTTCATGATGCCTTTTGATCATTATTGTTTGGTCTCTGAGGCCTTCACATAGCTGATGTATTTACAATCAGATTAAACACTCAGGTGGACTTTTTATTTGCTAATTAGGCTTCAGCTGCACTCAACAGAAGAAAGGGAACTGAATAAAAATGTAAATATATAAGGTGTAAAACGACTCATTTTCCTTCCTCTTCACAGTTATGCACTGCTTGGTTATGGAGAACCAAAACTGACATATTTAAAAATGAAAGCAGAAATATATAAATGGCCCAACAAATAAACACATTTAAAATGCACCATGGAAAAACACTTACCTGTGCCTTTGTTTTAAACTAAACTTTAAGCTAAACTGAGGCAGCACAAGAATGCACAATGAATCTGCTCATGGATCCTGAAAATTCTAGTCTATTGAACAATAATGAACTAAGATTTATCATTTGTTTGGAATAAGTTTAAAAATAAATATGAAGGTCAATAAAATTATAAAACATGAGGTAAAGTTATTTTTTAAATTAACTGGTGCATTTGGTGTAATTATTTTATCTGCCTTTATTTTTAACTGTCAGTTTTGGTTCTCCATACATAATGAAGTTTGAGGTTGTAACGTGACAAAATATGGACATTGTACTTTAAAAGACTGTTTCTTTTACAAACCATCACACGTACCTTATTCTGCAGGAAGTCCACATATTCTAAAGCCTCTTTAAACTTGGCAGAAGCTTCTTGGAAGTGTTTTTGTTTGATGTGAAAGTTTCCTTCGTTCTGCAGCAACATGACCAGCCGTAACATCTGCTGCCAATCCTTCCCCTCCGTTTTATCACAAACGTTGAAGCTGACAACAGAACAGCTTGCCTCCTCGCCTCCCTCAGAAGTCGCATCTTTTCTTTCCTCAGAGTCTTCGCCATTAACTTCGGCACATTCGGGCTGAGCTGATTCTTCTCCCGTCGTCATCACAGTAACGACGCTTTTGAGGTTTTCTTCCTTCTTTTCCTCCCCCTTCTCTGCCTCTTCCTCCTCCTTTTTGCTCTTACTTTCCGTTTTCTCCAGCTTGTTCCAGAACTGCTCCTTCTCCTCCCAGTACTTCTCCTTCATGCGCTCCGTCAGGGCCTTCAGCTCGCGGTGGACCAGCGAGGACAGAGTGATGTCGAGCTGGCCAACCATCCTGAAGTCTCTCTGGGCCTCCTTCTCGTTCCACACAGCAGCGTGAGCCTTGGCCCTTTTGTAGTACGCCTTCACACAGTCTGAGAAACAAAACCACAAACAACTTCATTATTAGACGCAATCAGCTAGAAAATTTGCGTTTTTGGAGTAAACGTGTATTTTCATTAACACGAGGTATTTCTGTCAGACAAAGTCTGTTTTCTGGATCACATGAAAAAAAGATCTCTGGTAGTTACAACAAAGTCTAATTTGTGTTGGCATCTCTGCTTTGAGGCAGATAAGAACTCTCTTTCATGTGTCGGCTCTGTTTTCTTTACCATCAAAAGTGAAGAAAATGATAAAAAATGTATCATCATCCCAGGCCTTTTTAATAAACGTCCTCAAAAGAGTATATTTAAAATCTAGAGACATCTGTAAGGGGTGAGCTCTGTAAAGACCTGGCTTCACTTCACTTTTTTGTTTGCATACCCAACAAAGAACATGTTTTCTCTGTTGAGCTTGACAGTTTGTGTGTTTTAATTGTTTTTTCCTACATATTTCTAGGTAAATATGGAGGTAGGTTAGCTTCCATAAGCATTAGAAATCTTCTACAAAGAGCCAACATAGTTCTGCCCCGTCTCAGAAGCCAGGTTTGGTCAGAGCACCAAGGTCTCATCAGCTGAGGTGGTTCAGGCAGCTGGTAAGGTTGCCCCCCAGACCCTTTCCTAGAGAGGTGTTCTGGGCACGTTCAACTGGGAGGAGACCTCGAGGAAGACCCTGGACACGCCACAGCAGTGGGCCCCAAAATTGGTCAGGACCCCATGGTGCTGAAATATCAATGTGTCTTGAAAAGAATTTCAGAATTAATTACACTTAAAAATGAGTAAAAACATTTTTTGTCCAAATTGTTACAAAAGAGTGAGGTTGGTGTCCTTTAAAACAGATAAAAGTAGCTTAATGTGTTTATTTGATTTGATAAGGTTACCATCCAAAAATAGTTGGGAGAAAATGTCTCTACTACTCTTATTTGTGGAAACGTTTGGGAACTGGGAAGACATAGTGGCTGTGAATTTTCTTCAGTTTTATTCCCACCCTTGCCCTGTATGTCCTGTCGCCACACAACAAAATTGTGCCGATTTTTTGCCCAGTCTTCTGACAATTTTAAGGACGCTCTGAATTACTCGATGGTTCTAAAGATAATCTTAAGAGATATTCCTGCCGTGTGTGGTGTGTTAAGAGTAGTCAACCTGGAAGGACATCAGGACCACTCCGATAATTAACATTAGGATTATCTTGGCCCAACATCCCATCGTGTGTGGTGTTCCTTCGAGGACAAACAAAAAGTAGCCTGTTGAATGTAACGTGTAGCCAATCAGAAAACGAGGTGATGACAACACAGTTTTGTGAGATTTCCCATTTGACGTCTTGTTCATGAGTAATAACTGTTCCTGTGTGATGTGTTGTATTTGTTGTGGCTGTACACCCCACACTGTAGGACAAAACCTGTTACATCTATGTTTTTTTATTGTTTTATCATTTTTTGAAAACCAACCAACAATTTTAAAATCTTGCAGTGTTAATAAGACATTAGGGAAAATTAAAGATTAGTGTTATTGGTGTAAAAATCTTTTAATCTTTCATCGAATAGAAACTTCCCAAAATGTAAAATGTGTTCACATTCACTGCAGCATTTTTGCTTTATTCTGTTTTGTTTTTCAGTTTTTTTTTTTTTTCATCATTTAATTTCTGTCTATGTGAAGTTTTTATTCAGCCAACAGTTAAACAGATTTCACTGTCGCCTCTGGCAAAAGCAGAGACACTGCAGTGAGACGCCTTTTTCCAAAGAACAACTGTGTTGAGGGGATGAAACGGCGGCGGAGCGGCTGACTTAAACTGCTGCAGACAACATGACACTGATGACAGGAGAAACAACAACACAGCAAGGAATGAAGCTGAAAGGGGAATGAGAAGGCGCTGAAAATCCGTAAAGAAGTCAAACAAAAGGTACTGCTAGAACAAGATGAAGGTAGGAAGAGAATGCTATTATGGGGTAGATTGTTTTTTTAAACATTTGAAGGAGGAATATAACCCTTTGGCAACATTTTGGACTTGACCAGTGAAGATCAAAAACAAACTATTTATATTCTGTCCTGTAATTATGTCACATTAACTCTATTGTTTCCTAATTTATACATGGAGTGATTTTATTTACACCCACATTCTGACTGTCTAAACATATTTTATCCCCGCACACTAAAAGTGGTGCAGAGGTACACAAACACACAATAAGTCATAGTAAAACTGAAGACCCTGGCTGAAGAATAGTGTTGAATACAGCCTGTCTCAGTAGATTCTGTCACAGGGTGGGGGGCAGACTCTTGAGGCTCTGAAGTGGAGGCTGTTCCAGCATGTGAGGATCTTCCAGGCTTTTTATGACTGGTCCTGAGTATGACAGTATGATTCCCAGGGCTCCTCCAGCTGTAAAACCTTCAGTAACGTCAACCTCAAGTCCTCCTACACACTTACAGAGGACAGTGCTGCTACATTCAGCCGCTACTAACAGAAAGGCTAGAACAAGAATAAAGAAATTGTATGCAGTGTTGAAATTACAGTTAGTGTTTATAAACATTTAGGCTAAATTTAATGTTTACGGAATAATGTGGATTGAGGTAAATAATCTAGTTTGTTTTATTAGCATGAGTTGGTAACCTATTTCCACTAGCTCACCATTTTTAGCTAAACCAACTAAAACAACCACTGAGCTAACATGCTAACATCGTTCTGTTTCACATTTTTGTGTATATAGGAGTCAAATAAAAAAAATACTGAAATTGTGAATTAAAAAACAAAACCATTTTTTTATTTGTGTGGAGTAACTTGGTTTTGCTGTTGTTTTGTTAGCATGAGTTAGCAAAACTGTTTTAACTAGCTTAAACTCTTTTCAGCTGCTACAACCCTTTTCAATGTTTTTTTTTTTAATATACAGATAATGGTTACATGAGACATTTTTAATATTTACAAAAAAATTGTAGATTTAAGGAAATACTGTAGTTTGCTTCATTAGTATGAGTTAGCAAACTATTTTTATTAGCCTACAGTAAACTAATAAAGGTAAGCTAAGCTATGCTCACTCTATTCCACTTTTCATTTTGAGCATTCAATGTGCAGAAATAAATCTACTGAGAATTTTATTATGCTTCCTGAAGTAATTTAGTATTTTTTTTTAGGTTTCACATTAACTGATGGCTCATTTGCTAACTGACCTTTTTGATATTGTCACTGTAATTAGATATTAAATCAGCATTAATCACATTAGCGCCTGTGTTTACCTAGCTATAATGATGGCTGATGGGTTTACATTGTATTTAAAACAATAATACTGAGAATTTAACAATGCAGATATTTGTCAACACAAAAATATAAACATATTTTAAATTATGAATAAAGCTGGGCTACATGTGTTCAAGATAAATTTGTCTTGATTCAAACTTCAAACAGCTCTTAATACATGTTTATTAAAACATTCATGCAATTGAGTTACAGTGTTACGATCTGTGTCTGTGTTAATGTTTTATTTTAGTTTTCTGTCTTGTCCCCCTCTATTCTTCCTCCTGCCTGTCTTTGCTCCTGCCCCGCCCACTCTCACCTGTTCCTCGTGTTTCTCTCCCAGGTGTTTCTTGTTTCTGCTGATTAGTTCTCCTTTATATTCTGTTCTGTGTCCTCAGTCTGTGTCGGAGCTTTGTTTGTTTTTTTTTGTCAACTGTTTATGCTAAGTCAAGTCCTTGTATCTTGTTTGCTGCCACGCCAGCACTTTTGATTTTGTTAAATAAAGCCTTTTTTTGCACCCTTTTGGACCAATTTCATTTCAGTTCTGCACTTGGGGTTCAAACCAACCTTGAAAATCATAACAGACAGATGAAATTACTAATAAGGTTTTTACAGAAGGCAGTCCTCAAGGTTTTTAAAAGAATAAACACATTTGCCTCTAAATTAAAATAAAACATGTTATAAATAAATGCCATAATTACAGGCAACAAAAAATGATAACATTGTTTCTTTTAAATCTGGCCACAACATTAGCCTTGAGCTTAGAGCGCTGTGAACATATGGTGCATGTTGAGAGTTCACATCTCTGCAGTGAATAATAAGCCCACACTCTTAAACCACCTCAGTGCACAAGATTAAGCGTGCAGCTGCTAACCTCCGAGGTATGATGGAGTGATGCAACTGTGTGGGACTGTGAAGCTATAGGTGACACAGGAGGAGGAAACTCAAATGTCCCGTCTCGTTTCTTTTGAGAAAGAAGAACTTCACTGCAGAAGCAGTATCATTTCTGAGGATTTTCTCGTACCTTTGTGTTTCTCCAGCAGTTCTGTGGTGTGTTCAATGACCTCGTAGAACTCCTCCAGCTCCAACATGCACTGGCAGTAGTTCAGCTCCAGGGGAACAATCATCCGACCCAAGTTAATGTAGTCTACATCACCCGGCATCTCCTACGGCATGCAGAGACGAGGAACATGCTCAGAGGGCTGCTGTTACCTGGCACTTACTTTAATAATTGACATGAATACAGTTGTTTTAAATATTTCCAAACAGATTAAACATGATGCAGCTGTGGGGGTGGCACAATATACTAAAAACTTTACTTTAAACAAAGAATCTGAGCTTTTAACATTTTTTTTTCCTGTACATTTTTTGGCTCCTATATACAGTAGTTCCACAATTTTTGTGCTTTTTCAACAATTTATATATCAGAACGTTCAGCTCCATCAGGACTTTGGTATGTCAGCAATTTATACTTTATGAGATATTTAACTTTTTCTGCCATTTTTGTCTCACTGAAAATTAATGTAGTCGTCTTCAAAATCCTTAATCCTCTTTAAAATGTTCATAAAACTTTACTGCACTTTTTACTTTTTATTTTGGTTTGTTTTTTTATTTTTTACTTCTTTGCGCTTATTTCAGTTTCTATCAGTTTCTATTTTGTTTTAAGCTTTTTTAGCTGTAATGCTGATTTTTTTCTGCTATTCTTCTGTTAATGTAAACTTTTAAAGATTCTTTCAGCTGTTTTCTGTCAATTTCAGCTGTTGTCTGTGTTTTTAGCTACTTTTTAGTTCATTTCAGTCAAATTGAACCTTTTTTTTTCAGCTAAAATCACTTTTTGTGATAATTTCAGCGTCTTACTAGTGAATTCATCCAATATAAGGACATTGTTTCTTTGTTCCAATTTCAGCTTCCTTTAGCTATTTCAGCTTATTTAGCCATTTCAAAACAAATTGCAAGAGTTTCTTTTCTTGTTTTTAGCTTATCTGAAACTTTTCACTCTTATTTTCCTGTCTGATAACTTGTTTCATCTACTTTTAATTTAATTTTGCTAATTTTAGCTACTTTTTGCTCTTTTCACAATTTGACCAGTTTTTTCTATCTTTCTACTGATTTTTCACTTTTGTTGTCCTACTTTCATTGAAATTCAGCTGTTCAAATTTAACTTGCATTAACAGTTTTGCTATTAAAACTTTTCAGCTTCTTCAGCAGTTTTCAGCTGAAATCTTTCAGCATTAAGCATTCACACTGTATTTTCCCAGGAAACGCAATTTCTCTAGTTTAAACTGTGATGTTCTCAAAGCTGATGAAAATGACAGTTCTCTTGTGCAAAAGAAATCTGACTGCTTTATTGTCAGTATGTCTCTATTTCTACCCTCGTTCTCAGACAGATTTCTGTCCCACCCCGGCTGCCTGGAAGCAGGAATACAGTGAAATAAAACAGATCAAAACAGAAAAACAAAGTTCTCTCCCCACATGGAAAAAAAGATTAAAAAAACATGAAAACTGCCTGGCTGCACCAGTCATTTATCTCTCTTCTTCATCCATCCTTCACTCACCCTGGACTGAACGGTTTTCAGCAGCAGCACAGCTTCTTTGTATTTGCTGGCAGCCTCTCTGAACTGCCTCTGCTTGACCAGAGCGTTGCCCTGCATGTGGAGGACCGGCACCGTCTGCAGCTTCTCGTCCTTGTCCATCATCCACGACTCTCTGTGGTAGGACATGGGGTCTCCTACCTGGCAGCAGCACAGACAGGAAAAGAGAACAGAATGAAACAGAATGGAAAGAAATCTTCTGAATGCAAGAACTCAAAGATTTAAACTCACAAATGAACTTTTCTATTGTAAAATCCCAGAAAATTATACTTCTTAATGCGTTTATTGGAAAGTTAAAGAAACTAAAAGTCAACATTTATGTCAAAGTGCTGATTTCCTGTAGATATGATAACTATTGGGTCATAGTTCTGCTGTTTTTAGATAAGAAGCTGATCATTTGTTAAGGAGGAAGTTCTGCAACATTCTAATGAGGTCATTTAAGGGCAGATTACAAATGCAACAAAACTGTAAAAAAATATTCTAGTGTTTAAAAATTATTTTTATTCATTTTCTATTAAAAATCACTTTATGAAATATTTGTTTGCACAAAATTTTATTTAATTTGCGCAATAAAAGTTAAAATCATTTTTAATTTTAAAGGCCTCAGCTTTGTAGTACATGTTTGTAACTTTACTAGAAGCTTAAAAATTAAATTACCATTTAATAAATTAGTATCAAGATGGCATTAATAATTTAGGGAACGTGTCAAACTCATGTCCTGTGGGTCAAATGTGGCCCACCACAGCATTTTATGTGGCCCAAATACACGTGCACTGCTTTTGTTGATTATTTAAAAAAAAAAAGATACAATAGTACACTAATGACTAAAATGAGTTTTACCCCCCTGCTTTAATGGTGTGTAAAGTGTAAAGGTTTTTGTTACTTATTTCAGAAATGGTTTAGAACCATCTTTGTTTGCTTTTAATCTAAAGATAAAGATGCAAAACAAACTAAATAAAATCAACTGAAAAAAGGTATTTAACAAAAAGATGTGGACATGTTTTGTGTTTAGCTGCTTCTTCCATCGTTTTATTTTGGTGCAACATCTTGTTTT
Source organism: Cynodonichthys magdalenae (assembly GCA_031762555.1). NCBI lineage: Eukaryota > Metazoa > Chordata > Actinopteri > Cyprinodontiformes > Rivulidae > Cynodonichthys > Cynodonichthys magdalenae. The sequence continues at coordinate 9,511,604 of JARVJO010000269.1, forward strand.
GTTGTTGTTTTTCATTTCTGTGGCATTAGGGATTCAGGACAGGTGATACAGCTTACCTGCAGGAGCTCCATGATGAATATCAGCGGCTGAGGCGTTCGCATTATCTCATCCAGCTCAGGGAAGCCAGTGGAGTGATAGTGGAACAGATTTCCCATGCCACACATGTGTTTCTGACCCTCCAGGGGGTCTTTGCCTTGAGCAATCAGCCTCATTCCCTTGGACACGATGGGATACAAGCCTGTGTGCTGTAAGATTGGCACATCAACAAAAACATGAACACAGATTCTAAAATAAAACAAAAATAAAAAGCACTTAATCATGCTAAGCCTCTGGTGCTTTAAGCCCCTACCAATCAGAGAAACAAAGTCGCTCAATTTGACTTTTTCTGTAGAAGAAAAGGACTAAATTAGTTCAAATTCATGTTTATATTATTCTGCACTGAACATGTAGGAGGCTGCTGAAGGCTGGCAGCCTGGCACATGTACAAAATGCTTTCCTTACATCCTTACAACTCACCCTTTGTACACTATATTACCAAAAGTATTTGCTCATCTGCCTTGACTCACATATGAGCTTAAGCTGCATCCCATTCCTAATCCATAGGGTTCAATATGACCTTGGTCCACCCTTTGTAGCTAGAACAGCTTCAACTCTTCTGGTGAGGCTGTCCACAAGGTTTAGGAGTGTGTTTATGGGGATTTTCTTCCAGAAGCACATTTGTGAGGTCATATACTGATGTTGGACCAGAAGGCCTGGCTCTGTTTCCGCTGTAATTCATCCCAAAGGTGTTCTATCAGGTCAACACATTCTCACCCCCCAACTCGTCACATATTGATGCTTGGTCAGGTACCGTCTGCATCTGGGTAACCCCCTCGTGCCAGTTATTGATACCCGTGGCTTTTTTAGGATCGCGCCACATATGGGTCTTTGGGTAGGGGTCCGTGGTTAATATTAGGGATCAGGGTTAATGGTTAATTTTAGGTACTGAGGATAGGATGTCTAGGGCTAAAATAAGTTAAATTTAATGTCTGGGACGATTAGTTGTTGCGCAATCTCTACATTTTCAAAAATGGTTAATATGAGGGATCAGGGTTAATGGTTAATTTTAGGTACTGAGGTCAGGGAAAGGATGTATAGGGCTAATAGAAGTTTCATTTAGGGTCTGGGATGGTTAGTTGTTGTGCATTTCCTACTCTTTTCAAAAATATGACAACGCGCTCCTCCTCCTCCGTCTCATCTCGTCAATAACTGACGCAAGGGGGTTACCAGACAAGTCAAAACTGGGCGCAGACGGTACCTGACCAAGTGTCAATATGTGACGAGTTGAGAGTGGGAATGGGTTGATCGGGTTGAGGTCAGGACTCTGTGCAGGCCAGTCAAGTTCATCCATGTCTTTGTGGACCTTGCTTTGTGCACTGGTGCACACTGCACAGTCATTTGGATGGGTGAGCAAATACTTTTGGCAATATAGTGTATATTAGAAAAATACACTGTATTTGCAGTCGATGTTTTTAACTCACAACAGCATCGCACCAAAATTCAGCCACCTCTCCAACCCTCATGGATGTCAGCATGGGCTCCCAAATCTCCATCTTGAACAACTTTCCAACGAAGATTTCAGCTGGTCTGCCAGCCAGTCGGCTGTCATCGATGACTGTCCTCTCAAAGTTGTCCAGGAGAGTTTGGAAGTGAAAGACAAGCTTGAATAAGAAAATAAGGTGGACACTCTATGAGGTCTGTTTTTTGTTTTGCTAAATCAAACATGAATTAATCAGTGGTGGACACGATGTTAGCCTAATTAATCCACTAACTAAATATTTAGCATCACAAGCCTAAACTGTTAAACATGCCAAAATAAATTTATTAAAAAAAAACTCAGTATAAGCTAACTGCTAAGACGACTGTGACACAGTCGTCTTAGCAGTTAGCTGGAAGGAGAGATGCGTCGCACATCTTCTGGTGCTGAAGACTGGTGGACCTGACACAAACCTATTGCTGTTAGTTAGTTAGTTAGTTAGTTAGTTAGTTAGTTAGTTAGTTAAAGTTGCCAAAACCATTTAGCAGAAGCTATAACTAACAGCTAAACTAGTAAAAACTTAGCAGAAACTAACAGCTAGACAAGTGTAGGGAAACCCCTCACCTCACAGTGAAGCTGACCCTGGGGGTTGACCTCCTGACCTCCCCTGAGGCCCAGAGACTAAACATTGTCCCTTACCCCTAAAGATGCCCATAACAGTTTCAGTGCAAATTAATGTGTTGGTTTCCCCTCAGGTGTTCTGTTACACAAGTAAAAAACTAATAGAAGCTAACACTAAACAGGTAAACAAGTAAAAGTTAGCAGAAGCTCACACTAATAGCTAAACAAGTTTAAAAAAATTCACTGGAGCTAACACTAAACAAGTAAAAGTTAGCAGATGCTAACCCTAACAGCTAACTGCTAAACGTCCTTTGTGGCCTTCCAGCTAAAGAATGGTGGGACTTACACAGACCTGTTCAAGTTATGAATGTTGATACTTTATTGATCCCATGAAGGGAAATTACAGTTTGGAACAACCCGTTCAAGGGATATAGACAAAAACACAACAGACTGGGAGAACAGGTGCCCCGGGTCCAGCAGCCGTGCAAGGCGCTACCCTTAAAAGAAAAACAGCTGGAAATACACATTAGGAAAGTTGAGTTAAAAAATTGCTCTGAACCTAATTTTTCACTACCTTGACCGTATGTAATCTGCTCTAGCTTAAAAACTAAAACACATAGACTCTTCTAACCTGGACTAGATTATTCTACACTAATAGCAGAATATTTAAAACCAAGTTCGACATTTGTAAAAGCTTTTTCTGATTTGTGAAACTTCAACAATGGTCGTTTTTCATAATTATTTAGGCAACTGGACCACACCTGGTCCAGCTCCAAAACCACAACACCTAGACTCTTCAAACCTGGACTACTCTTCAAACCTGGACTAGCCAGTTTTAAAAAGAGCTTAAAGAGCAGTTGGTTTGATCCAGATCCCAAGAGTGAACGTGAGCACGCAGCTGGTCGTGTCTTTGTTCTCCGTCAACCTTTAACAACAACAAAAAAAAATGGCTCTACTTCTCTCAACTTAACATGATGTTGAGTGGAAAAAAACTATCCAGCCAACATTATTGTAGTTTATATACTTTATATGAGCTGTGGGAGGGCAGAGGGAGGATTTATGATCATTTCTGGCCCACCGCGTCTTCAGCCCATTTGTACTCGGTCAGGAAAAGATGCGCTGAAATTGCGCAATCAGCAACCCGCTGTCTTACGTCTTATTGAAGTATAATCCAGCCTATAAGACAACTGTCACACGTCTTGTCTCCTTCCAACTGAAGAACTGGGAATTGATGTTAGCTGTTGACAGATTTAAAATTGGCAAATCATTTTAGTAGAAACTAATGCTTTTTTTTAATGCTCTTTTTATATTTTTGCTTTTTTTCTGATTTTGCAGTGAATGTTCTGCAACCTGAAGTTGGCCAGGATTCTCTTGCAAATTAGATTTTTAATCTCAATGGGATTTTCCTGGTGAAATAAAGGTTTAATAAAAAATAAATGTTAAAGGCAAAGGAAGTAGGCTATAAACCGTTTTTCAAAGTTACTGAAAAAGCTCTGGTAACTAAAAATGCCCACCACTGGTATTACTGAACTTAACATCTCGTCCCTTCCCACCCTTTTTAATTTTTGTTCTTAATGGAGCTCAAATGTAGCCAGTAAAACCTGTGGGTGGGTGGGGGGTTAGCCCCGATTCTGTTCCTGCAGGTCTGTTCATCCTTCCTGCTTTTTTCCAGGCTGTCTAAATAATTCTGTCCTCATTATCCTAACCCTCAACCCAAAGGCCTCGCCACTTTAATATCACTGTAATTCTGCCTTTAAGCCAATTTTATATTCCGCCCTCCTCCATCTCTTCATCTGGGTTCTTTCTAACTTCACTGCTGGTGCTTAAATCCTGAGGGTTTCAGCTCGTATCTAGCTCCTTTTAGGAATCTGCGGGTTGTATGGGATTGATGTTCATTTAGCTGCAAAATAATACCCTCTTTAATACACATGTATGTTATTATAAAATCGGATTTTGCTTAAAAGTATCTTTCCTTTATTAATGTTTTGTGTTCCAGGATTAAAAATATTCATGTCTGTAATCAATTTAGTAAAAAGGCACCTTTTAGGGATATGGGATAATTCTGGTGTGTGAATGGTCGTTTGTGTGGCCATGTGATGGACTTCTGATCTGTCCAGGGTGTAGCCCACCTCTTGCACAGTTCTTCTGGCTGTTCCCTTTTCAGAGGTCACTCTGTACTCCATCTACCTCCATGTTCTCTCTAACTTCAACCATATTATGTCGTCTCATTATGTCTTTTTCCAGGCAGCTGCATCTCTAACAGCCTTCTACCAATATATCCACTGTCCCTCCTCTGGCCAAACCATCTCAGTCTGGCCTCTAACTTTATCTCCCAGTGGTTCAACCTGTGCTGTACCTCTGATCTCATTGTATCCATCCTTGTCCCTCCAAAAGAACATCTTCAGCTCTGCCACTTCCTGTTCTGTCACCTGTCCACTGTCTCCAAACCATGCAATATAGCTGGGCTCACTACAGTGTTGTAAACCTTTCCTTTGACCTTTGCTGTCACCCTTGGAAATTGGCTCTAGCTCCTCGTGACCCAGGAAAGAGAAGCAGGTAAAGAAAACATAAAAAAAACATTTGTATTTGCCTTTTAAGCTTCCTTTGTTTCTCTTTCATTTAAAATAAGGATTTTGTCTTTCTCAGATTTTTCTTTTATGTCTCCCATATGTGTTTAAAAAACTTCCTAACCCTTGGTCAGGCTGGCTGCAAAATCCTGTTGGATCCTTCTATCACTCTATTTATAGGTTGATAGACTGAGTCCAACAGGACAAAAGTCTAACTGTGCAAACAAATGGGAATCACCTCAGCGGACCGGACACACACACACACACACGCACGGTCTAGTACAGCTATCTTTATGGGGACCTTGCATTGACTTCCATTATTTTTTAC
>JARVJO010000269.1:9516735-9528298 GCA_031762555.1 Cynodonichthys magdalenae
GAGGCTGCTTTTTTTGAGGAAATTTTCCCCACGTAGTAGGAAAAACCCGTCCACACACACACACACACACACACACAGATACACAGGTGAATGGAAATTCATGCTGGCTTTGTCATGGAAAATTTTTGTTACAGTGTCCAGGCTTGGTGCCATATGTTTGGATGGGACGGGGGACGGGGAGAGAAAAGAATGGGAGACCAACAGATCAGTGGAGGCACAGAGACTGAGGCCAAAAAACATGTTGCAATCCGGTTGACCAAATGTTTGCTCTGTGCACGTGAGCCAAGAACGTTTTCTCACCTTATGAAAATTCATAAGGATCTAATTTAGGAGGAAAAACTAAACAAGTGTAACAAAGGAATAAGACATGAAGATGAATGTTTTCCTAATGAGTACACAAAGAATCGTTAATTCAGGTCATTGGTTAGAATACCTTGGTCCCAGGTGGAAAATGAGGCAGCGGTCCTTTGCCTCCAGACAGAATTTTCTTCTGGATTCCTGGATAGCTGCGAAGGCTCATTTCGTCCATCGCCTCCGAACACAAGCAGAGAAAGTTTGTGTATTTTGAAGACTCCTCTCCTTGAGTGTGCTCTTCTGGCTTTTCTAATTAGCCCAGTGAAGACAGAGTTCTTGGCTGGTTTGCTGCTCTCTGACAGATGGCAGGATTAAGCAGGGTTTGGAGATGGCCACTTTAATCTGCAGAGCTAATCCCTCGCCTACCCCTACGATTGGTGGGGGCAATCCCTGCAGGAAGACTTAGGAGAGGCCAGAATCATGTGGATAAGAGAAAAGTCTAGATCAGTCTTTGGACCAAAGATCATTCTGGAAGCAGGGCCATCTGATGACTTAGCTTCCTGATCATGGGTGGTCTGAATAACATGACATACATCAGAATGTACAACTACTGACGGTAAATCTAATTATTATTCTTTTAAATTATTCAACTCTTAAAACGTAAGCTGTAAAAAGTCTTTAAAAGACTATTTCTGAACATTTAGAGTAAATGATTTAAATTTAACTCCATTATCTCTTATTTACTGCTTGTTCCAGAGTCAGGTCGCCTGTATCTGTGATCTTGTTCTTTAGGTCACTACGCAAAGTTCATGACCATAAGTGAGGGTAGAAACGTAGATTGATCGGTAAACAAAGAGCTTTGCCTTAAAGCTCAGCTCCGTCTTCACCACAACAGACCGGTACAGAGTCCACAATACAGCAGCTGCTGCACCGATCCATCTATTAATAACTTCATTCTTCCCTCACTCGTGAACAAGACCCCAAGATACTTAAACTCCTCCACTTGAGGCAGAACCTCACCCCCAACCCGAAGAGAGCAATCCACCCTTTTCCAACTGAGGACCATGGATTCAAATTTGGTGGTGCTGATCCTCGTCCCAGCCGCTTCTCATGACACAATGAAAACAACATCATCAGCAAACAGCAGAGATGGACTCCCTCCGCCCCCTGGCTGCACCGTGAAATTCTGTCCATGTAGGCAGCCATGGCGGAGTCGTACTGCCATCCTGAAGGGGTTCAATTTACAGCTGGCAATCCAAACCAAACTTTCACTGCTTGTATAGGGACTGAATGTCCCCTAACAATGAACCCACAATCACATATTCGTGGAGCACCTCCCACAGTGTACCTCGAGGAACACAGACAAAGGCCTTCTCCAAGTCCACAAAACAAATATAGACTGGATGGGCAAACTCCCATGACCCCTCGATGATCCTAGTGAGGGTAAAGAGCTGGTCCAGTGTTCCATGGCCAATATAGAACCTGCATTGTTCCTCCTGAATCTGAGGTTTAACCATCGATCGGACTCATTCTTCAGCACCCCTGAACAGACCTTACCAGGGAGGCTAAGGAGAGTGATACGCCCGTAACTGGAACACAAACTCTAGTCCCTGTTTTTGATGAGAACCACCACCTCGGTCTGCCAATCCAGTGGCACTGCCCCCGACGTTCACACGATGTTGCAAAGACGTGTCAACCAAGAGAGCTCCACAACATCCAGAGCCTTCAGGAAATCAGGGCAGATCTCGTCCACCCCCACCGCTGAGCTTTCTAACTACCTCACAGACCTCAGTCCCAGTTATGGACAGACCAACCTCGAAATCCCCAGACTTGTCTTCCGTGCTGGTGGGTTTGAGAAAGTCAGAGAAGTTCCACATCCTGACATCACTGGTTGAGGTTTATTTAAAAAAAACAATTTAGGAACCTTACCATTAATTTTGATAAAAATCAGACAAACTGACCACAGTTACCAACAAAATGCAGTATTTGTAAATGTTTTGTTTTGAAAAATACACTTCAAATGTGTACAACTTAAGAGGCAACGGCCCAACTATGAATCTCAGTTTTTTTAGATTATATTCCATTTTGTTTATTAGGATAAAACAAACTGAACTTGCATGATTTAGGTTTGTAATCAGGGCACTAAATACATTTTGACAAAGTAACAAAAGCCTAAATAGAAACAAAAAAACTTTCCTGTGTAGTGATGTGTGACTGAACAAAATAATAAAATCCAGCTTTTGTGTCTTTTTTTATTGTAAAAAAACACAAAGGGTTGATGGAAACAAAAGTTGGCTAAGACTAGTTTTTGTTTTAGGATGACAGCCAAAACCAATACCTCCCTGGAGGCCAACTTTTTACTTCAATCATGCAGTAAGTTAACAAAAAAATATTAACTTTTTACTTCAAAACCTAAAATGTTGCAGATGTTATGAAAAAAATGACAAAATGAGAAGGGTGGCACAAAAGCCAGCTAATAAAAGCCTTCAATTTTCAAACAGCTATTCTCCTCCTGTTCTTCCGTCTTGGGGGGTGATGTATGGCTGAAGATGACATAAGACTGCCCCCTGCTGGTCACTTCTCTATCAGCGAGTCCAGCTGCTCCTGCAGGGAAGCCAGCTGTGGAAACACAAAACACGAGGGTGTAATTGATGCCCAGCAGCTCTGGAGTTTAATTGTAGAGTAACTATATGATATTTAACGTGTCATTTTATATAAATTTTTATGTTTTCTATTGACACTTAACAACCCAGAACTGTGCGCAGCCATTAAGCTACAGATGCAACAAATTACACACCACTTCATTTGAACATCCTCCTAGGGCAGATAAGCTCTATTTCTGAAAATAAAATGGTGGAAGATGTAGAAAACGCATTGATTTTCTTTTTTTTAACGTACCTGCTCCATCTCTCTCTCCTCCTGCTGAATGATCTCGTTCAACAAGGCTTGGAAGCGGTTCTGAAATGGATGAGAGACAAAACAAGATTTGTGCGAGTTGACACGCTGAGCCTCATTAAACTGCCGTGGTTTTAAGTGTGTGCCTGCCGAGGCTGCTCATGTCACGATTCTCCTTCCCTGACAGAAAGGCCACTTAGAACGCCAGTTTGAGACAGCTGACCTTTTCCACGGGACTGTGATAGTAACGACTGGTGATCGGGCTTTGACAGTCCCAAAACACACGACAGAACGAGAGCTCTAAATGGCAACATAAAAAAATAAAAAGGAAAAAGGCACCACGTCTGTTCGTGTTCCTCTCATCGTAAAGTCTTTGCTAAAGAGGCTGAAGAATGAAATATGCACTTTTTATTTTGAGGATGGTGGGGTTTATACAGCGAACAGCCAGAGGGGCAGATGTAATATTTAACATAATAAAACACAGACCTAAAATGTGTGCAATCAGCTTTTTTTTTTTTTTTTAAGATTGCAGATGAGTTTTGGTTGAACATATGCAACAAGGTTTTGCCTCCCAGCTCATTTGGTTCACTTGTTAAATTTCTATCAAGGAGGTTCTGTGATTCAGCTGGTGTGTTTTTTTTGCCACATGACCCTGGGATCTACTGTAGAAGCAGTGCTAACCAGACAGGGCAAGAGTCTGATATTTTGCTAATATGTACAGTAATGATAAATCCAAACAATAAGAGCTGATTATGTAAAACTGTCACATATGATCCCATTCACCTCTAAATTAAACCAATAGAAAAGCAGTCCCACCAGTCTATAACTGGAATGAGATGAAGACAGACTGATTTACAGTTGTCTAAGCTGTTAGCAACCTTAATCAAAGTCTGGATGACTGGATGTTTAACATTTACAGAGAAGACAGGGACAGTTTCATGAAGGTTGCCTGCTAACCTGAGTCAGATGGACAGGAGTTCTTTAGCTGAACTCGACCATCTGTAGTCGGTGTTCTGGCAGGAGATATGAGCACTGATGCGGGTCAGTAACTCGTCAAACTGACCTCGTCAGCGCGCAGCTCCTGGAGTGGTTACTCATCAAACTCAGAACTCCTCTGAATTATCTGGTGAATTAATTATAAATTAATTATCTGGTGAGCGCGACGAGCTGCTGCTGCTCTCAGTAAAAAAGCGTTTTGGCCATTAAACAGAGACAGGCAGAGGAGGAAAACAACCAGAGGTTCCTCCCGACGCGCGTCAAGCAGTTTGAACGAGCGACTGACCTGAAACAGCTTTTGACGCTCAAAACACGTTCGGTGTGAACGCAGCTTCAAACACAAGGGGACAAGGACCGAAGGGTCATGAACAGAAGGGGACGTCAGATTTCTGGTGGAAGTGACTTTATCAATAAAAAAGTTAGGAAGCACTTGGAGAGAACGTACCTCCCCCAAGACCCTAGGTTATGCAAATGAGCTTGTGCGGCTGCTGTGCTGCAATTGGTGGAAGAAAGTTCTCCTGGATGCTGATTGGCAGTCACAGTATGACATCATCAGTAAAAAGCAGCGTCTGACTCTTTTCTCTGTTTTAAGTTTCATTTCCTGTTTGTGCTAGAGCACAGCATGCTGCAGCTCTGGCAGATGTTGGCAAATCACCACCAAAATTTAATGAACTGTTTTTTGTGACAACCTCAACATGCCCTGAAAAGTTCAGGAAAATCCAGCCATAACTTTTTAAGTAATCCTGTGCACAGACAGACAAATAAACAAACAAACCAAAAGTACATGTGCTACTTACTTTCAGAGCCTGGTTTTCCACTTTCATGATGAGCTGCTCTTGTTGTTTCTTCCGAGCACGGGTTTCCTGGAGCTTGGCCTTAACGTTGTTAATCTGCACCTGATACTCCATAACTGCAGAAAACAGCAAGAGATTCATGCATGAGAAGGTCAAACACAACATCAAGAAAACATTTATGTGCTGTGAAGAGTGAGCTGATGAGGTTATAGAAGGACAATGATGTAGCTTCATTTTTGGAGCGGCAAAAATAAATGAATAAATAAAAACGTAGGGAAACAGCACATGCATCTTGCAGCTCTTGGGAACTATTGGTCCATTTAGGAGAAGATGCACAAGCAGCTTGAAACACAATGAGACAACTAAATCAGTCTGTTGTAGTCTTAACAAAGAGAGTACCATTAAACTGTATCACACTAACCTGTGGCTCTGCCAGCATCTAGATTTTTCAAACTAATTGTATCCATTCACTGCTCATTTCCACTGGTGCTCAATTTCCCAATGCGGTTGCTGTTTTATGCTAAATTAAACAGAAAAAGGAGCCCCTGCAGCATCATTTATTACAACTCTGCACAGCTGCTGGAAACACACCCAACCAATCTGGGACATATTGGTGGAAAGTCTTTGCTTTGGATCTGACCAGTAGAGCTGCTGACTGACTGACAGTTTCATGTATGCAGATAAGGAGGCGCTGTGCTGTCGGACCGGACAGCTGTCTGAGCTGCACGCTGAGCCACAACACCTGTCAGACTGGTTAGTTAATGGGGGGAGCTGAGAGCTGTCAGTGTGTCTCTCTGTGGGCGAGGGGCACAGTGTGTGTTCACGTGAAACAGAGGCTACTTATTTGACTGTGTGTGATGTCTGACCTAGAAAGCTCAGCTCTTATTAAAAGTTTGAGCACTTAAGCTTTAAGTTCATTTTTGACATCCGTTTCGACAAATACCTGAGGGTGGTCTGACTTCATTTAATGTCTGACTTTGTTCCAAAGTCCAACCCTGTAGCCGGGACCACTTGGACTAAAAAAAAATTAACAACCCACTTGGCTGAGAGACCGAACATTTACCCTAAGGTGTGACTTGCAAGCACAGCAGGAACGATTGTATTAATGCAGCAGTTACTTGATTCAGACAGGTATGGAGGTTATTTGAAGGTGAACAGATTCAAATTTAGGAGTCAGCTCTTTACATTTATTCTTTAACAGCAACCTGAGTGGTTTATTAGAGTTAAAATGAAAATAAGCAGAACAAACTCCCACACAATGATGACCTACCCTCAACAATGAAAGTTTAACACTGAGCAGGATTTTGTTTTGCTACAAAACCATTAAAAATAAAAAATAAAAAATACAAATTTATATTTTATACCTATATGCATCAATATTGTACAGAGGGGCAACATTTTGAAAACAAAAAGTCTAAAGTTAAAAATGAAGCATTTTACAGTGAAAGCACAAGAGAAATGCTGAGTGCAGAATAAAACAGCAGCTAAAGTGAGCAACACAATACTGGTTAAGCAGAACAGTGAAAAGCTGAAACAAGCAGAAAATTAGCTCAAAGCTAAAACAACCAAAACTGTAGCTCAAAGCTAAAATAACTAAAATAGTAGCTAAAAAAGTAAAATACAAGTTAAAAGGCAAAACTACCAAACCATAAGCTAATAGCTAAAATTAGCAACGCAGTGGTAAAAATTTAAATTAGCAATGCATTAGCTTATAGCTAAAATGAACAAAATAGAAGCTAAAAGCTACAACAAGAAAAACAGTAGCTACAGGCTAAAATCAGCAAAACAGTGGATTATAGCTAAAACGAACAAAATAGAAGCTAAAACATACAACCAGCACAATAGTTAAAAGCTAAAATCAGAAAAAACAACAGCTAGAAGCTAAAATTGGCAAACCAGCAGCTATATACTAAAATTACCATAACATTAACTAAAGGTTGAGATCAGCAAAACAGTAGCTGAAAGGTAAAACTATCAAAACATTAGCTAAAAGCTCAAATTAGTAGAACGGTTGTAAAAACAATTTAGCAACACAGTAACTTAAAGCTAAAATTGGCAAAGCAGTAGCTTATAGCTGAGTGAAAAGAAACAGTAGCTAAAATCTAAAATCAGCAAAACAGTAGCTGAAAGGTAAAACAAAGAAGTCAAACCACCCTATTCCTAATCAAGCTGAACATTGTTAATTGAAAGGTAAAAACAAAAACAGTTTGCTAAACTGCTTTGACTACAAAAATGATGTGGAAGAAACTATAAAGTGGAAACAGACTCACACGGACCTCAACCAAGGATCATGCATACAGTTATATGTACAGTTCATTTATCTAAATATAAATATCTCTTGGTGCAGTCTATTTGTAAAGTTTGATTTTTCTTGCCTACATCAATAGAATGAATCATGCAGAGGATGAAAAATGTACTTTTGATCACAGAAAACATCCCAACTGGAAGGAAACTACCAAATGAATCAATTTAATAATTATGTGTTTGTAAAACCAAGAGTGACATCACAAAACTGACTTCTTTAGATTAATCACTACTTCTTAATGAAACCAACTTTAATATATGCTAAACTTTTACACAACTTCACCAGGAAAATAAAAACTCCTCCATATTCTCACCTATCTGGTTGTTTCTGTCACTTTCATGCTGAGCAGAATCAGACTCGTTGAGCTTGTCTTGGAGCTGTCGCACCAGATCGTCCTCCGTGTCCATGATGTTCAGGTCCTCGTCTTCGTGCCGGTCCCCTTCGTCCTCCTCGTCCTCGCTTGAGCTGCTGATGTCGTTGAAGATCTCCCGCAGCTCATCATGTGGGACTGGCCGTGCAGAACGCATTAATAACGAGGACATAAAGATGGAAACTTTAGAGCGCTCCCGAGCTTGGACTAACTTAAAGAGACAATGATTAACACATTAAACTTTTAGGCTTATGTAACAAAATAAGCATCCAGAATGTTCCTCTGATAAACTAAACTCACAAATCCAGGAACCAAATATAGAACGTGCCACAACAAGAACATCAGTGGTTTTAGAAAGTTTTATTCTTCTCTGAATTCCTCTTTAGTTTTCTTTTAGTTTTAGTTTCTTATAAAGTCCCCACTTTTAAAGCTAAATAAGTATGGTGACAACATCTTTGAAAAAATTAGATGTTCACTTTTTCCAGGTTTAGACTAAGTTTTTACAAATTTGTTTACTAAACCCTTTTCTAATTCTATATTAAAAAAAACTATAAAAATAGAATAAAAACAAAATAACCTTTATTTAGAAAGATTGTTATTTTTATGTTTAAATTACATTTTTATATATTTTGAGTCACTATTTTTTAATTCTTCTCTCATTTTTTTCCCTTTTTATATAAATAAATCAAACTTTTATTTATAAGAACATACATGGTAAATTAAATAATGATATCAACTTTCCAAGAATTCCATTTGTGTAACATCTTGTTGCAACGTGCTTTGTTCTATAGGTCTGGTATCTTTTATAGAGGATCTGGTTTTGTCAACAAAGCCCAGCTTAAATGTTCACTGGGATCGTCAACATTTTTCAGTCTGGGGTCCCCAAACTGATGAAGAAAGAGCTATTATTTACTATAAATTTACATAAATATATATACTGTGTTTTAGAATAAATTCAGCTTAGTTCTGCACCTTATTACTGTAAATTTGATACCAAGATAAATCTTTGAAATCAAAAAATTTATAACAAAGTCTAAAAATAATTTCAAGACCCCCCTGTAGTACCTCCACAGAACCACTAGGGGCCACAACCCCATCATTGAAAACCTGATTTAAAGAGCAACTTCTTTCTACCTGATGACTCACGCCCCATCTTGAGTCCTGAAGTACCAGGTGAAGAGTCCAAGTTGCCCAGAGAGCCGTGTTGATCTGCTTCTTTGGATTCATCCTCTGCTATAATTTCCCATCCTGCGCAGCATCAGTTAGGGCCAATGACCTTCTGTAGGTTTCAAAATTCACCAACTGTCCTGTGACATGAATCTAAAGCAAGACATTAAAGGTCCGCTCATTTGCCGTGTGTATGTCTGACGTATGCAAACAATAAAAACACGAGCAGAGCCTATTTTCTCAGTGACCATCTGAGCAGCGATAATGAACCGTCCGTCTAAATTAACACACAGGAAGCAGCCGTACGGAGCGGCCCTGCTGTGCTCTTATTCTGTCAGAGAAGTTCAGACTTTCATTACAACACTTATCGCTTCTTTTCCCACCACACAACTCTCATTGAGGCGAGTCAGCGAGGAGCTGGGCAGGAGTCAGGACACCCACCTGAACCTTGGATAAACAGATCTGAATGATTAAATTCTGAGCAAATCATAATTACATTAGACTAATATAACTCTAATAAGTGTCACTCATGTTCCCTCCCAAACAACTACAAAAACTGTTAACATGGTGTTAGAAACGATCAACATGCAGTATGTCGTGGCACTTTTCATCTTCCCTCATCACAAAATTAAATTAGTTTTTCCTTCATCTCAATATTCCTACGTAAATTAAGCAGGCAGCCAATGTTCTGGAATTTCTGGCATGGAGGTGCGACGCATTTCCTTGGTAAAAACAAAAAAAGTTGGCTGGCTACGTTATTGGAACTAAAGGCAGATTTTTTGTTGGCTGGTTTGCAGATAGTTAATATACAAGATCTATTTATAACTTTACAGTTAGAACCAGTTTTTACTTGCCTGTGCTGCAACACATTAAAAAAATGTTTACTAAACTCATTTACACAATTCAATAAACTGTTTATAGTGAGCTTTCTTTGTTCGTTTGGTGAATTCACAAACCAATCTTTGAATTTATCCTACAGGATTAGACCGTTCTGCTTTTATGATCCCACGTGTTTTGATTGCAGATGAGACCAAACTGCCTTGCTTGGTTAGTTTCGAGGGTAAATGCATCCAATATTTGCGCTGTAGGATCTAAAAAGGATACGAACACTGACAGCATCAGCATCTGTGCTCAATAGCCTCTTCACTTCCTTTTCCACGTCAGGAGATTCGATGTACTGCAGGGAGAAAGAAACAGATCAGGTTACTTCTCAACCCCACACAAACACACAACACAAAGGTAGCAGCTGGATCCATGCCAGAAAGCACATTAGCGATTAAAAACAGAAGGGGACAAATCAATATTGCTCAGCTCGGCACCTTCAGTAAGATCTATTCAAAACACAAAGCAGACGTGTCGTACTCGAGCTCATCCGATTTTTTACTTTGATCAAAGCAAGAGTGAAATTGCTTCTTTTTTTTTTTTTTTTTGCATGCCTTTGGGAAAAACCAAGATGGAATGCTTTATTTATATGTTAATCTTGGTTTTTCACTTTTACTACAGCGCCTGTTTTATGAAATGTAAATGATTGGAACACAGCTTTGGAAATAGATGGATCATCAAACAATATGCTAAAGAGACCAGGGCAGAATGATAGGGGTACGCTGGATGGAATACAAAATAAATAAATAAATAACAACCTTCTTTTTCGCAGTTTTCCTAAATCTCCGTTTGCGTGTGTTCTTCAGCGGGCAGGTGACTGCGGACCAAAAACACCAGAGTTAGCAAAAGGAAAGAAAAGAGTTCAACAGCTGAGGAGGCAGAGTCTCCTTCCACGTCTTGCTGATATGTGGCTTTTCAGCTCAAAATGTTCAAAAAGTCTGATGTGTGGAGAGATTTATCAACTTACTGCCATGATTCCAAACAAATTTCTTGTCCTTGTCTTTATCCTTTTTTTTGCTCTTTGGGTCGGTGCCAGTTGGCTCCTCTAAAGGAGGGTAAAGATCTCCATCTAGTGTACAGACCAGCATCTAAACCGGGAATGCAACAAAAAGTGAATTATTGAGTGAGAACTTTACCTGATTTGTACAAAAATAATTAATTCAGTTAATTAACAAATGCAATTAACAAAAAGAGTTCATGGTTCACAATCACACATTTCATGAGGATCAAACCCCAAAAGTAATTGTGATGAGAGTAGCAGGATACCTGGCAGACATCAGCCGTTTTGTAAAATGTTTTCTTGTCGACTGTTTTCAGGGACTCAATCATACAAGGCAAGTCCACCAGTTTGCAGGCCAAAGGAACACGGTCGACTCGGACTATTCCGTGACGACCATCGGCTACAGAAAAAAAAAGATGATTTTTAAATTAAAAGTAACTGCTGTTTGGACACTGCAGTTAATGGTAAATAGAAAACAACAAGAATTTCATCATTTCTTGCAGGTTACGATCTATGAAATTGGAATTTTAGTCCCTATAAATACAAAACTTAGGTGCAGCCCTGTGTATACAGATTCCGTTTACACACCTGATCTACTTCCAGTGATCCTCTGAGTTGATCAGAACTAAAAGATTTTGTTAAATCTTAAACCTACAGTTAGATCAGAACTACAATTAGACCAGTTAAACCTACAGTTAGACCAGTTAAACCTACAGTAAGACCGACTAATTCTGTAACCTGTTTTGCTTTCACAGAATATTTAAATTAACAGTTTAAAAAGAGAACCTACAGTTGTGGTCAAAAGTTTACATACACTTGTAAAAAACATAATGTCATGGCTGTCTTGAGTTTCCAATAAG
>JARVJO010000269.1:9528337-9538956 GCA_031762555.1 Cynodonichthys magdalenae
GATTCCCCCAGATGAGCTGGCCCAAGTGGCTGGGGAGAGGGAAGTCTGGGTCTCTCTGCTTAGGCTGCTGCCCCCGGATAAGCGGAAGAAAATGGATGGATGGATGGACAACAACATGAAATGTTGCCTATTTGTATGATCTGCATCAAATTACGATTTCAGACTAAATTTATGCTGATATTTTTCAGGAATGTAAAACAGGAATTATATAGACATCCAGGCTGGGGCTTAGTGAAAGCAATTTTTTAACTCAAATAAAAAACTATCACTTCACACACAGATCAATGTTTTTACTATTTAAAAACCTTACGGTGCAACTCAATGGTGAGTTTGTCTTTCATGTTCATGCTGCTGGATTGGGCAGCTCTTCTTACTGTGGAGGCATACTCCTACAAAGAAAAACAAACGTAATATACATAATTTTAAACACATACCCAAGTTTTCTTTTTTATAAGCAAACAATATTTTCCTTGAGTTGAATGTTCTCACCGAAGGAAGCCTCAGGATGAATTGGCTTTCCAACTCATAGGGAGCATCTTCTTTGCTCTTGGAGCCAACTTTTCCAACTAGAATCCGAACACACCACAATAAATTAATGAGGATTTATAAAAACAACAATAAAAATCCTCTTTTGAACTCTCAAACACTTGAATGCATAAAAGGAAAAAGACTCATAAACACAGTTGTACTAATAACGTATAAATTCAGAATCGTGTGGCGTTTTATTTAATGACCTTCCCTTTTACACACATTTGCACTGTTTGTTGTTCTATAATTTCTATTTTCTATTAAAGTTTGTTATGAGACTGGGAACATGTTTTACATTCTTAATATAAAATGTGTAATCTGGAAAAATCAACTAACATCCAAATATGATCATTTTAAACAGTGAATGATAATGATTTAGCTAGGCTAATGAACTGATACTGTAGGGAAAAAAATGTGTAAACACCCACACTCAGCGTTTCATCAATACATTCGTATTGTGTTCGATGTCATTGTATTACTGCTTAAATACAAACGTGTTAAAATATGAATGGGATTAAAGAGAACAGATGCCGTCAGCACAAACGAGCTAAATATGCTAGCGCTAAACGTACCTTTAATTTTAGACGTCATCCTTGATATGGTAATTCACAGGTCCATCTAAAGCAGTTTATTACAGTTATTTATAACGATCAACACGAGTGACTTTTGTGATTCTAACACAAAAAGAAAGCTAATTTTCCCCAAATATCTTGCCGAGCGTTTAGGGCTATTGACAAGCCCCAGACGATGTTCCTGCTACATTCACGTACACCTAGGAAGTTTATTTTTTTCTGTTTCCAAATCAAGCTCGGGAAATGATTATCAAATAAAACTACATTCATAAATTCATTAAGTAAAACCTTATAAAATAACTTAAACCATGTGTATATTTGTTTGTATTATCATAGCTCTATTTATATACAACTAATGTTAATTCATTTGACAATGAAGCACTGTTATTACCAACAGTCTATAAACATTACACTCATTACGTCAGATTTTCCTGTATCGCGAGGTTTGTCACGCTGCTCTCGGAGTTGACTAACATAAAGCAAATTTTAAGTATTTCAATTTAATTCAGATTCCACCATTTTTGTTTCATGTTTTCTAATAAACATGGTTATAAATACTTTTTCTTTTGGTCAACGGAACGTTTTTTTTATAGTAACAGTTGGTTTCTTTTCCGGCTCAAAATAAATGCAAATTCATAATTTCAAAATAAGAGTCATGCGTTGAAACCACCACTTCAGAAAAACAAATATGAAAAATTACTACAAATTTAGAATTGTTTTAACTTTCAAATTTAAACATATATATGCAAGACTTTGTACACATAATATCTAATCTAAATTTATTAGCATTGGCATCAGTTTGAACAACGTTTTGAAAAGGAAATGAAAGCTTGCCATAAAAACACATTTGAACTTCCGGGTTGGTTGCACTGTTGCTGTCGTCTCTTTTGCTGTCAATTCGCCTCAGCGAGCTGATAACGTTTGAGCAGAATTGATTTCCGTTTCTGGGGACATTTCTGTCTAACATTACATTCCTGTCCCAAAGCCAGAATGGTGTTCAGAGTGACCGTCGGCAGCTACCGGAGGACTGCGAGGACGCGGTGGTTCCTCCTCCCGGTGAGCCTGTGTGTGTTCATCGGTGTTTGCCGAGCATCATCCCCCCAGGAGGAGGAGGACAGTGCCATGGAGAACATCGTTACGGAGAAAAAGGCTGAGGAGAGCCACAGACAAGACAGCGCTGACCTGCTCATCTTCATCATGCTCCTCACCCTCACCATTTTAACCATCTGGTTGTTCAAACACCGGCGGTTCAGATTTCTGCACGAGACCGGGCTGGCGATGATTTATGGTGAGATGACGCCATCAATGCCTGATTAGGTTAAAAGTGTCTTCATTTACAATCATTATTTAGGCGCATGGAAGCATTAAAGGGCCTCCTGGGTTTGGTTTAAAAAAAATCTACGCAGCTGACTTTCACACTAAATAAAACAACTGTAACCTAAAAACGAAATAAAATTTCACTTCCTCTCTCCACACAAAGGGCTAGTTAGACAAAACTGAAAACAACAAAGGATTGTTTCCTCTGTAACTCAGATATCAACACCTTTATATTTACAGACAGAATAGTTACGCATCTTGTAAACAATCCTTTAAAAAATCAGTAAGCCAGGTGGAGCATGCATGGATCTAGGTGCTAAAGGTTTACATAAGGTTTTTATAATAACAAATGTTTATGTCAAATATTTAAATATACATCATTTGTGTTTAGGATGACACGCAGTTACTACCATGTACAATAATTGTAAAATGGACTGAGCCAGTTTTGTGGTTGATTTGCTGTGGTGGCTTTCTCACATCAACAAAATATATATGAAATGTTATAAAGCTTCCTTTGGACTTGTCTAATCTTTATTGTCTCTTCTGTTCTCCACAGGCTTAATTGTTGGTGTAATCTTACGATACGGCATTCACGTTCCGCGAGATGTGAGCACAGCATCCATGGGCTGCTTTGTCAACGCCAGCCCCGCCACCCTCCTGGTCAACGTCAGCGGCAAGTTCTACGAGTACACTCTGAAAGGGGAGATCAGCGCCAACGAGGTGAACGACGTGCAAGATAACGAGATGTTGCGTAAGGTACTGTTCCAGTTGTTATGTGAACTGAACTGTTTTTTGTGTGTTAAATTTTACTGTTCGGGTTCAAAACTCTAAATTTTACACTGAAAGAAAGAACATAATGTTGCGATTATTATGGGGTGTAATTTAGAAATCTTGATTGTCAAGGTGATCAGTTTCATACATTTTTAAAAAAAGACACTCCTTGATGAAGCCCTTCTTAAATACAAGTGAATAAACTTTTGATATTTTTCCTGCACTTCTTCAGTTGCTTCTCTCTACCTTACCAGGTGATTGTTCATCATTTACCATCATGTGGTCAAATTCAAACCAAGCCTGATTTAAAAACCTCTCGTGGCACACAGCTAGATGTGTGTCTAAAAGTGTTCGAAGCTGCTTTCCTTCAACATTTTGTCATTAACTCTTCCCATCAGTTTTTTTTTTGATCGTTCTTAAAATGACTTCATTTTGTCCCAGATGTGTCATCCTCTGTTAAATAATTAAAGTTATCTGAAAATCTCTCACAGAGCTGAAACTGTTGATGAAAATACTTTGCTGTTTTGACACATTTCATGATGTTGTTTTTTGTGTGACTCAGGTAACCTTTGACCCGGAAGTGTTCTTCAATATTCTTCTACCACCCATCATCTTTCATGCTGGCTACAGCTTAAAAAGGGTACAGAATTATTTATTGTGTGTGTGTGTTTTTGACACCTTCCTTCTTTCCTCAAGGATTGAAGCTTTTGATTGGGACCTTTGAGGCATTTTATTTTATCTTATAGAGACATTTTTTCCGGAATATGGGATCTATCCTGGCTTACGCCTTTTTGGGGACTGTCATTTCCTGTTTCGTGATTGGGTCAGAACATTCATTTTCTCCAACAAAAACAATCCCTTTGTCTTTGATTGCGAGGTTAAAGTCCGTTGTGTGTTTTGTCCTCCAACAGGTTGCTGATGTACGGCTGTGTGACGCTGATGAAGCATGTCAGTCAGCTGGGCGAAGACTTCTTCTTCACTGACTGTTTGTTCTATGGTGCCATTGTTTCGGCCACAGACCCAGGTAAAAATGCTTCCACACACCTTTATAGGGCTAATAATTTATTGTAGAATTTTCTTGAAACTGAGCTTGTTATACATCTTCCAAAACTTCAAATCGTCTGCATACAACTGCAGTGATTTATGTAGTGCTTAATAAATCGATATTTTGTAAACCAGGGGTGTCAAACTCATTTTCACTGAGGGTCACATGAGCATTATGGTGACCCTCAAATATCCAGTTCCTTGTCTCCTTTCTATGACTGAGCACCACTAACAAACAATAATGGAGCTCTGTGTGGTATTTCCTGCATAGAAACAGCGTTTTAACTTGTCTTCTTATAAACACTACTGACTAAATGTGAAATAAATAATACACAAATACTACTAAAGGTAAAAATAAGAGCGTTTTACTCACTGTTATGTTGTGGTAAGTAGCTGCAGTCTTGAATTCTAAAGTTTCCCACTTTCCAACAGAGAGTTTCCATTGGAGGGACATTCCTGTTTAAATTTAGGACTTGTAAGTGGGAAATGCCCACTTCCCAGTACAACTAGGCTGCAGCAAAATGGAGATTTTACATGGCAAATTTTGCCGGTTGTCTGCTATTTTTGAACCCTGTGCTCCTCCATCTAGTGGTGGGAGGCCCCCATATTGCAGGTGAAATAATCAACATGCATTATGGGAGATGTAGTTTTTGGTTAATTCTGGCTTTAAAGCAGCATACGGTTATTTTAAGACAATCAATACATCTTTGAAGCTCTTGCATCCACATTTGGCACCATTTAATACAAAGTCCAACTGAGATCAAATCTATGAAAACCTTTAAATGGTTGCACGTTTGTAATATGTTCTGCTAAAATAAATTCATCAAAAGCACCTTTATTTTTGTTTTAGGCTACTTATGAATTTATGTTCCAGTCCTTTATAATAGAGACGTAAATCTTCATTAATAATAATGTTTTACTCGAAGCAGGGAGAAGGCTAAAACATGTAGGACAGTGGGTCACAAGGAACAGGGTTAAAGACCCCTGCCTCAAGTTACAGTATTAAAGCTTAAGTTATTGTGAATAGATCTGGAGAACATTTCTGTGACGTATAGTTCTTTTGATCACTCTCACTATAAAGGAATAACATGTTTTTTTTCTGTTTCTCAGTGACAGTTCTGGCTATTTTCCACGAGCTACAGGTTGATGCAGACCTGTACGCCTTGCTGTTTGGAGAGAGCGTGCTCAACGATGCTGTGGCTGTGGTTCTGTCTTCGTAAGTTTCCATTCCTCTTATTTCTCAGCTGCGATGAGCACTCAGAGGTAAAGTTGCTCATTTTCCATGAGAGAGGGTTAAAAGTGGACAACATGGCTCTTGTTCATTGACTCACCAGTGATTAAAGCATTCCTGGTTTTCATAGTAAAATCTGGCTAAACTGTAATTTGAGCCCTCCTCCATGTTGGATTGTTGTCGTTTCCACAGAATTGTGTTTTAATAGCAGGCAGCGAGGAGGAGCAGAAAGTCTCTGACTGGCTGCACAAAGTAGAGCATGGCTTTGTGTGTCTTTGCAGTGCCTGAGGACAAATCACAGGCTGTTTGTTGTTAGACTCTGGCTTATTCAGACATTGTTACTTATTATTTATTTTTTATTCTTTTGATATTTTTAATGCAGTAAGTCAGCATAAAGACATTTCAGTACATATTTATCATCTATAAGGATGTTGAGAGACGATGCCTTGTGATTTGTTACCTATATAGGACTGTTTCTGGTAAACACACCTATCTTGTCAGGACCAGTAGTCCCAATGGGGACCAAAGATCGATCCTAATATGGTGGAACTCCATTTTTGGGTTGAGGGTTCATTTATGACTAAGGTGTGAATTGAATTTTGGTTAGTTTTAGGCCCTGTTTACAGGAGACCACTCTCTGAAAATGCAAATGTTTACTGAAGTGACCTGTGAGGTCAGCCTTAGGGTTGGTGGTCAGGGTTAGGCTGTAGAAATTACTGGAAATGCATGGAAGTCAATGAACGGTCCTAATAAGGATAGAAATACAAACCTGTGTGTGTATGAAGGATGGTTGTTAATAAGAAATCTATTTTTGAAGTCTCACTTGGTTCAAACTACATTTGAATATCCTTTTCAGAAACTTAAATTTGTTGCCTTCATCACATTTTTTCACAAAACTCGTTGTGCAAAGGAACATATTTCTTAATGACAATTAAATTTATTATAATCATCACTTCCCTGACTTTAGTTAAATCTAAGACTGTTCAGATTTTTTTACTCACAGAAACATATTGATCACAGGAACATTATTTTTTTTTTCTTTTTACTTCATTTTTTTCTTGCTCTATAACAGAAATCATTTTTACCATCTTTCACTCTGAGCTTGACTTTTTAACACTTTTGGCTGCAGATAAGATTTCCTCCCTTCCTTTGAATAAGCTGAAATTAATGGGTTGTTTCAATGTCTGACACGTGTCACTGCTGCAGCTCAGCAGGACCTGTTTTGGAAAAACAATTTGGCAACAATTAATGCTGATTAAACTGATAACAAGCCCAGTGAAAGGGAGGGTGGTGGGAGTTGATAACTGTTGGGAAATAATGCCAAAAAATCTTGACCAAGAATATTATGAAAGCTTTTTTTTGTTGTTTTTTACTTAAATTTAAATTTTTACTTATCACAATGCAAGCTGAGGTTTTGATCAAGCTTGTCAGTTAAAATTTTAAATAAAATTCCATCTCCATCTCTTTCTGCTCATTCTGCTGGTCGTGAAGGCAACAGAACCAGGCGAGAAACCCAGACCTCTTTTTTTTTCCCAGCAACACTTTCCTGTGAGTCCTGGGTCTTCTCCTGGGCCTCTTACCAGTGGGACGTGCCCAGAAAACCTCTAAAGGGAGGCGTCCTAATCAGATTTAGGATGGATCGACAGATCAGGGCCTCATCCTCAGTATTGAGGTTGTTGCTTCCGTCAGCTGTGGTGAAGAAATAGTTGAGTCGAAAGGCAAAGCTCTGAATTTACTGGTCTGTCTACGTTTCAACCTTCACCTGTGGTTTCGAGATGTGGATCATAATTGATAGAACAAGATCTGGGAAACAAGCTGCTGAATTGAGCTTAGAGACCTGAGGGGGCTCAGAGTAGAGCCGCTGCTCCTCCACATTGAAAGGAGTCAAGTTGAGGAGGTTCTGATTCTTCCGGTCATATGCCACTGGGAAGAGGCCCCAGACCAGACCCAGAACACGAAAGAGAGATTATATATCCTCCCTGGTATGAGAACACCTCGGGGTCCCTCAAAGAGCTGGAGAGAGACGCAGAGGAAAGGTTTGTCTGGGTTTCTCTCCTGAACCTGTGGCTGACCACGGTAAGAAGTGGAAATTGAAGATGAAGAAGAAACCCTTTTAGTTCAGCAACAGATTTATACATGAAGTGAGAATTTAATTTTAAAATCTGTTACATAAACCAGAAGGAGTGCCGTTATTATGATACAATTTTTAATTATGATCAAAAACAGCCCGATTGCACTGGTTTGCCGTCTCTGTACTCTATATATTCTATATTTTTGTTTTTCTGTGATGTTTCAGGTCGATCGTGGCGTACCAACCTCAGGGAGACAACAGCCACACCTTTGAGGCCATGGCACTGTTGAAGTCATTCGGGATGTTCCTCGGAGTTTTCAGTGGCTCCTTTTCTCTGGGCGTGGCCACTGGAATTGTTACAGCTCTCATATCTTTTTTAGTTTATCTGTTGTTCATTAATTAATCAAGGTAAATGGATTTAATGTCAGGTCAGGTCTAGAAAACAGAGTCATTATGGAATTATTCAGTAGTACATCAGTAGTACATCAGTAGTACATTAGTCATATCTGAGTGACAGATGGGTTTGTGTGTAGAAGTATTAGAATCAACATAACCAAAGTGAGCGACACATTGTTTTTGTTTTCAAGAGTTTGAAAAAAGTTAGTTTTTTTTGCAGCGCTCAGTCAGTGTAAGGCTTTAGAAGCAAATGAAAGAAAGAGGATGGATGGATGTTGGTAAAGTCCTTGACTTTGGTGTACGTGACAAAGTTCACGAAGCTGAGGGATTTCCAGCTGCTGGAGACGGCTCTGTTCTTCCTCATGTCATGGAGCACGTTTCTGCTGGCTGAAGCTTGTGGCTTCACAGGTAACAAACACACTCACTTACACAGATTCAAAATACTTTGAGTGTAACAAAAATTTCTGCCTTGAATTCTTACGGAAAATGATCCGTCGGCTCATTAGCCTGGCTGGAATGTTCCTAACAAGACCAAAAAAATATATTCCAATAGAGGGTGTGTTGTTAATCCATTGTAATAATCCAGATCAGAGTTTGTTGATCTTGTCTTGTTCTGCAGGTGTGGTGGCAGTGTTGTTCTGTGGAATCACTCAGGCCCACTACACTTACAACAACTTGTCTCCCGAATCTCAGGACCGAACAAAGCAGGTCAGACCTGGACCTCAGCGGTCACACTGCTTCTTATCTGCTTTTTCAGCATTCTTAAACCATTAACAGTCTGCCTCAGCCTAAAAAAATATGGAGCCAGGCTGGAAAAACTGGTTAAAATGCGAAAGAAACAATAAATCCAAATATTTTTTAGAAACATCCTAGTAAAATGTTTAACAGTGGTTATTCTCCTGTATATCCTGCATCTAAAACTGGTTTTGTTTTTGTTTGCTCGCAGCTGTTTGAGCTCCTAAATTTCCTGGCAGAGAACTTTATTTTCTCCTACATGGGTCTGACCCTGTTCACCTTCCAGAACCACGTCTTTAATCTGATGTTCATCGTCGGAGCATTTGTATCCTTACGTTTATGAATGCACTCCTTGATCAAAATAGTGAATTATTTTACTTTAATTTTAGTAGAAACATGGGGCCATACTGCTCCTTTCTGCATTTTTACAAATAAAAGCAGTCAAAGAATTAAAAGCAAGCATCAAAATGAAATCAAAATCTTTTTTAGTAGTAAATAAGCCTGATGTGTCAGAAATTGTCCCTGGTTTTGTTTTTTTTTAACGTCGCTCCCACTCAGCTGGCTGTTTTTCTGGGCCGAGCTGCTAACATCTACCCTCTTTCACTTCTTCTCAATCTGGGCCGACGTTACAAGATCAGGTCCAACTTTCAGCACATGATGATGTTTGCAGGTCAGTGGAGCACAGTTGTAGTAGTTGTATAGTTTAATAACAAAGACGACCTCATTGGGACACCTCCTTGTTTGTTTTGGTACAACGCTCTCTGTGTTCGTCTGCTCAGGCCTGCGAGGGGCGATGACCTTTGCCCTGTCCATCAGGGACACAGCCACGTATGCCCGGCAGATGATGTTTTCCACCAACCTCCTCGTGGTCTTCTTCACCGTTTGGGTTTGTGGCGGTGGCACCACTCAGATGCTGTCTTGCCAGCGAATACGGTACGAACGCAACTTTGTCAAATCAACTTCGAAACAAATTTTCTGCTGGAGTTTTATGCCCGGTTTACAGCTGAATGATGTCTGGAAACATTAAAATACACAAACATTTGTTATGAGTTTGAGTTGCTGCTATCCACCATTGTTACTGTCGCTCATCTAGTTGCACAAGCACAGAAAAACTATTGACTGCAGCCATCTGTAGTGTGCAGGTGTGATTTCACACCGGTGTGGGGGGAGGGGGTTCCCAAAAAACCTCCACCTCGAGACCTGGATTTACAAAGCTTAGGTTTCAGAGAAAACAGGCACTAAAACTGGGTTTTAGACGCCATTCCCTGAAAACTCATCTTTGTTGATTTATGTTATATAATAGGAAGCTTTTAAATATTTAAACACTATAATTTATTCAGAACTTTGAAATAATCAAGATGTAATTATATACCTAATTTAGGAATTAAAAAAAAATTGTCTGAAAGCTTCCACCAGAAACTGATTTTTATTTTCCTGAACAGAGTTGGAGTAGACACTGATCAAGATAACTCGGTAAGTAACTGAACTTGGACACTCATTTTACAGCAGCAAGATTATTAGAGGAACTGATAAAAAATATTAATAATGTTTTCGGTTCAGATGAGTGTCACTGATGGATCAGAGAGAAGAAGCACCAAACAAGAAAGTGCCTGGCTTTTCAGAATCTGGTACACCTTTGACCACAAGTATCCTTTACAGTCAACTTGTTGCATGAAGTCAGTGCTTCTGTTCCTATCTGTTCATGAGCTGAGCTTGATTTTTATCATCGGGCAGCAGAGGGAGCCCCACTTGTAGACTTGAGGGTAAATTATCTCCTCTGTTGTCTCTGATATAAAGGAAATTCATTTTTATGCATAAAGAGGGAATTCTCCTATTAAACAACTTTAACATTGATTAATTCTTCTTTTACTGTTTTAATTTACACTCACCGGCCACTTTATTAGGTACACCATGCTAGTAACGGGTTGGACCCCCTTTTGCCTTCAGAACTGCC
>JARVJO010000269.1:9539648-9561735 GCA_031762555.1 Cynodonichthys magdalenae
AATCACCTTTCTTCCCCATACTGATGCTCGGTTTGAACTGCAGGAGATTGTCTTGACCATGTCTACATGCCTAAATGTTGCCGCCATGTGATTGGCTGATTAGAAATTAAGTGTTAACGAGCAGTTGGACAGGTGTACCTAATAAAGTGGCCGTTGAGTGTAGCTTTCTAATCCGTTTGTCCTTAACTCGAGTCTCTTCAGCTACCTGAAGCCCATCCTGACCCACAGCGGACCCCCTCTCACAACCACGCTGCCTCCGTGCTGCGGCCCACTCGCCCGCTTCCTGACCAGCCCTCAGGCCTTTGAGGTGAGATTCTGGTTCGTACAGGAGCCAGTTTTTAAATAAACTGTTTTCTAAAGCTGATCTTATTAAACAGAAAAAAGCTCATCTGTTAAGAGATGCACCAGTCTTAGTTTAGCAGGCCGATTCCAAATTCCAAACTGCTTTGAGCTGCTGGTACTCATCTTAATTTGTTGCAAATTTTGTGTCACAGAACGATAATTAACAGAAACACAGAATATTTTCTCTACTGTAGAAAGCGCTCTTGTCACTATGATATTAAAAAGTCCTGTATGTTGTCATAAAAAAATGCTAAATATTTACCAAATAGTGCTGCTCTGTCAGAAAAAGTGTGCATAAAGAAATTTAGCTCATTTAGCTAATTTAGCTGATGACGTCACATCCTAACTTCAAAAATCAAAACCTTTGCAAACTCGCTCTTCTAACTCCCACAACCTTTTTTGGTACATAAACAAATTATACATTAAAATGTAGGGATTTTTTCTTCTTTCTTTGTCATACTGCTTTTTATTAAATCTCCAGAATGCAGAGAGTGCACACCCAAGCTCCCACAGATTTAGTTATAATCAATCATTTTAACTTGTTATATCTCCCACAGAAAACCCTGTAAACTGGTAGAAATCCATGTGTGACCATCAGGGTGTTCTGCCTCTAATGGCTCAATATTCTTTAAGATCTTATTTATATATTCTACACAGCGACTGTTTGTTTGAGGCTTCCTTTTCAGTCTGCCTGTCATTAATTTTGCAGTCAGGGAGTGAGAGATACAGATGTGTGGTTACCATGGTGACCATAATGAGCCACTGGCAGCAGCTTTAACATTTCTTTTTGACCTCAGTTCATCATAATGTAGGCATTTTTTATTTATTTAGATCATTGCACAGCTGATAAATCAAAATGTCTTCAGAAACGTTTTTTTTTAAACAATTATTCTATTCAATAAAAATTTCACCAAAGATGAAAGTTTTTTTTTTTTACTGTTGAGAATTAGCATCTGTGCTGTGGCGCCTTCACTGACCGTGTCCCTAATAAGAGACATAAATAAGGACTACGGTTACTTCCTGCTTGTGACACGTTTAAACTCCTCCCCCAGAACGAGTGCCAGCTGAAGGACGACGACTCCGACCTCATCCTGACAGACGGTGACATCAACCTGACCTACGGCGACATCACCATCAGCACAGACGCCACGGGGGCCCACACCAGCAGCGGCGGGGGCTTCGGCGGTGGCGCCACCTCCGACGACCTGGACCGTGAGCTGGCCTACGGAGATCATGAGCTGGTGATGAGGGGGACGCGCCTGGTCCTGCCCATGGACGACTCCGACCCGCCGTTCACAGACTCCCATCACCACTTAAGGATGTGAAAAAACAAATCACCTTTAGCCGCTGAGCAGGAAAGACGAGTACCTGACTCTCATTCCTTCCATTTTTATTTAATTTTAAATTTTTTGCACTCCGCTCTCTTTTGCCTGCCACATTTTTCCAGTGTTTTCCCCTTTTTTCCCCACACAAACAGCTGTCTCTACCTCATCTCTTTCTGCTCATTTCCCCACTCCTGTCCGGCATCGACCATCAACTGTATTAATCATATTTATTTTCAGGGTTTTTGGCATTCAGATACTATTTTTTACATATTTTAGCTCTTATTGTAGCATTTTGCAGAGTTCTAGCAGCATGTATTAGTGTGAATGCAAACGCCGACCTCTAGTTAAATTGTCAACGTACAGTATATGCATGCTGAAGTTAAGAGCTTTTTTTTGTTTTGTTTACTTTTGGGTCTGACTTTGAATGTTGCTGCCTTTCCTCTAAGCATCAGAGGCGAGCTGACCCAGTGGAAAACTCTGCTGTACATTAGGTTTCTACCAAGTGCCTAAGAGTTGTAGTTTTTTGAGCGTGGTGAGCCCTAAAGCTGGATAATTTCTGAGAAGCAGAGCAGCCGTTTTGTTTTTCTTTGTAAAAAAAAAAAAAAAAAATGAGACAAACAACAGACGCCTGCGTCTTCTGTGTGTGCGCAGGCTGTCAGTTTGTGCTGCTCTGTGTGTAAATAGTGTTTAACAGTCTGCTCGTGAAAGTCCTGACCTTAGACTGTGACCCAGAGGACGGCTTTACACCTTATTTTAGACGCTCACAGCACACGAGATAAAGTGAGAACGATTTGTGCCATTTCCATCCTGCATCCTGCCATTTTACAAAAACTGGCTTTGAAGTATTTTCTACGCATTTTGTAAACACACTTTTCATGCTCATTTAGCTTTTCTCCACACATTTTTTATAAAAGGTGTTGCATTTATAATAACAACTCACATTTTCTCATTCCAATATTCCAAAAAAACTAAAATAATTACATTTGACACTAAAATATCTTACTTTTTTATCATTAGCAAACAAAAACAGGATGTTTTTAGTGATATCTTTGCAAATCAGAAAGATGAAAGTCATAAGCGAAATTTGGAAAAACGATTTTTATTTCAATACTCGTTAATCTGTTAACTATTTTTTTGATTATTAACAATTTGTTATGTTTGTAAAATCTCATAATGGTGAACAACACCCATCAGATGTTTGAACTTGCGTTGATCTTTAATCCTAATTTCTTTTGCGTTGATAATTATTTTGTTGCAGCCTCAGATAATAATAATTTAAAGTGTTAGATCCCCGTCTTGGTCTGAGCAGATATTTGCACTGGTACTGTGGCAGATTATTGTGAAAACTGTAACAGTGATCGTTCAAATGCTGGAATTCTCTGGTGCTTTTCACACAGGGAGTCCCAAGAACGAGCATTTTATTGGTTAAACTGGAGTTTACAAGCATAAAGTTAATAAACCGTTAATGTTCTATGGGTACGTAGATTTAGATGCTGCATTTAAAGTATGTTGCAGCAGAATGGA
This sequence comes from Cynodonichthys magdalenae, assembly GCA_031762555.1. Classification (NCBI taxonomy): domain Eukaryota; kingdom Metazoa; phylum Chordata; class Actinopteri; order Cyprinodontiformes; family Rivulidae; genus Cynodonichthys; species Cynodonichthys magdalenae. The sequence goes on from JARVJO010000269.1 coordinate 9,542,840, forward strand.
AGGTTTTCTGAGCTGAATTTTGCAGCTGTTGATCTCAACAGGAAGCGTCGATAAGTTGCCACCGTGGCAACGCCTTGTTTATTCAGACTGAAGCCAGAAAACGTTTGGTGATTTAGCTGAACACAACAGATTTTTGTGTTTTGACACTTTTAGAGCCAAAGACAAGAAGCGAGTGCATGCAGAACGAGAGGACAGGAAGCATGAATAGACAGAAAAAGGAGGAGGTGTGTGTTTGTGTGAGAATGTGGATGATAGAGGTGGAAGGAAGAGCAGAATTGTAAATATTGCTTCTTCTTCCAAGGTTATCTTCTGCTGTGCAGGAACTTCAAATTGAACCCTTTTTCTTTTTAAATCAGGCATTCCTGGTGACGCCATATTACTTATCATTTCAGCAGCTTCATTTTTTATTCTTTGTGCTACGAATACTCCCTAAAGAGCAGAAAGTTGAAGTAAAAAAATGAATTATTTGCACTCATTGAGAATGTTATTTTATAGTTTTGGGATGTTTTGTTTTATCTCACAGCTGTTTTTATTATTTACCTGATGTTTTGTAAGGTTGCAGACAAAAAGAGACATTTCTGTCAAATTATATCATTTAAGTTCATGTTCAGTAGACGCTGAGTTTATTGTTATTTAGTAAAGAAATATGTGACGATTTAACAAACCCTTTCATGGCATTTTTCCATCTATTCAGCGGTGGTGGGCGTAGTTCTGCTAATCAGCTAATAGCACAAATTTTTCTTTTGGCAAAATAGCTTTTTCACAAACTTTTAAAACCATTAGCAAACAAATTAGCTTTTGTTAAATTATGTTTTGCCAACTTTTAAGTTGGCTAACAGCTAACGAACAAACAGGTTTGTGTCACCAGTCTTCAGCTCGAAGGAGACGAAGACGTGTGACACAGACTGAGTAAAAGTTGTTTTAGCAGATAAAGATTAGCTTTGTTAACTTCTGCTAAGCCAGGTTTTGCCAACTTTAAGTTTTCTAACAGCTAACTAACGAACATCAACAGGTTTGTGTCGCCAGTCTTCAACTCAAAGGAGACAAAGACGTGTGATACAGACTGAGTGACAGTCATTGTAGCGGTTAGCAATTAGCTTTTAGTGTTAGCTTCTGCTGAGTTAGGTTTTGCAAACTTTAGGTATGCTAACAGCTAACTAACAAACTAACAACAGGTTTGTGTCGGTTCCACCAGTCTTCAGCTCCAAGGAAGCAAAGACATGTGACACAGACTGTCAGTTGTTTTAGTAGTTAGCGATTGTTGGTGTTAGCTTACGCAATTTATACATTTCTAGCGTTAGCAAAGCTATATTTTTATTAAATAGATTATGAGTTACTGAATCTTACTTTTTGGCTAGCTGTACCCACCACTGCTAATCAGGTACTTTGTGTTCATTTTGTTTGCAAAGGTAGTTTGAATGCTGTTGCCATGATGTCTGCAGAGCAGGAATCATTTTATCTCTGATGGTGAACTCCTGGGGGGGGAGAAAAACAGTTAAATATATTTAAGCAGAATTGTGTGCCATTGTTAACAGACATGTTAAAAATCTTAAATGGTCTGTGTTTTTCCCTCCTGCCCCGCCGGTACGTGTTCTGTCTCTGCTCTGAACGTTTGCTTGTTTTAAGCTTTGTGATCTCATCTGAAGCCGCTGACCAAAGAGGCCCATCGTGTTTTCAGACACGCCACTCTCCTCTACGGCAAACTCAGCGTGTGAAAACCTTTGTGTGTCCTATTTCCTGCAAGTACGTCTGTATATGTGAGAGAGAAACTGTGCCCTCTCTTTTTCTTTTTGTTGCAGGTTCTGACTGTTTACATCTGTGTATATATACCTTCACCTGTTCTGTGTGCGTGCAGCAAGGAATAAACAAAAGCCCTGTGCTTTTGATTAAAGCTGCGGTCATCTTCTCCTCATTTATCCGGTTTGCTCTTTATTGGATGTCTGGACTGGGTTACAGAGATCATCCTCTCTTCAGTAAGCAGGATTAGTTTCAGAGGTAGTTTCTTTCTTTCTGTGATAATCGAAGAAATACGTTTTAAATCATTAAATCCTTGTAATAGCAGGAGATGTGAGCGCACACAACAAGCATTGAAAGGAATAAAGTCATTCATCTAAAGCTGCGGAGCTTTAAGATTACCATTTCAATTTTGAAAGAATTCATTTGGAAAAGAGAAGCTAAGTGACTAAAAATAAAAAATGAGAGTTTTAAGACTGAGCAATGAAATTTGTTGCAAAAAGAATTGCTAGAACTAAAGGAGAACAAAGGCTAAAATCATAAAAATGGTATATAAAAGCTAAAATTAGCAAAAAAAGTACATATAGGCTTAAATAAGCTAAATATAAAAATGCAAAAATTGGCAAAACATTGCTATAAGCTAAAAATTAGCCATACTAGTTCTAAGCTAAAATTAGCAAAACATTGCTACAAGCTAAATTTAGCCAAACTAACTTTTACTCCCTCCAGTGGATATACAGTACAAGGACCGTGGCTCTTCTGTCACGGGTGGCTTTATTTATTCCTTCACAGATCTCATTTAATTATATAATTTAGCCAAATTAATAGCTAAATGAGTTAAACATTGCTGAAAGTTAAAATATGCAAAACATTGATAATCTAAAATTAGCCAAACTAAAAACTAAAATGAGCAAAAGTACAGCTAAAAGCTAAATTTAAATCAGTGTATGTTTAGATTTCAACATGTAGGTCTCACTTTAAGTAAGTCAATAAAAAAATCATTAAAGTTGAACATTGTTTAATCAGATGTTTTTTTGATTAAATTAATAAAAATCTCCTAAAATGGAACATGCATGTCAATTATGGGTATGATTTGGTATAACTACGTGACGTGTTCATGTTTTTGTTTTTAATATTACAGTGGATTTTCTTTAAGATCCTTGCCTGCAAGGTTTTGGAAGAACATAATTTTGTTGCAGAAAAAGGGAGGCTCAATGTAAGAAAAACTTTTTGTTTTTGTCGTTGATCTTTCAGTAACCCTGACAGACTTTTTAACACAACACTAGTGACCTCCTGGACTCCCAGCTCCTCTTTTTATTTCACTCTGACATTTTAAAAGCTCTAAGATTTTTATCAGAGTGGATGGAATCACTTTGCTACCAGTTCATAGATGATGTAAATATAAATCATCTGTATTATACAACAGAATCAGGACTTTTAACCTGAGATTTGTTCCCGTCATGGGTTAAGATTGCTGATTATTTTCAGACTATTTACTCTGAGTTGAGTCATTCCTCCACTTTTTACCAAAGAAGGAAAGAATCAGAACTGAACAGAAGTTAACTAAACAGTCCTCTTTTCTGTTATGTTTCATGATATAATAATTATATAATAAGCTCATCTTCCTGCAGAGCAGACCTGCCTCGGACACAAGCTTGTAATTATTGAGTCTCTGCTCTTTGATGCAGGAAATTTCTGACTGATTTCCTGAAAAATGTGCGCTCCGCTCAGAGGGCCAATGAGCTTGTAAATTCCTGGCTGAGGTCATTGTTTATTGGAATTTACAAGGGTTTGGGCTCACGGTTTTCTTTCTTTTTTTTTTTTTCTTCCTTCTTTTCTGAGCGACTCCCTCTGTCTTTTAAAGCTGCGCTGCCTCAACCAGACACACACATACTCACACACACACAGAGCTGCTGCGAAGAGACTGATCTCCTTCTTTACAAAGGTGAGTTTTAACAGCTGCTCTCTTTGTCTTAGATGACTGCATGAAACAGGAAACTAAAATAGTTAGCAGACGGCTCATGTAGGGACAATTATCCAAGACATTTTATTATTATTGCATTTATTTCAGTCAGGAATCCTTATAAACAAGGAGAAATAGATTGTTCATCTGAATATTCTGGGCAATTAAATGTGCAACAGGTGGTGTGTTTATCTCCAAATGTTTCATCAAACTAATTTAATTCTGCCTCAGGGAACAATATCCTGCTGACAAAAGTGAGAGATCATGTTTTTGCCTTTGCCTGAGTGCGTGTCTGTGCTGTTAACAAGTATATTGAACAAGTGGGCAAACTTTTTGTTAAACTCTCACAAAGTAATCATTAAAAACACCTTTAGTTCAGTTATTTTTGCAGTTGTTGACCTAAACCTTGGTGTCAGTCGTTCATGACAAAATAAAAGTTCAAAACTTTAGATTTTTCTTTACAGATTGACCAAAATCTTAAAATTATTCATTATCTCATTTCTCAACTAAAAGGGATCTTAAGATTTTGGCTTGAACGCTGGCAGGCGATATGCATTCCTACCAGATAAATCTCTAATTAATAAAGGAAAATTGTTTTAAAAGCTGATTTCCTCTCCGGCTGATGTCGTTTTCTTATCTTAATGTTTTAGTTTAGAGGAGGACGCTCATTTAACAGGCTCAAGCTGCGTTCAATAAATAATTTTTCCTCATAAAACAAACGATATGCAGATATTTTGCTTCCCACACTTCTGTATTTGTGTAGATAATAACACACAGACGCTACTTTGTGGCTTTAGGCTGCAGAATCTCCTCCCTTTTCGTTGGAGCAGCTGCCAAACCAAATGTATGATGTCATTTAGGAGATTATGGGTTTTTTTCTGGCTCTCTTTGTGCTTCCACTATGACTTCACCATCCTTCCAAACGCAAAGTCTTTGGGCGAAAAAACTTTTCTTTCCACACAAAACAGTTCTCGAAGCAATTTATGAACCGCTTGTAGGACTAATGTGCCAATTATCTTGTAAGGTTCTGTTTTTACGATTGCAGATGTGTTCATTTCTTACGAATTGTATATAGAGCTGATCAAGTGGCAGCCCATGGGCAGCAAGGACTGGGTGTGGTGGCTGAGTTAGGAATGGGTGTTTGTACCCGACTTAAACTGAACAGGGTTGGAAAATAATCTGAAAGGGGGGGATTGTTTTTTCATATTTTAATGAATTAATCAGTTTATTTAAAATGAACGGCTCAACCGCCCTCATTTTGGAAGCTGTTTATATCCCATTGGTTTGTCTTTAAATGCCAAATAAATAAAGACCAAATGTTATTCTGTATTTTAATATGTTGCTGCTTCTGGTGTTTAAAATTTGTCAATTAACATTCTCATTAAGATTCCTGCACAGTAACTTAGGTAAAATAACTAAAATTTTCATTAATTATGAAAAACAAGGACATTTTATTTTAGTATGAAAATGCTGACATTTTGAGTTAATATAAAGAATACTGACACTGTACAACAATGTAGTTTTCAGAAGTTTAGATATAAAATTGGCTTTTTTTTAATAAGCTTGATGAAACATCTTCAGCTGCAGAATAGAAGTCCAGTTGTTTTGATTATTGTTCGTTCATTTGGATTTATCTTGCGTATAATTTGTAAAGTTCACCCGTGACCTGAGGCAGCTGGTGCTTTCAGTGGCAGCAGTTTACTCTGACAGACTCGTCCTTCTTTTTTATATTGCATATGGGCCGCAGAGGAAAGAGCTGAAGGGTGTTGCCTCAATGCTGGCGTCCATGTTGATGAAGTGTGTGCACCGGCGCTCTGACTCCTAAATAGGGAATGCTGCTTGTTTCTGTGTGTGGGGGCTGAGCGAGCTGAGTGGAGGAGACATGCAAACACGCAATAAGAGGCTGGAAGTTTATACAGGAAGATGAAGCTTTTGTGTTTATATTTATTCAGTGACAAATTGGGAAACGGCCTAAACTTGTAAACTACAATCAATCATTCACCCTTTCGTACACATTTACACACTGGTGGTGGTAAACAATATTGTAGCCACAGCTGGGGCATGGTGACAGAGGCGAGGCTGCCATGCACCAGCGCTAATGATGAGCCCTCTGAATGTCTTGCCCAAGGACACGTCTAAGATAGACGGAGCACGGGTTCAAACCAGCAACCCAACAGTTACAATACAACTTCCCAAACCACTCAGTCACAGCCGCCCAAAATACAGAAAAAATTTGTTTTAATAGCTCTTTTGTAAAAAGACCCAGTCATGAAAGGTAGCTCCATAGAAGGAGCTCTAAACTGTGGGATCTTTGTGTTACAGCATCAGTTTCAAAGAGAACGAGTCGTTTGGCAGGCTGTTGTGTTCTATAATCAATGTTGTATGAGAGACACACAGACCCAGCAGCACCAGGTTAGCATCTCTGTCTACATGCATCCCAGAATTAAGTTGTATTGTGTTTCTGAATGTGTTCAGGGCTCACAGAACATTAAACACAGCATATAAGGATTGTTACACCACAAATCTTTAATTTGCCTAAATAACAAATTAAAATCAATTCATACTGACTGACTAGAAAAATACATACTTTCTTTATTGTAAAAGAAAACATATATCAAGTAATAATCTGTTTTCTTCTTCTGTTGCAATGTTAATACAGTATATTGCAATTTTTACAACCTCAAGAAAAATACATGTATGATTGTTGCTGTTATTGTTATTAGCAGCTGAAAAAGGCCGGTCTTGCAGGTGAAATTTTGCCAGCAAATTTGAAGTAAAAAAAAAAATTCACATACAAAATTTCGAAATTCAAGGTTATAAATTCAATGTCTAAAAAATATTCAGATACGAATGAGACTGTTTTTCTTCCATAAGAATCAGTCATGGGGTTTGATTCCAGTCATAGAAGTGAAGAGGAGGAGGAAGGGACAGATGAGGAGGGAGAGGAAGAGGAGATGTAAGAGAAGAGAAGGAGAATGAGGAAGAAGAGAGGGAGCAGGACCCACAAAAAAAAAACAGTGCTAGCTACTTTGAAGGCTGGTTCTTATTTCTTAACATTTGCTTTGCTTTTTATTAAAAGCTGCTTGTTTAATAAGCTTTTTATTGTATTTTTATTTGTATTCTTGAACACATAGGCTACACACACAATGATTTTGATTACAGAAAAATGTGTTAAAAATCAGGTATTCATATTAAAATTATTTTTCCACTTGCAACTGTCGTGTGATCAGATGCATCCAAGCAAAGCTCTCAGGCTGAATTTAAACCTCAGTCCTGTCCTGACCTTGAGTGAAAAATGTCTGACTTACCTCGTGGCGTTTTTGACTGAACATAAATCATAAAATGCTTTTCACAAAATTCAACAGTTACTCTAAACATAACATAGTCATTATAGTCATTTTGTAGAGTAGGATGTTACCAACAGGATGCAGGAACAAGTTGCTCTGTCTGCCATTTTCTTTTCATCTTTAAACAATTATGTTTTGTTTTGTTGCTTTGATTCTTTGAGCAGTAAGAAAAGTCACAAGTGAAGTGGGCATGGTTCAGCTAATCAGCTAGCAGCTAATAGCAGAACAAAATTTTTGTTAAGCGTATTAGCTTTTTCATTAACTTTGAAAACTGTTAGCATAGAATTAGCTTCCACTAAATTAAGTTTTACCCACTTTAGGTGCGCTAACAGCTAACTAACAAGCTAACACCGAAAGGTTTGCGTCAGTCCCACAAGTCTTCAGCTGGTAAGAGACAAATGTGACGCAGAGGGACTGTCATATTAGCAATTAGCTGTTAGCATTGGCTTATGCTAATTTTTTACATTAGATGTTTAGCGTTAGTGAAGCTATATTTCTAGTCAGGGGTGGGCATAGCTAAATGGTAAATGTAAATGGACTGTACTTATATAGCACCTTTCTATCCAACCAGGATACTCAAAGCGCTTTACACCACAATCTGTGCCCTCTTTTACCCATTCACACAGCACTCTACTAGATCTCCTACAAAGATAACATGTACAATCATCTATGGAGACTAATCAGTGCCAATCACATTCATACACTGATCGGACACACATCAGAGGCATCAGGGGTGAAGTGTCTTGCCCAAGGACACAACAACTGAGACAGCTGAAACGGGGGATCAAACTGGTGACCTTCCAGTTCCACTCTGCCACAGCCGCCCCAAAAGCTAGCTTCGCTAACTCATAATCCACTAACTGAAGCTTACGTGAGCATTTATGGTTCTTTAAACTCTGAAACTTACGTGCTTTCTTCACTGCAGCTGACTCTTTCCTGTGTTTGAGCATAGTAGGAAACTGAAGTGCACACAGACCTACACTGATAACTTTATCTGAAAGTATTTTGTATTTTAAAGCACCGCCCGCTGGTTTGGAACAGTTTCTGTGTTGAGAAAGTTCCCCTCGTGGCCTTTTGTCCACACATTTTTAACCTCGGTATGTCTGGGTCTTGCAGCCGGATCCTGACCTTATGTCTGTGTTCTGGCACCGTATTCTGCTGTATTCGTGTGTGTATTTGTGTGTACGATGAGTCACTGTTCCCCTGACAGAGATAATGTGGCTCGGGCTGTCTGCCTACTAACCAGATTTGGAGGCTGACTGAGACTCGCGGAGCTCCGGGGCAGGGGGTCATGCTGAGAAACGAACTCATGGGCTCAGAGCTGAAGGTTTGTTGTCGTTGCTGGTAACGACAGAACGATACCAGCTGTTTATTCCAGTGGGCCCTCAGAGATTTCATCTCACTTGTTCAGGAAGCACAGGCAAGATATGGTGTCGCCCAGGAAACCTGGTGTAAAGATAAAAGACAGAGCCTCACATCGTATCCATCAACAACAGTTTTATCTGCTTTATTATTTGGGATATAAATGAGTTATTATTTTTGATTTTTAAGCAGTTGAGGTTTGGCAGATAGCAGATTTCAGCTTCATTACATAAATATTCTGAACGCTGCAGATAAAGACGACAAACCAACGTGGTGAATTAATTTGACTGGCTAGATGGATAAAATACTTACATTCAAAAAAAAAATATATATATATATATACGTATATATATATATATAAATTTTTTTTAACATTTTGATCCTGATTTTTAGACTGTTGGTATAACATAATATAAAAATAAAAGCAAATGTTTCCTTATTTGCCTGTTTACTGTATTATTAGTGAAATTTAGATAAAGTTTCTAGAAACACAATGAATACTGTTATTATTTGCTGTCAATTATGGCAAACTTATGTATCATTAAATGCATACAATTTGTGCACATATTATTATTATATTAATATTATTATCTTCAAAACTATGGAATATTAACAGTTTAAATAACTTTTACTGATTTTTTTTTAGTTTTTAATTTCTATTGATTTGGGAAAACACACAGTTAACTCATGAAAATAGAACATCTGAAAACTTGTGTTAAAGAACCCTCTGTTACATAATTTAAATGAACATGTGAAACATATTTTACTTGTTTCCTGTGGTTTTGGAACATTTTCAACATGTTTGTCTGATTGAATGAATCACATGACTTTCTACATTCAGTTAAATATAGAAAATATAATAAATTCATATGGTTTTCCTGTAAGGACAACCTACATAATTGTTCAAAGATGAGAAAAGATGAGCATGAATTTAATATGGTTTGAATGTTTGTGAAAAAGAGAATCATTTAATTTCAGGTAACCCGAACAGGATGAAAACAGAGATTATTCTTCTGTAACACAGGAGGTTGTTTTTTTTTTTTTTGTTGTTTTTGTTGGCTTGGAGTGGTGGCGCCACCCTGAACATGAATTAGACTTTGTAGGTTCAGATTAAACTGGGTGGCAGAATAAAAAAGAGGGACAAATGTAATTCTGTGTTCTACAGTAATGGACCAAATCAAATCTGCAATTACAACCAGATGGCCTTTCAAGAAATGGCTCCAACAAACACACACACACACGATTTATCTCCACCAAGGCTTAAACTAAAACCTTTAATTTGAAAAGCTTTGGTTTGTGACAGTAACTCTGATGATTGTGATCACAATTCTCAGATGAAGATACAGAGAATTGTGGGGGACATGGAGGAGGAGTTAAAAATCCTAGGGTGGCACACCAAAACCAAAAGCCAGAGCAGAATTAAATTTTTTTTTGTTTTTAGGAGTGTCCATTGCACCCCCTGGTCCCCCTTGGTGGTGCAGAGAAACATCTAAAACATGCCAAGATTGGTCCCCACTGCTCTAAGGGACTTTAAAGTGTAGAGAGATGGAAGGATGGTTATTGTTGATCTTAAAAGAAAATCCCAGTTTTTTTCTTATTATTTTCCTTCTCTCTAATGTCTCTCCCATAGATCTAGGGACAAACATGACAAAGAAATATTTTATTTTCTACAAAGTGGAGTAAAATAATAACCTGCAGTTCTAAACAAAATAATGATAATAATAATAATAACAATAATAATAATAATAATAATAATAATATGCTATACTGCTGGATTTCTATGTTCTTTGCAGCAATGGGCACAGTTCTAATAGCTAATTAGCTTTTTTGCCAACTGTGGAAACCGCGGACCATTTAGCTTCTGTTAAATTAGGTTACGCTAATTTTAGATGCACTAAAACATTCACAAGTGAAGAACTTCTATTATCTTTTCATATCCGACGTAAATAAATAAATAAAATCCCCTCTTACAAGCAGTGCTGGACGAGTCAGGCACCATGCATGTAGCATGTAGCATCTTTAGCAGGTGCGCTTTATGTTAAGAAGAGCGTCAAGAAAAAAAAAACCTTTAAATAATAAAAGTACTATGAATACAAATACTATGTATAAAACATTGTAAAGAAAGTATTTGCCATTTGTTGTTTGACTAACTTCAAACAATATTAAAAAACAAACTTGATCAAATAAATGCTTTTATTCTGAAAGGGTTAAACTGGAAGTATCTCACAAATGATCCCACTCACCTTCAAATTAAACCAATAAAAAACTAACAACACTCTTCAACTGAAAGGAGGGACAGTTGTCGTGGTTAGCTTTAACTTTCACTTATTTTTTGGGGTTTGTTTAGTGAGCTATGTTTCTTATTTTGCGGATTAGTGGTTAGTAAAGCTAACTTTTTGGTTAGCTGTGCCCACTACTTGTTCTTTGTATAAAACTAAATGTGTTGACAAAATTGGGATTAGTACCCAATAAAGATAATCAAATAACATCTAAATAAAAACCAAAAGATTAATAGAGCTGACTTTGCAAAGCAATAAAAACATGGATTAAACTCATAAAATTGTTAATCCTAAACTAATCTGCCTTTCTGCTTAAGGTGTTGCTTACAGCTGTGATTTATTTTCTTTTTGGGTAAAAATCTGCAAATTACAGGTAATGAATCGTCTCTTATTTAAGTTGATCCAACATGTCTGAACAGTTTTACAACATCTCACATCAGCAGGCGGGAGTTTCCGTTATCCTCCACGGACAAAACCTTTAGCTTGTGTTTTTCTCTTTTTTTAAACACCTGATGTGACTGCAGAGGAATTCAGTTTGTATCACCTAATCTGCCCTCACACCCACACCCTATAAGGACCGGAGGGGTGAAGGTTGGGTTTAGATGTGGGAGGTCAGGGCTTGGTTTGGGTCACAGAGGGGTATAAACAGGCCTCCATGACTACATGATGCTCCAGGTTTCCTGCTTTGACACTCTGTGGATTTTTACATCGTCTGCTGGTTTTTCTGTCTGACTGGAACCAAACATGACTTTCTACAGACACTCGGGTAAAATCTTTAAAAAATATCCTTATACTACAACTGCTTAACAAGTTTTATATTATTCGTTATTTATAATTGGATGAAATATTTTAATCCTGTATTGTTTTGAAATGTTTTAAAATTGAATGAAAAAGGTTTAATTTATCTTAAATAGTAGGAGCAGTTTTCAAAGCCATAACAATATCATTGATCCTTTAGTAGAGTTCAGATTAAAAAATAAATAAAACCTGATTTGTTCCCCCCAATAACACACTTTTATTAAACTTTTACAACAATTTGCTTCCATCAAACCCAGGGAAATAAAAGTTTGTCGTCTCTAGAAGTTTATCTTGAACACTTTTTTTCACCCTGTAAATTATTAGATTTTAATTTAAAATTTCTATTGCTGAATATAAAAGCTCTGGTATTGATAGGATTTTATAAAAAGGATGACAATAGGATTTTTCTGAGAGAACCCCCCAAAGATTTATTAATTTTTCTTCATCTGACCTCAAGCATCCTCTCAGCTTTGGGTCATTTTTGGTGAAATAAGAACCACTATTTCTGCAAAACTACCTCAAATGTCAGTATGACTAAAATCTACGTTGGATGTGTAGATTTAACCAAACATATATTTTGTCATTTATTGAACTATATTGTATTTATTTTTTTAACCCGTTTACTAAATATAATGCACTTTAAACATTTAACTTGGTCATTTTAAAAGAGGAAACTTGTTTAGCTATTTATTTAAAAAATAATTGAAATTCTTGTCAGTTTGTAACAAAATTCAACAATGAATTTTACAATAATACTCTGTTATATTTTTGATGATATAGTCACACATCTAAAAGTATCACCAATTTTTATTTGTTTTACTTTTGTTTTTGACATTTTTAAGATTTTGTTCTTTGTTAAAATGAAATAAATTGAAGTTCCAGCTCAGTTTATAGCATTTGGATGTTTATGTTAAAGAGAGGTTTTCAGTCAGCTGCATCATCTAATTCAGTAGTTCCCAAAGTTGGGGTCAGGGCCCCATTGTGGGTCCTGAAACATCAAGGTGGGGTCTTGAAAAGATTTTCAGCAGTAATTATATTAAAAAATGCTAATAACTCTTTTTTTGTGCCTTAGATGTCACAAAACAGTGAGGTGCTTAAAAAAGAAATGAAGAAAACTAATGAATATTGTTCATATGTCCTTGTTTATTTGACCTAAAACCAATGTTTCCCACCCAACAGTTGGGGCACAAGTTTCTGATATTCTTATTTTGTGGGTCAAAAGCTGACAAATTCAGGAACATTTGATTTAAGGAGGCAGGAAACAGAGGTTTTATTTGCCGGTTGAGTCACCTCCTCAAACTGGTGCCACCCTGACCTTTCTGACTGCAGAGGACTTTTCCTGCAGAGGCCAATAATCCCCCCTCCTTCCTCAGCTGAGGGTCAGTACGTTCCACACGGACCGCCTGGCTGACAGGTGCCGCTCTGTTTGCAACAAAAGCTTAAAATTCTGGACCCGTTTCAGCCGGAGCCACAATAAGTTTCGGTCCCAGCAGGCATCAGTTTGCGGGAGAGGATCAGTGTTTCCTTAAATAAAAAAGTTTAAAATAGATCCGTGGGCCAGCTGATAGCTGCTGAGTGTGTGATGTGACAGCTTGTGTTGGACTGAGAAGGTTTTTCCTGTTGATTACACACACACATCCATCCTCCACACTCAACAGAAGCACATACCTCTCTGTGGGCTGTTTACTGCATGCCTTCTAAATAGTAACAGTCCCCTTTCCTAAATGTTTTCCTAGTAACTATGGTTACAAGGACTAAATGTCATTCCTCCCATTGTTTCCTCCTTTGCTCCTGTTGTCGGCGATTAGATTCAAATACCTGCAGCTGCTTCACAGTGATGTAAATAAACTTGTATTAGTCACACACTTTTATAGACTCACTCTGAACATGATCAAATGGTAATAAAAGCAGTTTTTGTTTGGAAAAAAAACAACCAAGTAAAAGTAAAAATACTTTAAAGTGGACATATGCTTTCAAATCCTTCTTTACATTTAAACAATTCGGGGTCTATATAAAGTGCAACTGCTTTGGGCTGAATTCTTACTTATTGTAACTCCACAAGCCCCTCTTTCACCTCTTTTCTGAAGTGTGTCTCAGATCAACTCGTTTTGAGGCTGTCTCTTTAAATCCAAATGAGGCGCTTCACCCCCCCCCCCCCCCCAACCCCCCCTCCAGCTTCCAGAGCAGTCCATTCTAGTTTGATAGAGGGGTTTGCAACTATATGGTGGCGCAGAAACTTTTATTTACAAATTAATAAAAGATGTCAACAACAGAAGACTTGTCCATCCAGCCTTGCATGTTGGAGCCAGAGTTTGACCCAGAGCCAGAGGAGAATGAAGACGATGAAACTGTTTAGTTGATAAGTCCAGACCTTATTTGACAGTTCTGTCACAATTAATTTGATGTAATAGTTCAGAAAACGACATAGAAAATAGAGAAAACTGAACAAACAAAATATAAAGATATTAATGCAGCACTGGGAGAGACTAAGTTAAACTTTTCTGCCTCCCTCCAAGTACATAACAAATTGCATTTATTGGCTAATAAAGTGGATTTTGCATGTCTCCTTTAAAGAAACTTACTTTGCTAAGAATTTATTTCACTAAGAAAATGATTTAAGTAAAAATCTTATTGCTCACAAAAAGTAAAAGTACACACAGTCTAAGAAATGAAGTGTTGAATTTACTTAACTAAGTAAATTGCTTTTTATTTACTCAACTTTGTTTAATGGAACCATTGGTTAAGTAAATTCAGCACATTTCTTAGTATAGACAACATGATGAGTTCATGGTTAAATTTGTAATGTGTAACTATAGGTGTTACATTTTAAAGTGAAGAAGTAAAAGTATCACTGGTTTTGAATATAACGACATAAAAAAGGCTTGGTAAAATTACAGATCATCAAAAATATGAGTTAAGTACTGTAATATTATGATACATCTCTGTTTTAAAAACATTTTAAAATCTAATGACTGGTTTAGGATGCAGAGGTGTGTGTAGGAGGGACAACGAGCTGCTGTTTTACTTCACACACACACTACTCATCAGTTCAGTTTGAGAGTCGGATCTAACTGTCTTTATGAGACAAGAGGGAGGAAAACATGGGCTCTGTGTCACAGACAGACTGAGCTTTAAATAATGCTTTCTTACAAATAAAGATAAAAAAGCTCATTTTATAAAATATTTAGCTTCAGATGAGCCTTTCTTGTCTGATGACACCTTCAAAGTTCAAACAGTTCTGCTTCTTTTTCTCTTCTGAACCTTTTCAGAGGAATGCTTTTAGTTAAAACCACTTAATACTGACCTGTGAATCATTCAGGGATTAAAAGAAAAAGACTTCTAGATGAAGCAGTTTGGTATCAACATATTCAGATACTGTAAGTTTGATCTGGTCAGTTCCAGAAACATTGTATTTTGGGGAATTCATGAACTGTTTTCTATTTTTTTCCCTGTCGGTAACAGATCTGTCTTAAGTTTTCTTCAGTGCAGCTCGCTATGATTCAAAATGTGACAAATAGTTTGATAAAACTGACTCTGGTTGTTTTCCTACTAATCTCAGCCTGGGGTTGCATTCCCTCTTGCGTCCACCTCCTGGAAAGCTGGTTACAGTCCTATAAACCTCATATTTTAAAAATATGTTGTTAGCTGTAGTCAGAGGAACATAATGATGCTTGGAGATTGCATTACCTTTAATGTGGCTGTTTTTAATCTTCCTGAGCTTCTCAGACATTTGTTTTTTCTGCTTAACCTTCGTCGTGTGCACACTGATCAGCTGCCCTATTGTTTGTTTATTCCTTTTAAATAGGCTGAATGTTTGGTAAAAGGCTGAAGGCACTCATGATGCTGATTAAGGTCAAAAACTAAACTAAAAGCCTTTACCAACAAATATGTTCATAATATTTTAGCAATAAAATAGAATATTTCCTCTATCATAAACCAAAAGGATGCTGACAGAGCTACAAGAGACAACTTAGCTGAATCAATTTTCATTAAAATTAAGTTTTTTTTCACTAACTGTGGGCTAAGGGGACAAATTTAATCATTTTTGAATTAAACAACGTAGTAAATAATTTAAATAAGATTGTTGAGCACTTCATTAGCTGCTATTTTTTAAACGTTTTAACCTGATTGAGTCTGGATTAGGAAGGTCTCAACTGTTCCTTTAATGCAGTGTTGTTTTTTTATTTTTTACTTCAAGATACCTGATTTATATGGCTCTCCTTCTTAAAGGACAATGAATTCTTGTTTTTTTTTTGTTTGTCAAAAACACACACTTGCCCTACTATGTAAGAAGCATGACTTCAATGACACTGAGAACCAACAGAAACTCTTTTAATTCACCTATTGTTCTGTTTTAACCCCTCAGGCCCCAGGAGTTATCTCACCTCCACCATGACTGATCGCTTCGACTGCTACTACTGTCGCGACAACCTGCACGGGAAGAAGTACGTGAAGAAGGACGAGAAGCACGTGTGCACCAAGTGCTTCGACAAGCTCTGCGCCAACACCTGCGCCGAGTGCAGGCGCCCGATTGGAGCCGACGCAAAGGTAGAGTCAAGAATAATCAAAGATTAAAACAGATTTTCACCACAGACAGAAAATGTGGCGAATATAAAACATCAGTAGAGGATCAAATCGTAGTCGTTGCTCAGCTTTACATCACTATTTTGTGGTTCCAACTTTTTAGCAATCAGCATCTTTTGATGTGTTTGTGCTAATAAGTTATTGACAGAATGTTAAATGTAAAAGTGTCGTCACAACTTTGACAGCACATTTCTAATCCAAGTGCTAAAACCTCTTCTTATCCAGGTGTTAACTCTTGCGTCCCTCAGCATCTCTGGATTCTGGCCTCTTATCCACAGGATGAGTGGAAACAAACATCACTTTGATGAAGACGCTGAGCAGACACCTTGTTTACGTTCAAACCTTTTTGTGTTCAGGAGCTGCACCACAAGAATCGCTACTGGCACGAGGATTGTTTCCGCTGTGCCAAATGCTACAAGCCGCTGGCCAGCGAGCCGTTCAACGCCCGGGACGACGGCAAGATCATGTGTGGCAAGTGTGGCTCAAGGGAGGACGGAAACCGCTGCCAGGGCTGCTACAAGGTGGTGATGCCAGGTGGGTCTGGTGGTGGTCCTAAGGTTTGCTTTAACTTGAAACAACCATCTATAAATGAAAAAGGGGAATTATTCTTTATACAGAACATTCAGTATCTGTATGTTTGATTTAGGGTCCCAGAACGTGGAGTACAAGGGCAAGATGTGGCACGAGGAATGCTTCAAATGCTTTGAATGCAATCAGCCAATCCGCACGCAGAGCTTTGTGACCAAAGGTGATGACATCTACTGTCCTCCATGCCATGAAAAGAAGTTTGCCAAGAAATGCTTCCACTGCAAGCAGGTGCACGTTACACCACGTTTTCTACAAGAACTCCTGTTCTTGTTTGAAAGCTCGACCTCAGAATTCATTAAAACGGTTTCAGGTTTTGTTTTGTTCGACACGACGCTCACTCTGCCTCTCTTTACTCAGCCCATCACCTCTGGAGGGATCAGCTACCAGGACCAGCCCTGGCACTCGGAGTGCTTTGTGTGCCAAACCTGCCGCAAACCTCTGGCAGGAACTCGCTTCACCTCCCATGAGAACCACGTTTACTGCGTGGACTGCTACAAAACTGATGTGGCCAAGAAGTGCAACGGCTGCAAGAACCCAATCACAGGTTGGTGCCACAGGCCATGGGGATATAAACGTTTCCAGCACATTTAGGCTGGCTGCTAGCAACATCACCATCTTCGTAGGATAGACAACTATGTCTTCAAATTGACCTGTTCAAGAGAACAGGTGCCCCGGGTCCAGCAGCCATGCAAGTCGCTACCCTTAAAATCAAACAGAACCCAGGTATATTTATACTTTTATAAAAGAAGTTAAAAAGTGGTCTGAGAATATTCTAAATGTTTTTGAAACCTTATTCTTGCGGTTGACATTTCCAAGCTAGATTTGCCAACATTCTACACTAAAATCTTCTGTTTGAAGTCTTTTGTGTTAATTCTGAACTCAAAGTGGGAATTCTGATGGGAAATTCCCACTGGAGGGCTGCCCCTATTTAAATTTACCTGTACAACTGGGCAGCAGCAAAATGAGCCAGTGAAAATACAGCGAAATGAACATTTTACACAGCAAGTTTAGCTACTTTTGAACCCTGCACACCTCTGCCTGGGGGGGGGGGGGGGGGGGGTTGTCATTTTGCCGGTAAAATAATCGAGATGCATTGTGGAAGCTTGCACTTATTTTAAGACCTTAAGCATTGAAGCTCCTGTGGGCCACATAAGATGTTGTGGTGGGCCACATTTGGCCTGCAGGCCTTGAGTTTGAAACGTGATTTAATAAAAAAAAAAAACATGACTTAAGTTAAAAATATATACTTAGTTTTTTCAAATGTTTATGTTGCCGTGACTGTAGCAATTGTTTCCTCATCAAGATGGTTAACGACAAAGTGCCTGGAAGTGTGATGTCACAAGAGCTGTGTACCCAGAGGCTGAAACCAAGCGCTCCATTTTTAAGTCCCTCACTTCCATGTAAATTAATGGGACATAATTCTCTCATAATTCAATATACTGTTTTTACATGGCTTCTAGCATATGAGATGTTCTATGAAGGACTGAAAGTGACAATTAAAGATAAAGGCAGAAATATATAAAATGGCAAAATAAATAATACACTTAAAATACACCAATTAATTTAAAAATGAACTTTACCTCATGTTTTATAATTTATTTGACCTTCATATGTATTTTTCCAGCTTAGTTCCAACAAATATATATTTTAGCACATAATTTAAATTTACTGTTTAAAAATAAATAAAAAATACATTTGTTTTTTTCCCCACAAGTCTGTGTTTCTATGTTGTTTTTACATTTTTCTGTTTCCTGTTTTTACACTTTACACATTTCTGCTTCGTTATGCAAATGAGGTGGGCGGTCCTTTGTGGGTCAGCTCCTCTTCTATTGGTCAATAAACAGGGAGCAGCAGGATCCAAGTGCAGACTGATTGTGCCGCCTCAGTTTAGTTTTAAAACAAAAGGCACGTCGTGTTTTTCCTTCTAGCCTTTGTTTAAAACTTACCTTTTTTTAATTGGGTCATTTATATTTTTCTGCTTTTATTTTTATATTTTTGGTCTTCTATAGTTTTAGGAGTATTGATTGTGTTACAAATGTAAACCTCTTGGGTTCAGAAACACAAACTTGTTCGACTCAGTAAAGTGAGGGGAGCCTAGAATCGGACACTGCAGGGTCTACAACCCCTGGCAAAAAGTATGGAATCACCAGTCTTGGATCAGCACTCAGACATTTCATGCTGTAAAACAAACTCAGATCAAAAACATGATACAATATTAAGGTCATTCCAAAGTGCAACTTG
>JARVJO010000269.1:9561919-9599626 GCA_031762555.1 Cynodonichthys magdalenae
CCTTAATATTGTATCATGTTTTTGATCCGAGTTTGTTTTACAGCATGAAATGTCTGAATGAGTGCTCATCCAAGACTAGTGATTCCATACTTTTTGCCAGGGGTTGTAAATAAACAGGTTGCTCCTGTTCTCTGGGAACACTGAGGTTAATATGAACTCACAGGTGCCTCATTGTCTGCGTTTCTGCAGGGTTTGGTCATGGAACCAACGTGGTGAATTACGAGGGATTTGCCTGGCACGAGTATTGCTTCACCTGCAAGAAATGCAGCCTCTCTCTGGCCAACAAGCGCTTCGTCCTGAACGGAGACAACATCTACTGCCCCGACTGCGCCAAGAAGCTGTAAACAGCAGCTGAAATGAGTTTTAACGTAGAACCGTATACAAAGTGATGCTTAAGAGTCACTTTGAGTTCAGCTTTGATTTCAAAATACAATATAACTCTGTATTAGCATGCATGCAGCTTTGTTTAAAAAAACAAAACTAAAGTTCTCAACTTATTCTGCAGTAGCCGTCAGTGAGCTTCAGTTTGATTTCTGATGTAGAATATTTTTAGTGAGATTTTGTTTTAATCTGTTTCAAGATTTTATGGTCTTTTTCGTGCCTTACTGGAATTCTTCCTAGGTTAAATACCAGCTGCTGCTTCTCAAACAGCTTCGATTAATATAATCCGTCACATCTGATTATTTTTAAATATTTTAGAGCAAATTTAAAAACACATCTGACGCTTCAAAACAAGCATGTATTCAAAACCTGTTTGATGCAAAACAATAAAGTGATAGGCTTCTGTTTTCCTTCTCACCAAGAAACTGAATTGTGACAAAAATAAATATTCTTGCAAGACTTTATTGTTTCAACAGTCTGAATAATATCTGCTCTTATATATTTACAGTACAGGTTTTATTAATGGACAGGAGGGGGGTTGATACCAAATCTTCACAGAGTCACCCTGGTTGATTGTCGAGGCCGAGGTAAGGACACGTTTAGTTTACTGTAATGCAATAAAAACAAAACAAAAACAAACTAAATCTCAATCTAAGGCACTGTTCTAGTTCATCACGAGTCAATTTTGAGGACAGAAATCTAATCTGTTCTGTGTTCAAGACCCAAAAGATGCAGGGGATCTGAATAATACACACAATACGAGTTCAAGCAGCAACTATTTGCACTCCGCAACAAGAGGTACTCATGAGCGGACAGTGAACAGGAAGGACAGTTTGTGTAAAAGTCGCATAAATCACAGAACAATGGATTTTTTTTTATTTTTGCTCTTCTAGTTTGTCCATACAGTAAAGCTACTCCTTTAACCTTTCACCTTCGATAGTGCAGTCAGGTTTCATAAGAGAAAAGCTAAATGCTGAAAGCGGGCAGATCTTAGAGATACATTACATTCACTGAGCTTTAAAATCAAAGCTGAGATCATTTAAGCTGTACAAAAAGGTTATAGTTACAAAAAAAAAAGGCAAAACGTTCTCAAAACCTTATATTTATCACTCAAACAAGAAAAAACTATGAGATAAAATGTTTGTTGAATCTGTACTACAGTAGATTAGTTGAAACCTGAGCCAATCGTTAATTTCACCCCCTCAGTTTTTGGGTACAACATAAAAAAATATTCTGACATTAAAAGCACCATAAGGCACAACCGTGACTCATCTTGTAGGTCAATTAACTTTACGCACGATTAAACGCCTTGTTTAAATAGAACAGTTCTGCACTTGGCCTTTTGCTTTGCAGAGCACGTGCCAAGAGGGTTTCATGGTATTTTTTTGTGTGGGGGGGTCCCAGAGTAAACAAGCAGAATGCAGCAGACCTAGAACAGATCGCCGCTCGAGAGTGAAACCAATCAGGAGACTTCATTTATCCACAACCTGAGCCGCTTCATCCTAAACGTGGCTTGAATGGCCTAATACTGATTAAATTCACAAAACAGTAACATTTAAATAAACAGAGAAATGCTTCTTCATTTACAAACAGCTCATTCCTCCAATGGAAAAGCTGAAATGCGTTTTGTCAGATGCAGCAGCAAAACTGGAAACGTCACACGAGCAGAAGTCTAGACAAAGAAGCAGATCGCTTCAGATCTGTTTCAGCAAAATAACAACCAGGCGAATTATGAAGCTCTGGAGCAGCTACGACTAAAACTAACTTCCCTGCGTGTTGAAAAGTGTTATTAATGAAGCAGCTGGTTGAGTCAGGTGTGGTGAAAGAATAGGAATAAAAGCAGATCCAACTCAAGACCGTTGTAAATTACAAAAGACACAAGAACAACAATTCTATTCACAGATGTAAAAATAATATTAATAATAATAATTTGAAAATCTAAATTGAACATGAACAATATTTCAACACACAAGGGAATTTTGGAGAACTTTTTGTTGGAACTTTTTTGTTTAGGAGGCCATCTACAGGCCAGACGAAAAAAGAAAAAACAAACAAAAAAAAAAAGGTTGGGAAATCCTCTCCTGTTCATGCATTAAGCTGATAATTTACCACTTTTGCACTTTAAAGTTGGGAACCAGAAGGTAAGGCCATGTTGCTGAATGCTGCATGAAAAGGCAGCCAGTCAAGTGAATTTAGATGAACCACATGCAAAAAGTGAAATCCCACCAAAACAGAACATGACATATTTTCAGTAACTAACATTATAATTTACATGACCTGATGCACATTTGTCCTGGAATATTCTCAAAAACACATATGAAAATAATTACATTAACAAAGCAGCAAAAACGGTAATAAATTAAAACAATGCACCCCTATAAAGGCAAAACTTACCAAGAAATTACGTTTGGACACAAACTGAAGCAAAAACAAGAGGAAAGATACCTGAAGCAAGAAAGGTGGAAGAAAATGAAATAGTTCCCTAAAGCGTGACATTTTCTCAGATAAACATTTTATCCATTTCTTCCATGTGTGGGATGCAAACATAGCACTTAGGGTGGTCTTCCCAGTTCCCCCTGTGCAGCTTCCACAGGAAGAGGAAGAGGAGGAGGAGAAAGAAGAGGAAGCCGTTTGGAACGAACAGAAGATTCCGGAACATTTTGGAGTGCAACTTTACGAAGCTCGTCAGCGACGACCGCAGCATCAAATTTCTGCAAAACAAAAACAATTAAACAAAACTGCAGAATTAGAAAAAAAAATAAAAAAGTGAATGTGATTCCTCACCTGGCATGGCTTCTATGGGTTGATTAGAGGAATGCAGGGTGTTGATGGGGGTCGCCTTGTCCTCGAAGGCCACCCTGGTTCCGTCTCCGCTCCCGTCACAGTTGATTAAAACCTGGTTACAATCCTCGGACTCGACGAGAGGCCGCGTTTTGGAATGAAGGTTAACGTCGATGAGCTCCTCGAAGCTCCACTGGTTCGACTTCCCGTTGACACTGGAGACGAACTCTGCTTTGGTGGACGAGTCCTGCCCGTTCAGGAACTCCGAGTCCTCAACAAGGTGGCCTTTGGGGACCGGGCTGCAGGAGGAAACATTAAATTACAGGATAGCAGGATCACTCCACATTTATACACTAGCTTGAGGAAAACTTTTGCCAAAACTTTAAGAAAAACACAAAAAGGTATTTGTTGTCTTCGTACCTCTCTGCCTGAGGCTCGTCTGTGCCGTTGTTGTTCTCTTTGTCCTCCGTCTCTGACTGTCCGTTCACACTGCCCAGAGGGTCTTCTCTGTTCATCACAGGCTCATCAGAGGACAGATCTTTGTAATCCTCCATGGTAATATCATCAGTTTCAACTACAGCAACAATGGATGCAGGAAAGAAAAATCCCAGGTCATTTCAAAATTTACCAATAACAAATACGCAAAATAGAAAAATGGTTCACTAGTGACTTGGTTAATGCACCAAGGTGTGGTTTTGAGCAACTAGAACTGAAGACATTAGTCACGTTACTAATATTTAGAGCTGGGCAGTATGCAAAGTGGTACCAAACACTGGTTTTTCTGTGTACCTGCATATCGATTTAAATACTCGAAAAACAAAGAGAACAGAGCTCATTCCAATCAACACACGGGACATTTTTCCATTTTTCCTCGCTACACTGCTGAAACTAGTAAATAAGCTGAATTTGTTTTTAAATGTATGTTTAGCAACTTAACTGACTTACAAGTACTGAAACTAGAGCTAAACCCAGATTATTAGTTTATTTATTTCCATGTTAAATTTTTAACTGTGAAGTTACACCTGTTGTGAAAAGACGTGTGGCTACATGTGATGTGAAAGGAATCACCATGGTAACGGGGTAGAGCACGGTCATAGCAGCACACATTATCCGAAGACTAGACCATCCGATTTCACAGCCGTTTTACACAAACCTACATGGCACAAGTAGGGTGGGCCTCCATGGATCGTGGTCTACGTGGGCTGCAACCCTGAACTGAGACACGGCCAAAGAGAGCAGCACAAGGAGAACTGGTGTTGATTTTTTTAACTAACCAGTGGTTTCCAACCCTAGTCCTCAAGGCCCACAATCCTCCATGTTTTAGTTGTTTCCCTGCTCTGTTAATCACTCATTCACACAAATCAGGTTCTTTTTCTGAGGCTGTTTTACAGGAGCAGGTAAGACAAACACCATGAGGTTAGTAGGAGTGTAGTAACCACTTTACTGCAGAAATTTCCCTCTCAATCAGTAGAAAATGTGGTTAAAACAAACAGGAACGAATGGAAAAAAATAAATTTTGATATCAGCAGCGTTGAATACTGTGATGTAAAATTTGCTCATACCGCCCAGCACTACTAATAATAAGTCGAGAGCAAATTCTAAGCATTTATGTGAACATGAATAAATCATCTTGACATTTAATTTAAAAAGAAGTGACACCACAGATTTAAATGTTAAAAGGAAGGAAACACCTACTTTTGGTTTCACCCATTATCTGGTCCTCACTTTCATCTTCATTCTCTGAACATTTATCATCATCTTTCTACGAGTGAGAAAAGAATCAAAAAGTCAGACGACACTCAGAAACGGCTCGAATGATGCGAGAGCTGATCGACGGTGAGCTCACCTTTAAGGCATTTTGTTCCCCTTTTCTCGTTCTCTTCATTATTTCATCGATTCTCTAAATTTAAAAGAAAACTTTGTTTATCTATCAGACACCTAAATATTTATGCAGCCACTTGCTTTCCAAGTTCTGTTCTTCACGATACCTTTTTCCTTTCCATGCGCTCTTGTTGGTTCTGCTGCATAATACGGTCCCGTTCCTGTCGGACCCTCTCCGCCTCTTCCTGGGCCTTTGCCTCCGCCTCCTCTCGTTCCTTCTGGAGCTCGACCTGCTTTTTCGCTTCTTCTTCTTCCATTTTCACCTTTTCCTCCTCGGCGAGGCGAGCCTCTTCTTCCTCTTGAACTCTCCTTTCCTCAGCCAGCCTCTTCTCCTCCTCTATGCGTTTCTGCCGAGCCTCTTCTGCTAAACGCGCCTCTTCTTCTTTTCTTAGTCTGAGATGATCAAAAGTAATAATTAAACTATTTATAAAATCTAAACGTAATTTTTGTTGACTTTAAATTCTTCCTTAGCTTTAGAAAAAATGTAATCATACTCCTGAGGCTCATAAATGATTTAAAAATTTCATTTGTCCGTTTAAGTATTTAGTTTTCTTCTTTTTTTATTGTAGGATTCACCTAAATGCTTTAATAATCTCACCTCTCTTCTTCTTCTCTCTGTATCCTGAGCTGCTCCTCTCGCTCCTTCTGCTCTCTCATCAGTCGGCGGTTTTCAGCCAGGATCTTTGCTGCCTCAGCGGCTGAGTTTGTGCCAGCTGTAGTTTTGGAGTCTGACAGGTGAAGAAGCCAACATGAAAATAAGGATTTAGTCATCAATTTATCAGTGTTCAGGCTCCATGTGCAGCATCGGTCTCTTTACACAACAATAAACATTAACTGAGAGGACAGAGGAGCTGATAGGTCAGGGAGGTTTGCTGTCACATGGTACTTCTGTTATGCAGCTGGTTAGTGATGACAGTAACACAGCGCCAAGCTGTGGCCATAGTGCGTTAACATCATATCCGGGAGATGTCTGTAAATTTCCAGCTTTGGTTTTCCTGTGCGAATGCTCCACATAAAAAGATGATTCAAAACAGGCCTAAAAACCTTTTTACTTAATGTTTTTAATGATTTCCTTTTAATGAACATGTTTTACTCTTATCTTTTAATGTGAAATCTGTACTTTACAATTGTTTTATTGATTGTAGCACCTTGAAATTTTTGTAAATGTAAAAGTGCAATATAAGTAAAATTTATTATTAAGATGTTGGGGAGTAATTTATTCATTACATGAGGTCCAGAGATAATACTTATCCTGTGAGAATAAAGTTTTAGTTACTTTATGTAATTCACAAATACATTTGCATTATTGAATACAAACATAAGAATTTGACTTTTCCACAAAAGAAAAAACAGCTTTACACAAAGATTATTACATATAAATCATTCTGTTTTTGTGGCTTTCGTTTGAACAGTCACAGGATATTTCACCAGCACAAAACTTAATTCATCTTGCAGTAAACAGTTTGTCCACAGGGTGGCAGAAGTCATCATAAATCCAGATCTGTAACAGGATGTGACTCCAGCTGGGACTTAATGGATCTGCTGCTCCATTGGGATTTACAGTAGCCAAACCAAAGCTGCTGCTGCCGCCACGTCAGTGTGTAGCACACACACACACACACACACACACACACTTTATTTTAATTATTTATAACCTATCTATCTATTGGAAAAGCTGCACCAGCGGTCCATCTTCAAATCAAAATGACTCCATTTTGAAGCAGCTTCACATCAATTTTACCACAAGATTTGTAATGATAGTTGTTAATAGATATTATTTTAAGAGCAGCAACAGGTTTAAAAAATATTTATATTAAACATATTTACTGACTACTATAAACAATATATATAGGACTTGCAATCTGTCCAGGGTGTACCCCGGCCCTCGCACAGACTGCTGGATATGAGCACCAGTGACCCCCCGTGACCCTGAAAGGAATAAGCGGGTATAGATGATGGATGGATGGAGATATATATATATATATATATATATATATATATATGAAACAAAATATTTCCCGTTAAAGATTAATGGCGACCAGATTAATCTCAGGTCATTACTTCAAACAAGACGTGCCAAAGTATAATAATAGAACGATTATGTTACTTTAATCTTCTGTCAGAGCAGAAGGAAGTTTGGACCGATGTAACCAAAAGCTTCTGAGAAAGTCACAGTTCAGATGTCTAAGATTTCAGCTTGTTCAGCAGGGTCATCTGATGTGTTGAAACCGCATGAAGCAGAACAAACACTGTTGTTGTGCCTGAATAATATTTAGTGTTTGTACTTCTTATCACCATTCACAAACTCACCATCTTTCTCTTTGGTCTTGCTTGAATCAGAGGACTGTGGAGCCACAACTTGAACAGGACCTAAATCCTTGGACTTGGAATCCCGCTTTCTCAGTGTTGGGGGTCCTGTTGGGGTGAGAGCTGGTTTCTGGATAGGAGGGGGCTTCGCCGATGTGGGTTGAGGAGATGGGGGACGCTGTTTTGTTGAAGCTGGTGAAGAAGGACGCATCCTGGGACTCTGCCTGTTAGGGGACATATCGACTGTCGTCAAATTTGATTTACAGTTTATTCAAGGTTACAAGGTTTAGGCTGCCGTCAGGCTCAGGCTGTCCTTGAGAGAGAGACCGTGATCTCAGTGGGATCTGCTTAGTTAAATAAGAGTTTTAAAGGAGACATATGCAAAATCCTCCCTTTTAAGCCCTAAAATACATTTTGTTGTGTACTTGGAGTCTCTAGAAATGCAGAAAATTTTTATTTAGTTTCTCTCTGTGCTGCAAATATACGTTTATATTCTGTTTGGGTCATATTTGAATCTGTGGTTCTGCAGGTTTGTCATCTTCATTCTCTGGCTCCAAAATGTAAGACTGGGTGGACAAGTCTTCTGTTGTTGACATCTTTAATTTGTAAATAAAAAGTTTCTGCACTGCTAGATATTTGCATCTCTGCTATCCAACTTCATAAAACGGCCTACCGAATGGAGGGGGCGGGGCCTGAAGTACCTCATTTGAATTTAAAGAGACAGCATCAAAACGAGTTGCTTTGAGACAAACCTCAGAAAAGGAGTGAAAGAGGGGCTTGTGGAGTTACAATAAGGAGGAATTCAGACCAGAGCATTGTGGTTACACTTTATATAGACCCCAAAAGAATGATTTAAAAAGGAAAAGGGAGGACTTAAAAGCATATGTCCACTTTAAATGAAAAAATAAAAAACAACCACCTCACCAACAACGTAAACGTAAAACATTCAGTAACTGAACCAGTGTAAAGTCTTACTTTGTTGCTGATGGAGAGGGGGTCCTCTTTGGAACTGGATTGGGAGCTGGGGAAGGTGAACGGTTGCGTACCAGGGTGGTGGATGGGGAGGCGGGACGCTGCCCCTGAGGCGACGTTAACTGGTTGTCTTTCTGTAATTTTTATTTTTTTATTACAAAAAGGCAGAGTTAGACAAGATAAAAAGATAACTGAATTAAAACCAGTTCAGGAACATCACCTCTTTAAAAAAAAAAGTAGAAAAGTATAAAAAATATTTTAAATATAGAAGACCTAAAAAAAAATAAAATAAAATAAAGTTAAATGTAATAAAGGGAAGAAAAAAAAACAGCCCTGTGATTTTTTTTTTATGACCACATTGTGAGATATCTGTAAATTCTTAAATATGTAATTGTAGTGCATTATGTTGTAAGTTCTGATCATCTGTTATTAAATTGTAAAAGACAGGAAGTGAAACAAAAAAGGTCCAAGACTTTAGATATCATGCAGTACGGTCAGGGTGGGTCTGCTTTGCATGGCCTCATCCAGCTGTAATCAGGCCACTGTGGATCCCTTTGTCTCATGCTATTACAATGAAGCCCTTCACATCTCAGGAGGAGGATGAGGAGGAGCAGTTTATGAGAAAGAGCCAGGCACTACAGGCTACCGACTGAGAACACGGACTTGTGTAAAACAACAGCACAACCTTCTTCCAGTGAAAGCAAACAGAACATGTGAGTGACCTGAAAAGTTCACAGAACAGCAGGATGAGCTACTTTCCCTACGCTTAGCATCCCACAGAAGTACTTTGACAGGCAAATGTAGTCGCATAAATCAGAGATGACCCCATGTTTGTTTCCTCTGTGTGATCGAATTTCAGCGTTAAAACAAGCTCGTGATAAAATGTGCAAATGTAGTAAAATCATTGGATTCTGAAAAAGTAAAAGTTCTTTTTACCAAACAAATTCATGTTTTTCTTTTTTGTTTGGCTTTCTTGTGGAAATAAAAGAAAATGATTCCTGTTAAACAGGTGATTTAAAGGTTAATTACATTTTTGATAACATTTCAAGTATGTTTTTCCATTTCCAAAAGTATATTATATGTAAATAGTTTGTCGTGCACGCCATCTTAAACGAATCACTCTCTGTTTTGACTACAGTGGAGATTGGATCGAATATCTAAAAAAAAATCTCATCCAGGTCATTTCCATCAGGAAGACAGATGCAAGAACAGCTTTACTCAAATACATTAAAGTATAATTTTAGCTGTTAAAATCAAAATTTTAAAACTCTTTTATTGACTAGTGGTGTTAGTAACATTAAGTTTAAGAAGACTTCTCACCAGAGAAGGGTCGAGGGCTTCGCTGGCCGACTTCGACGTCATCATGGCGCTTTTGTGACGGTCGGTGCTGCGGCTGCGCATGGGTCCCCTCGGCGGGTGCAGGGGGCTGGCAGAGGCTGAACGAGGACACAGGTGATACTCTGGTAAAGGACATAGTCATCGCAGGGGGGGGCCCGGGGCAGCACAACCAACGGGGGAGGGGTGAGAAGTGGGCAGCAAAGCAGCAAAAAGTGAAGGGAAAATGAAAAAAGATCGATAGAAAACAAAAGGGAGAGTGGGAGAAAAAAAATATTCAAACGGGGAGGGAAGGGGTAGATGATGGTAGGAAACAAATGCAGGAGAGTGTTTTTGTGAGGGGGGGGGGGAGAGCACACAAAAAGCACTTTGTTAGATATAGCTCTTTATGCAGGGGGGTTGATTTCTAAAAGCTTTGACTTAGCAGGAAATTAATGGGACATGATGGGAGGGAAGCAACAGTCTTATAAATAAAACAAAAACACTCTTCATCACCAAATCTTCTGCACACAACACAGAACATGAAGACTAAAAACACCAACACCAAGCACACATTACAGCACAATGATGTATTAGTACACTCAACAGATAATGTGTCACTTCTTCTTTTTCCTTTATTCTAAAAAAAGATTATAATATGAGGCCTGTAGCACTTCCTGCCATTATTATGTAACTTTCATTAGGTGGAGATTTAAATGCATGTAAAAATTAAATTTTGTGCTCCTACTAAAGCGGTAGCTAGGCTATCGTGTAGTGTTGTTCCTCTGTTTTGCTGTGTCAGATTGAGGGATTAAACTTCATAATCCAGAAAGCTAAACAACTCTTCCTGTTAAACCGGCGTGCTCTGTAATTCTGCGCAGTGAGCTGCAGCGATGATGACTATGGTAAGTGTCCTGTCACAAGCTGCTGGGGAGGAGTCATGTTTCAGCTGAGGTTATACTTGGAGGATCTATAGCTGGTAATAGATTGTCAATAAATGCAATAACCTAAAACAAATAGTGGAGAAAAAAATGCAGCAAATTTTAAGTGCGTCAGTCATTCTTTTAAATAAAAGAAGCATAACTGTATTCTCATATTAAATATAAAAAATGGCTTTAAAGCACATAACTAGATCAGCTTTAGCTTATAGGTCTATGGAATCAAGAGAATTGTTGTTTAACACATTTAACAGCCCAACAGACTCATTCCAGTGCAACAAGAACCAGTAGGTAAGCAGCTTAGTGTAAATCTCTCAGCACGGACCATGAGGCTCCTCAGATGGAGAGAAAAGTCTCCTGCACCGCTCAGCTCAACAAACAGCCGACTGTTTAAAGACCTGAGTGCACGTGAGCGTTTAGCTCCATATTTACCGACTACATTAGATCACGAGTCTAATTTAAAAAAAGTAATGACTGTGCATATTAAAACAGCTGATCACTCACACAGCGGCTTGTTAAAGGGCAAATATTTAAATAGATTTGTATAATTCCACCATCACAGAGGTAATTTTTTGAAAAGCATGGTTTACAGCAAGACAACGGGATGAATTTATCTAGAGAAATATTACTCAAAGGACTTAAGGGACATGTTTAGCCATCCCTCCTCCCTGTCACGATCTCCTAAGCGGAGGTTACCTGGAGCGTCCGTTCCTTCAGCGGACAGGGCAGCGGCGCTCTTGCTCCTAGCTAGTGAGGCCTGGGTGGGGGTGAGGAGGCGACTAAGGACCCCTTCATCCACAGCACTTGCCGGTGGCCTTCGGGCTACACGGCCAAAATATCCCCCGAAAAAACAGTAAAGAAAAACAGAAAAAAAAGGAGGGGCCAAGAGGGAAAGATTGGGTAAGAATGTGGAATAAAGACAAAAGAAAGGTCACCATGTGATTCAACAGGAAAGAATCGATGTACAGAACCAAAGGTTATGTCTCCGTAATCATGCATGGATTCCTCATCAGTTGTTATCCTTTCACCTTTCTGTGATTTTAAATAAAAGGTTGTCATCAATTAAGGTACTATGGATAAATACAGAGATTAATTTTCTGTTACTGAAAAGAATAAAAGCGGTCGGCGATGTGGACAAATCAATAGTTCCTTGAGCCATGGGGAAAATAAACTATTAGTTCCTTTGAAGAAAACAGGTGAACAATGTGAGAAGTGAAATAAACCACAAGTGACAGGATGAGTGACTGATCATGCAAAGGGTCTTTACTTTCTGCTGAACAATGTTTTCCAGGAGATGTTTGGGCAGATACCCAATCATCAAGCCAATCGTCATTAAAGACGTAAATTTTACAGCAGAAATAAAGAGCTGTTGCTTTGTGACATGAACAACTTTTACCATTTAAGTTGTTTTTAGTACCAAACTACTGAGAATCAACTACACTAGATGAGAACTTTTAAAGTAGACGTAGCTCTTTAAAAGGAAGAATGCAGATTTGTTGTGCTTTTCGTAGCCCTTTACTGAGGGAACATCTGCTAGTGACAGACTTGTTTTTTTGTTCATTGGTTTCAGCCTGGCAGCATGTTGAAGTCCATGATTCAGGTAAAAATCTTAGTGTTTAAACAGATGGAAGACTATAAATTATTAAGCTTTATATCAGTAATATAAGATGTGACACACAGAAATATCATCACAATTTCTTTGACACAAACTGGGCGACTGAGTTGAAGAACAAAACAGTTATGGTTATTAGTAACACAAAGACTTGGATACAATGAGGTCAATATCTGGTTTGAGAGTGAGACACAAACCAAACTTATATCCAGCTGAGTCATCTTGGAGGAAGAGGACGACCAACAGTGTGAGACAACAATGAGCTTTGTTAGAACAGACAGTAGCACAACCAAATCATTCCTGTGTGGATGTTTTAGACAAGAAAAAATACAAAAAGGTTAAAAAGAAAGTGAATTGTTGGTGAGAAACATGGCACAGAGCTGGATCTGCTGCGTTAAAAAGAGCACAAAGTTAAGCTTTTCCAGTAAATCAAAAGAAAAAAAACTTACAATGAAGGGGGAAAAACCTGAGCTTCATGATAAATTAAGTATTTCTCCAAAAGGTTTTAGTACCAGAAAATGTTCTTTAGAGCTTCCAAAGAGCCACAGCGTTCAGAAGCCATGAAAGCTGCATGCTTGTTATTTAAGAGAGAGGCCTGAAGCGACGCGCGCAGGTTTAAAACATGCTAGCCACCTTGATCATCCGTCGTCCCCTTATCGGGCTTGGAGGGGGTCTGCGCTCTGCTCACACTCACTCGTGTGAGGGAGGAACTTCTCTTCTTCGCAGAAAGGCCTACAGACATGAGAGTGGAGTTACAGCGGAGCAGGAGCTCGAGGGAAGTTGACTAAGAAAGAGCTTGCACGTCATGTGCACTTTATTTGGCCTTGTGAAAGTCACCAGGCCAGAACTAACAGCAGCTGATGCCCCAGTTTAAACAAATAATGCCTGAACACACAGACGAGCTTTTCAACTGTCCCATCTGATACCTTGCTCTCACTAAACCAGAATTTCACACTTTGTTTCTTTTAGTTTTGTTAGAAAATAACAAGCAGGAAGCTAGCTTGTTGAAAGAGCTGAACATTTCATGTAGCACTCTGAGAAACAATACTCAACCTTAATATAAAAAAAGAAAATATGAGGATCTTCTGCACCTGTCTGTTCCACCTGAAGCTTTTTGCCATCTTCCTTACTGGCCTGAGCAGCTGTGCCATTGCTTGGCAACCGGTTACAAGATGAACTCCTCGTCTTAACACCTGAGAGACAACAACCAAACACCCAGTGATGAATTACGAGAAAAGCTTCTTGAAGCTGCTTCCCCCGACATCTTAAACTGGAGTCTTGCATTGATCTTAGCTGGACACAATGAGGCCCCACAAATAGGCTGAGTTCAGTACCTAAAAAGACATATATTAAATGCATACAAAAGAGTTGTGGGGTCATTGAAGACAGAAAGTCTGAAGTTTGTTTACCCATAAATCCGTGCACCAAACTCTGAATACGACAAAGATCAGGGGTCAAAGTTCATTTTAGGCTTAAAGCTAACAGAGAAAGTTTCATCACAAACACATTTGTGTACATGCCTGATAAATACTGTCTGTGGGATAAAAAGCTACACTCGGATGCAGGGTTGGTAGGAGGGAGGGAGAAGGAATGAAGGATGTAAGGAGGGAAAAGAGGAGACTTACGTTTGTCGGGTGTTCTGATGAGCGTGGCAGAGGAGGAGGACAAACGTTTGCTGATGCCAGCCTCAGATGGCTGTTTTAGGTTGGTGGTGGATGTGGAGCGCTTGTCAACTACAGGCAAAGAGGAAGAACACACAAGGGAGGCGGGATTTACACAGGGAGCTAGCCAATGGGAGAGGGATTTCAGGTGCAGACGAAGGAGTACAAAGTTCTGCAAGATTCTAACTCCTTTACGGGGTCAAATGTATCGAGTTCCTCAGTAATTTCCTAAAATAAAATTACAATAGTGAAACCAGTACGCACATTTTAAATCCATTTACTTCTCTATATCACTTCATTAATATTAAAAACTGAAGTAACAATCAACTGTTACAGTAGAACAACCGATTGTTGTCAGCAAACACCACATGCTTGAATTTAACTGTTAAGAGAGGAAAACAAGTGTTTAATAACTAATAACAGTTTGATGTTGTATTTATTTTCAGTAATGCTAAATCACCCATGTGACCGGAAAGTGCATGAGAGCAGGGCTGGGCAACATTACCTAAAGCTAGTATCAGAATAAATGTTTCTCTATTATGCAGTACAGTACATGAACTGCATAACTCATGTGAACAATGTAACAGTACTAGTGTTTTTTTGTTAATATAATATGTGGTCTATGAAACGTTTTAGCATTCTGAACAACAGTAAATGTGTGTTGGTTGTCAAGTTAACTAATTATATTAATTACTGCTTCACCAATTATTTGAAATAATCGATAATGTTGATTTTAAAAATTAGTCGACATGATATTTTATTAACAAATATTCAAATTATTTAAAACTTGTAAATATTAATTTTTATGAAATACACAAATGATGGGGGCAGGATTGCTTCTAGTACCTGTGGATGCTTTGTTTACTACTGAAGAGGTGCTGGTGTGTAAACAGAGGACGAAGCAGAGGGCACATCAATGTGCATTAATAATAATAATAATAATAATAATAATAATAATAATAATAATAATAATAATAGTGGAACGGAAAGGCAGTCACGTTGAAGAGAGAAAAAAAAAAAAAAGGCTTGAACTTTCAAAAGTTGGCCACATTTTACCAAAAATGAAAATGCAGTCATTCCAAGGCAGGACAACGGCAGTGAAAAAAAAAATAAAAATCACCTGAAGCACGAACACGCTGCAGCCGTGATTATGTCCTCCGCAGTTGGTAAGTTTCAGAAAGTTAGCTTGTTTGTCAGGTTGATGCCTTATAAATCCTATTTTTAGTGACTGACCACATAGTGCTGTAGCCAGCTGTCTACAAGTTGTTAGTTTACCATCAGAAAACAGTGTTTTATGGAAGCGGAGCGATCAGTTATGCTAACGTTAGCTAAAGCATTAAAGATTAAATGACTTAATTTTATTAATAATTCATCCTGTTTTTTAGCATTGAAGTCTTAATATTTGAACTTTTGGACTGCCAGATCCAACAAAATTTCAAATAGGATGATTTTTTTTTTTTTTACTTTTATGAACCTGAATTTCACTTTAACCGTTACTAATCAACTAATAGAAAAAAATAATTGACAGCCGACTATGAAAATAATTGTTGGGTGCAGCACTAAAATTAAATTATTTTACCCAACACTGAGTGGAAAAACACTAACATGTTCTGTTATTAACCAAACTCATAGCACTTTCAGAACAAAACACTCCATACAAAAGATGTTAGTGGAAAAACTGCCAGTTAGGAAGCAGGTGGGGATTGACGGGTATAGAGAAGTGATGGTGCATTGGGGAACCAGGCTATCTGCGGTGCCAGTCCATGCTGTGCTGTTACAATAATGATCAAATTAACAAGCAAAACCTTGTCCACTCCTTTGTGGCTTTTCTGACGAGGCAGACGAGACAACTATAGTTACTGGGGAGGGGACGTTGGCACTGGAGTCTCCTATGGGGAAAAAAACAGTTCTCAGGCAGGAACAAAAACACAAGATGACAGGGCACATCCTTTACACAAGGAGAGAAAACCACCAGTGGCCAGCAGTCATTAGTTTTGACTTCAGTTACTGCCTAAAGCACAAAATACAGAGGACAATTCTTCTGGATGAAACTGCACATTTCTTTATTAACCACATGAGCATCCATAACTCTTCGACCTAATAGTTGAGAATGAACATTTAGACAAGACTGACTTGTGTCTTGTTTAGAAAGAAAAAACAAAGTGCTCTAAATGCATTATAAAAGTGCTTTCAACAACCTGATGGTGAAACTGGAACAGAACATGAAAACTAAAAAAACCTGTACCTGCTTTTCCATCTTGATCTGTGGACAAACCCCCCCAGGACCATCTCTTCTGCCTCTGCTCGAGTCTCTGACTGCGCTCCATTGTTCGCCTCATCACTGCCTCATAGTGTTCCTGCAGCAAATGGAAGCAGAGAGAAAACCTAACTGCAGATGTCAGCGTCTGAAGCGATTCCTTTGATTTATTCATGAAGGGAATAATAGAATGTTTACCTGCAGATTATTTAAGTTTTACCATCTGAGCACAGCTCTGACGTGTTTCTGTTGTAGATACCTTTTCTTCCTCGTGTTTCTGTTTCCTCTTCTCCTCCACAGCCAACCGTTTCTGCTCCTCCTTCCGTCGTTGCTCCTCGACCTTTTTCTGACGTTCCTCCAACTGCCGCTCCACTTGTAGCTTAGCTTTGCGTTCACGCTCCATGATCTGAGACTCTCGCACAGCTAACGACACGTACAGATTGTTAATTCATGGAAAGTGAACGTAGACAGATTACTGCCTTATTGTTGGATTAATAACATTTTGCTATTTAAGTGCCTGTGACATCAAATTTTTGTAATAAATATGAATGTATTTTGGAAAAATAACATTGTTCAAATAATAATATTTAAACAAAGACCAGAGAGTTTTCTTGGTCGAAGAGGTCCCCTTTGATGTCACTTCCTGTTTCACATTGGCTGAGTCAAGTTCAAAATAAAATAGGCTAGTTATGTGACAAAATGGGTAAAATGCGAGTATATACCAAGTTTCTTAAATATAAAGATGTTTTCTTTGACTTTTTTTATTTAAAGGATATGCACATCTACCAGTTTTAGCACAAAGCTATAACTATTTTTAAAGCGTTTGACCACTTCCTTTAGGATATTTTTGAAATAAAATATAGAATGTCAAAAATATACCAACATTTTTTGTGCATTTTACACTATAATCATACTCCAACAATTAATTTACATTTTCTTTTGTTGTATATTAGTTCTTCTACTAATAAAATAGGTGGAAATTAATTTCCTGTTAGTATATTTTTACAAGTTAATTAACAGTTTATTTTGGATTTTTTGACAAATATAATTTAAAAAAAATCTTTGCTTACATTGTTGTCGTTCTGCCTCCTCTCGCCTCTCTTTCGCTACTCGCAGTCGGTCGTCCACTCGAAGCGTGCCACCGTCAATTACTGCAAACATATAGATGCAGTTAAAAGGGAAAATAGGTACAACAATGCAGGAGAGCACTACAAAGGCTTTGTGTCAAGTGGACAGATGTGCGCATGTGAGTCATTAATGAGCTGCGTCAACTATTACAGTAATAAGATGATGACTAGCAGTAAGCCTCACTGAGAGGACGTAGGTAGTGGATTGTGTTGCTTTTGAATGTTAAAATTACAGAGGACAAAGCAGTAAGAGGGCTTTGTTTTGCAGTGTGGTGTCGTTTACCTGGCCTACACCCCTGAGGTTTAGCTTGTGTGTTTGTTGTAGGTCCTGGACTGTTCCCTGCTAAGTTACGCCGCTCCTCTGCTTGTGCCTGAGCGGCTGCAGCTGAACAGAATAAAACAAAACAAAGACAATCAAAAGTTACACTATGCTATGTCTGATAAAGCAGACGTGGACTTTTAATGGACTTTTGCTCCCTGCGCACAGGCAGAAAAGTGCAACAACAACCTTAATATTTAGCCATCAGACCATCGTCTTATTATTAACCTTGTTTCCAAGCTCACATCGCCTTTCATGACAAGCTCAGATGAATGTGATGATACGGAAAGAATATTTTGTATCAAATCTGTAGATATTTCCTGGTATGTGGCTAATAATTATTCCAGGGTAACACAACCGAATACACATACTACAGAATTTTATTATGACAAAAGTCAAGCTGATCAGTGTGCATGAGGTGGTGACCAGTTTTGTATAAAAAGCCAGGAGTCACAAAGGCAGGCTTCCAAGGAAACATGTAAATTACCTTAATTCAATTCAAAGCTTTTTTTAGGCCAAACTATAAACGTGAAGTGTAAGCTTAGGAAATAACGAGGGAGAAAGGAAGGAAATGGTGAGGACATGATTAAGCGTTTTCCCCTCTTGTTGTATAGTCAGTATTACAGAAGTGCTGACAAAGAACAAAACAATCAATAGTACTATGATACTCCCAGGATGGACTGGAACTTTTAAACATCTCATTCTCTTTGTTGAAAGCTTACTTCTGCAGGGGTCACGGTTTTACACCGGATGACCTTCACCTCATATTAATGATACTCTATCAAATGCAACGCATAAACAAAAAGTTGGATGAGTAACATTTTGGTACTTATTGCAACTCTTTTTTTAATCAGAATATGTTCACTAAAATACAAAATATGGACACTGAAATCAAAAAACAAAACTTGAATTGTTACGCAAAGGCACCCATTGGAAGTTATCAAAATGAGCGATTGGTTTCACTTGTAAAACGTGGAAGAAATTAAAATGTGTTGTACACACCACAGCCTCCGAGGTCATTGTTTCTCAAAGTACAAAGCAGTCTGTCTGTCTATATGGAAGTCAGCTCTCTCTACTGCCCTTAACTTCATACAAACAGAACAGAGAACTTCTCATACATGACCTGGAAATGCCAAATTGAGTAGCCAACCAAATACATCATGCTTTTCTTACAGCTTAACCAACAAAAAAAGTGTTGTGATGACTAAAAGGCAAATAAAAACCTAATACAGAATATCCAGGTTGAGATTCTGAGTAGTCCACAAAAAGGATATTTTCTCCCAGTATTAATTTGCTCCAACAATAAAATTAAATGTTAAAAGAGACAAAGGAAAACATAATCAAATACATATATTCAACCCCATCAGCTAGGGTTGGACAAAATTGTATTGTGTGATTATTAATCGTCAGAAAAAATGTCAACAATTAACATTTTTGCCACGGGTTTTAAGTTCCAGATTACTAATTTCACCTATTAAAATGAAGATGTTAATTTGACCGATAATTTGTACGCATAACTTTGAAAAAAGTAACTGATTTAGAGTTAAGAAATATGCGTATGCAACTGTCATGTATTAATCTTAATTGGCTAAAAGCCACAATTACTATAATTGTCATTGACTTTTTGCCAATATAGCCCAACACTACCAGCCTCAGACATTTTGTAGATGAAAATAAATGACAAAAAATGCCTCACTGAACAACATTTACTGATACATATTTAAGTCATTGTGTCAACAAAAGTTGACCTAACTTTGAAGTTTAAATGAAAACACATGCAGTATTATTCAACCCACAACTTTAGCACTTAGTGTTTTTATAGCTACTAAAAAACAGTTTCAATAAGTGCTGACAAGATTCCTAGACTTATCAACTGGAATTTTGGCCTATTCTTCAAGCACTGTTTGAAGAAACATTAATTGAGAAAACATTGAAATGATTGGGGGTTGAATATTCTGATTGCAACTGTACTACTTCTGGACAAAAACTAAATTCAGTTTTATAACATACTTTAGTCAATGTCAAACATAGGAAAAAAAAGAGGTCAGGTCATTAACACACACATTGACAGCTGTAAGGTCACATCTTTGTTCAATATTGGCAACAGCTAAAATGAAGTACCACAACTTTCATTAATGTAAATTTCATGAGCTGCATTCAGTTAATATTTTAGAATAAAAAAAAAACACATTTGAAGCTTATTAGTGATTTGGCTCTTTGGGTATCTTGGTAAATCGCAGAAAATAAAACATAGTAAGAAGAAAGTCACACCTTAACAGCTTACACAGCTTTACATTGAAATTTACATTATATTTTTGAATTACAGAATTCATTATATTTCCAATTTTAATTATATGGACACCCAAAATTGAATCAGATTAAAAAAATATAGTTAGGTAACATTAAACTGTAAAATGCAGCATTTAGAATACAACTGAAATATTCTAAGTCAACTGATCAGGTTATGTTAGATTTTATATTTCAACAAACTGCAGTTTTTTGCCTCATATGGGGAAGTAAAAGCTGGCAGGAAGAGGTTGAGAAGGTAGCAGCTGTTCATTTTAACAATGCAAACTATTTATGCGTAACATCACTGACTATAGTATAAAACCTTAAAGTTAAGACTAAAAAACCCTGACATAATAAATTTCTGGATGTCCGAAGCATAAGAGGTAAGAAGCTAAATGTATAAAACTCACAACAAACATCTTGTAATAAAAGACATACAGCTGATGTGCTGATTTCATGAGATGGAGAGACACTGTTTTCTCAACAGAACTCAAGAGGGGCAGGTGTGCTCATAGAAAGAAGCCAGTGAGATGAGCTTACTCTCATCTCTCCATCACTATGGAGATTTGCACACATTTACATATATCACTAATGTTGGGTTGGACAAACTTAGTTAAGACGCCAGAGATGAAAACAGTGAATTTTATGTTGACTTGGATTCCAAACAGATTGCAAGTATTAACTGAGCGGTTTGAATATTTCTTTAGAAAGGGTAAAAGATATTTGAGTACCAGTCTGCAGCAAAAATGTGCTGTTTCCACAATTTACTTATGACCATCAAACTGTTTGTGCTGTACTGTGGTTTAGCCAAACATCAATCATCAACATACCAAAGAATTGTACAACTATTCTGATTTTGACTTTAGCAATTTGAAGTGAAAAACAAAAGAAAACAAAAAAAAGACATCAAAATTTGATGAAAACAGACCACAAGAGTCATTGATTAATTACAGCTCAGCCCTGGGGCTACTGTGTTATTAAGGCAGGGTAAAGACCACTGTGGACCTAATGACCCAACTCTGCAACCCAAACAAAACCCTAAACAGGAAACATGCCAGTCTGCACTACATCCATCAAAACTGTTCCAGTCAACTATTACAATCTCACTATGCATATTTTAATAATTTCTGTCACACACACAATTGGTAGACAGGACAAAAAATTGGAAAAAGCAAAAGTTAGATCAGCTGATCTGTTTTTTTTGTTGCTTATTCAAACTGCACTCTGTTGTGCCCTGCAGCATGTTGTAGCTAAATGACTTTCTGCTCAGGAAGTTGTCTGGCCTGCTAAATATGCATTTAGACCACTATTTGGGCATTGAAAACATGTTGAAGTGGGCAGACTTTTATATATAAAAAAACACAATTAGAGGGTGGATATGCTGACAGACTGACTTAAAGAAAGCATGTTTAAATATATATATAAAAACAAACACTTTATGGGTAGATGACAATATTATCAAGTCAAAGAAAAACAACAAAAAAGTAAAATCTGTCACTTTTTTTAGCACAAAAGAAAATGAGTGCTTTTCCAAAAAAAATAGTTCAGCCTTCTCACCTTAGGCTTAACCTCAAATTATGTTTCATTCCCTCCACTTCATAAAGGGGGAATTCTTTGTTTTAGCTTTATGTTCGGTTTTCACCAGCAAACTATCTTTAGAAACTACAGATAATTCACTCTTAAAATAAATGTTTCTCCAAGGAATTCCTATTTTATCCTATTTTATTGTTTTTAATCTTCAATTTGTGTTTGTCATGCTTTCATTTTACAAGTACAGCACTTTGTTGCAGCTGTGGTTGTTTTAAAGTGCTTTATAAATAAAGTAGTAGTAATAGTTTGGTATATGAAATGGGGTGTTTGAAAGAACCTGGGTCAGTTCGACACATGAAGATTGTGAAAGACAAAATATCCACAGGTGAGAAGTTACCGTAAGTGTCTCATTATATCCCCTAAAAGCCAGCTGCAAGAAAAATCGCTTTCAAGACGAGCTATATATAAACAGTATACCCTTTGTTAGAACTTATTTGACCAAAGTTCATCACAGACATTTTGTTAAGACACCAGGAAAGTGTGACAAATTGTATAGGAGAATAAAGTGTGCACCTTAAACCACCAGCAGAATCAAAAGTGAAATAATCTCAACTGACATTTTGAATAAAATTATACCCCTGGCAATGAACATTCATTGTTATCCTGAAGCTCTAAGGTCAAATGACTCTACAGATGCTTGCTCACAAACACACTAACTTATCTAACTAATCTTCCATGGGATTATCAAAGCCTCTTCATGCAAAGGGAAGCCTTAGCCATTTGCAGAACTTACAGAATAATGATGACACATCCCAGTTTGGTAAGGAGTCCTCTCTTCTAGGGGTATTCAATTATTCTATAGGCATTAACACAAATTAGTCATTTTCAAATATATACCAAGTAAGGATCACTCTAGCCCTAACTTGCCTTTTTGTGTACTACATCATGGCAGTCTGGGTCATTGAAGCACACAGTGTGTGTCCTCTTAATGTCATGACAAGAAATGTGAATATACCATTAATATCTATGAGCGAAACTGTTCTGATGTTTGTGTGACAATAGTTTAGACAGCATACACAGACTGGCCTAATTTGCCATTCAAAATGGTGTGTGTAGCTGTGTGTACAGACCTACACTATAACACAGCCTATAAAAATCTATATAAAAATCACACTAATTGGTTTCTTTGTTCTATAACAATAAAACTACAATCGGTCAAATCAAACTGAATCTGACGTTTATTTTCTACTCTGGTCAGATTCATTCGGTTCTTGTGATATTTTTCATACTTTTAATTCCATAGAAGCGTTCGCTGATCGAGGATGTGGATAAGATGGCCATTTGAGATGCAAGTGTGTGATCTTCTGTCAAAAAAAATAGCAGGGTGAGTTTGCTCCTTCCTCACATTCTTGTGGACAAGACAATGCACATGAACTGGATTCCTAACATTTTATTTCTGTCAGTTCTCTACATTGACTGAAGGTCAATCAAACTTTTTTTTTTGCTCGGGACATCATTTAATTCCTTGCAAAGCCAGAATTCCAGCACGTAACTCTAAACTTAGCGGATGTTTTCATAAAACCACAGAAATGGGTGGACATCAATTCCAGATTGAAAATACTGACTGGAAAAGTTAAGGGGGAAATGGGAAGATCGACACTGAATATGGTCAATGATGGTGTTGAAGTAGCCAGGAGTAAAAAAAAAAAAGTGCCTACACCCAAACTGGGTATGCAGAAAGCTCCCCATATACTCTAAAAATCCTTTCAACACACCCCAGCGGCTGCTCCAGCCATAACAACCCCTGCATTCATGCCCACAGACACAAACACAGTAAACATGCAAGTCTGTATGGAACAGGAAAAAAAGCACTGATGAAACCTTGTGTACAAATAAGGAGAGTTTTTGGCTTAACAAAGTAGTTTGTGATTGCTGATCTAACCAACACATTTTAAGGGGGAAAAACAGCTTTAACAGTATCCAACCAGAGGCCAAAGCTCTGTTTGACAGAGCATCTTTATCTTAAATTAAGGTCACTCTTTGTTGCATTTATCCACCCCATAGTAGTGGAGGGGGTTATGCCATATGTCATCAAAACAGACATCAACTGACAAGCACTAAAGGAGGAGGCTGGAGGGTCACAGAGAGGAGTTTCAAGCAGGAAGCTACAAAAACTGCTGATGTACAACGAGCCGGCAGATGAGCCTGGAGAAAAGTATCCAATACCTCCTCCTGAAAGCAACAACTCAATCCAAATCAAAATGCACGACAACTGATAATAACCACAGGGTATCATGAGCTTGTCAGTTGCAGCACTTTGAGAATCAATGTCAGCAACAATAAAGCTCTAAATGCGACAAATATATATAAGCTAAAGTGACGAGAGATACTGATAGTCGTCATGATATGTCAGCTGGCTCCGAAAAAAATAACTTTAGCTAAGCTAACATAACTTAAGCTAAGCAAATTTAGCTAAAGCTAAGAGTAAACGCTTTACTTTCAAGGACTGGCATTAGCTTGTTTAGGTTTCCTACAAAAATAAGTATTTGGAACTAGAAGCTAGGTTTGACACTCCACCGTACAACTCTGATGGAGAAGTATTGTAAGCAGGTGACCGGATAACGAGCTAACATCATTAGCTAAGAGCTTGCCGCTCGGAAACCAAACCCCGGTAAACCGCTGCCTGCAAACAGTACCGAGTACTTTCCACACAGTTAGACTCAACTGAGTTTGAAATAAGGCACAAAGGATGTATTTTCTTACCCATTTGGGCTCGCAAGCCTTTGAGTGTCGTAGCACCCTCCGCCATTTCTCTGAAGTTTTCCTTCTCTCTCTGTTAATGCAGAGGCGCGCAACACCGGTAGGACTCGGACACCGCGGGGACGTGGACACCAAAGACTCACTAAACATGTGAAGATGGCTTATTCTGAGCCATTTCATTTTACAACCGTAAAACCGAAGAACAACACACAAACTGCTACGTATACATACTTAATAAAACTTGCGGTCAAATACAAGAATCATAAAGATTTAAATATAAAAATGATTGATGTTTGTAAATACACTATGCAGAGTGACTCATAGGCTATGTATACTAATTTTTCAGCATCTATTCAGAATAGTTTTGAAATATCGATTGTAATACAGACATAAGTTTATGTGGTCTACTATAAGTTTAAAAACAGCATTTTTATTCGTTGGTTTTTATTTTCACAATAAATTTCAAGGTACAAAATAAACTGAAGTGCAGATAAACATGAGCGTACTCATTGATATGTGTACTGGTATAGCTTTTCAATAGACGATCTTGGGAAAATAGAGGAAGGCATGAAACTGCACCGGCGGGTTTCAAAATTAAAGCCAACAGCGTCATCTAGTGGTAAATCTTTATACATATTTTCATACGTGTCTGCTTTATAAAAAAAAAAA
This sequence comes from Cynodonichthys magdalenae, assembly GCA_031762555.1. Lineage (NCBI taxonomy): Eukaryota > Metazoa > Chordata > Actinopteri > Cyprinodontiformes > Rivulidae > Cynodonichthys > Cynodonichthys magdalenae. The sequence continues at coordinate 9,586,718 of JARVJO010000269.1, forward strand.
AATAAGAAAAAGAAGAAGAAGAAAAATAAGAATCTTTACTCGCTTGTTCCTTTCAGAGTATCAGGTAATAATAGTAACAATAAAAAAAAACACTATAAAGTTGCTCTCATATCAAACAATACAGCTTGAGAGCTATTAATTAAAACAGATGCAGTAATTTGATAGAACAAAAACTAAGTTCAAAACAATTATTTTAGAACGTAAAACAGTTTGTGAAGTTTAGAAACCTAAAGATGAAATATAACACAGCTGAAATTGGTCATCATAGCTTTGAAAAGAAGTGATGGATGATTTTAAATCCTTACCACCAGTAATGCACCGAAGAATCTGGAGACGACTAAATGGCAAACTGTGGGAGGATAATAAAATTCTCTGAGCTCAAGTTTCTTTTTCTGATCGTTAACACAGTATCCTCTGTCTTGCTTCTTCTCACATGCTTTAGCCAGAGGGCTGCTCATCCATTTTTCTTTGTAAACAGGAAATCCTGCATATAGGTCTGCAGCTAAAATGACTTGGTATTATTTAACGCTCAAAGGCTAAAAAGTCTCATTGCACCGTCACATGATGTGATTCTTTTTCATTTATTGTCACAAAATGTAAAGTACAGTACAGCAATGAATTAAAATCTCCTCTACAGTTCTTTTTATTTCAGGTTGCAGTAATCTCACAGTTTAATCTAAACTTGTTTCAGTAAAAAAATAAAATAAAATAAAAAAAAAAGAGTCTCTCTGTTCCAGCAGGTAAAATGAAGACAATGTCTTTGAGCAAACCAGGTTGCAAGGATTGTCCTCAGGGTGTAAGCAATAACTGGTTCACCACTGCTTTGTGTATCCTGGAAACAACTTCAAAACTAGGCAAGAGTGCAGCAGCCTGGGCCAGCTGGGGCAGCTGTGTGTAGGTGGAGGTGCGCAGGTACTGAAAAAGGTCCTGGAAGCTGTGGAGATGAGCGGTGACCTGAGGGGGAACGCCTAAAGACAACCCCAGCTTCCTCAAAGTGTGCACGCTGTCAGGAGAGTCGAGCAGCAGGGACAAATCCTGGACCGAGTCAAAGTCCAGCATCTCGATACTCTGACCTGGAAACATTCAGAAGAGCAATGAAAATAAGAACCAAAGCAGCTGCTCATAACAAAACCAAGCTGGGATTGATGGGAAACAGGAAGTAGGTATAGTACCTTGAGCGATCTCCCAGATTTTCTGCAGCTTGTGCTCCATCTGGTTTTGACATAGAAAAGGAAGCTTATTCTCACATGCAGGCAGAGTCAAAATAAGCTAATTTTAATAAATTTAGTCAATGAAACTGGCTGAAACATAAAAACAGCCAGTGATAAAACACTTCATAATTCATTCATTTAAATCGTATTTATTATAGACAGTGGTGACCCCAAATTTTTAACAGGGGTGGCCATGAGGCCAGTGAAAGTTTTAAGGTGCCAAACCAAATTGGTCCTTGTAATTGCAGTGCATGCTCAGTCATTATTTTTCATTAAAAAACAAAAAGCATCCATATCCATATATATCTAACTCAAAATTGAAAAACACTAACATTTCAGAAAAAAAGGCAATGCTTCAAACAGTTATTGTTTTAGCATTTTAGAACACAGTATTTTTAAAGTATGATTTTTTTCATGTACTAAACAATCTGTGTTTATTTATTGGGGTTTAACATTTTATACTGATTAAAGAATGTATGGTTTGTGGCACTGAATACATTTTTTAATGGAAGTAGGGGGCGGATTGGGGTGGCCAGTAAAGTTGCAGGGGATTACTGTGAGAAACATCACATTATGCACTCAAATTTGATTTTATACAACATAAATTATTTTATTATACTTCAAATTCTTTTAGAATTAGTTGAATAGATTAAAAGATTAAACAGCTATAATATGCAAGTAATCAATAAAACATAGAGTTAATGAAAACCAGTGACTAACAGATGTCATTACTTAAAGATCCACTGATTTCCTTTGTGATGAAGTAATTATGAAAGTTATTTGTGCTTTGATACAAAAAGTTGGTAATTTAAACCCATAGGTTGCAGGGGTAGTTCTTATTTGGCTTAGAGTTCATCAGCAACTTAAATAAAGAATAAACAAAATAATTAGTATTGATGATGAGTTTTTTCACGAGATTGCTTTAGATTAACCTCCCAAACAGAAGTCTGGTGAGACACAGATCATTAAATAAAACTGAATGTTTCTCTGTGAGTCTTTGTTTTGTTGACTCTAAGGATTTGATCCATGGCTGCAGGATACCTCTTCTGTCGTGAAGCTGTGTTGTCCTTCCAGCGTGATGCTATCGGTTTTCTGACTGCAGGGCTTGATGTTGGTGGTGACGTTGATCACAATAGACGTGGGGTGCAGCTCACTCTCGTGGCTCACTGAACTTTGGGGTCTGTGGACACAGGAAGTTCAAATGAATATGTTGGAACTGGATACAGAAAAACAATAAAACTGCTTTCCTTCACAGAGCTTGCCTCGTTGATTCTTCAGCTAAAACCGCCTCTGATGGGAGGTCTGGACGTGTCGTTAGGTTCCCTGTGTGGCCAGGCAAAGATTCATACTGAAGACTGGCTGCAGACAAAAGCCCCTCCGGTTTGGTGCAGTCCTCGGGAACCTGCTCTGATCAGTGTAGCAAGAGAACCGAGTGAAGGAAACGAAAAGTAAGAAGGTGGAACTGACTGAAATGTTGAAGGTTATTAAACTCACTGAATCTCTCAGCAGTCAGAAGGACAACCCAAAGCAGCAGAGAAACCAGAAAAACCAAAGATGCTACTGCAGCACCAACCAGGCCCACAGAAAGATTTTCATCTTCTACTTCTGAAAAAAAAAATCCCAGTCAGTCATTTCAAATTTATTTCAATAAAACAAACTTAAACTTCTCAAGTGGAGGAAGTATCTGGGTGTCTTGTCCACAAGTGATGGTAGGATGGAGCTGGAGTTAGATCGACGGATTGGGGCCTCATCCTCAGTAATGAGGGCGTTGCTTCGGTCACTTGTGGTGAAGAAAGAGCTGAGTCGAAAGCAATGCTCTAACCCTCACCTGGGGCCTTGAGGTTTGGATCATGACCAAAAGAACAAGATCCAAGATACAAGAGGCCGAAACGAGCTTCCTTTGTAGGGTAGCCAGGCTCAGTCTTAAAAATAGGACGAGAAGCTTGAAAGGTGGTTCATCTGATAAGAATGCCTCCTTTTAGAGGTTTCCGGGCACGTCCCACTGGTAGGAGGCCCCAGGGAAGTCCCAAGACTCTCTTGAAGGATTATGTATCCTTTCTGGCCTGGGAACACCTCAGGGTCCCCCAGGATGAGCTGGAAAGTGTTGCTGAGGAAAGAGCTGTTTGGGTGTCTCTCCTGGACCTCTTGCCTCTGTGACCCATCTACAGATAAGCGGCACAAGATAGTTGGATAAAATAAACCCGTTTACTCACCTTTCTCTGGAGGATCTTTGATGCTTCTTTCAGGCACTGAGACGATGCTCTCTGTCAGATAGCAAGAAAACAAATAAACTGAGGTCAACACAAACATTTACTCAAACTGAAATGACATCATCATGAATTTGATCTTAAGTCGTACGTGTTTTGGCGCCTTTGGATGTGAAAAGCAAACACTCTTCATGAACTGTATCATGGATGTCACAAGGCACGCACAGCAGCTCCGCCTCCCCAGTCCAGCTCCTGAGTTCATAAAACCTGCGCATGCAAACCACACGCACTCACGTTTAAAACCCAGCAAACACAGATGTGTTGATTCCTGTGGTGTGTGTCTGTGACTAACCCCGCGAGACACCGGCCACACAGCCGGTCAGCGGTGGGCGAGCACTCCGCCTCCACCAGGCGGTTCAGCAGATTGCACTGGGTGCATCTCCTGCAGGGAGCCACCCCCGTTTCTGTGCTGAACGTCCCCACTTCACAACCAACACACACCCCATCCCCGCCGTATCCAAAGCCACAATCCTGAAAATGATGCACAATGTGGAGATTTACAGTCACAACCAACAAATGAAGCTGCAAAAAACAAAAAAAAGAAAACAAGTATTACCTCTGACAGCTGTTCTCCAGGCTCACAAACAGGACATGCAACACAAGCGCCATTAGGGTGTAAGAACTCTGTCAGATCACACCTGGGCTCAGACCACACCTGTGCACAGAAAAACTGAACACAAAGAATTCAGAGTTTTCACTTAACAGCTTTGGTTCTTTACTTCTACAGCAAATTCTAAAATTCTAAAATTTAAAGACGCAATTTAGGTTTTATTATATACTGAGCTCAAAACATAAGGAAATTTGTGTTAGATAGATGATTTCTTTGTTGTAACAATGTGATAAAGCTTATATCAGGCACCTGATTGGCAGCACCTGGAGGTACCAGCAGCTCAAAACAAGCGTCAATAACAGCAAAATAAGCTGTTTGACAGAGAAGATTTGGCAAATTTCTCATGTGCGCAACCCACACACTCAGCTCTACTGCTCATCCCACAAATGCATGTTCCTTACAAATGTGGCACCATCTAAAAGGGAAATTAACAGACTTTCCAACAGTATAAGATGTATTGCCAAGAATCTACCAAACACAAATTTCCATACTTTTTGTACTATATTTAGATAAAAATTTTCTACTTTTTTATTGCTTAAAATACAAACTGCTAATGCCCAAAATGAGCAAAAAACTCTTTATGAGACTTATACTGTTGACCTTATTATAACTAAACAGAATTTTATTATTGTAGCTTTTGTTGTGGTTGTTTTTTTCTGAAAGGAGAAATATCCAGCCTATTTTTCCCATTTAAATCATTCAGTTGGGGTTTATATAAAGTGGACATGCAGCTTTGGTTCGAATTCCTCCTTATTGTAACTCCACAAGCCCCTTTCACCCCTTTAACTGAGATGCATCTCAGATGCTGTTTCTTTAAATCCTAATGGGACTCTTCACACCCCCATCCAGCCTTACATACTGGAGCCAGAGTCTGACCCAGAGCCAGAGAAGAATAAGGACAACAAAACTGTAGTTGGTAGATCCAGATCTTATTTGGCAGTTCTGTTGCAAATACTGATACACTGTATATTAGTTCAGAAAACATCATAGAATATTGAAAGACTAAACAGGCTGAAAAATATGATCCAAAGAGAATATAAAGATATATACGCAGCACTGAGCTAAACTAAATTCAAATTTTCTACAGAGACTTCAAGTACACAAATAAATGCATTTAACAGCTAAAAAGTGGATTTTGCATATGTCCTCCTTAAAGAAAATATTATTTTTAACCCTAATAAGCATAAAAATTAGATAATTTTTTCTTTATTTACACCAGACTTGATCCTGTTTTAAAAACTTAGGTTGTTTTGAGAATAAAAGCTGTATCTTATATCCGTCTTTAAAAAAACATGCAATGGAGTTGGGAACACTATTTATCCCTCTGAGCAAGCCTGCAAGTCATAAGCTTAACATTTTAGTTGACTGTTGTACAAAACTTAAAACCTTTTGATTACGTCTACCTCACAGATGAAAAGTCAGACGTACCAAAAGAAGAGCAGCAAAGAGACACTTGTCCATCTCAGCCGTGTGCCACTTCCAATATGCACCACCTTCAGAAGTCAATTTCAGATTTAAACTCACAATAATTACACACACTGAAACAAACAAAACAAGGAACAAAAACATACCTGATAGATTTCAAACAGTGGGTTGTAGTTTGGTCTCATTTGCTCCAAACCCCAAAGAAGAGGACGGTGGTGGGAAAAGGTTTTTGGGAAATCCCATCATTCTACATCACCTGTGACGCAGGAGGGGTTCCCGACCCGACAATTACCCACCCACCGATGAAAACAACCCCCACATACAGGGACGCCTCACGTCACAAGTCAACTCCTCAGGTTTCCTCTGGGGAACCTGCCTGTTTTATTCCTGACCACTGAGACAAAAAAAAGGGGACTGCAGATGGGATGAATGAGAGGCTTGTTAACCGATCTGAAACAACAAAAAGAGACTTTGTTGGTACGAGTGTGTGACGGCTGAAATTCAGTCTTTCATCTTTACAATTCAAGATCCTGAAAACTGGATAAAAGTTTGTAAAATTATGAAAACCTTAAAAATTTTATTTGCTTTTTAAACCACTTGATAGAAGTGTGAAAACAAAATGAATAAAAAGAGTTAAAAATTTATCTTAAAGTCACTAAAACCTTTACCACCCTGATGAGATATCATGAGTAAACAGAACTGTCCTCAACTCTGGACAGCTGAACATCACATGAAAAAGCTAATTAGATTTGTTTGGATAAGCTATCACTTGTTCAGTTGTACAGCACAACAATATTACTTTTACACACACACACAAGTTTGTGTTTCTATTCTTATTAGGACCGTTCATTGACTTTGTTGACGTAGTTTCTATTACCTACCCCTGACACCTTACCCTAAACCTAACACTCAATGCACACCTTGGTCCTAAATCCCAACTCAAAAATGGAGTTCCACCATATTGGAACCGGTCTTTGGTCCCCATAAGGACTACTAATCTTGACAAAACAGGTGTTTATACCACAATTGATCCTAAAAACAAATACAAGTACACACAAACACACACACACACAAGGTTGTATTTCTATCCTTTGAGGACATTGTCTTTATTACCATTCATTTCTGTAGCCTTACTTTGACCCCCACCCTAAACTCAATGATTACAACTATTGTGTATATCTAATCTAATCTAATCTCAATTTACACCTTAGTCTTGAACCTAATCCACCAACAGCACCGCTCCTTATGGGGCCTAAAGCCAGGGCACCATAGGAGTAGTGGGTCCTCACAAAGTTTGTTTTGGAAAAATGGACCTTACAAGGTAAAAAAACACACACACATTTGTATTTCTATCCTTGTTAGGACATTGCAGTGACCTCCATTCATTTCTGTAGCCTCACCTTGACCCTAACTCTAACAAATATATAACTAATCCTAATCTAATCTCAACTCACACCTTAGCTCTAAACTTAACCCAAAAATGATGTTCCACCATAGGACCAGACTTTAGTCCCTATAGGGATTATACTGGTCTTGACCCACAGTAATAACTATTATTTTCTTGTAAACACTTCAGCTGTAATCAACATTTATAAGACTAATTAAAAACTATTTTATTTGTAAATAACAACTTAAGTCTTCTGCTGCTTTAAACTTTATTAGAACATGTTTCCTATAAAACATGTAAATGATGAAGTAATGTAGAAATAAACTACAGATAAGCCTGTTTTATAAGGTAATTAGACATGAGGCTGTTGTTAAATAATAACCACTCCTGTATGTGTGTCAAACTGAATATTTTCAAGTTCTGTACACTTCAGAATAAGTTTGGAAACATGGTGAATCTTTAACTTGGACATATTTTTGTAAAAGTGTGTATGTGTTTTATGAAGTTTCTGGTTTTATGTTATCATGGTTGTTAGCTATTTTTGTTGCAGCTGAATAATGAGTAACACCATACACTGAAGGCAGGAGAGAGGGCGTGGTGATGTTCTTCATACAGAGTAATAAACCTTCATTTGCCAGCTGTCTTACGGTTCAGACAAGCCTCTCCTGCAGCAAACTATTCGCAAAAACACTATTTGATCTGACCTTCCTTAAGAAAACACCACGGTAAGTCATAGTTTTATATGCTCAATAATAATTAATCTTTATGTTTCTTTTAAGGAGAACATAAATGACTAAACTCTCACTGATTTTTTCCAGCAGATGGCCACTTGATGAAGCCAAAATCTTGAGATATTTTGAAAAAAATTGCTGTCATGAACTCTATGAGAGGGCAGCTTTTTCTTGCCATCTATTTTCCCATATTTGTGTCACTGTGTTCTCTGATTTCAGGTAAGATTAAATTGATTTTAAGTATTTGCCCTTGTCTTCACTAGTAGCTAAAGTAACGTGAAAGTGTGTCTTAGTCTTTTTTCTACTTGACCTTGAGCAATAAATGACACGAGGCTAATTGAACAGAACGTACTAATGGATTTATTAATCTGTAACTTGTATGTGTATCACAGCAGCCTCTGTTGGCACCAGCTTGTGGGGGGACAAGTTGCTGTTTAACGGCGCCTCTTGTTTGTGGCAGCTGCAGCCAAAGGTGGTGGTTCCAGCCCTGAGAGAGCTGAGCGTTTGCACGCTTTTAAGACGCACTCAAGGAACAAAATGGACAGGTTTTGTCTACAAAGCACCTCAGAAGCAACACATCGAGCTGGGACTTGGAGGCACACCCACGGAGCTGACGACATGGCTGTTTGGGAAAGAACACCAGGTGCCCATGAAGTTAAATCTGAATGAGTGGTACACCATCTGCCTCACCTGGTCTGATCAAGACCAAGAGATGGGATTATACGTGAATGGACTTGTGCTGGAAACACATCTGGCTCCAGGGGAGGGTCTGCACCATCAGCTGGCCCAGAATGGCACTCTGACTCTGGGGGTGTCTCACTATATTAGTGTTAATGGAGAATTACGGCCGGAGAGTGGGAATAAACTGGTAGGTGAGATTGGTCTGTTCAGGATGTGGGGGAGAAAGTGGAGTGCAGAGGAGCTGATCAGACAGAACTGTGCAGAGGGGGATGTGGTGGGCTGGGACCTCCAGCAGTGGAAATATAACTGTCGTCCAGAACCTGACAGCAGCCTACACTGTGGTAAAAACATTGCAAACTATTTCTGTTGTTTATAAAAGTCAACAGTTTTCTCATAAATGAACATAAAAAGCTAATATTTTGTCATAAATCTGGCATATGTAGACATTTCTTGCCCCTTATTGTATTTAATTCTTATTATTCAGGATGGTCCCAGTACAAAATCCAAATGTGGGCATTTATGAATGACTCCACAAACCCTGAAAACTGCTCAGTTCCACTGGAGGAAATCACAAGAACATGGGTACAAAACAGTTATTCAAAAACCAAACATAAAGTTCTATTTAGTGATCAAAGTAATTATTTGTCATTTTCTTTTTTGTTTTTAGCTGGAGAGCGTTTTGCCTAAAAACATTTCTGTCCAAAACATTTTTGTGTCATCTCCAAGGTAAAGTTCATTTTATTTTCCGATTTGTTAAAACAAACTATAATATTAAATAATAAATTTAAGGTAAAGTACAGGAGCATAAATTAGTGCAGCTGCGTAAATTTACTCGGTATTAGCCTACTTCCTTTTTTTAAACAGGACACGCGTCTGAGGAACTTCTAGCAAATATTATAGTTTTACAATCACAAGGGTGACTGGATAACGTTGTTGATTTTCAGTTGTTATCTGTGTTCCCTTACAGGCCGACATGCCTCATGGGTGATAATTCAGCTGCTTTTAAAGCACAACAACCTCAGGTACACACATGAGTTTTAAATGGGCGAAAGGCAACGGTTGAAAGTGGCAAATGTAGAACGAGGTGCATTTACATAACCTTAGAATAAAAAAACTAAAAACCTAAACATTTAAACTCAATGAGAAAGAAAATGGTAAAAGAAATGTGATCATTTTTCAAAAATGGTTGAAAACATGTGGCATAAATGCTGTTTGAATGCTGAGTTCTGAATTTTTTGCTTAAAGCTGGTAAAGAAGCTGAAATGAATTAAGGCCAAAAGATGCAGAACACCATAGCTAAAAGTTGCAAAATACTAACTAAAGTAACAAAAAGGTAGTGAGAGGTAAGATTAGGAAAGATATTAAAATATTAGCTCTAAGTAAAAAGTAGCAAAATTTTAGCTAAAAGCTAAAGAAACAAAAGGATAGCTCAAAGTATCAAAGGCAAAGCTGAAAATTATATAGGCTACAACAAATTAAAAGTTATAAGTAACAAAATGCTAATTAAAAATATCAAAATATTAGCTCTAAGTTAAATGTAGCCACATTTAATATAAAGCCAAAATAACGAAAGACTTCCTCAAAGCTAAAAGTAGTAAAATGTTAGTTGAACGTATCAAAGATAAAGCTAGAGGCTATATGCACCAAAACCCTGACTAAAAGCTTAAAGTAACAAAACTGTGGCTAAAGAAAAGTAGCAGAAATGTTACTAAAAGTAGAAGTTGTCAAATTAAAAAAGATAAGAAGGAAAAAAAGACATCAAAATTGGTATTAAAAGTTAGCATTAGCAGTAGCCCCATTAGCATCAGTAATTATCATTAGCAGTAGTGGAATTAGCCCAAGTAGACTTACCATTAGTAAAATTAGCATTATAAAAATTTTTTTAATAGCATTAACAGTATTATTATCATTAGTAAAAGTAGTGTTAGCTGTAGCATTAACAGAAGTGGTACTCAGGGTTGCCAGATAGGTAGTGGTGAAATATCATATTTAAAATTATTACATTTTCACCCTCGTTTTTGTATAAGGGCGGGGTTACCGTAGGTAAAATGAGGTGTGTGATGTGAATGGCAAACATTCGCAGGAGATTTAAATATTGTACATCTTTGTTTTCAGGATTTAAGAGAATCAAATTTAACCTGTGACAAATGGTAAGACACACCCTAAACAGAAGCTAATTATCACCCAAATCAATTCAAATGTTTAGTTTAAACAATTTTCTTTTTCTTTCTTTTTTTGTAGCTTCAGCTGCGTGGTCTTTGTAGAAGTGGATCCTGCTGCTGATGTAAAAATAGTTCAGACAGAAGTGACTGCATTACTCAGTTTGAGTTTCTCTAACAACTTCCTCACCATCACAGCTTTCGTTAACAGCATCTACATACTTCCTGTGGGTGAGTTCGTGCTGCAGAGGAAAATTCATGCACCAAACACAGAAATTAGAATCAACTCTACAGATAAAAAATATGCTGTACTTTTGAAAACAGAAATGCTTGTGTTTTGTTCAGGTCAGGAAAATGTACATGTGGCAAAACATGGCAACATTAAGAATAATTTGGGAACAAATTAAATCTGTGATTTAGTTATAAAGGTTAAATTTATGCTGAATAGATTATGGCTTCTCTTTGATAGTGACGCTATCAGGAACAACAGAACCTCCAACAGCCATCAGCACGGCTTCATTTCCACCAGGTGAGCGTGCCACTGAGAATAATAAATATTGATTTGGTATATCTAACTAACAATTAAATGTATTGGGTATTTGTTTTAACCTGAGCCTGAAAAACTTTACAATAAGTAAAAAAAAAAAACAAATGAAACCTGTGGTTTTGTTTAATAAATGAAACTGGATAGGTTATTGAGAAGAATAGACATTGATTTATCTAACTAACAACTAAATTAATTAGTTAATTCTATTTGTTTTAACTGGAGCCTGCAAAATATTTATGATAAAAAATATTCATTGTTCTACAGAAACAAGTCCAAATCTGAGTGTTTTAACTCAACCTACTGACTCGTCGACGACTGGAAAACCAGATCTCACTTTTGCTGTTGGTCAGTTCACAAAATGTCTCTATATTGTTTTTATGTCAGTTCTTTTTTAATTTTACTCTGTTGTCAAAGTGAGAAAAAAATTATGTAAAAAGGCCTATTCAACAGGTGGCTTGTTTATTTTTTTGATATAACAGTGCTGTTGGGTTTCCTCCCTGTTTTCTTTTGCAGTGGATTTCTATAAATTCTTCAGAGTTCATTTGACTTTAAGTATAACAGGGAGTCCGACCAACCCACATGCTGTCATTGAGAGCTGGGTGAGAAACAAACACAACCACACTTTACATGTAAAAAACAAACAATATATATTAATATATATACATTTCTCTTTCTAAAAGTTGAAAGAGCTCGAAGTGAACAAGACAATGAATGTACTGAATCTCATCATAACAGAGGACATCAGCAGGTGGGTGCCGTCCGTTATTTTTCATTTAATTTTGTTTTCCTATTCTCTGTCAAATAACAGCTCAGTCTTGTTTAATTCTTTTATGTTGTAGAAACATAGAAAACGACAACAGTGAGATGGTGAGTGGGCTTATTTTCAAATTTAAAAAAGAAATCATTAGATTTATACAGAGATTTCAGTTTGACTTTGACATTTAAGCACGAGATACTTTGTTTTCCAGATGTTCTACATCCATCAGAAACAGTAAGATTCAATGAGATTCAATTAGTTTAACATTGTGTTTGCTTTTTGTTGCTGTATTAGCTGATTTTATGTTTAACTTATCAACAGATATTATTGCACCTTTCATGTTCGAGAATCTAGCAACAAAAATGTGGCAGAAATTGAATCGCTCATTCGTGCTGCCTTAACAAAAACATATGAAAATGACTTCATCACCATTCAACCTCTGGAAGTGACCATCAAACACATTGGTGAGCTGCGTTTCTAATGCAAATAATGAGAGGGGAAAAAATAAAACTGTTGATACAAATGATACATATTTTTTTTAGAACCAGAGAACTGTTTAGAAGACGACACGTCAACAATCTATGGACGATACATTTGGGCAGAAACATTTCCACATGATGTACAAGAAATGGTTTGCATGAAGCCGATAACAAACAGAGCCTACAGACTTTGGTGAGACATAAAGAGCTTTTTCTATTTGACACAGTTTAGTTTTTGTTCTGAGTTCACATTAAGTTTTGGTCAAAGAGTGCATATAGGGTATACTTCACAAAAAATAAATTATAGACTCAGAAAAGTTTTTCTCTTATTTTGATCATATTTGGCAGAAATTGTTTCCATGGAGACGTCTCAAAATGACAAGCAAAGTCCTGTTTTTAAACTGTAACGCTGCTGGTTGGATTCCTGCCATCCTGCAGCTCAAAGAAAAATAAATTGATTTCCCACACACCAATTATCTGTGCAATAAAGCGTTTCCATCTGTCAAGCAATAACTGCGTTATTGAGATTAAGAGCTGAAGCAATGTCCAAGCATGAGTCTGTTTAAAAAAAGGCTCAGACTGATGTTTCTTAACATGTACTGTGACGATGAGGTGAGGTGAATGGTATCACTACCGTGCACTGTGTGTGTGTGTG
>JARVJO010000269.1:9613412-9629593 GCA_031762555.1 Cynodonichthys magdalenae
GACTCATTCATGCATGTTTGAGAAATCCTGGTCTGTCCTGAGGCAGCCAGACAGGAGAGCAAAAACCACCGGTTGGGTCTAGAACCACCTTTTGGTAACATCTCCTCCCCTGGGCTGGGTCTCTGAATCGAGCTTCCTCATCACAGAGCACACCTCCCCACCCCCCGGCCCGCCCCGCCCCTCCTGCAGGCTCTCTGCAGCAACAACTAACAAACACCTGGTGAAAACTGTGTCTGCTGAGCTCCAATACTAACCACTTCTCTCTCCAGTGCTTTTCAGATTAAAAATATCTTTGAGGACATGCATTTTCAGATGCCAAGTAAACTACGCCGAGCTTCTGCACCCCCCCACCCGTGACTCAGTCTATCGGCAGCAGTTATAGTAAAAAAACACCCTTTTCCTCTGCAGTTCAGCTGAAAAACAACTCATGTTGTTTTGTTCACATCCTTGTTTGGTCTGTGTTCAGATTTGTAAGTAAGTCAAGTTTATTTTCTATATAAAACAGCATTTTAATAACAACTAAAGGTGACATAGTTACTTTATTAGGGTATAGAATTTAAAAATATGCCTGAGAAACGCATAATATTGCACCTTTAATTACAAGTAATTATACTTTGTATAACTGGCACAGGCATCATAATGGCACCTGATGGTTTCAGTGTTATCATAATTTATGTAAATGCCTGATTTCAGGAAAGCAGAGGTCTGATTTGGCCCAATTTCGAAGTGCAGCAGCAGACCACACAACCTAGTGTGATACAGATAGCTCTCAATATCGACACGGGGGGAGTTTCCACCACAGTGGTTCCAGTGGATCTTTATTTCTGCTGTCTGAGCACCAATTCTAGGCCTGAGAAAACCTTGCTAACGACGCTCTAATTCTTTGCTGGGGGCAACCAAACTGCTTGCATCAGGTGATGCAACGGTGCCGGTTGGAGCCATATTTGAACGTTCATAATTAGTCCACTTAATAAAAAAATGTAATTAAATAAACTTGGCCTCCTCTGTGATTGTTTTAATATTGTTATTTTTACCAAATATATTTCAGAGAACTGCTTTCACAACCTGACTTTTAAAAACTACATTTAGTGACAGTTTTTTCAGCTTCTTTTCTTATGCTTGTCAACAGTAATAACAGCACCTCCTGTTCCATCCAGCTATGTGGAGGTATATTCATAAACACTGCTCAGAAGTGAACAGAAGTTAAATGGTTCTGTGAGGGTATGAAAAACCAAAACATTACTAATGTAAAAACTCAAATGGCCAGTTGTTTTTATTTCTCCATCAAACATGGATTTTGTTTAAAAACACAAACAAGGTGCCAACATGAACATTTTAAACCCAGCTAGTTGCCACTTTTATTATGAGCTATTAACTAATAATCATTCATCTAAATATCATTACTTTTATCTACAGACAACTATGATGAAGGATAAATTAGAAATTCAAGTCTATAAAACTATACAAATTGATGAGCGATTTAAATATATATATATATATATATATATATATATATATTTTTTTTTTTTAAAGGACAAGTGAAAAGTGAAATATGTGAAACAAAAAATAATTATGAATAATGATTAATAGAGGAAATGGAGCAGCTGAACAACTAACTTAGAGGTGTCTAGTCCTGGTCCTGGGGGTCCTGGGGGCCACTGTCCTGCATGTTTTACTTGTTTCCCTGCTTCAACACACTTAGCCCTGACTTATTGACTCAATTACCTCTTCAAGTTCAGCAGAAGTCTTTTAATCACCCATTCATTGAAATCGGGTGTGCTGAAACATAGTGGCCCTCCAGGACCAGGATTAACCACCTTGGGTCCAGGATTATATATGATATATCCGGAAGGAGATGAACATTTTGTTATTGTTGAAATAGCACAAAAATTGCAGAACATACGGAAGAAAGAAATGATCTCTGAATGTTGATAAGCACATTAACGGCTACATTTAGGTGTGCAGGCTTCCATAAGTAGAGCATTTTTTGAGAATCTCTTACAAGACAAACTAGACAAAACTAAACACAAAACACCTCAAAAGACAAAGACACCAAATTTAGTTGAGTCAAAAATCATCCCTTCAACTTAAATATATCTAAACTCTTCTGACTAGCTCAACAGTTTTTTGCTGACTTCCCCGAAATCCATTATTGAATGTACCGAGTTGCATAAAAAAAAACTAAAAAAAAAACAAAAAAAAACAAAACAAAACATGCAGACCAGAAAAAAAAACAACTTTCTCAGTCATAATTTCCTCTCACAGCCTCTGCATTTCCTCAAAATGGTAAGTAATGAAACCTACACAACCCATTAATGGTTTGTTTCATTTATCATAAAAAAATCTCACTTGCCTTTTTCAATTCATGAACCTCATCCTTTAAAGCATAAACAGCATCAACCAGGCTCCTGAAAATTCAAAACAGCACTTAAGATGCAAAATCTAACAAAAAACAATCATTTAAATTTTATAGTTTTAATTTTAAGTTTTACATCCCATGCAAGATAAATACTAATATTGTATAAAATGTTTAACAGGATCAATATTAAAAATATGAATATAATTACAACATTGCAAGATGCAAGTAGAATTAACTTCCCAGTAAAGAATATATTCCTTGAAGTAACCGTATTCTTACTTTTCCTCAATAACCGTCTGTCCGTTGCTTTTAATCTCCTCCACGATGATCTTCTCCTCTTCAGGCAGAAGCACCTGGGGGATGCTCTCTTTCCGCACTGCTGCAGATGTGCACACAAATTAAACCAAAGAGTTTTGTTTGTGACTAGACCGGTTATTGAAAAGGACAAGTTGAAAAGAATAAAAGAAAAAAAAAGCGTCCCTGGTGTTTTAACGTGCTCTACAAACACCAACCTGTGGTGTTCTGGTGTGTGCTGGCTCCTGTGCAGTAAGCCTCAATCACCCGAAGTATCTGAGCGTCCTCCTCCAGAGCAGCGGTGCCTGGCAAAATCAGATTTCATCATTTTAAAAAATGTACACACAAGTGATTCTATTCTTAGGGGCGAGTAAAACCTTCTGATTAAAAGTTAAAGTTCGTACTTTTCCTGATCTGAATCTCGTCATCAGAGGCCTTGCGCTCTTTTTTCCTGTTGCCGGGCAGGAACTTCTTCATGGGCCGTGGGCTCTTACTGGAGTCCTGGAGGAGCGCAATGATTAAATTAAAAACACATCTCTGCAAACGCAAACGTTTTGCTGAAAGCTGAGGCTCCAGTCCAAACAGAATGCAAGCTCACAGGGACGTGAATCCCGAATGTACACGCATCAGAGAACAAAAGAACCGTCAACAGACAAGGCAGCAAGCATGTGATGGTGACTGGAATGTAATCACTCTGACAGGGAGTTACAAACAATATATATACATACATTATTTTTAAAAGAACCAAACCTCCTCACTCTGTGGTTGTCTTTACTAAATCTAATTTCCATGTTTGTACATTTGTACATGCAGTTAGTGCTGTTATTAGGGTTTTTTCACCCATAAAAAACAATACATCTGAGCGGTCTGTGATTGTTTACGTCTCTTTCCTGCCTTCGTGACCCCCAGCCGGTCAAGGGAGATGGTCATTAATTGAGCCTAATTCTTCTAGGTTTCTTCCTTTTAAAAGAAATTGTTTCTTCCCACTGTTGCAAACGTGCTGCTTGGGATGAGGAACTGTGTCAAGATTCAAAACATAAGGAGTACTGAATGTGAAAGTTTTATATTATAATAAATTAACTATAACTGAATTTGCAGTAGGGTTGCACAATATATTGCAAATTTATCATCATCGTGATAACAGGTGCAATAGGCATATTGCAAAAAGACTGTAAACTGTTATGAATGATTGGCACAAATGTTGACATTTATGTGTTTTGTCAGCATCGGTCTGATAAAGAAAATGGACCAGAGAAACCACATCAAATCACAACCACTTGGTCAGTGGAGAAAATGTTGGACAACTGCAATGAGAGAATTTGCAGTTGGATTTAAGTTATGTTAAATCTTATTTAAAATTTTTTACCCTATTTTCAAACTTTTTTGTTATTTATTAAAAGAAAACTGATAGTAAGGGTCATTTTAGTAATTAGAGCATCAGAAAATGTTTTATGGAGGCGATGCTTTAAAATCAAAACTGTATTTAATGCAGTTTGTTTCATTGCTAATACAGCAGCTGTGTCTAATTGCAATTTTTTTAATAATGGAAAAAAATGTATTAATTGTTTTTCGGCACAAGATGACTTGTCAATAGGCGTGCAATAATTAAATTTACCGGTAGTTGAATCATTTCTACTGACAACAGGCAAGGCTGTTGACTTTAAAAATCTCTAATCGGAGGTTTTGATATCAAACAAAAGATTTGTGGTTTTATGAATTTTTTTATTTTTACATTCATAAAAATTTCCTTTACAGAAGACAAAAAGCTGAGGTGTGATGACTAACATTCACTAAAAGCAAGTAGTTGTCATTGGGGTCACTTTAAGTCATTTTTCCAGTATAAATGGTTGGAACGGAGAGGTAGAACCTAACAATTGGAAAACTGTATCAGTCTGTCATGGGGAAACAACCAACCTATTTCCCATCTTCTAAAACTACTGAAGGGGATTTTAGATTCCCATAAATGCTCAGATTGGTGTTGTAGGGACTCGTGTAGAGTTGAATCATTTCAGCCGAATGTTGAAACTTTACTGTAAGGATTGGTTGTGCCATAATGCTAGACCCATTTAAAACGCATTGCAGTGACTTTACACCTATTTCATGAGCTTTTTTCCTTATATGGAGATGGAAGAACCTCGTGAATATATTTTAAGAATATAAATGTCCTAAAGGGTTATCTGTCAGGTAACTATGTACGAAGCGTGAACGACTTGGATCACTTATGGCAACAAACCGAAACAGAAAAACAATTTCCATCCTATTTTTTTCTAGTTATTCTATGATGTCAACATACTTTTATTTAACTGTGCCAACATTGTTGTGGGACGAACTCGACTGCGCTCCATATCAATCGCAGCGAATCTCTTTCCTACCACTGCGTCAGAAGTGGATTTTAAAAGATAAAAAGTACAAGGTGACTGAAACCTTTCAGGAAATTTAGTTGGGGTGGGGTGGGGTGGGGGGACTCGCAGGGCTACAGAAAACAGGAAACCAACGAGATGACAACGAGAGAGAAGAAGTGAAGCAAAAAGAGCAACAACATGTCAGCTCTGAACACACAAATACTCACGTACAGGCAACCCCAACACACATCTTTACCCACAAACACACACGCATAGAAAAGAGTTTATTCTAACCTTACCTTCATGATATAAGACATCCTCTACAAGAAGGCAGAATGGAAGAAAAAGAGAAAAAAAAGGGGAAAATGTACATGAAAAATTACAATGAGAGAAGGGTGTGATAGAGTTACAAGTAAACATTCCAACTTTCTCCATCTATGCTGAAAAGGGAAAATATTCAGAACAGTTAAACCTGTAGAGTGTAAATACAGAAACCAAACAAAAATATAAACCAATCTAAGTAATTTAAACTTTATATTTAAATCATTATTGTACACAAAGAGAATAAGTACAATTTTTTATGCTCGTCATGAATCTGATGACATAAAATGTTTTTAGAAATAGGGAGATAGACGGCTGAAGTTGTTACAGTATTTTTTTTCTTACTTCATGTAAGACAAGTATTTGAACATATGTTTACAGTTATTCATTTACAACTAAACGTTCCTCCATATTTCTCTTTTTCCCCAAAATTCTTAAACCCTTTGCATTTTTCCTAAGTTTATTTGCATTTGAAATATTTTATGTGTCCTTCCTAATCCGTATCTTTAAAAAACAACAAACAGATCTATAATCTATAATACCGACCATTTGACAGTTAATGTATTTTATTAAATTTACTTGCTTGCATAAAACCCACAACTGTGTGAACAAGCATTTTCAAAACAAATCAGATTTGATTCATTTGCTAATTATTGAATTTGTTCTTTTTCATTTTACACAAAGTTACTACTTTTAAGGTGATGGGTTTAAATAAAAAGTTTCAGGTTGAGGAAAAAAGAAAAAGTCTAATGCATTTGCATTCAGATGGCAATGAATGTGATCTCTGTAGAGGAGATGCAACAGAGGAAACTACAAGCCTGCAGCTCGTTTTTAATCCTCATATAGCAAACAGGAGTAAAGGTGAGTGAATGCAGTATTTTCTAGGGTTTCAAAAGTTTAAAAAGCATTTCAGAAAAAAATAAAAATAATAAATAAAAAGATGAATAAAAAAATGACCACAAGACGACACTAATGTATTTTCAGCCCCTCGTTGTGTGGTAGCTATGTGTAATAACTGAAAGGGATAAAAAGTGCTGACATGTCAGCACTTCTGCCGCCCACATGGACCACACAGAGAGGGAGCATGATCTCACAACAACAATAAGTAGTTCATAACCACCCGTGAACTCATTGCTCTGAAATGCCAGTCACTCGTTGACCATGGAGATGTTACTGGAATATCTACTTCCACAGAACAGCAACACCTTCTGCCATCAGAGTCGCACTCGAAACTGTTCTTTTCAATGACGTGCTGATGCTTGTTGCGACATGCTAATGGTAGAATATTGGATTTAAAAACGAGAAGAAACGACTTTGGTAGTTTAGTGAAAAGTCGTCTCATGCCCTCATTATTCTTGCCACAAAACAATTACAAGAATTACGTCTGGAAGCTTCACCTTTAACTGAACTTGTGCAATCTTATGTTCCAAAATCTAATACTGGAAATGAGTTTTAATGATTTTATTTTCCGAAATCTTGACAAGAAAACCAGCCCCCCTGCCCCAGTTCTGATAACTCTGAGATTGACTAGAGACCAAAGTGGACGTGTAGAGGAAGTGGACTTCTTGCAGCGTCTGACTCCCCCTGCACCACACTGCATGACTGATTATGGGAAATCAAGTGTGGGTTTTCATTGCGTAGCTCCACGATTTCCTACCTCTTTGTAGCCCAGCGCAGCGGAGGGCTTCAGCGGCGGGGCAGGCCGCAGACAGCTGAGGGACCAGGGCTTGCTGATCTTTGGCGGTTCCAGGGGGCCTCGACCGACAGCGCTGATGCTGCCCAGGTGGGGCGGATGTGAGGGGACACCGACCGTGCTCAGCAGCTTGCCTTCTACATTCTACACAATTAAGCCAAAGAAAACAAATGAACGGAGCACTGAGAGTTCAGTGGTGTCTGTCATGTCTGGGTGAGAAGTTTGAGGTTTAACACTTAAATCATATCGTGAGGCTCGCTTTTGGTACTGTTTTTACGTTTTACTGTATGAGCATTTGTTATGAAATGCGTGGGAGTTCTGACCTTTGAGATGGTCCCTGCAGGGCTGCCTCCTTTGGTAAACGGCTGCAGGTGTTCCAGCCATTCTTGTAACTCCTGAGGGCTGCTGCAGAACACCGTTAGACGGTCGATCAGGCTTCCTAAAGCAAAAAAAAAAGAAAAAGAGAAAGTCCCTTGAGTGAAAGTAATATACACTGACTGACAGATAAGGCTAAAAAGACCCACTGATAACGAAACCAAGACCACCATAAAAGGTGTGCAAATGTCTTCTCATTTCAGATCTGATTTTAATAGATTATCTCAGTTTCACGCCTCATTTATGTTCATATTTGTCATTTTCAAAGAAGGCATTCAGTTCTGTGGCCAGTTGGACCACTTTATCCTCCAAAAAATTCAGTAAATACAGAAACATGTTGAATAAACTTTGTATATACAATAGAAAAAGCAAATGTAAAGCCTTAAAACTGTCAAAAAACTAATGTTTGATTTAAACCCTTTATTCGAGCATTACATTGGATCCATATATGTTCAATACATCATTTCTCACATTATTTTACTTTAAGTGTCCAATATTTCAGATGCAAACCTGTGATATCGAATGCATAGTGTGCGCTGTCTGAATCCTCTACTTGTCTTGTTAATGTGGTGCCCGTTAGCAACACTTTCCCCTAAAATAGACAAAAAAGGAGAGAAATAAACTCACAAACAAAAAAAAACATTGTGAAAAAATGACTAACATCGACACCTAAAAATAAATAAAAAGCGACAAAAAATATAAACTTGGACATCATTAATTTTGGATTTCTAAATGCACTTCTTGACACAACCTGGACTCAAAACCTACAGGAATTGTAATGTTTCTAATTTGTGTAAAATTGTCCTCTTTTCATATGCGAGATAAAATATCCTATATTTTAGTTCTGCGTTTAATTTGTCCTAATTTACAGTGTAAGCAGTTAAAAATAAATTAATTATAATATTTTGCTACAGCAGTCTGTCTTAGATAAAGCATCAGGCTGTCTTCTTGTGCAGTAGGAGTTTCTATAAGAGTCTGACAGTATGGGGAAGATGCATGAGGAAGTAAAGTCATTTATATGGAGACCCACTCTCACGTTTCACTTCTGTGGGTGCATGATAAAAATTGCAAAGTTTGCTACTGTAACCGCCCCGTCTTGTGCAACGCTTTCATTTAGAACTAGTTCACACAGACCTGTGTGTGGAGCTTTGAGTGATCAGAACTTGGTGGGCGTGTTTGTTTATGTGGCTGCAGTGAGCTGACCTGAGAGCAGCATCAGCAGAGGAGCTGCTGGCTGAGAAAACATAAACATTACAACTGTTCAAGATCAATAAAGTCAAAGCGGGTGGGACTACATCTCCACCAGGCGGGCGTGGTGGTCTCTTCCTAACAATTTACAAAAGTGGAGTTTGCAACAAATATCTGGGCCTGTATTTATCAAACTTCTTAGAGTGGAACTTTAGACTTAAGTTGTGAGAATTTCTTAAATTTGCTCCTACCTTCAGACTTAGGTTTAAATGCCAGTTATCAAAATTCTTAAGCCTAAGAGTCACTCTTACTCTGGATATTTAAGACCGGTCCAGAGGTCTCAAGTGGTTAAGAGTTGCCACTAGGGGTCTGAGATGGACTGACAGGACAGAGATCCCAGCACTGTCCTCCTCAAGAATACACTGCTCTACCTCAGAAATTGCACTAAGTGGTCTGGGCTTCCCCCACCTGAGTGTCATTCTCAGTTATAATGTACAAAGCAACTAAAATAGGTGTGGAAAACAGATTTAGTCATGCAATAAAAAGGTATAAATAAGGGTATAAAAAGATGACAACCAGTGTGCATACTGTTGGACTAAAAGGTGGATATTTTTGTGTGGCTTTTGGAGAGAATATTAAAGCTGGAGAGTGAATGCAGATGACCCCCCCACCCACCCAAGTTGAGTTTTTTTAAAACAAATCCGTTAGATTTTCTTTATATATGTCTGTATCAGTGATGCAAATGGATTTACGGCACAGCAAAGTCGTAAGTCAGCTCTAAGACCGACAGTTAAAATTTACTGTGACACTTCGCTTAAAGTGAGACTGAGTAATTCTACGAAGTTTGATAAAAACCAGCCCTGCTCTTTCTTCTCCAACTCCTCCATTATCAACTGAAAAACATCTAGTCTGAACACTGCGCTGTCTGTGATGGTTCTGATTGCACATGACGTGTTCTGCAGTGTAAAGTGTATTGTAGACACTTCAGTGTTTATTCTAAACATGCATGTTTACTGTGTGAATGATTAATAAAAAATAAAATATCACACACAATTTAAATGCGTTTTTAGTTACTTTTTGCATTTTTTAAAATTCTAAATTCATTTTCTTCTGATAATTTCAGGTTCTTACAGCTCAACTCCGAAAACGTGCTCTTTGTGTTTTCTGTGCTAATTTCAACTACTTTTTAAAATGCTATTTTTGGCTAGATTCAGCAAAAATCTCAGCATTAAGCATTCATAGCATTTTTGCAAGAAATGCAAATTCTAGATTTAATAATAAATTCTTTTACATCTCCAGTTTAAGTAACAATAACATCAGAAAAGTTCATATTTGACAAAACTGAAAATCTTTGGCTGTGTCTCAGTTCGTGGGCTGGGTCCTTGCGAGTGCGCATTTGTCGGCCGCGTACGTTACTGCCTCGCGCCGAGTACTGTCCCAATTCGAAGGCTCCTCATCATGCGGCCAAGGATTCGCAGGATTCAATGCACGGGCAGCAAAATAAACAGAGAAAAGAAGACGGTGGAGTTTCTATTTTTTTAACGAGTCGGCGCAGTTTGGAAATTCACCACGAACCAAACAATTTGTTTTTAAAAGTAAGTTTAGCAACTTAGCTGTTGAAAATTATGCTGCAATAAGATGTTAAATAAAAAAACACAACTAAAAGTGCTGATAATGGAGCTAAACACGAATTAATGTTTTTTTTTATTTATTTACGTGTAATGTTTTAACTGTGAAGTTATTCTTCCAGTAAAAAGACGTGTAAATACACGAACCAACGCATTTTAAGTCTGATATGAAACTGATCACTATGGTAACGGGGTAGCGTGTGGTCACACCGACGTCAGGCGAAGGGTAGACTGTCTCATTTCACAACAGTTTTGAGCAGCCTACCCAGCCCAGGGAGGATGTGGCCCACGTGGCCCAGCTGGGCTATGTGCTCATGAGTACCCAGCCCATGAATTGAGACACAGCCTTTTTCTTTAAACTTTAGACATAAAACATTAAAAATCAAGCTTAAAAAAAAGAAGAATTTTCTTCAAATGTGTCTGATGGCCATGAAAACTACAGCACACTGCATCTCACCTGATAAATAAAGCCGCTCATCCGGGGACTGGCAGAGAGCATAACCAACACGTTAGAGAAAAGCATTAGGTAACGCTCCTCTTTTTCCTGAAAGAAACGAACACATTTTGTTTACATTCACAAAAAGACAGTCAGGTTAGGGTGGCTATGAATTTAACAATTTTCTATATACCGTAGATCATGCCATAATTCTTGTGTGGACTTCTCGAGGTTGCTCTTATTGATCATCTTTGTGACACTAAATAGTCAAAGTTCTTACATTTTCAATAATAGACACAAAATTAGCTGTGCTCAGAATTATTTGCATGACTGGGATGGTGGTTGAAAAGCGGTTGGCCATAACTGAAAGTGGGTATCTGTAACTTAGTGCATATGTTGGGTTTTCCACCAACCACAGCCCTAAAAGACGACCCCAAACACAAAAACCCACAAGAAAGATAAAATTTGTATTATCCTCGACATATAACCTACTTAGGTTTCTGTAGTGATACATGTGGCAGAAATTCAACTAGATGAATGAACACTGCAAATCAAATTTAGATGGCTGGAAGTGAGTGAACATAGGGAAAGAACATGACGGTATGCATTACAAAGCTCTTAATGTCTGCAGTTTTGCAAAATGTTTCACCTGTTATAGTTTTGTTGATGAAAAAGAAAAACACAAAAACAGTCTATCTTGCTCACCTCGCTGCAACCACTTCTTACATGGACCTGGGACGTGTAGATCACATGACCCAGGCTCTTCATGCTGTCTCCCTCCCAGCCTCGCACTGGTTCTGATAAGATCTGCAGCTCCAGATTCTTGCGCTTCCGTAGGTCCTGACACTGTGTCTAAGCAGACAAATGTGCTGAGGGTTAATGTTCAGGGAAAATTCACAATGATAATAAGATGAAAAACTTGTTCTTAAAATCTGCTTTATTTGTAATTAATATTTTCTCAAAACTGTTGCATAGCTTAGTATTTTGAAAACTTTGAGCAATGAGGGACTTTTTTTCCTTATTGCTTTTAACAATGCAACTGTTGTCCCATCACTGTGCCATTTTGATCTCTTGTTTGTCAGATGTAAACCAGACAGATGTATGTCAGATAACCTGAATCAAAAAAAATGGCACATTTTCAGGTGCTCTGCAGGGGCTCTCCCCCATCAAACAGGAAAAATGACAATGCAACATCTTAGATTTTTCCATTCGTTTTGAACAAAGAGCACGGCGGAGCTGTTCTTCTGAGCCTGCCCACCCAACCACACATTCAAAAGAGCGCACCGAGAAATTAAACTTGCAAATCACACAAAAAGGCAGAGCAGCGTGAGGTTTTTTTTTTTTATCTTCCCGTTTACCGCGAAGCTCCACGGAAGAGACGAGTGAGTCACAGAAACTGTGTTGACGGCTCAGGTACAACCCAGTTGCTCGTTACTAATCCAGTTCTTTGGGGATGGCATTTTCGATTCACACCTACATTAGGAACAACGCAAACGCTCTACAGAGAAAAACGATCACTTTCATTAAGATTGAAATGTTTTACAAAACAGTGGGCTGGCATCTGCGTGTGAAGATTTTGGGTATAAAAGCTCTAAACAATTTGTCACAAAAACTAAACGTTTCAGACAAATTTTCATTTTTTTTTAATTGGTTTGTCTATACAGATTAGAAGACTAAACATCTGTAATTCTGAATTTGTTGAAACCATGTTCTCACATTAAGCATAAAGTTAAGCTTTGCAAAAAGCAAATCAACCAAATTTTAAAAATGTGAGTTTACAATTTAGTATTTAAGAATTGTGAACAGAATTAGTGTTTGACTCACTGCTAATGTTCAGACTTACCACTAAGCTCTTGAATGCTGCTGTTGCCTTTATGATGTCAGTATAGTCTGGATGAGCTTCCTGGGATGCAATAATGAAATCAAACAGTTAAGCATAAGATGAAACAGAATAATGGCAAAACACAGTAAATACATGTACAATATATTATGTGTAATTTATTATGCCATCATAAACTCTTTCTGAACTGGAAGCTGCTCCTGCTCTGAATTGTGCATAATTTTTTAACAATTTAATACTTTGCAAGTCTAGGAGAAATGATGGCAGGTCAGATTTAACCCAAAAGCCATCAGTTGATGATCACTTTAACCAAAAATTCTCACTACCAGCAGACAGGCTTGGGAGGATCTGATGTAGTTAGAGTCTCGTTAATAAAGAAAATCCAATGAAAACAAAATATTTCATTTTGTTTTTGAATAAAAAATGATTGCTAAAATTGTTTAGCCCAGGGGTCCTCGAGGGTCTCTATCCTGCATGTTTTACTTGTTTCTCTGCTCCAACACACCTGATTTAAATGAAAGAGTGATTATCAATCTTCTGCAGAATTTGAAGAAGAGGTAATTCAATCACTGAATACAGTGTATTGGAGCAGGAAAACAACATAGTCCAACATATTCTTAAAGAAACAAATTATACACTAAACCTTAACTTTTTAATACCATAGGCAATGCCAGACATAACTGGTTACCTTACTGTTCAAGATAACCCATTTACAACATTACTTTTAGCTCCTTTTTTCTTACACAACTAAATACACACACCTTCTTTCTGTGAACGGATTTAAGTAAGTTCATATCATCTCGTACCTCCACGTGTCTCTCCAGCTCCTGGAGCAGAGTCGGGTATTTGTCGAGCCTCATGAAGGGTTTACTGAGGCTGATGGTCAGGGACAGGACTCCTGAGGCACTCGTTCCCTGGCTCTCCATGAACTTTTCTAGCTCGTCACTGTTAAATCCACAAAAACATAGTGTTTAGATACACCTCTGGACTTTTGTTTTAGTACATTACTTGATATGAGGTAAAATACAGAGCAGCAATTGCAAAATATTTATTGATTTCTGATTGCACAAGCTTCTGACTGTAACATATGAAAAACTGTTATACGGAAATATCAAAAAGCAGAGAAACAGCCATTTTACAGCAAGGCTCCTGGCTAAAAGAGGCAGAGTCCTCAAACTACATGCCTTCAGTCTAGTCCTACCAGTCACTGTGGCACACAGCAAAACTAAAACTACGAAGGAGAAGTGAAGCTATATGATAAAAGCTTGCACTTTGAAAATGGCAACAACTGCTCTCCTCTAAACCTGTGCTTTGCATGTCTGCTTCATTTTGTCACAGCTGTAAAATAACACTTACACTGTAGTGTTCTGAACGTGAGAAAACATCACAAGCAGATGTCACAGTTAAAAGTTTAACAGCTTGTACAAATTAGGCCAGTTTGGTTTGAGCAATATAAGCAAAAGAAGAAAAAAAACCATTTCTTTCAAACGTGGATGCTTGATTTGAAAGAAACACCCCATAATGAGTTTACAATCCAGTTTCATTCATACAGAATCCTGGACCAAAACTCACTCATAACAAGTAGTAACAGAATGTGACGGCAGTTGCAGCAGAAATGCAAAGTGCTTACTGTGAAAAAAAGAAAGGAGCAGCCTGCCTGGCTTTCAAAATAAAAACCACAGCTCTATATATCCTGTCAACAGTCAACTTCCTGTGTGTAATTCAGTGTGTGCAAACTGAGAGTCTGTACTAATACTGCTTTATATGAACTAAACCATGATGTTGTTTTTAATAACTTTTCAATTAAGAAACATTAAATGAGAAAAATAAAGAAAACTCTCAGCACTAAAAGAAAAAAACCCAAACAGTGGTCAGTGCTGCTCTCTCATAATCCTGAGGCTGCAGGTTCAAACCCAGGTTGGTCAGGAAAAGCATTTGCTTGCTGTGGCAAACCCTGTGGAACAGAGCAACGAAAAAAGAACAACCAACTTCCACTAAGTTTAGCGAGATGTTTTTACAGATGGAACGTCTGACACCTTGTGGATCAAAGCAAAACTACAACTGAAACCAAAACGCAACCTCTAATTTAAAAAGTATTAAACTAATTCTAATTATTTCAAATGATTTTATTGTGACAAAGTGGTAATAAACCTACATTATGAATCCAATTTTTTTATACCAATACATTAAGATACTGATGCATATTTTATCGTTTTGGCTACAGAAGCTGACCTGTGATCAGTGAGGATGGAAACAGCTGAGGGGTGGCTGGAACAGTAAGTCAGGTACAGATTCTTTATCTGGTTCATCAGGTTTAAGTAGCAGGCTGCCACTCGCTGCTGACT
The DNA here is from genome assembly GCA_031762555.1 of Cynodonichthys magdalenae. Lineage (NCBI taxonomy): Eukaryota > Metazoa > Chordata > Actinopteri > Cyprinodontiformes > Rivulidae > Cynodonichthys > Cynodonichthys magdalenae. The sequence continues at coordinate 9,628,234 of JARVJO010000269.1, forward strand.
CTCAGGAACTCTGCAGAAATCAAACAACCGTCGTCAAAGATTTGAAAATGCTCAAATGCATCCGAGGTTCACAAATTTCCAGCGTAAATGTGCGCGACAATAATAACTGTGATATAACACATATATTCACAACTTACAAGTTGATACTTGTAAAAAAAGAAAGAAAAAAAATAAATGTACAAGACAGGATGTCTAAGAGGAAGGAAGTGATTGCAAAAATATAAACAAGAACAGTAAGCTTGGCAGAGCACAACTTAAGTAAATGTACATAAAAGGAAATAAGCCACTATATGAATACAGACACCACTGCAGCAGAGGCTGCAAATCATTATTTAAAAAGGATTTAATAAATAAAGCTGTCACCAGCATGACTTACTTGGTACATTCTTCCAAAGCTAAACAAAGTCCCTGCTGGAAGGTGAGGATGTCTTCTAGGTTTCCACACAGGGTGGTGCTGTCACCACTACTTAACCTGGATATATACAATTAAAAAAAGAGTTTAGTATAAACTTAGGACAAACAGTAGGGAAATTTGTTTAGTAGATGATATTCTTAATATATAAAGCTTATACTGCTGGAAAGCCTATTCATTTCCCTTTTAAATTATGTCACATTTGTAAGGAACATGCATTTGTGGGATTAACAGTAGCTGAGTTTGTAGGTTGCACACATGAAAAATGTGCCAAATCTTTTTGGACAAAAAGCTTATTTTGTTGTTATTGAGCTTCTGGTACCCCCATGTGCAGCCCAGTATAAGATCCATTGCCAAGAAGCATTGTTACAACGATGAAATAATCTACCAAACACATTTTTTCCCCCTTTTTGTGCCAATTATAGAAAAAGAGAAGCACTAATACTGGTTAATATAAAAAGGGTTACTCATTAAGTGCATGATCAAGAAGAAAAGTAAACACTCTTTAATGCGATAAATTGTACTGTGACATTTTTCTCTCATAAAAACTAAATCAAAATACAAACTAAAGTGTGAAAAACTACAGCTTGTAAAACCACTTTCAGCAGCAACAACTTGAAGTAACCATTTCTCTCTGATCTCATCAGTCTCACTTCACAGCAGAAGCTCTTCTTTAAAATGCTGCTTCTACTTAGAGGTTTCTAAACTTTAGTTGATGCACAGCTCCTTGGAAGTCCCACTGCAGTATTTCAGTCAGGTCTGCGTTCTGTACTGTGGTTTATCTGAGATTCATTTAAAGGGGCAATATTATGTGTTTCTCAGGCATATAATTTAAATTCTATACCATAATAAAAGTAATTATGTCACCTTCAGTTGTTATTAAAATGCTGTTTATATAGAAAATAAACTTGACTTCTCATCATATCCGTTTCTAAACACCTTGAAATT
>JARVJO010000269.1:9638546-9649607 GCA_031762555.1 Cynodonichthys magdalenae
AGCAAGACTCTGGACATGTTTTTGATGAGAGGATAACATTATAACATGATATAAAACTCAAAATAGTTGATTTTACATGATATTGTCCCTTTAAACTCATGTTAGGAACTTTTAGGACCAAAGTGTTTTCTGAAGCTTCGATGCAAAGAAAGATTCAAAAGTTGCATACTGTTTACCATAGAGCATACTTAACATACAAGTATCATACATATTACACTGACACTGGAAAAAAAGGACGTTCAGATTATTGAAGCGAAGTAACAGTTTTGAATCCATGTATGGTTCGTTCAATTTTTCCATTTCAAAAATAAAATGAAAAACTAATAATTGGGTGGTTTTCCTGTTTCTTTTTTTGTTTCAAAACTGAATTAGAAAAATGACAGTTGCAAAATTGAAAACGGCTTTGTTTTTTTCTTTATTTTAATGGATAAAGCAAAGTCAACCTTTATATTTTGTTTGTGCACCGCATCTTTACTTATTTTACCATGAATAAATTATTTTAACATGCCAAATTGTGCAGAATCAGGTTTGAGTGCAGCCAACAACACGATTGTTTTGTTTTTGTGATTTTATTTTGAAAAGGAAAAACCAAAGATGAACCGTATACAGTTTGTTTTTTCAGTAACCCTGGTTGCTTTAAGTCCAAGAATGGATTCATGCCACTACTTGGATACTATTCTTACTTGTCGCTGGCTTGCAGGGGCTGCAGGTAACAAGTCAGCACTGTTTGTAATTCTTTAACAAACTCCCGCTCATGCTCCAAGATGTCCTGTACCACCTGCAAGAACAGCACAATACAGCAAATATCTAATGTTATAGGAAATACATGAAATATGCCTTCATTTATCTTTTAAATAAAGATGTGTTAATATGGTGTTAATAATTGTCATTACATTCCTGTATTTTTTATGTATTGCATAACTTTGACCTACCACACTGTAGTAGTTTTTGGTCAGCTGAGCTTTTGGTGACAAAGGTTTTTCTGAGGAGGAAATAAAAACAAGAATTAGAAATTTTCACATGATTCATTTACACTGTAAAAATATTTTTTATAAATATTGAAATCTAATCAATTTAGATGCTTATTTGCTATGGGTTATTTATTACTTTCCTAATAGAAAATCTCATCATTTTATCAATATTAAAACAATTAGTTACAAACAGGTGACTTTCTATTTCTTCTAACACATTCTGTGATCCAATGCTACAACCCAGAGGAGTCCAACTCACCGCAGGATTTGACCTCCCTAACATAGTTACTGGGAAACCAGCCCGTCCTGCCGCTGAGCGTGCCCTCCCACCACCCTCCTTCCTCCTGCCGTGTCACCAGGATCAAGTCGCCTTTACTGAACGACAGCTCATCCTCGTTGTTCTGCTTGAAGTTGAAGCGGGCCTTCACCATCAGCTGCCCACCTCCACAGTTCTCAGACATTTCCTGGGAAGGCGGGACATCGGCACCAGTCAGCAACTCCCATCCAAACATTTCAAACTGGTTTATAACCAGAGAGTAAAGGCCTGTGACAAATACCTGTATGAGTATTTCTGTTTATATATTTGCATTTGTATGCGGTATTTTTTTAAGGTAGTGCAATAAAGTCATATTTAATGTGACCACAATTGTTTATCCAAATGATCTCTTATCAGATAAAATGATATATGAGATTATGGTCTTATACGTGTATTGGGGTGGGCTGCACTTCATGAAGAAAGTAAGCAGCTACCCCTCATCTCTTTGAATGGTATGGAGTAAATATTTTTATAGAACCTGGCCATGCAAAAGTAATTAGACAATTATAGCAAGTTACCAAGTGTCCAATTGCACAATAAGAGCATTAAAAAGATTTCTAAAGATTCCAATTATGAACCAGAAATTATGATAAAGCTTAGCAAAAATATGTGAAGGCAATCCTCTCAATATTGCAGAGCTAAAATAGAGAAAAGGAATTTTTAAAACAAGGATAAAAAGGATACAAATCTATAAAAGTACATTCCTTCTTCATAATGTATAAAGGGGAACAAAAAACCTTGTTTGTGTTATAAAGTTTTTGCATGAGGACATTTCAACAGTCAGTGGTGCATGGGATCAAACCAAAGACCGTCCAGTTGGAAGGCAAAGTTATTGGCAGCAGGACACAGTTCGACACTTCGACTTGAAAAAGTAGGACAGGTTGATTTAATGAAGGCTGGATGCTACTTAGAGGAAGTTCTGCACATGATCAACAGAACAACCAGTTTGCACAGGTACAGGAGTGGAATGCAGCTCTCATTAATCCACCTGAGCTTGTTCTATTCCTTCAAGTCAAATTATCTATCATGTTTCTGCTGAGAAACTGTTAATTGTGAGATCATATTTCCAGCTGTTGTGTTTTTACAAAGATTGTTCAGCAGTTCTGTTGCTTACAAAACTCTCAGCTCTGTCTGCAACACATGGTGCACAAACTGGTAACTGGTGCTGAGTGAAATTGTGTCTTTGTGGTATGTTGCCACAACATCGTTGAAGTTCATTGGTGAAAGTTTAATGATCACTCGTTAAAGTGTTTTCCCTTTTCAGTGCAAAATTTATTAGGGTCACTTAAAGCTGTAGTAGGTAATTTTCATAAATATGTAATTTTGCATTTCTTTGTTAAAACTGTCAGTATGTCCTGACAGTAGAATATGACAGGTAATCTGTGAAATGCGTGTGGTCACAGCCAGACTGTGTGCTACAGCTGTGCTGATGGCAGAGAAACAACTTAATGTTACAGGAAAACTGCCAATTTCTTAAGAGTTCTGAATGTGCCATGGCTGTTTATTTGCAGTCATCGTTAGACCTGCTGCTAAGCCTGTGCATTCATGGCAGGCTCCATTGTGGGGGAGGAGCTGAGGGAGGGCTGTACTGCAGCAGAGAGCAAGTAGGACGGACCTGGAAGTTGTGTTTGTTAAAATTTTCAGGCTAATGATGTGTTCTGGTTGTAGCGGAACTTGAAATTGTGAAGTCAGACTGACGTCAGTTCCGAGTTTAAAGTGTTCCAGTTTCCAGCTTGTCGGAAAAAAGCAATTGCATTTGTTGCTCTGACAGAATATTGCAACGACACATACAACAATCTCAGTCTACGCAGCATTTTAACTGCGTTAAAACTTATTGCATAATAATTGCTATAAAATACTACAAGTACGACTTAATGTAAAGCAAACAGCTCAGAACTGCTAAAAACAGTAAACGTAGAGAGTTTCACTGTGTTGATGGGAGAAGAATCCATGTTAAAATGATGACGTCACACATGTTTGGGTATGGTCATGTTGCACTGACTTCCTGACTCAAAATCATGACATTAGGGGTCATTCCAGTTGATATTTCTAACTCGGAAGTCAAACTTCCGACATCTGAGTACTGCTGGAATGCAGCATTAGTCCACAGTTTTCTCAGAACTCTCTACTGCAGCTTTAAGTGTATGCAAATTTTAAATATTGGCAAATATTTAGATTTTGTAATTGTTAATCCCTTTCCTTTTTTATTGACTGAGATCTAGTGTGAGCAGCATGTGTATGAATGCTATTCAATTCAAAAACTCGATTCCAATTTTGACTGAAGCATTTTTCCATTTCAGTTTTCTTCTAAGAGACAAAATTTTTCTTGATTTAAAAAACCTTCAAAGTAGGGAAATATTTTACATAAAATGTGGAAAATCAAACACATTTTTAAGCACATTAAAGACCAGTTAGAAACATAAGGAGAGACGGTACCGCTGATTTGGACTGTCTGCGCAGAGACCCTTTGGACTTGATGGAGGACAGTGTGTGTGAGGACGTCGCCTGATTAGGAGAGGATGAACCGGACTGAGGACATCGCTCAGTGGCACAATCTATGAACACAGAGAGAAATCATTAAGCCTCATTTTATGGTTACAATAATGTTGGAGCTCAATTCCTCTCAGCATATAACCTCACCTTGAAAACGCACGCACGCACGGCAGTTGGTGCAGGTGAATTTACGTTAGAGGATGACAGCTTGATGATAATTCATGTTAATATGGTCTACTGCTTTTTAGAACCCCAGGGCAGAAAAAACACAGACCACAAACTCTCTTTCCTCACAGATGATCAGACTGAACAAAAACTGACATAAAAAGCCAAAAATAAACAAGCTGCCACAAAACAAAACACACAGCTTTCAGAAAATGCATCACTTTACTTGCACGATATCCATACAACTCCCACAAGTATGACCTTTACTTGACATATTTTAACAAAACTTTTCCAATTCTACCTTTCATCTAATCAGGTAGATACATTCGGAGGGGGGTGGGGGGTGGGGGGCATTCATTTTCCACACCCTGAACCCCTTAGTGCAGTGCCATCATTCATCCACTGCAGCAGAGGAACTTTGATTTAAGGACAGTAGCTGCTGGTAGCCCTGCAGTTCTGAAGATGCACAGACGAGAAGCATTCTTTCTGCTGCCAGGACTCATTTAAAACATGACACATGGTAGGACCACAAACCTCTGACATGCTAACATAAAGAGCTTTCAGAAGGGGGTCTATAACACATGCCAAATGGGTACGAGCCAAGTATGATGTCTAATTCTCATTCAAATCACAAACGATAAAGCTTGTGATTCTCTATTAGCTTTTCAGACCCTTACATTCAGATCAAATAAAGAGTTCCAGTGTAAAGATCTAAAATTGATGGGCACTTTCATGTCCAGGCAGTAAAAGCGCAACATTTTGTGTGATCTTGTTTAACCAGCACATCATCTGGAATCTATGTAACTCTGATATGTGTTCAGCTGAAAAATGGCAGGAGTCACTGCTGTTTGCCATATGCAGACATGTCAGTGTACATCACACTTACACCCAAGTGATAGAAAATAAAAGCTAAAGGCAGAAGCAGGTGGGCCTCACGAATCCCACGTGTATCCCGTCACACAGCGAAGCACAACAAGCCCTTCTGTTCTGTCGGTAAACATTTTTTTTTAACAAAAACCATTTATTGTAAACAAATGTGTATATGATGAGGACAAACACACTGCGGCATGAACAGGATCACAAATAAACAGTTTAGTTTGCATTGATTACTTTGGGACCGATCCAACTTTAACAGAGCAGCTGCTGGGTGTAGGCAGTCTGTAAAAAACTTAAATATCCATTAGAAAGCTTCAGATGTTTCAAATCTGTATATGTCAGCAGGTTATTCAAGTTCATTTAAAACACAAAGCATAAACTAAGTGGAACATATTCCTCACCTGCATCTCATATGAAATAGACATGATGCAATTTTATGGAAACAAATGAACAATTACCTGCAATGCGAATACTCTCCTGTATCTTGAACATACAGCTATGAAATTAATACAAAGCAGTGGACGGTCTAATCTCTCCAAAACCCTTAAACACAGAGTACTCAGTGAAGCAATTAGTGTTTTGAGAACTCCTGCACATTCTTGCAATTTAAAACCCTGAAGCATATAAAATAAAATACACACACACACACACAGATACCACGGGACATTGTTTTGAGTACATTAGGCCAAGGGGTGGCTCATGAAGAAATATGGCAACCAGCATGACACAAACACACACTGTTCTGCCAGCTGCCCATCTTAAATACACCCAATCACATTTTCAGCTAGATGAAGAGAGAAAACAATGTTTGATTTGGAATAACAAAAATCTTCATCTTGGCTCATAATATATGATGAATGAATTATAATTTTTAGACATTTGTTTTAAATAAAGCCATAACTTTGTATAAGGACATAAAACCACACAAAAAAATAAATACATGACTGTAGAAGAAAACAATATGCACTGTGTGGGCAAAAGAAAAGTCCCCACCTGGATTTAACTAAACAAATATGTAAACGCCTCCCGTTAGAAAGTCCTGCAGAGATAAATGGGTTTCAGCTGTCACCGTTTGAATAGGAGTTGCGTAATTTTTTTATTTTGTGGATTGGCCACCACAGCGTCCAACCTTAAACACCATGCAGACCTTTTGGGGTGTACTGAAAATTAATCTGACTTTATGATTCCAAGATCTGTTCAAAGAAATTAATGTGGACAGCCTGTATACAGTAAGCTTATCAAACAGCGTATGCCATAATCAAAAGTTAAAGCGGTTTGGCAAAATTTTTAGGGAGTGACTGATTTTTGGGTGGGGATGTTTTTGAAAATTGTCTCAAAACATAGGACAAAGAAAATGTTTACCTTGTGTGGCAAAGTTGACAGCTAGAAGCGTACTCAGGACCTTGCCAAAGTTCTCTCCAGTGTATAACCACTCTGGTTCAAAGCCCTGGATGGAAACACATCATAGAAGACTGAGTCAGACCAAAACGCTTAAAATATGTTAATATAAACTGGAAGTCATCGAGTGTAGAACTGAAAATAGTCTTTTTCACACAGTTCTGGTGCTTACAAAGTACTTAGACAGCTTAAAAATTTAGTATTTCTTGTAACACATGACACAGACGCACAATAAAACAGACAGTAAGGGATTTAAATAGACCCTCAACAGGACAGACAAAAACTGACATGTTGAGCATGACCCATATTTTGGGATAAAACTGAGTCAAGCTCATTTGCGATTCACTTTCCACTTGGCTGCACACCTAGATGCTCACACACTCACACTGCTTTCTTATTCAGTCTCAGACAGCTATCTGCTTTCCTCTGCTGGATGAAGTTTCACATTTTAAATAAAACATCTTAAATATAGAGTTTGAGTAGTACAACGTGGATGAGCCGTGTAGAGCTTCATTCTGAGTTGTGATTGGTGCTAGTTCTAAGAGGATCGGATAACTTGATTTTAATTGAACAAAAATAAGACAAAACTGTTTATAGGTTATTATTTCCAATTAGTTGTCTTAAAAGAAAATAAATGTTGAAAAACTATTACTTCAGTAAATCAAAACAAAATAAATATTTTTGTCAATGTTGTGTTTGGAGTAGCTGAGCGATACTATTCACGTGTGACTCTAAATGATAAAAAGGAGTTTATTAAAACAAAAAGTAAATACAACTTTTCATGCTGTTCATAACAGAGTGAAAAAATACAGGCTCAGAACAGTAATTGGTGCTTCCTCTTTGTTTATCCCAGAGCAGAAGTGAAAGCAGTATAACTGCTTTCTTTTGTGAAGTCACAGGACAAACAGGCACTATATGCCATGGCAAAAAAAAAAAGTAATTCCATAATCACTGAGGGAAAGGCAAGGTTTGCTGCAGCCACACATCCTCTAAGGCTGACACATTTGACAGAGTCCTAGAAAACTTCTGCCAATGACTACTGACTGGTCACAGAAGGTCTAATTATGGGCTGAAGCAGAGTTAGTGGATAAAAACAGAGAAGACCTCACAGACATAACAAGCCAGCTGGGCAGAACTACACAACCACTAAAGTGAGCCAGGCTTGCTGACTCAATTAGCTGTTAAAAAACCAAGTCATGCGTTTCAAAGCCAGAAGATTATTTATAACATTGGAAAAGACATTAATGTCCACTGTGGCTGTGGCAGTCACAAAGAGAAACTCCCAACATCTGCAAATAATTTGTCCCTTTTTACTGTAAGGATATCTTTTTAGGCATTCCAGGCCAGTAAAAAAAAAAAAAAAAAAACATGGCGAATTCATTTGCATATCAAAATAAAAGAGTAAAGCAATTTACACGGAAGTAAAAATTTAATCTTACATAATGTCATGAGAATCAACAGTATCCTTCCTTTTTTAGTTTATGTGGATAAATGACTTCATGTTTGAATGTGACCCCACTCCAACCTTATCCACATGGACATGTGAGGACAGCATATGTCAACATACAACATGCCAAGCAGGAAGAGTGATCAAATCACATTTAAAGAAAAAAAAACACACTTCTCGACACTAAAAAAAAAAGAACATTAAGTCAGCTTACCTCTACTTTCAAAGTCGAACATCCTCTTAAAAACTCCTTGATGTTGGAAATGCAGTCGGCTTCAGTTCTGGGATCCTGACAGTACTGTTAAAACGACGAAATGAACATATAAACATAGTACTGCACACCAGCTTAGTCCAAAGCTGCCACACATTAACACAGTCAAGGTTTAATTTTTAGTCCAATGTTCTGAAGTAACTACACAGTAGCAACCGGAGAACGGTAATCCCACAATTTAAAATATAACTTGACTAAGAGCGCGTCTCCTTCATGCAGTCTGAACCATTAATACCACACAAACTAAGAAGCCATATTTAACAGAAACATCCGCTCAATCAGTTACCCTTCAAAATAAAAGCCCAAGTTGTGCCGTTGACGAACACACGCTAGTGTTCAAAAGTTAAAAGGAAGGACAAGTGTTTCTCTTTGATCTAAACAGAACCATTTTAAAGTAAATTGTGCGCGGCTGTAAACGTAAAACTAGTTGAAAAAGTAAAGCCCTGTAACAAGACAGCAGAAACTTCCGGTTGCTGTGTATCGAAGGGGGAGGTCGCACCGGGAAAAACAGCCGTTCAAGAGGAAGTGACGACCTAAATTTGCAACTGTTATTGTCAACTTTGTTAGCACTGATCTTGAAGAAATGCATATGGCGCATTAAAATGGTTCAATAAACGTAGGGCTCGTGAAATCTTTTGTTCAAGCCCTTCAACACGTGAAGTGGGTCACACAGTTCGACGATTTGGGCTGTTTTGGTTGGTTGTTCACGCACTGACCCACTCTGATCAAGAATGCGGAACATTTCTTATCGCTTCACAGGAAACCACTTACTGAAAGCTCTTCTATAAGCCGTCAGAAAACACGGAACTGCTGCATTTACTTGCAGTACATGTGTTAAAGTGTCGACCGTTAAAACTCAACGGCTTGAAAACAGAAAACCAAGCAGCAGGAAGTTGATCATGTCGGCATATCACTTTCATCCAACCCCTCCCTTTTCACAGAGAACTCGATAATTTGCTACTTGTTTACCTAAGAAATTGATTCCATCTCACCTTGGGAGTGAAACCAGGTATGAACCGCTCCGAGAGCTTGCACAGGACGACCCCATCCTTCAGCGATGTTTTCAAAAACTCCTCCGGGTCCGCTATGTTCTTCTTGGGCGAGCTGAGCACTCCTGACGAGATCAACCACGTTACCGTTTGCTCCTCGGGATTCATAGCTCCACAAATTGATCATTGCCTAAGTCCGCATTGGTAAAAAATAAAAGTGGCGGCCTGTTCCGTATCAATATGCGAATCACATCCGCACTTCTGCAAGTTAAAAAAAAGAGGCGGTAGTAGGGGGGACGGCGCAGTTACAACATGCAGAACTGATGATCACCCCTACTGGCAAAAAGGCACCTCAACAGTAGACGGGGTTCTTTACTCTCCCCTGCAAAGCAACACACGCTGCAAGAAGGCAAGTTGCCTCATCTTGTATTACAAGTAGAAAATCAGCAAGGCTCAGAAAGCAGTTAGGCAATAGATGGTTGACATGCACCAGCATATTCTGCACAAAAGACAAGCCGAGCATATCGACAGTGAATGATCACTCATATTAAGTTGCATTGAAAGTTGTTTATTTTCAATCTATAAATAAAACTAAATATTTTACATTTTATCATCTGAAGTTGTGTTGTGTTGGAAACAGGTCCAGGAGAGAAACCCAGATGTCCCTCTCCAGTTTCATCTGGGGGACCCCAAGGTGTTCCCAATCCAGAGAAAATACATAATCTCTTCGGCGAATTCTAGGTCTGCCCTGGGGCCTCTTCCCAGACATGCTGGAAAAACCTGTAAACAGAGGCACTCTAACTAGATGTCTGAACGACCTTAACTGACTCCTTTTGATGTGAATGAGCAGCAACTCCAAGCACCCCCCAAAGGACTGAGCTCCTATCTCCAAGGCTGAGCCAGAACACCCTATATAATGGAAGCTCAGGTTTTGTATCTGAGATTTTGTTCTTTCAGTCATGAGCCATACTTCATGATAGGTGAGGGAGGGTACATTTAAATTAATAGATCTAGAACTTTGCCTTCCGACTCAACCATTTCTTTACATTTGACGCAAATAATCCCCCCTCCCCCACCTTATGATCATCTAACAGATTCAAATGCAAATCCCTAAAAAAAATTAAAGGGTTTCACAAGACAATGAAATTACCAAATCTCCTACAATACCTTTAGGGCCTGCAGGCGATAACCGCATTCTTGTTTCATGACAACATTAAAAGGAATGAAACAACAATTTCGAAAGACTACTGAAAACACAAGTAGCTGCTGTTTCAAGTGAATCCTGTCTTCTTTCCACTTTCAACAAGTTGCTCCAGTCAAAATGATTCACGTCTGTAGGGGGAGTTGGTCACTGCACCTGGAAGGCAACAAGAAAAAACACCTATTACATATGATGCAATTTTAAATCACAGACCATATGCCTGAGCAGGTCATAAATAATTACAAAAATAGCCTTTTAGTCCATAAAGAAATTCATTTTGCCCACAATCTTTTAAGCCAGTGTTTTAAACTAACCTCAACTTATAAGGAGTGAATTAAACTCAAAAGGATAAGATGTTGTGGTACATCCAATCCTTACTTTCTGATAATTTTTCTAAAAACTGCACAAGCAAACTAACGAGGTTGACCTCACCATTTAATGCTTAAGATGTGGTGCAGATATTTTAGGCTTTTTAAGCTTAAAAAAAAAAAAAAAGGGGGGGGACCACATGAAACCTGCACGATTACTAGGGCTGCATAATATATCGAAAATGTATTGTCACTGCGATAACCTGTGAAATAGGCATATTACAAAAAACTGCAATAAATGGTTGGCTCAAAAGTTTGTATTTATGAGTTTTGTCACTCAGATTGAGGCTGCCTTGAAGTATATCACCAATCAAATTGAGCCTCTCACGTATTTGACCAATACATAGTTCTCATGTGACGCAATATGTCCGGGTATTGCCGGCCAAAACCGCCATTTTTGAAGGCGGAAGTCGCATTAGATATGGCTGAGTGCGTTGGATTATCAAGGAGAATTTTTTTTACTCTTATTTTTAATCTCTCTTTTTTTTTTTTTTGCAAAGCTGGCAATGTCATGTCGGGTGAATGGATGTTACAAAAGTGTAGATGGTTCTGCAAAACGCAGCTCT
>JARVJO010000269.1:9649707-9661356 GCA_031762555.1 Cynodonichthys magdalenae
GATATCTGTGGCTGTGATGACTCTGAAATGGGCGGGACAGAAGCGGAAGGAGGTTCTTACAGAGACCAATTTCAAGGCGTTTAGAAACGGATATGATGAGAAGTCAAGTTTATTTTCTATATAAACAGCATTTTAATAACAACTAAGAGGTGACATAGTTACTTTATTATGGTATAGAATTTAAATATATGCCTGAGAAACACATAATATTGCACCTTTAAAACATGTTTGGTTTAACTTTGGGGTCTAATCACAGTTACTTAGTCTAGTTGAATCAGGTCCGAACACGTCTATGGGCTTGAGCCAGATTTTTTTAAACTCTGTGTAGTGGCCCTTTTAAATTAGACTCACTATAAAGGTTTATCAGTTGTAGATATACATTCTGTGATTACTTACTGTTTTAAAAAAAAACAAAAAAAACTGATGTACAAGAACTAAAACTACGGGTATATCAAAATCTAACCAAAGTTTGGACATTTCAAGTAAATGCCGTCATTGGCTGGACATACCTCGGCTGATCCACTGGGGTTGAATTGGTCCAACAACTTCAGAACATAATTCGGGTACATTACACGGGCCATTGTCTGTGAGCGTTGTTTATCCTGAAATGAAAATTACAATTAACCCATTGCCATTTTTCTAATTATGTATTGCTAAAGTGTGTGAGATAGTGTCATCCTCAATCCAACTTCAAGTTCTCTTCAGTCATCTTGTCCAGTTTGCTTGTTAGGTTGATGACATTTCTCCGGAAGGCTCCAGTATTTCCATTGGCATGCTTGTAGAACAACTTTCAGTACTGAGAAATTAGTTCATAATTTGTTTCCTAGTTTGCTGTTAAATTTTTTTAAGTTATGCCAATATTTTCATTGAAGCTGTACGACTTGCAAAGCCAATGGTATATTTGAAGGACACCAATTGTGTTGCTCATAAAAGGAAGCTTCTTCATTGGTTGTTTCTGTGATTAAAAAATTAGCTAATAAAACTCGAATTATAGTGACAAGGGCTTATTTCAGTTGAACTCCTTTTTTGCTTTGTTCCTTGAGGTAAAAATTGTCTTTTGACTGAAGATTTCAATACAGGATAATGAGAAACTCGTGTACAGATGAGAAAAAGAGGTTTGCTTTGCTTACCAGCTGTTGACTATCAGTTGAGTTGCTTTTGGTTGTTTCCATTGGTTTTGTCGTTGCATGCCATCAAATTGCTTTACAGTGTTGTATCCATTTCCAAGGGAACTACATTGGAACATTTTGACAGTAACATTTTCCCAATCTTGCAAACAGCAGAGTCCAGTTGGTAGCACATTTGGTCATGAATTCATTCCACTCCAACAGAGCATAAACAGACTCACCTATGCATTGTAAGACTTTGTAAAAGTTGGCTGTTGTAGCTTTGCTTTGTTGTTGGTGGTCTTGAGTTGAAAAATCGAGGAGCAGATGTCAAGGTTCAACTAAAAGCTTTATTAGAGTATGAAAGCCAATACCTATAGGGTATTGCAGTTTCCAAAAGCACTGAATTTACAAAAAACACTTTGCTACTGTACTGTGACATGAGCAAAAAAATAAAAATACTAAAAGAAACATAAACGTGTACACATAAAAAAACTGGGAAAGTCAAGATACAAAGCTAAGCTTCCTACTCCACAGAGTTAGACATGCCTACTTTATGTTGACAGATTTTTCCAAAACATGTGTTAAGGGTGCACGAACACCTATGTTGGCTTTATGTGACTTCCAAGTCCATTTCAGTATCTGTTGCGAGCCATTCCCCTATCAGCTCGATTGCCACCACGGCCACCGCGTGGCCCTCCACGACTTGAGCCGTATGAGTCACGAGGAGGGTAGCCTCTCTCAACAGGGGGAGCAGGGCCCCTTTCCTGCCTGCCCATTCGCTCACCACGGCTAGGTGGATATGGGTCACTCCGACTGCTGGGGTAACTGTCACGACTGCCATAGCCATCCCGGGAGCTGCTGCCATAGTCATCATAACGACTGCTTCCACCACCTCCACCATAGGATGGTGGGGGGCCCCGTGAAGGAGGGGCGCTGCGAGAGTTACCTGCAGGGTCAATGGTTCAGGTAATTGGAAAGATTCAATTTACACATTTTATTGCACTGTCAAGTGCTCATGTTTTGCCAATAGAATTTACTGAGAAAATTTAATTAGATTACTTTTTGATATTTCACCAATTCAAGACTTAAATTTAACATGAATATTTTTGTTGATACAGAAAATAAGTAGGTATTTACCACTTTTCTGCATGCCATTTATTTGTGTAACCATTTTCCTTTTATGGCTCCAAGTGCTGAGAAAGATGAGGTTTTCAGACTTGTCTTGATTTTTTTTTGAGGGTTACTTCTTGAGGGACTGCTTAGTTAGGCAACACATAACGGATACTTCCAAAGATTTGGGGATTCCATTTGGCGACATACTTTTGGAGGAACGCAAGTTGTTCTGTTACTTTTGAATCACATTCCCAGGTATTTTATTGATTGAAATAACAACTGAATATGTAATAGACTGACTCAATGTTTGGATTTGGTTTTGTTTGCAGAGGAGATGCCAATGGTATAACATTCCAAATACAGTAAAACTACGGACACTGGACAGTTGATCAGGGAAAGAATGTTGCTTTTTTTCTCTAAGGATGCAAAACACTGGAGTTTCCTGTGACTGGACATAGTGGAGGTGAGTGCCATGATTTGGTTTGGCATTTGCGCGGCTCTTTGTTGTGTTTCTGATAATTAGTTATTACTCCAAAAGAGGTGTATCTTACCGTAACCATCATATGAATCTCGGTAGGAGCCACCACTTGGACGATCCATATAGCCTCTGGGTTCTCGGCCACTTCCATAACTATCACGGTCACTATAAACACATGCAGCTGTAATTGATGATCAGATAATTTTATTGCATCAGATGTTAAATGTGTAGCTATTTACACCCATACCTGTATCCTCTTGACATTGAGCCATAGTCATCACGGGAGCTGGAATTGGAATAGTCCCTGTACGAGTAGTCTCTGGGAGGAGGTCCGTAGTCCCTTGAATCTCTGGAATTGTAATCCCGACTTGAATAGCTGAAACACATTGCACAGTGAGCTGCTCTGATCATATATTGCTAATAAAAAAGGGGTTTTAGTTGTTTGAGCAATTGAATTGAAACTGATAAAAGCAAGTTCAGTTTTATTATTTTTACCTAAAATGTTAAAAATGTAGATGCGTTTACTTTTAGACTGCAAATAAAACTTGGCCTATTTCAGATTGAAAGTAGGGGAGATAATTTCTAGTTCATCTAATGAGTGCATGTTTTCCAAATGCTTAAATGTCAATCAAGTTTCTTTATCCCCATTTATTGGGTATAATAAATTATTTATTGAAGTAATGCCTAAAAAGATTTTTAAAGTTTGGCAATTGCTTTTAATTTGGCTCTTTATCCACACGTTTGTGCTGATGGTATATTTAAAGATCTACAGAAAACAAAAGTATTTCATACTTGTCTCTAGGGTTGTAATGGTCATCTCTCGGTGATGAGTAATCATCCCTCCTGGACATCATTGAGTCTCTGCGAGGTGGGGGTGGACCATATGGATCTCTGTCTCTTGACATTGGTGCTAGAATAAGTAATAAATTAGGAGGTTAGGTACTAAAAGGACAAATAAAGCTCTTACAAGTAGTTGCATCAAATTTACAAGCTACCACTGCCACATAGAAAATAAAAAAAAACATATTACAGTGAACAATACTTACGTCTGCTCATAGGACCAGATGGGGCCGGTCTCTTTAGTGGGGGACCTCCATTACGAACTGGGGGACCACGTTTCAATGGTGGGGGGCCTCTGGATGACATCCCTTTATAGAAGGGTTCCTCAGATCCTGAATCATAGTAGTCTTGACAGACAGACAATGCAGTTTATAGCTTGTTGATTTTACATAAACTATTACAAAAAGATTCTGAAAAAATGTATATACATAATATTATATATTAAGCACCATATTCTTTAAAGTTTTTATTAACTAGGGATGCACGATATATCGGCATTAATATCGGTATCGGCCAATATTGGTCATTTTTTAGAATATCAGTATCGGGCCGATATGTAAAACTGGGCAGATATTAACATCCGATATGGATTTCCCACTTTTTAGCTTTATGTTTCTGTTTTGGGAGGCGAAATGGTTGGTTGAGCGGTATCTGTTTGATCATGATAGTGATACTGATGCTGCATGGCCAGGAATAACTGAAGTAGGAGCCATGTCAGAGGTCTGGTTGTTTATTTACAATATCAAAAAAAGACCCAAGTGTGTTTGTGCGTGTATGTATAATATAATTTGTGTGTTTGTGTAATATCGGTAAATATTGGTTATCGGCCATAACAGCAATAATTATATCGGATATCGATATCGGCTGAAATTTTCATATTGGTGCATCCCTATTATTAACTGATATAGTTGAAACGGTTACCTCTGGATGGGGGACCCCTCATGCCTCCCCTAGAACCACGAGGTCCTCTGGGTGGACCACGACTGCGGGAGTGCATTGGAGGGCCTCGTCTGCCAGAACTCTCAAACTGAGGCTTTGTGGCTTGCTCCACTTTGATAGACTTGCCGTCTAGAGACTGATTAAAAAGTTACAATGTTAAGGTGATTTTATGGCAATGTTTAAAAAAAAAGAAGAATGAGGCTAAAAAAAGTTTACCTTTCCATTCATTTCACGTGCTGCATCTTTTGCATCAGCAGGACTTTCAAAGGTAACAAATGCAAAGCCTCTAGATTTACTTGTTTCACGATCCTTCATCAGAAGAACTGAAATATGGAAATAGGAGTTGTAAACAGGGTGCACACTTGTTTTTCAAACAAATGCACTTTGCAAAGACAAACAAAAATTGGATCACTTCCTTCAATACAAACTGGTTTAGTTTCACTTTTAATGCACCAGTTTAACAACCTGATAAAAGAGAGTATCTGTAGGTTTTAGCAAGTCAAATTTATAACTTTTATAGACTTTTTTTTAATACCACCTTGAATGAAATTTAAGACCGAAAATAAAGCGATGGTTTGGGGATTCTGCTGTATTACAACCAAGCACATTTGTTTCACTTAATAAAAAAGCATTAAATATAAAAATATCCAGTGCTATCTGGTTAAATTAGCTGTATTTTACAAGTGTAGTTATTTGGTTGGACAAGACCAAAAAAAATCAAGTCTACCAAATACATTCATGGCATAAAACTTAATTGTGTCCAGTTTTGCCTTAACCCTTTAACTGCCTGGACAAGTGTCAATCGTTTGGTTGACCAGACAGTTAAAGGGTTAAGGTCTTAATTTTAGATATGTGAATTTAAGACTTTTTAAGGACCCACAGAGACCCTGTAGATTCTTTAGTAACAAAAAATATATCAATTTAGGGCATAAAAAACTTGAAACAATTATAAATAGAAAGGACGGGGGTAGTTTGTGCTGAGTTTGTGTAGGTCTTTGCAAACTTGAAGTTTATATTAAATAACCTATTAATAATTCCTAACAACGAAAATGAACCTAAGTTAAAGAAAAGTAGACAAAAAGCTACAAATAAACCATACTATTAGACAAAATCTGAGAGCTGGAAAGACATCATGCTTTTATTTCCTTTTTTGAAGCCATGCTGTGTTACAAACTTAGCACGTTTTAAAAGCGTGGTATAAAATACGTTTTTCACGGTAAGTGTAGAATCCATTCTCACCTTCAACAATCCTGCCGTATTTGTTAAAGTATTGCTCCAAGGCCTTCTCGGTGGTCTCAGTGTTCAACCCGCCGATAAAAAGCTTCCCTGGTCGGTCTGCTTCGGCCATTGTCTACAAAACGGTCCGCCTGAAAAGGTAAACTTCATATAAAAGACTGCAAAAGAAGGTGAACTTCATATAAAAGACTGAACACTGGTTAGAACAAACGAGTAACTATTATAATTTATGTTATCTGTTTATATACCTTACTCACTGCGAAAGTCTTAAATTAAGTGTTAAATACGTAAAATGGCGATTTTTCGCGCCAATCACTGGTTTTAGCGAAACGATAGCAAACGGCTCCACGAGAAGACAATCCTGAACAAGAACTAACCCGTTATTTTTAAAACGTA
The DNA here is from genome assembly GCA_031762555.1 of Cynodonichthys magdalenae. Classification (NCBI taxonomy): domain Eukaryota; kingdom Metazoa; phylum Chordata; class Actinopteri; order Cyprinodontiformes; family Rivulidae; genus Cynodonichthys; species Cynodonichthys magdalenae. Next base: position 9,655,819 of record JARVJO010000269.1, read on the forward strand.
TAAAATAATGCCACTTCCACTTAGGTCAATCGTGCATTCATGCATGTGAGTAGCTAAGCTAACCACTACCAACCAGACCTCCACACGTCGTTGGTCCGTTTTTTTCAGAACCTACGACAAACGGCTGTTCTTTTTCCGGTGGTACTGCAGCTGTACAAGCAGGAAAGCATGTTACTGCCATCTGTTGGTCTTCAAATGTAATCTTTCTTTCAATAAATGTGTTATTTACAGAGCTGTTGAAACTCCTCAAATGAATAAAGTGTTGTAAAGTGCAATACAATAAAACAAGTAAACATTCACCTAACATGTTTGGATAGAATTTCTTTCCACTTTTTTGGGATATTTTAATTTATGGCTTCTGTGATGAGTCTTTCATGATTGTTTTTACAAATTCACAGCCGATTTGAGGGGAAAATGCTTTCAGCCAACCTTAAAAGTTGTGTTGAGTTGTTTCACACCACATCTTTTTAAAAAGGACCTGTATCTGCTCGTTCCATATCTGACTAAAAAGACCTTCAGTCTCATTACTGATTAGATAGTTAACGTGTAAAATCTGTTGGAAAGTTTCAAATTCCGTGAATTTGAAAATGTTTAAGGGTTTAGTCCTGTTGACTGAAAAAAAAATCTTTCCTTATTTTTCTTAATGAAATATGTCTACCAGCTTTTCCGGCAGTTTAAAAAACTAATGGCTTTTCACTTTGACTTTTGAATTGAGACAGGAAATGTAGTTTCCAGACAAGTTGTAAGCATTTCAAGAGTTGAATTTGGCGACTAAAACAAATTGAAAAACGTGTCAGTTAGAGTGTTGCTGGTTACGTCATCTGTCATTCATAGTAAATCCAGAGTATTATTTTCAGAAACTGTTCTCTCCTAAATACAGGAAGGTGTTGCGGGCAGCCACGTTAGTTCCACGGTGTCAAAAAATGACTCCTAATTAATTACCTGTCAAAATAAAACTACTTGCTATGTGTACATACAATCTGAAGATACAATCTTTGATTCTTAATAGTTCTCACGATATAAATGTATAAATATTAACGTACAAATCACATTGCGATTCCATTTAAACAAGCAAAAAGTAAAACAATTCGAAATGCATAGTATAACACTAGTTGATAGCTTTTATTTTGAAAGTAATAGTTTGTTTTCCGTTACAAACCCTGTGATTTCCGCATAACTTGATTGAGGTATACGTCACCGATGCTACCGACCAGGCAGGCAGGCAGCGAACGAAGTATCTGGCTTTAGAGTAGCAAGACAACGCTTAACTAACTCCACAAAGCTGGAACACAACTGTTTCCACTAGAAGAAGAAACATTTTACAGTTTAGAAGTGCACACAATCTCCGGACTAACATGAAGAGACGTATATCAGTTGGTTTTTTGCTGGTCGTTTATTTCTGTTCGAGCTTGGCTTTTTATCTTCCGGGTTTAGCCCCTGTGAGTTTTTGTGAAGAGAAAGGTCCAGACGATTGCCAGGTATGTTTAAATCGAAACATACACAATTATGAACAATAGTAGCAAGTTTATTTTAGGGAAACGTTGAACTAATAGTTTTATTTTTTAACCGTGTTGCTACAGTATAGTTGCTAGCTTGTTGCCCCTAGGCCTCGGCGCTACCTTGAACCGGGGCAGATTATTATTCGAATCAATACACTGAAAACAGTTGTTTGTCCTCGCCGTTGTTAAGAGTAACTATATATTTTTAAATAATTAAATGTATTTTTTGTCTTGAATACCTGCTTTGAGGTTTAATACGTCAATCCATATTTGACAACAGACGACGTATGCTTAGCTGACACTTAGCCCTGACTCTCTGTTGATGATGATCTCCATGACAGTTGATCATCAATCCTCTGACTATATCAAGTTTTTCGTCGTTTTTGTTTGTTGATGAAATTCATAATGACTGTTCAGGTTCTCCTCACTCAAATTGAAATTGTTTGTAATTGTCCCATCCGGGTCGTGAGACATTTTAATAAACTTTTAATGTTCATCTTGTTTACAGACTGACATTCAGCTGTTTGTTAATCGGTTGGACTCGGTGGAGTCTGTTCTGCCGTATGAGTATGACGTGTAAGTTATAGTTTTGTTTCCCTTTTTAATAACATTTGACCGGAATATGCACATTCTGGTTTATTTTTCTTTATATGTGCATGACAATCTGTATTTTTGTTCAAGGTTTGACTTTTGCAAGGATGAGAGAGAGAAGAGGCCCTCTGAGAACCTGGGACAAGTACTGTTTGGTGAGCGAATTGAGTCTTCTCCATACAAGGTAAATTGTCTGTTCGCTAATGTGGAATGACCTGTTCTTTGTTTTCTACCATTCAAGTTTGTTTAATTCTCCAATCATTCACTTTCTTTACAGTTCCATTTTAAAAAAAATGATTGTAAGGCAGTGTGCACAAAAACTTACAAGAAAGACAGCAAGCTGGAGGCTGCCAAATTGGACTTTCTGAAGATGGGAATGCAGCTGAACTATCAACATCACTGGTTTGTAGCTGTGTTCACTGCAGTCTGATTCTTTCCAGTTAGATTTCTGAAGTATTAAGTAAAAAAAAAAGAAATAAAAAAGCTCATAAAATGATTCGTTGAGTCTAATCAAAAATATGTTTTTTTTTTCTAGGATCATTGACAACATGCCAGTGACATGGTGCTATGATGTTGAAGATAATCAAAAGTACTGCAACCCTGGTTTTCCCATTGGCTGCCTTGTTGCATCTGATGGTAGAGCAAAAGATGCTTGTGTAATAAATGTGAGTTTTATTGAAGTTTAATTCTCCTTAAATGGTTTTTAGCCTGTAAATGTTTGTTTCCTGTGTCACATATACTTTATGTCAGCAAGACTAAATTTTATTTTAAAATAGTTCCTTTACCATTGACTGATATGTTTGAAAGGGTATTTAGATTTTATTGTAATGAGTTGACTTGTTCTTCTTGAACAGCTAGTAATACCTGAGTAGAGTGACAATACATTCTTGCATCACAGGAATTAAGGAAGAAAAAGAAAGAATGGGTGTATTTTAGTCATGTTTTTTTAACACTTTCTAAACATTGATGCATTTTTTTATTATCAGATTATCACAGTGATGAACTTGTAATAATTTTGTTATGGACCTTGAATATTCTTTTAGTTCATCTTAGGATATCAAGTGTCCTGTTTTGTTGGCAGGGTTATCTTAAGATGTCTAGTTTTGTAATCATTCTTTTTAAGCAGTGGTGAATCATACCAGTCACCATTGGACCTTCTTTACTCAAACCTCAAACAAGTTCAACTTGCTTTTTCAGTCATTCATGTACAATACAGGCTTAGGAAGAAAGTGGGGAAGTTCAGACAGAAAATGCAACACTTAAATATTATTACTGCAGCTAGAACAGACTAAAAAATGTGTTGCACTTTGATGTTTAGTTGAAAATTTAATTTGTTCTTTTGTCCTTTTTCAATATTTTTTTTCAATTTATTTTTTAGTTGCTAAAAGTTTACATAATGATTGTTGTTCTTAGATGCTAAACTTTTCAGCATTTTTTTTCTCTTGCACTTTTTTTTTTTTTTTTGCAGTTTGTTTTAAAATGTTAAAATTCTCAAAACATTTTTAAATTACCAAACACCAGTCACAGTTGATAACCTGAAAACATCCATCAAATCATTGTTTTTTTTTTTATGACAATTTTTTTTTGTTGACTGGTCGTCTTGTTAAAATTTCACAAAAAAAATTGTTGTTACCATTTTTACTAGTGTTGAAAGGTTGTTAATTGGCATTAGTTACTCTTGTACAAAACTGGCCTGTAGGTCAACTTGAGTATCTTGGAGCTATGGAAATCTCCTCAAAAAATGTCCAGATAATATGCTCTTCCTTTGTGTAATGGTCTGAGGGTTCTAACAAGGAAGCAGAATATGTTGTGTGAAGGAAATTCTGCCTGGAGGCAAGTTGTTCTTTGAACAGAAACAGAGAAACAGGCTGGTATAACATGATTATTATAAGTTATTTTACATTTGATGTTAAAATCCAGTGAAATACAAATTCAGTATTTCTAATAAATGTGAATCTCAAAGAAATGCACATTAATCAGCTTCTTATTTTTGTTTTTCAGTCTGAGTTTAACAAGAAAAGCACATTTTATGTCTTCAACCATGTTGACATAAAGATCACTTACCACAGTGGAACATCAGAAGGTTGGAGTGGTGCTCGTCTGGTTGCTGCCACCCTCGAACCAAAGAGGTAAATTTTGGTTGGTTAGGTGCACGTTTCAGTCTAATGATATGAATATGATGTGAAAGTAATGGAGTTTGTTCACAACAGCATCAAACATAACGATGAGAACAAACCAACTTGTGATGGAGGTAGCCCGATGGAGGTCCCAGCGGATTTTACTGATGACGTTAAAATAACTTACTCCTACTCTGTCACTTTTGAGGTAAGCTTCCAAATTATGTTATTCATTTATTTATTTCAAATAGGTTATAACAGCCTTATAACACAAAGTGTTTAAGGAGAAAAAAGATAATACACACAGACAGGCTCAAAAGTAGAAACTAAATATAATAATAATATAACAAAAAATATTGTGCACAAATCAGTAACTGAGTAAATAAACATGCAGCTCTTTATCTGTTTGAAAAGGAGATGAAGTATAAACTTATTTAATCCTACATGTGCTGCCACATGTAATCAACATGTGGTTGTTTTTTTGTATTTGTGAGCAGTAGGGAAGAAAATGGTTATTTGTATGTCTTTTGCATGATTTTTTTAACATTTCTTTCCAGGAAAACAATACCATCAAGTGGGCCTCTAGGTGGGACTATATCCTGGTCTCAATGCCTCACACCAACATCCAGTGGTTTAGGTCTGAAAATATTCAGTTGTTTTTTACCAATGAAATGTTTACTCTACAACACTCATGTTTGTTTATTAAAGCTAAAGTTGGCTTTGTGTTTTTCCAGCATAATGAATTCTTTGGTCATTGTGCTCTTCTTGTCCGGGATGGTTGCCATGATAATGCTGAGAACTCTCCACAAGGACATTGCCAGATACAACCAAGTGGATCAGGTAGACGCATCGTTTAACGCTCTGATTCTTATATGTGGATAAAAGAATGCCAGTGTTAATCTAAGTAACAGTATTAAATTTACTAAAAAAAAATACTTTAACTATATTTGGTGCACAACAGGAATTTATTTGCAAATTGCAATTTAATGAGTCATTGCAACAATATCTAAACCAGCAGCTGTATAGTTATTTGGAGAGCTGAGATGTCATTTTGCTAAATGCATTTTATGTCTTTTCACCACTAGATATACAAACTTTCTGTAGGTAAACTATAAAACACTCAACAGTATTTTGAATGTCTCAAATGGAAATGTGACAAACTAGGAAGCATAAAGTACTTCTATGAAATTCAGGCCTCAAGACTGACTTTTTCTTCTCTTGGCACATGTGCACCTAAATGCAAAACTGTAGCAATATAAAACATTAACTTTACTGCTACTATTATTTTCAAACATTTAGTTTTCATTTTCCTGTAACCCCCCCCCCCCCCC
>JARVJO010000269.1:9679526-9704715 GCA_031762555.1 Cynodonichthys magdalenae
CTAACTAACTAACTAACTAACTAACTAACTAACTAACTAACTAACTAACTAACTAACTAACTAACTAACTAACTAAGGCAGGGGTGACATGCATTAATTCAAAGAATGCTTATTGCACGCCACCTTTAGAGCCAAGATTTTATACGGAGATTGATTTTTGTTGAGTATTGACACGTTCTTTCTATAACAGTAATAACTGTAAAATTGGCTATATTATAACAGTATTTTTGTGTTATCCAAAGTCAGTTGGCAGTGGCATTTTGAATCGTGTTGACTCCAAAACTTATTCAGTGGATTTAATGATTTCATTCTGCAAGGTTTAAAGATAAAGGAAGCTTCAGTTCTGATCTCAGGTAAAATTCAGGTTAAATTTAATAAAATGCTCTTCAAATTGCTGAGAAATGCAGAGTTTTGAGTATACTTTTTTAAATACATTTTTCCAGGGGAGTATAACCCTGCAGCCCCCTAGAACTGCTTCACTCCACAGCTGCTCGTTAACATGAACAGGTGTCCCTTCTTGCTGTCAGGATATGTTGGCAGGTATGAGGGAGACTTTTAAAATAACTATTATGTTAATCATTTTAATTGGTTTCTAAAGATAAAAAATAAGATCAAAGATAAAAGCATTTAATTTGGTATGTTAATGTAGGTAAATTGGCAGTAAGATTTAGAAAGTTGCAGAAAGGGGCCGACCCTGGCTGGTGGCAAAAGAATGCCAAAAATGGAACAAGATACCTTCATGAGCTGCTGGAATACATTACATTTGGTTTGTGAATAGATTGAAAAATATAAAATTCCAAGTCCAGATAACAACGTCCTCCTCCTGCACATGGTTCATTGTTTACTTCCACAATTTGTTTATTCTTCATTTATATTTAACCAGGAAAATCCCATTGAGATCACAAATCTTTTTTGCAAGGGAGACCTGCCCCTGAAAGCAGCTTAACATGCATAGTTTTGAAACCAGAGTACCACGGAAAGATCCATGCAAACATGAGGAGAACATACAAACTCCACACAGAAAGACCCAGGGTCTGAACCAGGGCTTGAATCCAGAAACCTCTTGCTGTGAGGCAACACTACTAACCAGTAACCAGTCGTGCTCAGCAGCTGAGATGAGTTGTGGTGCACAACAAAGATCAGTCCAAGTGACCCTTTTGTTCCCAATTTACATGAAACATAAGAAAAAAGAGTCATATTTGATTTAAATCTCAGTTCTGATGCTTAAATCAGCCATAATCTTCAGATTAGGACAAATTGTTGATTATTGTCTTGACAGTAACACTGTAATACTCTTTGTGCAGTCATGGTTTTCTGCATCAGTTGATCCAAAATAATCCTTTTAATAATCCAATAATGATCACACTTTACATTTCATATTGTGCAGTTCCCTAGAAAACGCAGTAAAGTCAAAAAATGCACATTATTTTATTGTTAATGACAAAAAAGAGCACAATTTATTTGCCAAAGCACCAGATGGTTTTTAACCTTGGTCACGGATAAAATAAATACATGAGTAAATCAGTTAATTGTTTATCCTTTGAGAAAACAAGAAAACGGATTATTCCTTCAACTCAGATCTAAAACTTAGCATTGATGATAAAATTAGACACCTAGTTTTGATCAGAAAACAAAACTTTAAAGCTCTTCTTTGAATGCTGGTGCACAATTTCATTGCGGTAAACACAAAAAATTGCGTTTCAGCCTTTGTGGATGGAGAGAGAGAAAAAGAGAGGCTTCATTAAGATGCGCAGAAAACAAAAGCAGTTCCTCATTGTGATATCCAATTAGTCTGTGGCTTACATGGCCTACTAATCAACACTAGTAATTAGCCATTTTATTTCAAGTCTGTGCTCCATCCAATCTATCAAAAAGCTCTTTGATGTGACTCTCGAACACCCCATGTTTTAGATTTAGACTGCAAATGAAATGCTGGTGCCACAAAGGGGTGTGGAGATGGTTCCCTGTTCTTTATGTTGAATGCCCTGCAGTTCAAAGGGAGACCCACTGGCCTTCTGTTTCATGGAATTACCACACAAGCTATATGCTATATGAATGCTCACGGTGGCTTTAAGTGCTAATGCCTCTGTTGTCTGACACTCAGTTCTCCACCTGTGCAGAAAGTCCTGCTGCTGTAAAATATATTGGCATGGCCGAAAATTTGCATTTTTAGCAAAAACAACACCACCAAAATAAAAGGCTGCTATGGCAGCAAAACAACAAATGAATTGAAATTGAGGCGTGACGACATGGAGAATAACTGGACATGATGTGAAACACACACAATGCTGGACTGAGGGAGGAATGAAACCTGAGGGATCCTGTTGTGTTCCAGCTGCAGCATAACCTGAAATTGTGAAGTCGGACTGACGTCAGATCTGAATTGAAAGAGTTCCAATTTCCAGCTTGTCAGAGCGTCAGAAAAAAGGTTTTCTGCTCTGACGGAATTATGCAACAATAACAACAGTGTTCTATGCAGCATTTTCTGTACAAATCACCTAATCATCACTATAAAGTACTACACCTATGACCGACTTAATGTAAACTGCTACTGGTGAAATGATGATGTCACGAGTGCTCGGGTACGGTCGTGTTGCACCAACTTGAAGTTATGACATTAAGGGGTGATGTTCCAGTTAATTGTTTTTGACTTGGAAGTCTGAAATTCTGACATCCAGGACCAACTGGAACGCAGCATTATGTAGACAGAGGCTGATGAGTAAAGTGGAAACACCTGGCATGATTAGGGACAGGTGAGAGTGGGCGGGGCAGGGGCTAAAAGAACAGAATGAATAAACAGAGCACAAAGAAATACAAAAAGCAAACAAAACAAACAAACAAAAAAACAAACAAACAAAAAAAAACAAGGACAAGAACCAAACGCAAGTATTTAAAAAAAAGAAAGAGAAAAACTTGACAACTTAAGGGGGAGTAAAACCTAACAATAAAAAAAGAAACTACTAAAAAATAATCAAAAAGACACAGATCCTGAAACACACTTTAAAAAAATTTAATAATCAATATTAGGAACAGAGCAAATGGAAGAACTCAGAGCTTTGTGTACACCAAATGATTTTTGTTGTTTTCACAGAAAATTACTTTTTTATTGTGTTCTCTGTTGAAGCGCCACACAGTCTGTTACTGTGGAGTTGTTGTTTTTTACAGTAAAATTGCTGTTTTCACAACAGTTATTTATAAGTACTGTATGTTACAAATGCATTATGGGAAAAAATTGGGCTGCTGTAAAACAAAATATTAATACAGTCTTCCATCTTAAAATGAATGACACTTTAGGATTCAAAATGAGTATTTTATTTTAGGGCTTTTTATTTCAATAATATATTTTTCTGTTATATTTGGCATTTATTCAGTCGTGCACTGCACATTGAGGTGTGTGGTTGTCTTACATTACTGTGTGAAACTTCACTCATCTCACTCCTCTGACTGCTGATAGGAGTTTTAGTTTTTCAAAAAGCACAACTTAATGCAATGTAATCAAAAATCAATCAAAAAGTTGTGTTTGTTGTGTGGAAATGCAAAAATTGCTGATTGTCCTGCATCACAAACAAGCTAATGCTCTGTAGTAAAAATCCCAAAATGCCTCCCTCTTTAACCCATCAGGTTGTGACTGCATCTCGTACAAGTTGAAATTTTCTCGTAGAAAGAAACAACACATGTAAACAACATCCAGAAACATCACCGCCCTCTCTGAGCTCATGCTTATTTAAGATGGACTGAGGCGAAGCATGTCTCAGTTCCCTGATTCTTGCCGAATGTTGATAGAAGAGGTGATGCAACATGGTGGTAAACATGCCCCATTCCAACTTTTCCCAAAACATGTTGATGGTGTTAAAAGCCAATCAGAAGTGAAACTCAGTCACTGAGGTGGCAACAAGAGTGTTTTCAAATGCAATGACTTCCCAGGATCAGTTAGTGTGTGTCCTGCTGTTCCTCAGTAAAACTTTAATAATCGACAATTTATATTCAAACATCAAAACTTTCTGTGTGGAAATTAAATACAGTAAAAATTATTATTTAACATGCTTCCCCCAAATAAAAGAGTTTTGAGTATTTGATTTTGTTAACATATATTCAGCTTTTCATTCAATAATGTGTGTATGTGTGTGTGTGTCAGTCAGTTTGTTACAAAAATATAAATTGTTGGATGGAACTTTTAGAGAGTAATCATGTAATCATGGAGGTGCACAGGGTTCAAAAGTAGCTGACAGCTGGTGAAATTCACGGTGTAAAATTTCATTTAGCTACATTTTCACCAGCTACATTTTTTGAAGCCCAATTTTACCGGGAAGTAGGAGTTTCCCACTTTCAAGTCATACATTTAACCTGGAATGGCCCTCCAGTGGGAATTCCCTGTTGGAAAGTGGGAGAGTTCAGAATTCAAGATGGCAGCTACTCCCCACAACTCAGCAGTGAGTAAAACTCTCGTACTTTTACTTGTATTTCTGTATTATTTATTTCACATTTAGTCATTAGTACTTTTCGTGTTTATAAGAGGATGTTTCTATGCAGGGAATACCACGTAGAGCTCAGTTACTGTTTGTAAGCAAAGCTGTCACACTAATTCAAGATGCCCGCCACAACTAACTGATGTTAGCCAACCCAAGTGGCTCTGGCCCGATGAGGAACATTTGGCCAAATGTTTGCACAATATTAGCAAAATTCACTGAATTGTGTTTTTTTTTTGTGTTTTTGAAAGGTCAGTTGACTGTGGGGTTCCAAACAGAAAACAACTGCAGATGTATTCACTTCCTACAAGTTTCTTTAGAATATGTTATGAATGGTTTATGAGATATTTTGGTTATGCACGCACAGACATAGAGAAAAATATAACTGACTGCCTTTGCCTTTTAGCATCGACTGATTAATAACTGTGAAACGTTATCATTATCAATTTTATTTATTAAACCCTTTAATAGTCTTTGTTCCACCAGTGGGCAAAAACGGTGCCGTTTCTGCCTTTAAATGTTTCCAGACATTACCGGGGGCTTTTTTTTTTTTTAAACCAGGGTATCAGATGACTTCCTCGGGTTCTTACCTTTAACTGGAAACCCTTACAAAAGAAAATTAAAAATTCAAAAGGTTTTTAAGGAATTTCAGGGGTGACTGTTAAAGGGTTAGTGCAGCAGTGTTATGACATTTATGAGAATAAATCAGGTTATTATGTAAATATCAACTTTGAAAGCAGGAAAAGGATCCAATAATGTCTGATGTTGAAAGGCTTGTTCTAAGTTATCACACAATGCAACTTTGCTGTTTTGTGCCTGGACACAGCCTTTTATTCAGTCAGGATTAAACATGTCCCCATTGTAAGGAGGACGGGTGGTGGGGGACACCCTTAACCTGCACACATACAGTCAAGAAAAGCATGGACGCTGTGGTCAACTGCAAAAAAAACCCCCCAAAAAAACTCTGTAAACAAACAGATGAAAAACAGATTGAGAGCAACCATCACAGCACCTCTCTCCACACACAGCCTTTCATTTTACTGCACAATGCCAGTTGTCTCCGAAGCCCAAACAGTTTAGAAGTAATTACTAGTGTTTTCCCCAGAAGGTGATTACTTTGCCACACTTGGCAGCCATTGTCACCAGCCTTGCACCGCACTCATCAGTCCCACAAAAGGGGGAGAAGTGCTCGATTGATGATGAGCCTTCTGTGGCTTTGGAGAGAATTTAAAAGTACTTGTATGAGGCTCTTTCAGGAGATTAACTTGCAATAAGGGCTACCTGCCATGGACACATTCCCTGTATTCATGGCGTTGGCACAAAGACTTTTTAAGAGGGGCACAGCTGCATGAAAGCAACTGGTGAATGGGGATAATAGTCACAAAAGACAACAAACCTCAAGTGTAAAGAAATAAAGTGTTTTTTAAGATTGGGGGCCGTTCATTCAATTCTGGACCATTCCTTCCTTTGACCATTGAGGATCCGGCCACTCCACCATCCAAAGCCTCAATCTAATTATTTTAGGACAAGACATGTTATGGTGCAAAGTGGCAATAAGAAAGTGCGCCGTACCAAAGTGCGCTTTAATTCAGTCCCTCTATTTGACAGATTCCCCTTCAAATGAACGTCACACACCAGTTGACTGGCACAATCAGGGGGCTTCTGGCAAAAAAAACCTGGCCCCCTTTTAGCTGTGGTGGACAACATATAAAACCGCACACGCTGGACAATATTAGCAAACACAAGCATCGATGTGAGCAAATGTATTATTCACTAGTGTGTTTTGCAGGAGAAGAAAAAAAAAACAAGTAAGAGAGCTTGGAGTTTATTTTATTTCATTTTTTGTGGGTCTGTAAATTGTGGAAATCTTCAAAGGCAGATTAGACCGCAGCCACAGGGGCCCAGGCCTGATTCCATTCATTAAGCAGAGAGAGAGAGACTGCATGTGTCCTTGCTTGCCTAAATGTGAAAATTGCTCATGCCATTATTTCAGATGAGAAAGTGGGAACTGAATGGATTTGCTTTAATATAACAGACATGGGATACCACATACAGAGAAACAGAGGGGGGGCCAGACTTCTTTGCGTTTGCTCACACAGTGGAAAGGCCCTGACAGGTGTGCTTTTGTATGCGTATGTCTATGTAAGAGTGAGGCAGATTGTGTGTGTGTGTGTTTGCACGTGCGTTTACAGACATAAGGTGTGTGTGCGTGCGCTGGTTTGTGGGTGTGTTAAGCCTTTACCACGTTGTGCCGCCATACCCTGATGAATAGAGGGGCCTTCTCACTTCTTCTTGGTCTGGTGGTATAGGAGGCCAGAATTCAGTGCTGACCTTCACGAGGCACAGACTGACTGACTCTGGAAGAGCAGAAAGAAACGAAACGAGAGCTTGTGCGGTGAATATAAGCACCTAGCTGATGGAGAAAAACAAAGAAAAAAAAACAAGTTTAACTTCCCATTTGACGGTTTCTCTTCTTGGATTTCATCCAAGAAAATCATCAGAAATCTGGTAAGAAAAATTTAATTATCTGCTTTATTGTCTCAGATAACTCAGAATTTTTACTTCATTAAACTCTAAAAAATAACAATGTATTTAATATTTAATATTTTGATGTTTTTTGTGTGGGGGTGTTTTTATGACATCGTGACAACTTTAAAACTCAGGTGTGAAAATGTTCTTCAGTGTTGACAACAAAGCCAGGGTCAATGAGTTGAGTGACATTTCAGGGTCAGAGGTCATCTGAGCTAATTCAGTGATTAAGACTCGGTGAGTAATCCTAAAACAAATCTGAATAGACTTATTGTTAAAGTCTTGTTTTCAAAACAGCTTAAGAAAAATGTTTGCATACCTTTTTTATTTCTTTAAATCATATGATTATTTTAAGCTAAAAAAGCCCATTTCAGATCAAACTTTTTTTGTTGCTGCTTTAATTGGACATGTTGCAGTTTCAAGCTTGACCACTAGATGTCAGGATTTGACTGGTAACGGTGGTCTTCCGCCCACCTCCCCTTCCACTGGCACCTGAGGGGTAAACTTGTGAGTAGCCTACACATGGTGTGACAGCTTCCCCAGGAAGCTCGGGTGACATTTGCCTCACTTAATGACACAAGCTAATTAATCATTAGCTGTCCCAGAGGTATTGCTGTTAGAGAGGCTTTGTCGTGCCTCTCCCCAGCGGGGGGTCCCAGCCTCAACATGTTATGTATGCATAACTGCCTCATCCCACGCTGCAACATCTTAATTCTCACCCGTTTAGCTAGTTTGACTGAACTACACTCGTTCTTTTACAGCCCTTCATCTTGGATGAAGAATAATTTGCTGGGAGATCACCTCCGTTTTTTTCTTTTTCTCAGCCTGTTGCACAACACATAGGGCCGTGGTACCTTCTGATTTAAGGTGGGGCTGGGTTTGTGATTGTCAGCTGCACTGAGTTTATTGATGGTTGATCGAGCAGACAAAAAAGAGAGAGGGGCTGAAAGTTGCCGCATCAGGGGTTTTAACAAGATCACTTTGTCAAACGTATAGACACTTAAAATGCTTCCAAACAAACAATATTCTCTTTAGTCTGATGCATTCTTCGTTGTCCTTGCTTTCTAGGTAATGAAACGGCTTCAATAAAATAATTTCATCCATTAAATAGCTTTTTAATAAATCTGAGATCACAAAAAAAGCTTTAAATTCATGTGTATAAACTATAGTCCAGAGAGAATGTGTAAAAAACCATAATGCAAAACAAATAAGGAATAAAGTCTGCCCTCTGCACATGTTTGTGCCCCTTCAGCATCATTATTGCCCCCCCTACCGGGCCCGAGCCTGGTTTTGGACACACCAAGCCTGTTTGGCACGTAGCAGGGTGCTCCAGGTGATGCATGCACGTTCCTCCTTCACCCGCTGGAAAGCAGTGCCGGGGTTGGTGCATACGTGCACGAGGCTATTGGGGGCACGTGCTGATGAGGGCCCGTACGGCAGGGGGGCTTTGAAAAATGTTAAAGGTTTTTGGGATGAGACTCAGAGTCCCCTTGAGACACTGTGATCCCTGACACCTGCTTGCTGACCCTTGTGCTTTGTTCTGTGACCTCAGAATGGTGCATACATGTGGGGAGATACTGATCCAAAAGTTTCACTCGAGCTCTGTTTGTCCTGGTAATCCACCAAACACATTTCACTTTTTACGTTTAACATTCGTCTTCTGCTGTCTACAACTCAAACAATTATTACAATTCAGAAATTAGTGTTTGTTTCTCGCACCAATAATAGTGAATAAAAGAGTTTTTACTGATTGTTGTAGATTATTGCATGACAGGCCTGCAACTGTGTATTTGCCTTAGTCTGTGTGTGTTTGTCTGTTAGCAGAATACCTGATGAACTAGTGAATGTATTTTTATGAAACTCTTACAAAGTAATCATTTCAACTCTGCAATTAATTAAGTTTTGTAGTTAACTTGATTCAAGATACAACTAATCAACCTCAGCACACAAACAAATAGCTATAACTCTGTCTATTTTAAGGATATTGAGCTAAAATTTGTTGTGGAAGTAGCTGAGTCTTATCCTCGTTACTGTTCATTAACAAATCAAATGAAAAGAAACATTTGGCATGCAATGCAGTGGTTGATATACATTTTAAAAGTTTGGTTAAATAAAAAAGGACTTTATTTTATTCAAATACAAACTTGTTGATATGCACAAGAGTTCTTGATTCAGGATTTATGTCTGCCACATGCCACGATGGCAGTTCTGACAAACCAGACCCAACAAACTCCATTTCGTTTAGCTAAATATATAAAGTAGCTTAAGTTCAGACCGACAGTGGCAAGATGGAGGTTAAATAAACAAGGAATATCCTACAAAGATGAGAGCCACTGAGGTACATTTACATGCTGTTGTTGTCCACCCCACTCCGTCACCTTGATGAAGCGCCTTGATTTTAATTTTCTCTGTCACACTTAAAATCTTTTGTGCAAGACATCTAAGCCTTGACCTTGTGAATACAGACGCTATATTTTCCACAGTCTTAGCAGGAGGCCTTTGGTCACGAAACATAAAGAGATAACAAGAAGTTACTGTTCTCTGGCTGCGGAACCTTTAGGATGCAAAGACAGCTCTGCCGCCGTGCTTGCCTCCGTCGGCGTCTTGTCTTAAAAAAAAAAAGAAAAGAAAAAAAACACACACATACTGGGGCGTGGCCCCTCCTGTGGGAGTCCCGTTGACAGGCCCAAAGTGATGGCGCCACCCTTTCCTCCAAAACTCATCACTGCTCTATGACAGCATGCACATACCAACCAGCACACACACACATGCAAACACACAAAACATGGGGGGAGGGGAGCCTGTGCAAATGTACCTGACAGTGGCAGCATTTGTGCCTGTAAACATGTTTAACAATGCACACTCAAAAACGATCCGTTCTCAGCAGGAGGCCACAGGAAACAGATGAGGACTAGTCAGGTTGATCAGGAAAACTACTGCCTGCCACTTCCAACCTCTGGGCTTATTAAGAATGAATCAACGTATTTTTTTTTCTAGGAAACAGACAGACATAAGCAAGCTGTTGGTGAAGTAAGGATGAGGGTGATCATAGACATATATATTGATGGAAGTGTTCCAGACTTCTCTTATTGTTGGGGATTAAAGATACAAGATCCTGCCCTGCTGTATTCTTGTAACCAGAGTCTGCCCACTAGGGATGGGGGGCTTTAATGCACTTACTCAGGGCTCACTCGTGGCATAGGCAGTGTAGGCAAATGCTAAGCGTGCCGTGCATCTAGGGCTGGCATGTAGGGCCGGTCTCCTGCAAGTTTTATATTTGTCCCTGCTTCAACACAGCTGATTCAATTAAATGATTTACCATGTCAGTTTGTCATCAAGGTCTGCAAAGGCCCACTAATTAAGCACTCCTTAGGTTCAGTTGTGTTGAACCAGGGCAGCACCTAAAACATGCAGGACACCGGCCCTTGAGGACCGACTTTGGACACCACTGATCTGGCACAAATTAGAGATGGAAAAAATATATTTTATAACCTTTTATCATAATATAGTTGATTTAGTCTGTAGAATAATCTCTGATTACTCAGGTTTATGAAGGTAACGTGTTCTGTGGGTTTCTCAGCTGCTTTGTTACTGCATGAGGTGTTATATGGTGCAGAGGATATTTTGTGTTAAAATATGATGCAGTCAAGAATAACTACTGGTGCTCAGGGAGTAAATAGAAAACAAGATAAAGGATAGTAGAAGTTTGTTATGATTGCAGATATAATTCAGGTTAAAGTCTGTTTTTTAGTGTTCTATCTGCTCATTACCATAAATAAATATCAGCAGATGTTGGATATTTGAGGACTTCTGATATTTAGTTTCAATTGAATTATATTGTTAACTATTTTAATTGGACAACCTGTTTTCCAATGATACAAAATAACATCAAAGACAAAACTATTTAATTTGGTGTGTGAATGTTTGTAAATTGGTAGTGAGATTTAGAAAACTGATCAAGGGTCACCACCTGAAACCTTAACCTGGGTGCCAAATTAGCTAGAACTGACCCTGCGCCTACTCACCTCACCCAGCAAACAATCATCATACAAATTTTTATTCATTTACAAATTACTAGTTTCAGCTAGATGTAATTAAAATATAAATATTTAAACATACACAGAAGGATGTTCTGGTTTCTACTCCAGGTTTATGTCAGATGTCTATCATACAGCCTGTGAGTATGATCACTTGTTTGATGCAGTTTATTCCCCTTTTTAAATGAGAGAAGCCAGTCCCCCCCTCCATCTATCAAGCAACATCGCCCTTTTTGAGGCAGCAAGTCCGCACCATAACCTTTTAGATAACTTAGTTACATATTTATTTAATGTACGTGAAAGTGGAGCAAACTTTTCTGCTCACACACCCGTCTGCAGTTGCAGCTCCTTAGCGGCATCCCTTTCATGGTATCAGGGGCGGAGCTACGAATTTCATGTGATTTTCTATCTCCAGAAACCCAGCAATTA
This sequence comes from Cynodonichthys magdalenae, assembly GCA_031762555.1. Taxonomy (NCBI): domain Eukaryota; kingdom Metazoa; phylum Chordata; class Actinopteri; order Cyprinodontiformes; family Rivulidae; genus Cynodonichthys; species Cynodonichthys magdalenae. The sequence goes on from JARVJO010000269.1 coordinate 9,690,988, forward strand.
CATCTGGCACAACTCTGCATGAAGTAACGCTTTATAAAGCTTTGTGCATCGCAGCTTTGAAGAGCCGCGGCCTGCTATAAGTTTGCTTTTTGTCGTCCCCTCCCTCCACGTTCTGTTGTACAGTCTCCCCCCTTCTACCTCCAACCTCCCCTTCAATCTCCCCCATCCCCCAGCTTGAGACAGAAGACAGAATGTGATGTGTCGTCTCCCTCATCACACAAAGCCCCAGTGCATTGGACACACCTTGGACAGCACAAAGGATGAAAAGCACGGCGAGGCTTGGACACGCAAGACCACGCTGCCAAGCCCGATAAAGACGCTTCAAAAGTCGAGCAGCAAACAGTGGCCTTCTTCTCTTCTGGTCTCTTCTTTTGCTTCCCAGGCCTTGTGGAAAGGGGGGGGGGGGGGGGGGTATAAACCAACACTACTTTGACTCAGTAAAAAGATATTTTTGTTTTATCCTTTTTTTAACCCACAGGAGACCCATAAATGTGATCTTTTCTTTTTTTGGGGGCAATGTTGTGTCTACAGCAGAGTAAATGTGCATGTAAGCACCTAGATTAACATTTTGTACGTCTGCTAGTATGAGCAGAGGATTAACCAGGAAACATCTCAGCTTTGAGGCAGCCTGTAAATAAACTCTGCTGCTGTTTTTGAAACTTACAACTCAAGTTACGTCAATCATTTAAACGAAAAAATCATTTTATTATTACATTCATTACTACATTATATTACCTCTGGTGAAATTATGAACAGATCTATTTGCATAATGTTGGGTAATTTTCACATTATTTAGAACAATGTTTTTTATTGCCTAAATAAACATTTTTTTTAAATCCGCTTATTCAATGAAGACTATATTGCCATAAAATACATTTATTCCTTCTGATTTTGCCTTCTTAGTATGCAAAAGTGTCCACATATCATAAAACATGACTTTTCACTGGCAGCAGCCTCCTTCTTCCTCCTGCTTCTCCTGCTCTGCCTCATCGAAACAGATGGCGTTTTATGCTGGGCACAATCAGGACTATTCAGCATCGGGCCGGGCAGGCCCTCCCCACCTGTGTTCAGCCCAATCATAACCTAATGAACACATTGGGAGCAGTCTGTTCCAAATTACTCCCAGTTGGAGACAGGGCCGCAGGTAACCTCCAGCCTCCCCCGCCCCACCTCACCATCACCCTTTGCCCCTTCCTCTACACCTCACCTCCTTTTGCAACAGTTGCCTTGCCCACCCGCCTGAACCGATATTGGCTCCAGCGCTCAGACCCCAACTCTGACTCCTAATCAAATCAAGATTCATATCTCGGTGCTGTCAGCATTCCAACACAGCTCAGAGAGGCTGTGCACGCAGCGACGGGTGTATAAGTTACATGTGGGGAGATGTGGATTGACAGCTAAAGTGTTTATGTATTGCAAAGGAATTGGTTTTATTTGATAGAAATATTAGAGCTGTTTTTGTAGTGTAAAAAGTTTGGCTGTGCTTTCACCATTCTCCCACTTGGACACACACACACCTTTACAAGTTTACATAAACTTAATCCTGAAAATACTTGATCTTAACCAAATCCCACATAAACCTTATCAGCATAACTTCACTTCTGATAAAGGGATTTATTTATTAACCTAGATCACCTTTTCACTCTTTAGATTATGCCAATAGTGTGAAGGTCTGTTTATATGTTAGATCAAACAAAAATGAGAAGTGTCTATTTACACTACATAAAAAACAAAGTTACCGCTGAAGCTTTTTTCTTGTTGATATATGTCAGAACAAGCAAGGAGCAGTTGTGCAAAGTAGGTAGTTGACACCAGAAGTGTGCTATAGTTAAGAGCTGCTGACATTCTGATACACCCTCCAACCTCCTCTGGGACAAAAGAATGAAACCAGGGCCCCTGCCTCCTCGTGCCCCATCAATTGCCACAGGAGCTCAGAAACCATATAGGCCAACCAGCAGCTGCTACATGGGTGTCCATCACTGGTTTTGACAGGAGTTCTGCCCTGCTGGTCGCCCTTCTTCACTGTCCCTCTGGTCAATCTACACCTCAATTGGCCCCTGCACTGGTGGGTGAAGCCTGGTCCTTCTGTTGCATGTCAAAAAGAGCCAGGAGCCACGGAGGAAGTGCAAATATCCTCTAATGGCCTTGATCCAGATTGATGCACCAATGACAATAGCCCCCATGCCTGAGGTTTGGGTTTTTGTCATTTAGGAAACACAGAGGCCAGCACAATAACACAGCAAAATTATGCATGCGGGACAAGAACCATTGACATGTTAAAAAGCACAGCCAGTTGCTATGATAATTAAGTTAGCTCATTCCAAGGCAGAGAGCTCTTGTCTTTTAAACAACTCTTTAAAGGCAGCTTTTCAAACAATAGACACAAAATAAAAAAATAACAGATTTTGAGGGTCCCATTTCTTTGCTGATTTGTGCTACATGTGATAGTTTTAACCGTTGAATGAGGCTTATTCAAAGGAGATACAAACAATTAATGTGCTATCTGCTTCTTGAATGGCCTCAGGCCCAACTTTCACACCAACAATCGCCTGGAAATGTTATAGATTTTCTGATGTTGATTGTAAAAACATTACACATTACACCCTACAACATCACACAGTAATGCTGCAATCATGACCTGTGTTTTAAAGAGGCAGCAAACAAAGTTGAATCTGCTACAGTTTCTACGCCAGGTCAACTTCTGGTGCTGTGATTTTTGTATTTCAAGACCTCAGACGCGAGCACAAGAACAGTTATATCAAAAACGTCAAACACACTAACATTCGTTTGGACCAATGATAAGGTTAGGCTGCTGCTGCATGTTAGATTTAATTATAAAGTTCAAAAGATTCAGAAAAATGTGAGTCCCTGACATATGCTCACAAATTATACAATTATACAATTTTTATTGACCACACATTACATGACAGTAAAAGCACCTAAGATTTATATCACAACGTACTTTGTGAGATTAAAAACACTCATTAACGGTAACTGCTCAATCTTGTTCAAGTGAATAAAAATATTGGCAAAAATGAAGGTGTGGAAGTTTAGAAGATGACAACAACTCACAACAAATGTGGGAGCAACTCTGAGGTGTCACAAATATCATACCTTTAGTGTTTTAAAAAAATGTGTTTTTTGTCTCGTGAGCATCTCTCAGTACACCAAAACATGAACTGACTAAAGACTGGCAACCGTAATGTGCCTGTGCAAACATTGCACTTTCAGATAAATTGTGACAAACGGGTAAAAAACAGAACTGTTCTGATTTCACTTAAAAAACAGCATTGTGTAAAGAGGGCCTCAGTTTGAATTGTTTAAATCTGACTACTAACAAGCTAACACGACTAGGCTAATGAGACTAAAATGAACTGGTGATGTTCTAAAACAATGCTATTCTAAATAAAATTATAGCAGTTTATGCAAACACTAATTTATAAACTTTTACATCACCATCAATTTTGCATTTTACTCTTATTTACACAGAATTTATTGGTTATTTGGTAAAGCATATAGTAGCAGCAGCAGCTAGTTGTAGCACTTTTGGTACAGCCTGTTGTGTTATTTCAGAGTAAAAGTTTATAAAACAGGATTAATTTGCATCAACCTCAGTGAAATATTTGAGATTAGAGTTGTTTTAAACAGGCAGTAATCTACTTTAACCTGCTCAGATTAGTCATAAATTCATCAATTATAATTAAATGTTAATTGTTCATAAACATTCCACAAATTCCACAAAAGAGTTTATATATTTCTTTAACATAAGAATGAATGATGCTCGATGGGGCAGCCTATAGAATCGCATGCTGTGTTTTGTTTTATCACCCAAAAAAACTTGAATCGCAGCTCACAAATATGAGATTACATTCTATAACATCACACAAGTGAACACCGTGCAATAACATCAATGGCGTCCCCTCAGTTCAAATTGCTTTTAACTGGGATGTTTGGTTACGTCAAGGGGTGTCTGATCACCCTACACCTTCACGGGGTCTCACTCAGAGTGGCCACTTTGTGTACAGCTGGGGGATGTTTGGCCAGTAAAGTAAAACCAGGAAGCCTTTGAAATTTAACCAAAGCTTTTTTCAGCAAAAGGTTGGAAGTTCACTCTTATTTGGAGTCTCTGAAGCTTTCTTTTTCGGACACGCGGAGCTGGGTCGGAAACATCAGAAGCCAATTTGCGTCTTGCGTCCTTGCAGCTGAAAAATGAAGAAAAAGTCAGTCGAAGTCTCTGTAGTTGTATTAGTTGAATAGTTTGCTTTTATCACAAATGGTGCATCGGCGATCAAAGTTACTTTTAGTGGCCAGCGGTCATTAGTTTGTTTATTCAGACTGAGGCTGCTTGCATGAGCCACGTATTTACTGCCCCGTTCATTTTTGCATATTTTGGCTAATTGGTGCCAATCTGCCATGACAGTTGGACACCAAGTGAAACAATTAAAAAAAAAAAACACGACTCTTGCACTTTCAACGCAGGTCCTCTGTTTTAACAAGATGCTGGTTAATGGTTCTGCTTTTATGACGGTGCCCACATGTATAATTAAACTGCTGTTGTATTTGTTATAAAAAATCCCCAGGGGTGCAGGAAGTGTTGCGGGAGCCAATTTCACTTTGAGCAGTGGAAAATTAATACCGTCAAACCTCATACTGTTGTTTTGACATCATTCCAATGTTTATGGATTTTTCCTGTGTGGGGTTGAGGTTTCGCTACTAAGTGCCTCACCTTGTGTTTGTTGGGGGAACAAAGGTTGCAATGTTTGCACAATGCTGATTGTCCCTTCTGGGAGGTCTCGCCTCTGGTGCTACTTGTTGAGAAAACATGTTGCATGTAAGCCTTTAATAGATGTCTGGCCTTTACCTACATTGTATCTGAAACATACGGCCTTTTCTCATTTATCATGTATTTTTTTTATTTTTATTGGAAGATTTCTTCCACCTTTAACTACTTTTTGAAAACAGTGGACACAGACAAGATTGACAACCTCTTGATCCATTTATAATTTTCCAACAGAAAGCAGGAAGCAATGCTAAATGCATCAATATAAAGGTGCACCAATACATCGATCTATCGAACTCAATTTCTTTAATTTTGGGAGTTTAAGACAATATTATCCACCGATCTTATGTACATCTGCAAAGGTCCTAAAATCATCCACTGTCATGAGAGAGGGCTGACTGACAGACCTGTCCTCCAGGTCATGTGAACATGCCCTATTAACAATAGTCACACAGAGCAGCCATGTAGTCCATTTGACAGTATGCAATTAAAGAAAAAGAGCAAAAGATCATAATTTTCAATTCATATAAGGCCGAAGTAAGGCGTGGTGGAGCCATTTTTATAAATAAAAATCAGTATCTGCCAAAATTGGTATCGGCAGGTCAGGCTTTTGAAAGATCAGTGATGGGCCAGAAAACTACAATTGATGCATCCTACATCAGTCCATTAATTTTAAAGTTACTGTACGTTTTCCATTCAAGAAGCCACTGAGCAACTTTTCTACTCACAGCTATCACTGTGGCAGGAAAAAAAAATTAAGCAGCTCTTTATATCCTCATTTTGGGGACAGGCGAAACGGTATTAAGAATTAATCACCAACAAGGATTATTGAAGTTTAGGGTGGCAGCTTGTTAGCATAATGTAATGCACTCCAGACACAGCTTAGATAAGCGTGATGTACGATTTACCTGCATGGCCCCGGTGATATCTATGGAGATGAGCCCCTGGTCTTGATGTCACCTCCTGAACACCAGTTCCCTGCCATGCCTGTGACGCTGTATCTATGCTAATACGTGGATCAGTGGGGTAGAAAGCTCATCTGCCTTGTGCTTTTTGCTTTATCTTATCACTCTACTCACCTCGCTCCTGTCTGCGCAGCATCGCCACATATCTGACATGCTGTGCACATTAAAGACGCTCAGCCTTTTGTTTCTCTTCCTCAGCTTCGCACTCTATTTCACAATCCCACCCTTCGTTTTTTGCTTATATTGCATCAACTTTTTGTGAAACTTTATTAAATCAGCAAAACTTCTATTATCTGCTGGGTGTGGGATTGAAATTGGAATAACTTTTATGTGATGAATTAAGTTTGATTTGATTAAAAATGAATCATCTCTAGTGATAATATTATCAGTTTGAGCTGTTGAATGTGTTGGTTAAACCAAAAGAACATCTAACAAAGTTGTCTTGCTTCTGGGTTTTTGGTCAAGAACGGGTCAGTTCAGACAGTAAATCCTGTCTGACTTAACTAACACCCCCCCTTTCATCCCTCTTAGCCTCTTTGTCTCCGTCGCACCCACCCTCTCTGGCACGATTATTTCTTATCATGTATTTATTTGTTTAATCCACCCCTACCCCCACAACACTTGGCGGCCCTCTCTCTATGCACGAGCAGCCTGTCTGGCATCCCCCACCTCCCCCTACGTTTCCAAAATCCACACCCATTTCCATCCCCATCCAGCCCCAGCCCAGCCACAATGGGCGGATGTTGCTTCCAGAGCCCAAGAGCTTCACGTGGGAGGGGGCAGACCCCCACCTCGTCATTTCATCTTCACATCCCTCCCACTTGCATGCGGCCATGACTAGCTAGCCTCCATGCACACTATAAATAATGGATGCATTAGCATGCATGAATATCGTTTTAGGAAGGGGGTGGGAGCGCCTTAATTCATTATTAATCCCCTTCAAGGCAAAATGGGCTTTGACTGCTAGGCCTCTGGTGAAGCTGATCTACTCTGTGGTCCTCTCTTTTTTTTTTAATTATTTAATTTTTTTTCACCCAAATTGACAACTGACTCTGCCCTCCCAACTCTGTAAGGTCCTCCCCTTCTTCCAGCTCCATCCAGTCTCTGCTGCATCACATCTGGAGGAGGGGCTGGAGGCAATTTCTGATCATTTTGATTAAGTAGCCTATCCTGACCTTGAAATTTTGACCATTTGGTGTTAAGTGCAAGATGTAGTGGCAGGTGAGCTGCAAAGATAGGGGTTCACAGGGCTGAAGGAGACTTGGAGGGTGGGCTGGCATCCCCCCCACCCGTTAGAAAGCCTCAATATGTGGGTGGGCTACAGGGATTTATGTTATTTTAAACCCAAAACACTATATTGGGTGTTTTAGGATGTTTGATCAAATAATGGGTTAGAGGTTGGAGAGCGCGTGTTTCAAGGAGATAAATGAATATAAGTGTATTAACAAGGCATGTGGGCTCAACTGTGTGTGCCGTATCCATGCGTGTCTATTAGTAAGACAGTGTGTATTTTCAGTGAGTCATGGCGCACACCCCTCTCCTCCACACACCCCTCTTCTACCACTAGGCTGCACTGCCTACTTCCTCCTGCCTGCCGCCGTCCTCTCCTCCATCCAGCCAATAGTGTACAGATGACAGAGCCGCATGAGAGTGTCATCCTATCAAAAATACTAGATTCCACACAGAGTTGTTGTGCACAGGCTCTGTGCGCTCTCACACACTGGATATCTGCCCTCTTTAGTCACACTGATACAATGTGAATAATCCTGTTCCTCCAAATCACCGTGGCATGTAAACACAACAAATTCTGATAACAAATTCAAACACATCTTCATTATTTCTATTTGTAACACGTTTTTTTTATTATGGTAAGGGAAAAAAAGCAAGTGTTCGTGTGACTTTAACACGTTACAGTTTGTTTTTAATGATTTAAAAGGGTTTTGTTGTATAGCTGAAGTGTGGCAATAACTGTTTTAAGTGCACTTTTATAAGATTTAAGGAACAGATGCTATAGCAAATCCAAATAATGGTCTTTTGTGACTGAAAGAAATCTCCAGCCAGAATATCCACCCTTGAAATTCTTTGAAATATTACACTCAGGGAGGTTGCTGGGTGTCCAAGTCCTCCCCGCGCTCCTCGTGTCTCTCAGTAAGGGCAGAAGCAGCAGGACTTGTTTTGTTGACATACAGAGGACCAGAGTTTCTAGAATGTTCCAGACCAAAGTGCTTGAATCCTCGGGCTGGAGGCACGGGGCTGGGGTCTTGTTTTGTGGCGCTAAGGCAACACACTGTTCCTCTGAACTTTGATCAACCTCCTAAATTCTTCTTCCTGGGCAGGAAATTGAAGAGTTGTGAAGCACTGGCACGCTGATGGTCATCCATCTCCGGGGCCTGCATAGGAGAGGATGAGGGGGTAAGAGGAGACGCTCTGTAGATCAGAGATGGACCACTGGGCCTGGGTTCAAAGGTAAAGAGGAATAGGTGAGGAAAGGAGATATCTCTCTTGGCCCCTTGCATTTTGTGTCAGTTTTTGCACTTATGACTGATCACTCCCCTCCTGGCACCCAGAATAAAATATATCTCTGTTATGACCCTGTTTAAAAAAATCTTGAATAGATGTCAGAAGATATCCTTAAAGCAGACTTGGCTTTAAATCTTAAACGAAAAAAAGGCCAAATCATGAAGATCAAACAAAGTCAGATGTTCTTTTCCTGTTTTTTATTTGACATGAACAAACATTTAGGAAATAAAAAGATGTTTTTCTATTGTCTTAAATTCAGTCTGTTCTTTATTATTAATGCCCACCAGCTGTGATGTATGTTCAGAGTGCAATGATGTTGCATAATGTGGCCGTAAATGCGTATCAGGAAATGAACCTCGCCAGCGCATCACATGGGGGGGTAGGAGGATGTGGATGTGACTGTTTATGGAAAAGTATAGAACATCGCCGGAATGAGCCAGATGAGATGACAGCTGTCGTTTTACAGAGGAAGCGCGCTTCTCGCCAGCCTGTGGAATATTGCGCTCCGTGACCTTGTGAACTTGGCACGAGCTCTCCCTCGCCTCGCGTCTCCGAACACCCCTCCGCATCCCCGGGCTCGTTTGCACTGGCTCACCCAGGCAGGAAGTGACATCAGCAGGTCTAAACTGAAATATGTCGCAGGACGAGCTGTCTAGGATGTCCAGGACCGGTGTCGTCTTCTTCTTCTTTTTTTAAATTTATATTTTGTTTTAGGAGGATGCCTCGCGCATCGGCTCCACAAAGTGATGCCCTCTGAGGGATGCAGGAGAATGTCACACAGGCGCGACAGACAAGACGCACGCGAGGCAGAGTGAGTCGCCTGCTGCTTTGATGCCGTCACTCTCATCCATGCAAGTTCAGATATGGTGCCATAGTTTTGCCCCCCGTCTGAGCCGCGGTGACGCAGCGCGTAGCAGAGGCGAGAAGACTTGCTGCGTGGATTTAAGACATTTAGTCGCTGTTGCTCTTACAATGCGCAAACGCAACAGAAAAAAAAACATCTTTAGAGTTGCATGTTTAAGAGGAGTGAAGATTGACTACCGCGCGATGCTGTGCGATTTTGCGGGATTTTGCGCATTTTTGGTTCCATAAACGGGGAGGATGATCAAAACAAAAACTACTACAGAAAATATGATAGTTTAAAAAGCGACGCAGGCGAAGTTTAACAAGTTGCTTGTGTGTAAACGTCTTCTTAACAGTCGGATGGCAGCTATTTTTATCCGCTCGGGCGTGTGTGTGTGTGTCGTCCTCGCCGGGGAAGCTCTGACAGACCCTGCTGAGTCCAGAGCGCAGCAGTCACGTGGTGCCTGTCATTATCCAACCTGACGTCAGGTGCTGCCAGTGCTTACAAGACACGGCATGGAGTGTTTTCCTACACATCTGAAGAAATGAAACCTAGAAACATATAAGAAAAAACAATTTATGAGAAAATATACTGTGCAAAAGTGTTGAGTCGTCCCTTATTTTTTATGGCTTTAAAGGAAATAGATGTTTCCGTAGTCCTTCTTGGTCTTAAGCAATATTTCCTCTATTTTGATGTTTTCATTTTTTTCTTCATTGACTATCTTTTAAATTTAAGTTTGCTTTTTTTTATCCAGTTAATAATCATTCGTGCACATAAAGAGTTATTGTTGAAGCTATGAAAAAACGACCAAAGAAGCTTTTAAAATAGTTTGTCCTGAAGATTTATCATTTATTCAATAAAAGCTATGAAAAAACAAACACACATAAGAACAGTTTGAAGCATAAGGTGATTTACAGACAACCCCCCCCCCCCCAAAAAAAAAACGAAAAAGAAAAAATCTCACACAGAACATCTTTGCTGTTTTTTCCCACCATTTCTGAACTAAAACATGACTTTTAGGTGAACTTTATCTGCTAGATGGCTCTTTTAGACTTGATTTTTCTTTTTTGTCCTCAAGTTGTTTACTTTTCTGCAGCTTGCATGTTGTCATGTTTTAGATACACTGGACAGAGAATAAAATTGCTTCAAAAAATGACAAAATGTCTGACTGCTTGCAGCAAAGACCAAGAAATAAGTGATGGTTTAAAACCTTTGCACTGTATAAAAATAAATATAATAATTATTAGTATATTCTATACAACATTCCTGCTGTTCTTCCATGACGAACAATGAATTAAACTTTACTAAGTCAAATCACATCATTTTTTTAGAAGACCCCTTAAAAGAACTATAACTTCCATTAAATGATTCTTATCTTCAAATAAAACTTAAGCTGCATGTCTCAAACAGATGTGTTGATGGGCAGATGTGCAGGCTGCCTGTGAACATCTGCTGTCCAGCTTTTCACGAGATATGAACATAAACTTTTAACAGCAGTTATTTATAATAATCCACGGCATCAAACATGCATAGTAAAAAAAAATCATGTCAAATTAATTTCTACTTCTGTTAGTAGCTCAGAGTTGTGGATGTGGCCTTTTTCTGATCCGCATTGTTCACAAAATGCAGCTCAGGTGTTAAAATAAGCACATTTAAGTGAGTTTTCATAATGTTGACTTTATAGAGTACGTCGCAGTTGTTTGTTAATGACGCCTATTTTGGCACCGTCATCCTTTTTAAATCACGTGTAAACTAATTTAATGTATTAGGAGGTTGAATGTCTTATATGAAACAAACAAAATAAGAGTTGTAAATGAGTCCTCTGTATGAAATAAGCTCTACAGTAGAGTTATAACTGTACGGCTACATCTGGCACGTGTGTAGAGCAGCCTGTGGGATTCCTGCTGAATATAACTCACGCTGCTGTTGCCTGCCTGTCTGCAGTGATAGCTTCATTATTCATGGTTGCGTGTAGACAGCAGTGCTTAATCTCCGGGTTAAAGGGAGCTCCCTGTGACTCTGGAGGTAAATGCCCCTGCACGGTCAGCCTGTTTGTCGAGGAGCGGAAATCCGCCAGAAGGAGGGGACGAGAGCTAAAGCACTGAGCAGCAGCTAAACATACCCATCGCGCCGTGGCATTTGGAGGACAGTGTGAGGCCAGGGGTAATTAGCCAGGCTTGGATGCGTGAGAGGAGACGTATATTCTTGGTGGTGAAAGGGGCCTTAGCAGGGGGTCTTTTGGTGTTCGACAGGTGCAGCGTGAGAAGAGTGGAGAGTCGGAGCCAAGGCAGAGACCAAATGACGGCGTCTCTGGCTTCTGGGGGTCAGGGCCTCACGTTCACTCCTGTAACAATCAGCAAACTTAACTTGACAATCTTAAATAAGAAGTGTAAATCAGATCACTATGTTTACATGCGCGAAATTCTTTGATCGGATTGAATAATCTGAATGTCTCTTTTACATGGGCACAAATTCAGAATAGAAGTATGTCCCCTACTTTTGTGATGAACATAAACAAACGTTAAAATAAACAAACTTAGTGTTTCTACACTTTCGACTATCAAGGAGTTTGATAATTTTGAGCCTTAATAGAATTTTGCTTCCCTGACATTTTAGCATCTAGCCAGACAGAGCTACGTCAGTTTCACCACAACCAGCATGATCAGAATTAGTGTTTACATGCACGCCGTTTAGATTATCAATCAGCAAGAACCATGCCTTACATTCAGATTACAAATTGATTCAGATCCTCATGAATCAGATCGGAATATTCCGATTGGCTGTTTATTCTAATTACTTATGTCCATGTAAACATAAGTAAGTGCTGATATTTGGAATTATTTAGAACCTTTTTCTTCCACATCATATTTAGCTATAATATTGGCATTTCTTACCATAAAATAGACTTATTTTTAAAAAACAAAAGGTGGTGGGTGATATGCATCCTTTCAAGGAAATGTACCGTAGGACGTGTCTGTATTGATGGTTTATGGTTGCGTTAGATAGGAGTAGGAAGCTTATAAGAGAGTATTTTGAATTGAAGTAATCATCTGCCTTTATATTTTTTATTTTTATCTGGCTTACACATAAAAAAACTTGGAACACTTTTCAGGTAAACACCCATGTGTCCAACAGTGTTATACAACACTGCTAGAAGAGCTTTGATCATTTGGTTTGCGAAAGGCAATGTTAAAAAATTAAAATAAAAGAAAACTCCTGCCATGATAAGCTTTGACATGTTTTGATGCCAAGAGTCTGCTCTGCAGCTAAGCTGAGAAATAATCTGGAGCATATCTGTACTGTAAAAAAAAAGGGGAACACACAGTTCATTGTGCCGGCCGATGGACGGAGGGAAGGCAGCGGTGCTCTCTCTTTGTGTCATGTTTTTTTCTAGCTTCCTGCCTGTAATGCTTGAACTCCATAATCCTGGTTACAGCCATTACAAATCCTGCTGCCTTGACTTTAGACCCCAGACAGGAGACAGGCTCTGCAACTTGGTTTCATTTAGCATTCCTCTGAGCTTTACGGGCAGGTGTTTAACATTACTGGCAGGATATTTATTGGCAACTTTAAAGGCAACTGTTTTTTTTTTTTTGCTTACCTCTCAATTAGGCACACACAAAAACAATGCACGCACTGTTTGTGCAAGCGCCCACACACACAAATTCCCCCCGCTGAGCATGAAAACATAATAGGATGCTCCATGTTGTGTGGTTATGAGTTATTATATCTTTATTCAATGCTTTTTTTGAGGTGCTGATCCCCCACCTGCTTTCCCCTCACCACCTATTCTGCCAGGTCAGAGTATGATGTTGGGTTTAGAGTTGGAGACATAATGGGATGTGTGGCCTGTAATTACTGAATCTTAGTGGGGCCAGTGGTGGTGATGTGCAGTTCTCGATTCAAGGTGCTGCCTACAGCTGCTTTATAACACTGTTGCCCTCTGCTGCTTGATTGCTGGCAGGCTTGGTGAGCGATGTCAAGTGGCTGGCTGGAAAATGTGAAATCCCAGATAAAGCACACGACCCTAAGAGCCATGAAGCTCCCGTAATGAGGAAAGTGACGGGGTTTGGGGTTTGGGCACACTTAGCAGCCACTAGTTAGTCTTTGGGACTCTCTCTCTTCCTTCCAAGAAATAGCAGAGAGGTGAAGGTGTTTGTATATTTGACTTTTCTAATCCTGGATTTAGAGGGATCTGTGGCTCTCTCACAATGTTAAACTGGCGGGTCGGTCAGCACAGCTTTACAAATGCCTGACTGAAATCCTCCCGGGTCGTCTTGAGACATAAATCATAAATCAAGAGCACATCCTGCCGGCGCTTCTCATGTTTCCCAGGGTTGGTTTTCTTTTGAAAGTAATTGGGAACTCTTTTGTAATGTGGCTCCTTCAAGACAAGGCAAAAAGCGTTCCTGATATTAACGGCAGCAGCCTGATTTTGAACAATTCAGGAGCCGGTGTAGCAGTTAAATGCATTCCTAGTTTTGTGGAGGCCATTATTCCTGCTTTTTAATCACCCTTTTGGCTTTTATAACTATTCCGAGCCTAAAGGTGCGTTCACACCAAACGCGTTTTCAGCGTCAAAAACGCTCGAAACGCTGGACGCTCGACGCTGGTCTTTT
>JARVJO010000269.1:9705799-9720276 GCA_031762555.1 Cynodonichthys magdalenae
CGCCCGTTCACATAGACTTTGTATGTAAACTCGACGCTCTTGACGCTCAAAACGCGTTTGGTGTGAACGCACCATTAGTGTGTGGCTGAGGGGACCACGTGTGGGCGGAGAGCAGGGCCTGTATTTACTAAACTGCCAAAGAGTCACTTTTTTTTTACTACTGTGCAAGAAAAAAGCAGATATTCTCAGCATATAGCCTAACATCTAAACATATGAATGAAAGCTATTTTTGAAATTTCTTCTCGTTGAAACATGCAGTAGAAACTGTAAATCAAAGATTCTCTTCTCGTATTGCTCGTCTGCTTTTAGATTACTACTCAACAACAGAGGAGTTATTTGGTTTTGAATAGTTAATTTGAAGTCACACTCATTTTCTTTTGTGTTTTCTTGTATCAGGCCTGAAAAAAAAAGTTAAAACACAATAAAACAAATAATTCTGGCATCTTTTTTCTTCAAAACTAGCTTTGAAGCATCTTCTCTATTGTCTGCATTTGACAGTTTCATAATTTCTTTTTTTTTTTTTCTGGTATAAATCATCCAGCAATGTTTTGGAGCAGAATTGTGTTTCAATTTTAGCCAATTTTCAAACACAATTAAGCTGTTTTTTAAATAATAATGACAGCTGTGTGTTTGTAAAATTTCATGCAAAGCATATTAGAGTAATTTAGAGTTTGTTCATGATGATGGATTTATTTGATTTGTTGTTGCATTTTGCTTTATTTTGCTCAAGATTTTTAATTTATTATTGTAGCTTATACACAGTATTTACACAAATTTACAGAAAAAAAAATTGGAGTGTGCTTTAGAGAAAAGGTTAGTCACAAAGTTATGTTTGGGCAAATATTTATCTCCTATTCACTGACAGGTGAAGGAGAAAAATATCTTTGTGCCCGTGTGGGTGTGTGTGGACATGCATTTGCTACATCATGGGGACCATTTTCCATGCAAACATAGCCTTGTGGGGACTCAATGTTCCTTATGGGGACCAAAGCCTGGTCCTCACAGGTTCAAATGCTGTTTTTGGATGGGGGTTAGGTTTAGGGTAAGGGGTCAGGTTTTGGCTATAGAAATGAATGGAAATGAATGGAAGTCAATGCAAAGTTCCCATGAGGATTAAAAACCCCAACATCTGTGTGTATGTTTGTATTGTCTATAGGCAAAGAAGCTCATAACTGAGATATTTTTCCAGCAGATAACTTTTAATAAAAGGGGAGATGAAGAAGTGATTAACTTTTGGCACCAACCTGATTGAAGATGGCGTCACCGGCAGCTGATCTGAGACTGCACAAATTTGCTTTAGTGCAGTTTTCAGGATATTATGCTAAAACTTGTTGTGGTAGTTTAGTTTATTAGTTTATTTAACAGGGACAATGTGCAAAAAAACATTAATAAAAGATTGCACCAGATTTAGTTTCCATCTGTAGTTCCTGAGCAGGAGAGTTTTTAATACAATCTAAAATCAGAAAAGTCCATAAAATCATAAAATTACATTAATTAGTAGCTGAAAGTTATGTCATGTGTATGTGTTGTGAAATACTTTCAAAGTTTGACTAAAACAGCTTCATCATTTCTCAACATAAGATGATCGTAAAACTGCATTAATGTATGGAATGCTATGGCTTTTAATTAATTGATGGAATTTGGCTTTTTGAGAAAATTATTTCACATCAATTTGTCTATACTGTAATTAAAATCTCTCACCACCCCCTGATTATTATTGGTTCTTTAAAAAAAAAGATTTCTGTTTAAAAATATGTTTTGGTTTCAGTATTTTAAAGAGCAAACCCATATTTGACTGAATAAGCAGTTTGCGAGAGCAGATTGGAATGTTTGTGTATTTCCATCCTTCCCCTCTCATTACCTGCTCCAGGTCTGTGCAGCTGAAGGAGACGTGGAGAGGTGTGATTAAAGCTGGAGAGATTTGTTGTCACTGAGCTGTTGCTCCGAGTGCTTCATTTGCTTAGCTTAGCTCTTAGCCAACAGTCTGTTTCAATCAGCTAGCCTTTAGTCTCAGGCTGACAGGATGTGTGAAGTGGCTTGTCTCGATGATGGTTTACTTACAGTTAGCTGAAACACCTGGGTGCTCAGACACCAAACAGAACTCTGCGACGGGTGACGGGCTGTCAGCTCGGGTTTGACGGCGTAATTTATGCAGGTCACAGTCACGCACGGCTGTGGAGCTCGGTGGGAATGAAGGGTGCGTGGAGTCGTTGCTTGTTTACCCTGCGCCTGATGGCCCCCTGCCAGCAGTTACAGCAATTATCACCTTGAAGGAATGTGGGACCCTTGTGTTAAATTCCCTTTGACCCCCATGATGTAGGAGGTCAGGAGGTGGGCGCTCTCTCCGGGGGTGGTGGGCGTGGGGATGTGTGTGTGTGTGTGTGCGAGTGACAAAAGTCAGTGGGTGCAGGGTGTGTTTGTTGCTGTCCCCTCTCCATCGTTGGTCCTGCAGACCCCCAACATGGCAAACAAAATTTACATGGAGTGTTTGCAAAGTAAATTGCTTTCTAAAGATCTTAATTTGACCCACAGAAGCACCAAAGGTGGTCTTCAGAGGATACAAACAAGGTTTTAACAGCATCGCTCTTACAGCTGAAGTTCAGCACGTTTAATAAAAGCTCAACAAGCTTTTAGCTCAGTATCACACGGACAAAGTCTTCACAACTGACTCCAAGCAATAAAACCCACATCGAAGACTTCTGCGTTTGTTATTTGAATGTGTTTGTTTGTCACAAGCTGTTTTTAGTATACAAGTGTAAATAACAACTTTTCAAGTGAGTGTAGGGCACTGTAAAGGAAGGCTGGTAATGTGCACCATTGTGAAAGTAAATGAAAAAAGAAGTGAGAGGAGACTGGGTTTAGAAATAAAAAAAAAGTCTAAAGTCTGATTTTGTTCTTAAAGGGAACACAAATGTGAACATATGATATGGCAGATGATAGGACATCTTTTTCCCCTTTTTTTCAGCTATGATACACCTTAAATAGCTTCATGATTGCAAAGAAAATATAGGGGAAATAGTATCATATACTGCAAAGTGTGATGCCACTGTAATAACAGATATCACATAAAAGCACTATTTTCTGATCATGTTTATTGCTTCGAGCTCATGCAACTTTGTTTTTGATTTTAGACTCTACATCCTGGCTGTGCTGGAAGGGATGCTGTCTGCTAACAGCGGATGAGGTAAACACTCTAACCATGTGCTGCTCTGTCTGCATTAAATGACCGTCTTCATGTCACACTAGTTTCTTTGGCGATCCGTTGCTGCAGGTAATTTCTCTGGGCTGAGTTTGCTTTAAAGTCAGCACAGGAACAGATTAAAAAAAAAACAACAACTTTTTCTGAGGTTTCTCACTGATTTTAATCCTCCAAGACTGGCAACCGGGCTCCATCCTGGCCGGTCCACGCTAAGCATTGGCTCGCTCCTCCACGGGTGCAGCCATCCTTGAAATCTGAAGGCCTTTACAAGTTTTGACAAACCAGAGTATCCCTGCCGTGTCATCAGATCACTGCGCCACTTCTAATTAACGGTCGTTTCAAAGACAGAGGAGCTGCGGTGAGCTCAGTCGGGTGTTTTTGTTCGGTCCGAAAGATCCAAAACTCCACGTTGCTGGACAGAAGGTGGGGTAAAGTTGGCAGTTCGTAGGGGAACAGAAGGACCACCTTAACCAACGCAAGCTCTCGCACACAATCAGCACATCATCTGCACCTTCTTGTCAGGAGTTGTTGGTACCTCTCTGGGTTGTCATGGCAACGCAATTTAGCTACTCTGCCAGAGGGGCTGTTCTTCTCTGTTTCATATTATTGCAGGTGGCTGAAGCGATGTGGTGGGGTTCAGGGTGGACGTCTCAGTAGCCTGATAAGAGTATTGAACTTGAGAAAGTGTTTTGATCTGTGTTTTTAGAAAAATGAATCTGATCTTGTGCAGTTGAGCAGCTCTTTCACTTACTTCATAGTTTTTCTGTTTCATTTTTCCCCCCTTCACTTAACATTGTGTCCTTCGATAGATAGTTGCAGCATTTGCAGATTTGTCTTTTTTTAAATTCATCTGTGTTGTGTGAAACGCAACTTAACTCCTTAACTATGGCTTTTTGTCTGCTTGATAGCCTGACTTGTAGTAACCCCCCCACCACCTTATCTCTGCAGACTTCTGTCTCCCTCAGCACACTCACCGCCGCAGCACTCATCCATGAGCAACACACTCATTCACACGCGCTTTCGCATGACTACACAAATGCACAAACAGGACTTTGGCCCCGGCCGGCTCTCGCACACAAAACACACTCGCTTACTCACTCAGGATTTATCGTGGTAGTAAAACTGGAGAGAAAGAACGACAGAGACAGAGAGGGGTGATGGAGGTGAGGGGGGGGCGGACTGAGAGAGGAGGAAAAAGGAGTGCGAGTGGCCTCATGAGTGTTTTCTCCTTAAGCTCTTTGTAAAGGCAGCCATGTCTGTGACTTGATCATGAGGACAAAATACTGTCCTGTGCAAAGTTTAAAGAGTTTATTATTATGTTAAAGCTTCTAAAACATTCACAATATTAAGATCAGTCTTTCTTCTGTGCATTTTTTTGGCATGCATCTCCCTCCGCAATTTCAATACTGTTCCAAAAATGTAATAAAACGTTCAGCTCCTTCAGGACGTCCAAGGCTTTGATTTTTGGTTCCTCAGCAAGATATTTAGCTTATTCTGACATTATTTTTCACATTGACAAATGAATGAAGCTGTCTTCCACATCCTTAAAGTTCATTAAAATGTTTCAAAATCTTCACTGTACTTTTTACTTTTTGTTCTGGTTCTGCTTTTTTAACTTATTTTTGCAAATTTCTGCTTTCTTTAGTTTTTTATTTATCTGATTTTAGCTTGTTTCTGCTTTTTTAGTTATAATTTTTACTTTTTCTACTATTTTGTTAATTTCAACATTTTGCACTTATTTCTGCTACTTTAAGCTTTTCATGCTTTTTTAGCAGCTTTCTGCTTATTTCAGCTGTTTTTTGTGTTTTTAGCTTCTGTTTAGCTAATTTGAGCTTTTTTCAGCTAAATTCACATTTTATTTGAAACCTTTCAGTGTTAAGCATTCACACTGCAAATTTGCAAGAAATGCAACATCTTTAGTTTAAATTAAAACTTTTTACACACTTCTTATTTAATAACAGTAGTTGCAGTTTTTTTGTGTTGAAGCCGTGCAATATCTTTTTTCCCCTAAAGTGGCTTTACAGCTTACTCATGTTGTTTTTTGAAGGATGTGACAGACGTGTTCTTGAGTGTGTTTTCTGCTGTTCTCACTTGTTTCTTTCTCTGGCTGTACTTTGTCAACTCTTGCTGTGTGTGTGTGTGTTTGTACGTGTGTGTGTGTTCTCTCTGGTCCGCTGCTTTGGCACAAAAAGGACGACCAGGCCGCCCCGTTCTTTGTTTTGCACCTTGTAGGAAACTAGCAGCAAATTGTGGCTCAATGAGGCGTTGCTGTTTTGTATGGTCTGATAAAGTGCAAACCAAACTGTCTGGGGTTGCCGTGTTCTTCATTGTAGCGTTGCCCTCTGAATGTAGGTCTGTGTGATGGTTGGTTAGTGTTGAACATTAGGTGATTGAGCGTGGTTGTGGTAGCGGGTCGGGTGGGAGGGGAACGTAAGGGGGGGCCATTCACGCACTTTTAGGACGTCACCCAGTGTTTGGAGCCGCTGTCCACTGTGCTTAATTGTGATGAGGGGTAATTAGAGCCCCGCTTAAGACTCCTAGGAGAGTTTTGTGTTTTGCCTGTCTTCGAGCGCTTCATAATCCCAAGACTGTTCTCTGTAGAGCCGGCATGACACACTTGTCAAAGTGATCAGAGCAGGGCATATGTGTGTGGGTGTATTTATGTGCCAGTGGGAAATATCCAAGTTTTTTACTTCAATGAATTCTTCCAACACCTGCAGTAACTACTTAGGTTGGAAATGAAAGGGGTGACTCACAGAATCGGCAGAATTTCAGGCAGATTTTATAGTTAAAAAAAAAAGAAAGTGCAACACAATCCTTGGAGTTGATCAGCTGCTACAAAATTGGCAAGAAATTGCTTTTAAAATCTCATTTATTGAATAATAATTTTAAAAGGAACATTTTATGAGTTATATTCTAGGAAATAGAAATCCAAGCCTCTACTAACTTTCCTGGAATAAATGAAAAAAATATGCAAAGTTTCAAGTTTCAAAGCCCAACTCCAGTTGCAGGAAACAACATCCTGTTTAGATCCACAGATCAAGTTCATCAAGTCAAGTAAAACAGACACATGGCTTGGGAGGTTGACAAAAGAGGAAGGTCTTGGGTGAACATTTGACCTTTTTGGGGCCCAACACGAGCGTTCTGCTCTCCAGAGGCTGCTGTGGGGTGGTGGTGGTGGGGTAATTATCTGCCAGGGTGCACATGCTAGAGTGTGTCTGTCAGGACAAGTGGGTCTCTCTGCTTGTGTTTACACGGTGAGAGCGTGGAATTGTTTGCAAGCATCCTGCACCGAGTGTTGGTGCGTCAGCCCCCGAATATCCAATGCCTATTCGCTCAGTGACAGGACTCTGGAAGGAGGAGTGTGGCTCGGAGAAGAGGCTGAGGAGCCATCTTGGACATGGAGTTTGGGGGCCCAGTGGCACAAAGCCCCATTCCCTGCTCCTCCATGTGGAAAATGGCAGGAGAGTAAGGAGGAGGGGAAGAAAGGGGAGGGAGGAAGTGGAGGAAAGAGGAGGAGGGAGCAACAATTAGTGGGATCTTCTAATCACCAGGGCAACACTCATTTAATTGACATGTGAAATTTGAATTCATCTAACAAGTCCATATAGGCGGCACGACAATGGGCCGGTTTGAGTCCCAGGACTGCTGGTGGAAGCCAGGGAGGGGAAGCGGCAGCTGAGGGCTGAGGCCGTGGTCTTTGTTAGCGGTGGCGGTAGCTGCCGGGTGGGATGGTTGTCCACAAGGAGATTATAACCCATTATGCCTTTGACCCTTCTCCACAACTGCTCTTAGATGCACACACAGAGCAGGCAACACACCAAAACAAGGGGTTTTCTATGTGTTTGTGGTTGTTCTTGTTATTATTTCAAGCAGAAGGCCAGAGTGAGAAAACAACAATTATTTTTACCACAATAAACCTGAGCCTAATAATTCTAGTGCTTTGGAAGAGAGAGAGAGAGAGAAAAAGACACAAAAGGAGGTTGGCAAGAGAAAACTGCTGTCTGTTCGTTCCTGCGTTTTCAGAAATCAATAAGCTATTTAAGGTCACCAGAAAGAAGCGTCACTGTCAACTTGCTGCAACGAGAAGTGAAAACACACCATCACTCGCTGCCACCTCATGGGGGGGCTTGGAAAAAATCCAAACTTTTACCCTAATAATTACTTTAACACATGTTTAAAGCTGTGAACTATTTATATTTACGATTTTTTAACCTGTCACAAATCCTTTTTCACATAAAACTGCATGCAAGAAATTGATTTTCTAATTATTTCTACTATTTGTTAAAATAAAATGTTTCATTGAACCAGAGGAATTAGTTTTTGATTAGAACGTATACGAACACGTTAGCTGCAGTGACTCTGGCAGATTTGAGCTTAATGTTTGTGCTGTACTGGATGGAACAGACAGCCTTTAGGTTACATAACATTCACCAGCGTGACTCAAGGATGGCTGATCTCCCAGTGAAACTTGTTAGAGTAACAGTTTTAAAAGAGAATGCTTCTTTCCTTTTTGTCTGTTGAGAATAAAAACTAAAAGAAATAAAAAAAAAAAGATGCTTAAAAGTCACCAACAAGATTAGCACTTGCTGAACTAAACTGCCTTTCCTGCTGGCAAAAAAAAAAAAAGCTCCCAAAAGAAGAGATCAAATAAATTGCATCTCCTTTGAGATAGATAAGGTTTAGAGATAACAGTTTTGAAGTTTTAAAACACAAAAAATATGCTCTTATCTGCGACAGCAAGGCCTTAAGGCAATCAAACTCAAGTTGTATTATCTCAGATGTGATTTACAGCCTGAGTGGTTTTAATGTTTTGACAATGATTGTCAAACGTTTTTCGCAAAAAAGCTTTTGCATTTCATCAATTTTCAGTGTAGCTTTAAAACTATCTAAGAAAATGTTAAATCAGTGCAAATCACCACATTAAGCCAAATATTGGAGATTTTTATTTATTTTCCCCCAAACAAATCCTTAAATCAGGGCTCTGCAACCAAAAACCATGTCTGCTCCTTGGTTTTATAATAAAATGTATCCAGAACCATAAATCATATTATAACTGTGATTATCAACAACTAGGTTTGGTGAACTGGGGTCTTAGTGGGGGTGACATTACTATAACATTTATTATTTTTACACTGTATGACAAAAGAAAACACCTTATTTATGTAAACAAAAACATGTATAGTTTATGCCAAATTTAATAAAAAGTACAAATAAACTTTGCAGGTATATTTTGTTTCTAATTCTTATAATTACTTAGTCTAATCGTAAAGGTCTTTAAATGTAACCCTGATTAATTTGAGAGAAACATCCTGCTTTAAGGCTGAAAGTTGGATTACTGAAGTGACCAACAGGCTACTAGCATGATCTAATCTACATGTTTTACTGCTGTCTTACTGGTATTGATCACATATTTGCAAACATATTGACTGGAAAAATATAAAAATGTAATCTCATGTTAGTTTTGGTCTAAGCTTCAAAGAGCCACTGTAGGGGGACCAAAGAGCTGCATGTGCCTTAAACTAAAGACCACAGTTTTATATGGAAAATGATGCAGTAGTTACTTGGGGGGCCGCGGTAGCTCGGTGGTCAGACGGTCTTGTAGCCTCAAGGGTGCAGGATCGTGCCCAGGATATCTGGCACAAAACAATTGTTTCAAATACTTTTATTTGTTTTTAGATCTTTGGATGGCCTTGCCCCACCTCGCTGCATCCTTATAATCCCTCCCGCTCCTTCAGATCAGCTGATCACCTGCTCCCGAGGGTCCATTAAACAAGACTGAAACTCAGGGGGGATTGATCTTTCGCTGCAGCAGCTTCTTAACTCTCTGATAAACTTCCACTCCATCTTCATCTTGACTAGCGGTCTTTAAAACTCTTCTGGAAATTTCTTGTTTTCTTTGGCTTTTTGTAAGGGGTTGTGTTGATTTTATTGTTTATTTTCATTTTATTCTTAAATTAAACTTTAGCCATTTTTACTCTATTTATTTCCTGGTTTTATCTCACCTGTGTTTTTGATTTAAATTTATGTTTCACAAACTGAGTTTAAATGTTGGTTCTGTACAGCACTTTGTTCTGCTGTATTCTTCTACAAATAAAGTTGGATTGGAATTTTTAAAACTGTTGCGCAAGTTTGCTTGCTGTGGCGTCCCCTGCAGACAACATCAACACAGTGGTCACTTGGTAGTGATTTATGATTTTCAGAACTTTACAATCATCCCATTAATCACAGAAAATCCTAATCAGATTAAAAATTGTTAAATGAGTGTCGTAAAAATGGTTGAATGGAGGACTCAAAAGGGAGGCTGACATGTGGAGGAAAACTTGTTTAAAAAGCAGAATCAGGAATCAAACGTATTCACAGATCAACAACAAAGATCTGACAGAGACAGATAAAAGATGCCCCGGTGACAATCAGGTCTTGGGACCAGAGGTCTGCACTACAAAGCAGGATTACTGGTTTAGCTAAGGTAACTTCAGGTTCAGTTTGGGGATGATTTACCTTTTCTCCCTGTGAACCTATAGAAACCATCCTGGTAAAGCTTGACCTCCTAACAAATCAAGCTTTTATGCTTTAACGCAGAATGTCTCCCAAACTATCTATTATGTTTAAAACTGCAATAGGAGCTTTAATAAAACTTATCTAACTGTGTTTGTCTAGAGTGGACCAACATCTGTGCTTCTAAGCCATAAAAGTATCACTAGTGAGTCTTATCCACTCTGAGGACAACAACACATCACCAGATTTTACTTTGCCCTTTATCTCAGTGTATTTTCTATAATCTTTGACCTCTATCTTTATAAAGCAGTGTTTGGTGTAAAAAATCCTCCACGTTACTACAGCTTTGGACTCATTGTACTCCATGCTAACAGATAGCCCCATTGTCCAGGGTGACTTTGTTGGAGTGGCAGAGAGTCAGAGGGATTCAGGATACTTCTAAAGTCTTTCAGCCGGAGTGTAATCCTCTTCTTTTATCTCTCTGGCTGATCTGGTTGTCTGTGAATGACTGCCTGCTTGTCTCTAGCTCTTAGTCACGTTTCCTTTCACACTCTTGTTCTCTAATTCTCTCTTGTTTGTCTGTTGTTGTGTCACTCTCTAGCACAGGGATCAGCGTTCACCTCTTTTCTTCAGTTTTACGTGCAGCTTGTATCACGTTTCACGTTTTATTTATTTTTTTACATTAGAATATCATGTCTTCAACACAATTAAAAAGAAAAACCTAGATGCCACCTTGCAGCACACACCAGACAGGCAACTTGGACTATGTCCAAGAATCACAGCTGGGCTGGTGTGCGTATACTTTGAATATATGTGTTGGGGGCTGGGAAGTGGGCTTCATCTGGGACGTTTGATTGGCCCACTGGCACAGGAGCCAGACAAGATGCTGATTGGATAGCTGGATGTAGACTAGCGCAGGTTTCTGTGTGCCATGTAGCTTTTCCTCCCAGTGTGCCGGCCAATAGCTCCACATATTGGATGCATTACAGATTAGATCCAGTGCAAGTGTGTGCTTGTGTGTATGTGTAAATGTGTGAGGTTGTGTGTCTATGCAGCTCATCTCTTCAAGAGCACTTTTATCCTCCATGAACAAATCTGCACTGTCTCCATGATCACAAAATGCATTTGCTTCTCCCAGACTAATCATTAATTATTAATGGCAGATTTAATTTGCCATCCCAGATCGATGTGGTGGCTACCCGCAGTTATACGGTTAGGACTTATCTCATATATGTTTTCAAACGATCAATTTGTGAGAATTTATAGAGAATTCCTTATGATAACGGCAGGCAATTACTTTATAATTTATTGCCATTTGTGAGCTCATTCAGCTCAAATAGATCTGAGGCACCGAACACAATCAGATTAAATAAGATATATTGATAAACAGATTTTTTTCATTTTGAATTCTGTGTAAATTTGTCTCACTTAAATGTCACTAACTCAGAAAATGTTCTTCAAAGCTAACTTGTATTTTGCACAAAATTTGAATTTTTTTCGTTTGAACATCAATAGGTGCAAATCTCTGCTTTTATTAGAATAAATTTTATTTTTAAATTTACAATTCAAGAAAAGATATTTGGCAATTAGGGTTGACAGGATTGAGTTTAAAAAAAAACATCTACTACTCACCACTTTATACCAAACTCCATAATAGATCAGTTCTAAAAGAAAAGATTAATTCTTAAAATTGCAAAGAACTTGGGTTTTTCAACATCCTCAGTTCGTTGTTAAAAAGTTTTATGACGTCAAGAGAAATATCTATTGGCCTTTTCATAATGTAATTGTGCAAAAAGGAATTTTTAATACACCAATCACGCTTGCTTCTCATAGCACTGTTTGCTCACATAACATGGTGTCCCACAATTATCCAAATGGTAGAAGCACCGTTGGTTAGAGTGAGGCGATGAATCCACTCCCCTCATTACTCATTCGAGCCAGCTTGTCTCTGTGACCTCCTCTTGTTCCAAGTCAGAGGTGTAACAACAGTGGGTTGACTTCAACTCTGCCATTGTTATACAAATCACAATGAGGCATAAAAAATAGTTTGGTTTGAAACCTTAAAAGCGAAGACCACAAACCACTTCATGACCTTTGAGTCTTCAGGCATTCCTTCTTAGGAAACATTTTTGTTATGGTGGGTAAGAAAACTTACTTTTGGCCAAAAGAGGCATTGAGTTCCAGGTGTTAAAAATAAGAAAGATCATTCAGGATTTTATAAGCGATGTGTAAGCGTCATTGTCGGGGATTTTTATGGAGATGGATCAGTGTCCACGGTATGAGTGATGTGCATAAAGTTACCACTGATGCAGAGTGAAAATGGAAAATATGTACTTTCATCAAGATGACAACTCAGGGAGATCTGTCTTAATTTTAGCAGAAAAATGTGAGACCCTACTCACCCGAGCTGCAGACACGCAGAACGTGTGGGCTTGACTGGCCTGCCTGTGGTCCACATCTGTCTTCTATTTAAACCACGTGGTGCATCATTAAGATGAGAATCAGGCAGGGATGACCACAAACTGTTAAATGGGAAAAATTCTGGATTCGGCAAGAATGAATACAAAATTCCTCTTACCAAACTCTATCAGTTTGTAGCCTCATTTCCCTTAATGAATGTGTAGCTAAAACGAAAGGCGAAGCAACACGATAAACACATCTTAGTTTAAATAAAAATCTAGATTTCTTTGAAATTTCTAAATTTGTGTTGACCAGTGAATGCACTGAAAAATCCTCTTTACTTGTGTCTGGTACAGGTGCAAGATATGGTTAGGATGATACACTGAAAAGGAATGTTAATATTTGATTTTACTGCAGTTTTGAGATTATTCACACTGGTATTTATTTAAGTTCTTTGGTAAAATAAATAAAGCTATTTGTGTAATGTTGGAATTATTTTTAGTGAATGATAATACCTGAGGAGGGATTTTGACAACTCAGAGCTCAGGAGGAAGTTCCTTTCATTTGTTTTATTTATTCTGGGAGAATCAGAAAATAAAAATAATGTTGCATGTTAAACAATATAACTGTTGCTCAAACTTCTGGCTAATGGCTAATTTGCTAAACCAGCTGTTAGACTTTTAGAACGATCACTAAAACCTCTAATAAAAAAAGGAAAAACAAAACACAGCAATAAAATTACACACATATACACAAAGTTTTACAAATAAGGACAGAAGATAAACAAAAATGTGTTGGAAGCTTGTTAAAAAATCTAAGAAACTAGATAAAAGATGCAAGAGTTGTAAATGCTTGAAAACCCGGACAGCTTAAAAAATAACATTAAAAGCTAGAAAAGCTTTGCAGCCTGAGATAAAATAAATTGCAGAAAAGTACTGCTTACAATGAATTATCATAAATATGAAAAAAATGTGCTCAGTTAATAAAACGTACTGTAAACATAAATAAAACCTACATTTTACTGAAATCTAACAAGTCATTTCACAGTGGCTGTTCTCTCCTTTTTGATTGTGCCAGCTATTTTCTTGGTTATGATGTTCTATAGTTATTGTGCTTCCTTAAATTTTTATTTGATATTGTGAGATGTATGTTATTATGGTGGTGATGTGGACTACTGCACCCACCTTCTGCATCAAAATCAATGTCTGTTCATTTATCTTTTCCAAGGTTGAGTCCAGTTTAGGATATAAGATGCTAACTTTATCCTCAGCAAAATTAGCTGCACAGAAAATGTGGCATAAAAAACCCATCCTTCTTTTCATTAACCTTTTTAACTTGACATTTAATTAGAGAGGTAAAAATAGGGGGAAACAGTAAAATCAAGAAGGAATTGTAAGAAATACACACAGACAAGTGAAAAAAACCTAGATTTACAGAATCCAGACCAACATTAGCTCACTCATTTTTTATGACAGTCTGGCCTGTTAGAGGTCCTAACTCTGTTCTTACTCCTGTCAGCACAACTGTAAGTGATGCACGTGCCAGGCTAAACCCACCAGGGTCTTACAGGAGACGCACATGCATTAAGAAATAAATCAAAATGTGACCATGCTCGCACACGCCGCCCATATGGACATACAGACACACATAAATATTCACACTCAAAAACAGTTGCACCATCCACATGGCTGCGCAGGCCACACAGTAGCTGCTTACTGAAAGCATGGCAGCACCGTCAACCCCAGACGGCTCTTCTCTGCCCACCTGTCAAAAAAAAAAAAAAAATTACTGAGAGAAAAAAAATTTCACCTGGCTGGTATCTCTATCGTCTTCAGAGCTTAGCTTAGTTTAGCTCAGCTCATACCAGCCATCTGGCTCAGCAGCTCTGCTCAGCCTCCCTTCTCCCACCCCCCACCTTCCTTTCCAAAAAAAATAAAAAAATTTTTTTTTACGAACTCTCGCTCTCTCTTTAGTCTTTTTAAAGCATGTCAGCAGTTACCCCGGCACAGCGGTCTTAGTGAGGCTGCTAACGTGGCTAAGTGTCCCTCTGCCTCTTAGCGGGTGCCGTGATTCTGTGTGTGTGCTTCACAGATGGCAACGGGAGGGGAGGGAGAGTTGGAGGGGGTGATGGAGAGAGCTGTCTGAGGCTCCGGCAGCTCTCAGGCAAGGCGGTCCGTCTGTGGGCATCTGCACTGGCAGCCTCCCCCCCACTATACCCATTAAGACACCCCCCCACCACCACCACCTTCACCCATCAAGCATTGCCACAGCTACCTCTCCAGCCAGTGCCACATTGGCAGCAACTCGTTTTCGAAGCGCGACCTCGGATGTACTTTTTCTGTTTGCCCTGGAGTATGAGGATTTCGAGAAACGATGAGGT
>JARVJO010000269.1:9720376-9740065 GCA_031762555.1 Cynodonichthys magdalenae
AGGATATCGAGAAACGATGAGGGTGAACACAAACACTGCTTAGGGAATAAAGGACACAGAGATGCTAAAAGATGCCCAAAAGGAGAGTGCCAACTCTGTGCACATCTGCATGGAGACACGTTGAGGAAGTTTAAAGGCAATAAATTGAGATTTTTATTTTCTTCTACCAGTTAAAATGCAACACTTGTGGCAGAGCACATATCTCATTTCTTGAAGAGTTTTGAGCTTTAAGTTCACGAGGAAGAGTCTTCCTCGTGTGTTTCAACGTACAGAAGACAACTTTTGGTTCAGAAAGAATTTCTGAATAACTTAAAATGCATCCAGTTTCTGCAATAATTTATGCAGATATTTTTTTATTTATTTTGGAGGAACACAATTCCTGTTGGCTCAGCAGCACAGACCAGGGTCTGACACATCTGTTCCTGAGAAATTCGTGGAGGTTTTGGACAGTGGAGGTGTTGGTGTGCACTGATTAGTGCATCGCTTGCTTTACTCAAACGCCCGGTCCATAAACTGTTTAAGAAGGAGGCTGTTGCCATGGTTTTCTGCTCTGTTCCAATCAGTCATTTTTTTGACCACTTAGCTTTATTTATTCTTCAAACAAAGCCCATGCCTTCTGCATCAACCAACTGTTGTACCCCTGAGACCAATTGTTCTAAATCGTTTATATACCGCATTTCATTCAGCTGCAGGATAGCGAGCTTGGATGATGATTTGAGGCTGATTGGATGAGCTTTGGAGAAAGAGCTTTTACAAGCTGACACCTTTGGCTCATGGGTGGTTTGGAAACAGAGGCTTTGATGAGAGATAGAGATAGCTATCATAATAGCCTGGTAACACAATGTTCAGTGTGTGTGTTGGACCTCCAGTTAGAAATGCATGCTCGCCTTGTTTTTTTGATCTCCGTTGAAAAAGACATTTTTCAGAAAAACTTACCTTAATGACACCCTCAGGCAGAATACGATAAAAGTAAGATAAGATTAGATATTTTTTATGACTAAAATGGGCTTTTCACTGATCCTGCATGTCTGTTCTGTTTTATTCTTTTTCTCTCTTCAATACCCCCTCCTGTTTTGTATTTCTCTTCTTATTTTCTCTGCTTTAGTAGCCGGCTGAAACTCTTTCTCAGATCTGACTAAGCCAAAGCAGCACAAACAAGAAGCGGCTCCCAGAGGAAAAGTCACACTTGAGGAGTGGATTGATGCTCCGTGTGTCAGCGGGGTCTGGAGGTTTGTCCTCGTGTGGCCCGAAAGCCGCAGCTTTCGTGTTTAATAGCTTTGCAAGCTGTTTATTTTGTCCCTTTGCGGCTCTCCTAACAGGAAGCCGTATTCCCCTCAATTGAATCACAGCTAATTAAATACTGCACACAGGTAATGTCAACAGACAGAGGTGTCATATTGCCCCGCCCCCTTACTTTATCTTAATACCTCAGCAGGGGCAGTGTTAAGCTGTTTCTGACTTCGAACGTAAACATTC
This sequence comes from Cynodonichthys magdalenae, assembly GCA_031762555.1. Lineage (NCBI taxonomy): Eukaryota > Metazoa > Chordata > Actinopteri > Cyprinodontiformes > Rivulidae > Cynodonichthys > Cynodonichthys magdalenae. The sequence goes on from JARVJO010000269.1 coordinate 9,721,853, forward strand.
TGACTCTCTGCAGATGTTTTTCATACATTTTAATACATTTTATTTTTTGATCCAACATCATCCTTTTTTCCTCAACAGACTATGAAGAAAGCACTTTGATTACGGCAGCAAGTTCTTTCATGCATCATCCTCTGCTTTTTGTGTACTTAACCCAGGTGATTCTTCCTGATTCTTCAGAGATTCTCTGGTTTTCATGTGTTATCATAAAACAAACAAACAAAAAAAAAGATTTAGTTTGTTCACTGCATACCAGGTAATAAAAAAGGGTCCAACTCACAACTTCTGTTTGAAAACATTTACTTCAGATTTACTCTACAAAAAGAAAATAATATTGAGTTTAACAGTCGGCACAATTATTTTCTGACAAACAAAAGATGAAACCATAGTTCATCCTTTTTGATTTTCTGTTTATATATTTAAAAAAAATAAAAATGCAACAGGTTGTTTATTAGACTGTTGCCAGTGAAATTAATTATTTAGTTCAGAAATAATTTATTTAAGAGTAGCAAAAAGCTCTTTTGGCTAAGGCTCCACAACCAAAGTACAGCCAATAATGTCAACATATTTATTTAAATAATTAAATCCTCTTGCACTAAATCATTTGTATTTACTTTTTGTTTAATCTAAATTCATGTTTGTTGCTCAGCATAGTGCAGCTGTTCTACACTTTTCATAAATCACAGGTGGATTTATTGATTTGATTTATTGAACAATTAAAATAAAATACATATATATATCATTTTAAATCACCTTTTGTCTAGTGTTTAGTGGACAGTTTGTGGTGATGTGTGACTATGAAGTGTGATGTTCATGACTGGGCATTTACTGAGCACCAAAAGAACATCATTAGTGAAGTGTTAACTTGCATGCTTTGGTTGTGATGGCAGTTTATAGGAGAAGATAACTTTGTAATGCACTGAGATATAGACGTAAATAAGTGGTGCTGGAAGTGTGTTTATTATTGCCCGTCACAAAAAGCAAGACAGTTGTGCCTTTGTTCATGTTTGAGTGCACATGTCCTGTTATCTGTTACATTTTGGGGACACAAGAAACCCTTGTTTTGACATTTGCCCTTGTGAGGACATTTTGTCTGGGCCACACCATTTATGAGTCGGGGGTTAGGTTTAGGGTTATGCACCTGTGAGGTTAGGTTTAGGGTAAGGGGTCGGGGTCAAGGGCCCATCATACTCCATCCAAAGCCAAACAATCGACACGCGGTCATGTGGTTGTTTGACGTTCGTTTCCTCACACACCTTTCATAGCCTCTGAGACACATAGTGCCGAGCTCATGGGAAATCCCACCCGCCGGGGGATTTGTTGCTGCACGGGTTTTCTTCCCGATGGAGTCTACACTTTGAAATAAAACAAAACAAAGCAAACTCTGACACCAAACGTTGTTTGTCCAGAAATCTGTCCAGGTTAAAGCTCCACACTTGCAGACAAATTCTTTTGTACACAGAGCTTTTGGCCGTTTGACCATCTTTATAAATGTCTGCTTCCAGAGACAACAGTCGGATTCTTTAAATGAGTAGTTTGTTTGTTTTTTTGGAAATGAGTAGTTAAAGCAAATTGCTGCACCCAAGCGCTTTCAGCATAAAACAAACACACCCACAAACTTCTGACCAATTACACATCAAGTTCTTATGCAGAGTTGGGCGAAAAGTTCTCCTGGCTGGTTGTGACAAGAATGATACAGTTTTGCTCATCCAACCGCTAAAATAAGAGCTGTTTTAGGCAGTTCAGATGGACTACGTAGTCAATGCAAGTCCTCACAAAAATAGTGAAATATGTACATATATGTGAGTGTTCTGGATGGATTTGAACAAAACTCTCAGAAAGTAATCGGCAGATGCAACTGATTAACTTTAAAAGTCAAACCAATTCAAGATGGCGACAGCAGCTAATCAAACAAAACAGCTACAACTTTTACAGGTTCTGAGGTACAATATGGTGTGGTGGTCACTGAGAGTCATCCTTGTGAGATCTCACTACATTGCATGGCATTGTGCATTATGTAATCTACAAAGATTTGACCAGAATGGCTGTAACTCCATCACTTCTTAGCACAATAACTAAACTGACATGAAAGCTGATGGGAGATATGCATTTCTTTGACAGGGCTTTAATTTTGGTCAGTTTTTATCTGATGGATGTGATCATCTAAAAGAAGTTTTTTTGTATTATTTTATATTTTTGTAAGTTCTGGTCCCAGCTGTTGCTCTGCTTTGACATGCAGTTTGTTTTGTTTTTAGTCCTTTAATTTAAAAATCAAATTTATTAAAATTAAGGAATAATCAAGAGTCTTTGGAGATATGAAATGCAAAATAAGCTGAGACTTTTTTAATGAAAGCCTCTGTTTTCTATCTGATTTGTCTCACTTTAGTGCTTTTTTTTTAAATTCCAGGACAGCTTTGATGTAATGAACAACCTCAGGTGTTCACTGCTTCTGAATATCCTCCTGGCTTCGAGAAGCAGAACAGAACATTTGTGAAATGATGGTCAGTCCATGTTCTTTCTTCTGACAACAAGCTCAATCTTTAATTTGTGTTTTCTTGTATGGAAGAAATAGATATCATTGTGACTGATGTTGGTATTGCGGTTTAATGCTAAAGAATAAATGAATGAGTGGAAGTGAGTGGCGGGGGGATACAGTGATCACCGAGGGAATAAGAAACCCTCCTTAATAGACACACAGTCATCCACAGACTCACACACAAAGCCTTTGAAAGACTCATGAGAGTTACTCTTTCTTTTTGTAAAATCTTTTTTATTTCCTCAGTTGTCTCTTTCTCTCTGTTTGTGTGTACGTGGGTGTGTGTGTGTTTGTGTTGCTCCACAAAAAAACTACTACTGCACTCCTCTACATATCAAAGCCGAGGTGGAGAACCATCAAGGGGAAGTTGTCTAATTAACAATGCTGCCATTCTCACAAACACTTGTCTCTGGCAAACGCTCCACAACTTCCAGGATCCTCCATTAAGAAGCATCCTCTCAACAGGAAACGTGCAAAACACGTAGTTTGTGACTGTTTGTGACTGATTTTAACAGAAGTCATTTTTTGCTGAGTTATGCAGGGGGTTCTCATGGTGGGAAAAAACACACAAATGGACTGTTGTGTGACGTCAAATGATTATGTTGCATTATTTTATCTACACAAAAACTAAACAGTTTAGTCCTCACTGTTGTGTCATTGCTGAGTGAATGTAGAATGATTTAATTAGGGGAACTTATGAGGTAAATATAATGTCTCATCATGCTGGAATCGTGACATTTCCCCCCACCATACACACACATTTTTACGAACTGAGTGATTGCAAAACTGTTAATCAAAGACGTAACATTTATATTAATTGTCTAAGGAAAGAACTATAAAGAAGACATTGCCTGTAGCTTTGTTTACTTCATTTAAAAATCCCCAGAAACACAGTTTGCACAGTTTGTTTTTATTTAATTAATAAGGTAAATAACAAGATTGCTCTTATTTCAACTTGAAGACTTTAACAAGTATTTTGTTAAAAGTATCAAAGCAAGACTTTGCTATGTTTAACATAACATTCCAAAGTTTAGTTTTGAAATGGTTCACACAGACTAACATATAACCGACAGATCAGCATTCTTAAAAGATTGAAGATAAATATTAATTCATTTATTAATGTCCAGTTCAGTGCATTGAATTGTACCAAGATTTGATCATCAAAGCTACACATTTTGCATTTTCTTTTAATTGAAATATTTATATTTTTAAAATTCATTAATTGTTATTGATTTTATTGATTTCTTTAAAGAAAACACCCTTCCTTAGCTCTAAATCAGTATGGTTGTGTTTATCTGTGGTTATCCAGCTGGTGCTGTTTTTTCTTCTGGTTCTGGTAACTTAGAAGCTACATTTTCTTTGGTTTTAAGCTAGCTTTACTGTTTCAGCACAGAAAATACATGTTGGTTGTTTTTTTGAAACTATAGCATCATATGATGTCTGTGAATGTAAGCACAAAGGATACTGGCAGCAGCTGATGGGCACTAGCTTGTGGCGGGTGATGATCCTTCTTGGTTGGGGGATGCTAGGCCAGATCCTGCTGGGTCTTTTTCCACCTCTGCTAATTATGTGATCCTGGTGACCCTGTCGTTGCTGCATGGTGACACATCAGCAGGAGCTGGTGTCACTGCCCTCTGCTTTAAGTCATAACTAGACATCTGACTCCATTACAAGCAGTGGTCGTAGGATGTACGAGTACAATAAAGGGTTAAATGATGCATAGAAAAATGACAGGTGCATCTAGTCAACATATATTAATAATGGTGCACAATAAAATGGAGCTAAGTTACTCAGCTGAAATGATGTTATTATTATAGTGGTTTATGTATAGCCAATAAAAGCCCCCCACCTCTGGTTTGTGACTTTATCACCATGTGGGTGGATACATATAGAAGAAGTATAGGGAGAAATAAATGGTTAATGTTCCATGAATAAATGTTCTTGCAGCGATGAACAGAGCATTAAAGAGGACAGTTACAGTTTTGAAAATTAGTATCCTACAAACATATGAGGATAACACTTGACAGATGCTCACAGGGTGATATCAGACTCTATCTTATGATTTTTCATTAACTGGGCTGTAACAGCTGCAGTTGTATATCTCACTCAGTGGTGACAGCCATAGCATGCCAAGTCTTATGAAAAAATAAAAAAATTAAAAATCATCGCCCATATTTCAGTGCACGCCTTTTGGATTTTTTCTTTTTTTCAGTGAACATGTGACACTTTTCAGATAAGTGTTTTTTGTGTTAACAAAATGGAAATCTTAATTTTGCTAAGCTAATTATAGCCTGCAGTCTGTTGCTAAGCAACCTAATGACAGGAGGCAGCGGGGAGTCAAGAATCTAACCTTTGGCTGGATGAAGCCAAGAGGTGACATTTGGATTTCCTTCATACACCTCTATTGATGCTCTGTGCTCCGAGCTGCGCTGTGTTGTGCTTCACAGTTCAAATAGCTGAACATGTGGTTTAAAGTAACTCGTCTGTTTTTAATACAGTCAGGAAGAAACACTGTCTAAACTCCTGTAAGCATTTTTAAAGCACTCAGTCAGCGTCAGTCAGTTGAAACACGGAGCTGTTATGAAATGACAGTCCCTATACATGTGAGTAGAGGGGCTGAATGAGTCACTTTGCGTTGCACAAATATGCTCCAGCTTTATATCTCGTCTCGCACTCTGTTCGTGTGAAAAATGTCATGGCTATTTCCATGATGCGACTCTGAAGGGCACTAATGTGCTAAGGGACGTCTGCTGTTACCTTATGGCATGATCATAGCATCGAATTAAATACTGGAGCAACACCATATGCAGGACTAGACGCTGTACAATACTTTAACACTGACTGTGAAATTGGGGTATAAATGATCTGTAAAAAGAATTCACAAAACAGGAAGTTATGTCCAACATATATCATGTTGGGCATTATGCTTGTCTAATGCCGTACAGCGTTAGACAAGCCGAGTATTTACACCTTGAATTGGTCAAGAACAAGGCTTTGGATTTTTCTTTGTGAGTGTCTGATCTTTTCTTCTGATGTGTGTGTATGTGTGTGTGTGTGTGTGTTGGAGGGATTCATGGCTCAGCGCCAAAATAGTTTTGAAGTATCTGTGAAAAGACTCTTAATCCGTTTTATTTGCTCTGCTACCTCGGTACCATTTGTCCACGCGGAGCTCCAAACCCTCCGCTCCACCCAGCCATCTCAGGGATTTAGTGTGGTCGAGCAGAGGTGCAAGAGCCCTGCAGACAGTTAAAAAATAGCCATCTGGCTGTGGGGAGTTGGTGGAGGTGGGGGGTGTGTGTCGGGAGATTGGGGGGTGGGAGGAGGTTTGGGGCTGAGGAGTCATGCTGGGCAATCAAAATGACGGACAGCAGTGAGAAGTGTTTTGCGGGCTCTCACGTACATGCAAAGTAGCCCGACTTGTGAGCCTTCACAGCTCCCTCCGGCCTTCAGGTAAACACTGCCTGGCTGAGGTATGCGTGGTCTTTCCCCACCTCAATGTGTGTGATTTTGTTTGGGTATGATAATCATATGTTTGTTGGCATGCTTAGGGAGGAAATTTTTTATGGTGTTTACTTTCATGTCAGAGGCCCAAGTTTTTTTTATATTTTTTTCTAGTGTGTATTAAAAAAATCCTGCCAAAATTATTTCTATAGCTTGTCTTCTTTCTGTTATTTTGATATCTCGTCCATGATAGTTAGGATAGTGTTTGAGCAGAAAAGACAGGGTCAACAGGTGAAATAAACAGCATCCATATTTCATGAAGCGTCAAAAAAAAAAAAAAAAGAAAAAGAAAAACTTGCATTCGACACAGGCCTGTTCTTTGAAAGAGGTACACAATTGTTCCTCTTCGCTTCAAGCAAATATTATAATCCTATTCTCTTATGCTTTCCATCTTGCCCTCTCTCCACAACGTTCACCCCAGTAGCGGCCCCTTTCCCTGAGTGAAAACCCCTTCGAATGTGTGGAGGCTTCATTTTTCACTCTCCCTTTGGGGCTCTGTTGTCAGAGAGCAGCCCTTAGGAAGTCTTTATTTCTGCCAGGCTGGGCCTCTTGCGTTCCTCCACCCTCTCCCTCCGTTCTCATGGCTGTCCCCCCCACCCACCTGCTGGGATCCTGATCCCAGCCGGGGCAGGGCTTCAGCGGGGGACAATTACTGCTGCTCCCCAGCTTTGATCATCTGACCACATGGAAGCATAACAGCTGACCACATGTTTCAACAGACAAGGAGAAGAAGCAAAGAGAGAAAAGAGGAAGAGTTAGAATGGGGTGTGAAGAAGAAAAGAAATCCCCTTTTCATTTAAGCTGAGCCCAAGGTTCTATTTCGCTTTGGAAGCTTTAGGGAGAGTTAGCCCAAATGGTCAGACCTGTGTTTCCTTTGATGGTGATTATTTATTTGGACCGGGGCAACCGTACTTATTACGGACTGTGCCTGGCTACAGCTTGGAATAAAGTTCTGTTTCAATTTGCCACTCACTCTTTTGTGAGTGCCGCAGAGAGAGAAAGAGAGAAGCAATTTGAGGCAGCCCTCGTAAAAAGTGAGCGCTAAGTCCTCTGGTATTGTTAGCCAGATTGTCAGGAGGCCAACTGGGCTCTGCTGTCGTGTTTCTGGGCACTGTTTGGCTTTTTCTCAACCCAGGCTTGTTTCATTCAGACCGCTTCTTCACAGAGTCGTGAGCTTTTCATGTTGAAAGCAGGGGGCTACCGTGGAAAAAAATGGCCCAGTTCAAGTCACCACTACCTCACCACCAAAGATAACAAATAACTCAATGAAAATGCCCTATAGTTTTTAAGCCAGCTCAGAGAAAAGTGTTGTCAGCGTAACAGAAAAAAAAATCTGAGTATTTCTTAAGATTTCGCCGGCAAAAAAGTTAAGTCTGGATACCTGAACAAAAAGTGATATTATACAGTAAGTCTCCCACGTTGTTGGCAAAACCACGACCAAATGGATCAGGCCGACACAGACGAGGCTGAGTGAGTGTGGAGGGTGTTTGCTTTGCCCTGGTTGTTAGGGATGGCCTCTTGGAGTGTCTCATTGTGCAGGAGATCACTTTACCACATTAAGGGTGCCTCAAAAGAGCCTCTTCAGCAACACTTTGGCCCAGCCTGGAAGAACGGGGCATGTTTTGACTGGCCTGCCACCTTTTATTGTCACTGCTCTGCCGACCAACAGCTTGGTACTGCCTCAGCTGTGGCTTTTGGAGATATGCTCACACAACACATGTGCTGCATGCCCTGCGCAGTAACACACATGTGAACTGACACAGGAATGTAAATGTGTCCAAAAAAGGGCACTGACTGGATTGTGATCTGCTTAGATTAAAACACCGATCAAATACTCTGAGGCACATGAGCTTTAAAAATATATGGGAAATTGTTATTGGAAATAGAATTATATTATTTGTACTTAATTTATTTTTAAAAAATTAGATTTCCAAAGTCACATATCAGCAATATGGATGCAGCTCAGATCAGTTTTAAAGTATCAGCAAAATAAAAAAAGGCAATTATATTTATAATATATAGTAGATATGGACATATTTCCTTCATGTAAAGCTAAATTATAGCAGCTATTTGTAACAATATATTAAGCCCGTGTGCATTCAGGAGAAGCAAGTGTTTTTTTTTAATCCATGCACAAATCCAATAAAATTCCTTACCAATACGTTGAGCGTCTGCATAAATGAGACAATCATTTAATTATCTGCTTGCTCGTTCAGTTGAATTGACAACTGGGAATAGTCCTTCTACTCTATTTTATTTAGCCTGTCAGAATAAATAAAAAGAAATAGCACAAACTTATTGCATTTTTTATTATCATTGCGTCTTAAATGTTCTGTAAATTCACCTTTTTTCTTTAATAACAGACATAATACTCAAAATTCACGTGTATGTTATTGCTTTATTGAAATTTGTTTCACCTTTAAAGCAGAAAAACATATCTCTACCTGTTGGTGTTTACCTTTGTTTAAGAAGTTTCAAACTAAAGTGTTTTTGTTAAGTAGACATAGTCGTCTGATGTATGCTCATATTTCCCCTTTAAAACTAAAGTTAGCTTTTCTCCAGAGACACAGAGTCACTTTATGGTGTGGCCTCTGCCACTTGTGTATCCTGCCTTACTTCGTAATCATTTTTATCCAGCAGTTAAAAATAATTAACAAGCTGTGCTCTTTCGTTGTCCGCGATTTTTAGGTCGTTTTGTCCGGCAATGAAAGGTCTCTCCATCAACACGGTCACGTAATAGTGTCAGGGTACATTTTAAAGTGCAGTAATTCAGTGGTTTACACTGCCTCATAAAATCCCGACATGCCCTGATAATGAGAAGCATGAATGGAAACTTGGAGTTCCCTGTGGCCCCTTATGCGAGTCTGAAGTGAGTGGGGAGACGTAGCTTGAAGGAAGAAAGGAAGCACAAAGGAAACACAAAAGAGAGGGGTGGGGGGAAAGTTTTTCAAGCCACATAGCTGCTTTACCGCTTCCACATTCATAGAGAAAGAAAGATGACTAAATGACTTTGTTCTTTGAGTTGAAGCGTGTTGTTAAAACTGCAGATCGGCTGAGTCGTGTTCAGGTTCAAAGTGGCAGGTTTTCATGGCTCCCTCCTCTCTGAGCGATATCATATGGACAAAACAGCAAAGGTCACAGTCAGCTCAAACACACAACTCTTCATATTTCAGCCCTTTGTGACTCTTTATGGTGTCTTGACCTGACAAGCAGGCCGTGCATTGCATTGGTCTGTTGCAAACACGAGCGGGATAAATGTTTATTTACAAGAAAATAAGAAGCTGCTTTAATACTTGTTTACATGCATTATTTCTCCTAACAGGTGATCTCTGTCAGGCCGCTCTCAAAACACATCTTCATCTCGCTGCATCAACATCTTGTCATGGCATAAATCATGATGCATCGTGGAGGTGGTGGCAGGCAGCGTGAGTCAGAGAAGCAGTCTGATTGACTTCACACTCGCTGGGGATCTGGTAACTCAGCAGGTAGTCCGAGTACAGATTGAAACGAACGCTGCCTTTCTGCACTCATGACACGCCGAGAGCTCTATTCAAGAGCACGACTGTTCCTTTATTGCAGAATAAATTGCAGGAGTTCTCCTTTATTGTGTACAGATGGGGAAAGGTTCAGGGTTGCTCAGCTCCCAGTCATTTTCTCACAAGGTGTGTGTCAAAGATTTTGGATTTTACTGGAAAAACCCTGTGATCCTGCAACTTTATGAGGAACAAAAAACACCCCTGTTTAAGTGACACTTGTTTAATCAGGGCAAAGAACTGAAGTCAGTCTGTGATTTGTTAGTTGCAGATCCTTGTTGATAGTTGGCGAGTTAAATCCTGGATTCAGCTCCTGCCCTTTCCGTAAGGTTATGGGCTGTTTTTCATCTCCTTGTTGTTTTTGTCATCGCTAACAAGATTGACTTATAGCAGATTTGCACTAATGTGCACGCCGTAACCACTGACTAACTAGCACTTATTCATCTGCCCAGAACCATAGTCGTACTGGCACAAATGGCTGGACGTCTGATTTATATTAACAGCTCTGGAGTCACATCTGTGTTTATCAGGCAACAGCTTTGAACATGACTCAGCCAATCAAAACTGTCTATTTTCCTATATCTCGTATTGCTGAGGTAGCGTGTAAATGAGTTTTTCTTTACAGAAGGCAGTTGCTGCATGGGGACGGTGCCAGCGAGTGTGTGAATTGCACACATGCATAAAGCTGTCCTTGTGCGCCGCTGCCAAGAGCTGCAAGGAAACTGGAAATGATCGCAAATTAAGCAGAACTTGGCCGAGGGAAGTATGCGGAATCTGAAATTTAAAAAGAACGTTTGGAATTGTTTTTAGGGGCCAATAAAGGGAGTTCTTCCAAAGCCAAAAAGGTTGATATAGGTGGGGCGCAAGATGTACAGTACGAAAGTGCTAGACTACATAACAGGCTGGCAGCAGAGGAGGGGAAAGGTCAGATTTGGGATAGAGTGGTTGTTCCAGCTGATGTCTGGTACTAGAGATGAATTATTCACTCACTTGTCAAATCAATAATGACCGGGTCTTTAGTGGCCCACTCTCTTCATGCCCTACTTATTGGGTTTTTTTGGTGGGGGTGGGAGGGCAATCAGTTGACAGAAGGTTGGACAAAATTCATATTTAGCAATATCACAGAGGACAGAATATCTTACTGGATGTTTTTTTCTTACAAATTTGAGCCTTAAAGCGAAAATGACACTGAAGCTGGATTGAAGTAAACAGTATTATGACGGCAGTTTTGTTGAAGTGGAATGTGGCAAACAGAGGTAGAGAGAAGTGCAGGAAGGGAGGAGGGGTGGTGCAGGGGATTGTCAAGTGTGGTTGTGTGTAGGGGAAGGGAGGGGTGGTGTGTGTGTGTGTGTGTGTGTGTGTGTGTGTGTGTCTGTGTCTGTGTGGGGTGATCTGGCAGGATGGGGATGGATGTTGCCATGACTTTAAGGGCATGGGCTTGTTTGGATGGCACGGCCCACCCCTTGCCCCTCTGCTTCTGTTCATGTGTCACTCACTGTCTCTCAGGCTGTAATTTTCCATCTACTGTAACCGTCTGGGCACATTGCCACCCAGGGAACTTTTTAAAATAAATAAAGAATTCATTAAATAATTAGTATCTCCACAACAATCTCCTTTGTTCTGTCAATCTCAGAGCACGGAAAAGTCACCGTGAGAGATGGAGAAAGAAAAGAAGGGAAGGAGGGGAGGAGAGAAATTAACAGGAAAAAAAATCAATTTGAAAAATTAAAGCATTGAATTTTTTTTTTTGAAATGCTTTTTACTTATCTGCCACTTATTACGTCTAATTGGACCTCATTTCCTGAAAAAAAAAATAAAATCATTTGTGTGGTTCTATGCGTGTGCTTTCATGCACGTGTGTGTGTGTAAACGTGTGTGTTTGTGACATTTGCTAATGGCTGGGTGCATAGATGATAACCACTTGGCTTGAAGACAGACAGATATGAAAGGCTGTCACTCTGAGCAGAGACAGCCGTAATGGCCTCGTGAATGTCTCCGCGTGTATGCGTCTGAGGATATAAATGAATGTTTATGTGCAAAATTATAAAAAAAAGTGTGGGGGGGGGGGGGGGGTCGATGATAGGGGTCCGCAGGCGCGGGTGAGGGCGGTGGTCATGCTTCCTAGTCGAAAAACCCAATCCTCTTGCTGGGTGCTCGTGCGTTTGTGGTGTTTGTTTAAAGGGAGACGGAGCAGAACCACCTCTTTGTCCCCTCCGAGATTTGACCTCTAACTCCCCACCCTTTACTTTCCACACACTCCTCTGCCCACCGTCGAGTTGTGTGTGGAATCAGTAGCCTGAAACATCCTCATATTTATGGACGACTTGAACAAGGGCCACACAGACTCGTGTTAGTCACAGGTGGGTGATATTTGTGACGTTCTATTTATACAAGATGACAAATGAAATCACACTTTATGTTTAGTCTGAATAAAACGAAGCAAGTAAACAAGACGGATGGATATTTATTCTGAATCATCTGCTCTGATGCAGATGGATTATTTCCACATCCAAAGTGCAGTAACATCGAAATAAACAAACTAGAATCAAGTTCGTAACAACATCATTGCGTCTACAGGACTTTTATGTTTCTATCAAATCTGGCACCACAACTTTGATTCTTTTTTTAACTTAAAGGTTTTTACTCTTAAATGTAAATCTGCTAAATATTTAATGGCCTGACAACTCAAATGCCAAAATGCCATGTTTCTAACTTGTGTGTTGAGAAAGTGAAGTTTGTACAAAAGACAATTTTACAAACTGTGTTTAATAAATGAGTTTAAATTCACGTCACAATGCAGTCATCTGTCAATACACCCCACCATCACTGAAACCAAACCCAAAAAAAAAAGATGTGTAGTTTTGGAATGTCAACTTTCATCACTTTATGAGTGAACAAAAATCACTTGTCGCTTCTGTCATTCCTGTCTTTTTATTCTGTCCCTACATCAAGTCGACATTTCCTTTTTTTTCCCAGAAATTAATGGGGAATTAATGATTCCGTTATTCCCCCGCTGTGCAAAGAGGGGGGGCACGGGATTCTTTTTTTAATCGCCCAACCTCTCAAAACTGATTGGAGCAGAAAAAATACGCCCCGTCCCCCCACCTCCCCTCCTTCTGCCAGGTCTCACAATGGAGGCGCTGATTTTTTTTTTTTTTTGATAGGGTTCTATGCTGTCAGGAGGCCAGCTGGAATTAGGAGTGGATTAATAATTTTAAACAAGGCTAAACCGCTTGGACTGTCTGTCTGTCTGCTTTTTGCAATGCTTAGCCAATGGTCCGTCTGCTCTCAGACCACATCAAAACAATCTAAAAACACTATATCTTCCTAATGAAGAGGTTTAGTTTATGGGCTTTGGATAACATGAAAACATGCTTATTTACGTAGATTTCATGAGATGCTAAGTCTCAGAACAAGCCTGGATTATTGCGAACAGTCTGACATGACCTGAACATCCCTGAAAGAAGTATTACTTTGGCCTTATCTGCAAAGTTAAATTAATGACTGCTGTGTCTGCTAATACAGCTAATCACCTTTTTTCCACAAATTTGTGCAGCTCTTCTTTTTGTGAGTTTTCTTCAAGTAAAACATCAGGTGCTAGAAACTTTATTTTGGCGTTGGTGTTGTTTAAAAAATTACATTTTTGTGTGTTCTTTAAGTTAAATGACAGTAGTCTAGCTGGTCCAGTGGCTGAATGGTGACCCCAGTTTGTAGAAAAGATTAGGGTTAGCACCAAAGGGAGTGTTAAATGCTGACTTACAGGGATTTGTTGGGCTATTTGGAAAAGCAGACGTATTACAAACCAAATTTGGTTACAGTAAAGCCTGACAAATCAGACCCTGCTGGGGACATGTCTCACAGACCAGAACCATGTCTTCAGTAATCCCCCACGTTATTTATGTGTGTGCTGGAGAACAAGTGCGCGTGTGTCTGTGAATATATTACAAGAAAGAAAAAAAAAGAGAGAGAATGAAAAGGTTCCTCTGTGGTCAAACTGTATGTGGAGCTGAATGTCTCGGTGATGGAGAAGGAACTTAGAAATAACATTTTTCCAACCGGGCCTCCTGTAAGCCTGAAAGAGGAGGGTCCGAGCGGGCCCAGATGAGAGCCAGGAAAGGCCCGAACAAGTTACTTTTATTTAACACTTTTGGACCTAATCAGATCCACTCCTTCAAATAAACACATAAAAAACACACACAGATACAGAAAGCTGGAGAACAGAGGGAGTAAAAACTAAAGCTAGGAAAAACTACTGACTATATCATAAATCTATATTTTTTTCTCTTTAATTCAGTCATTATAAAAATGTTCTGTGAATGTAGCAGAGACATTAGCCCCCTTCTGAGCTATTATCCCAGCAGTCTGGTGTTGCAATTTCACACTCCACTGATTCTGACAAGCAGCAGAGAGTCTGCATGCCCCAGATTTCACCTTGTTTAGGTAATACAGAAAAAATCATTCCAAAGACAAGGTAAATTGAAGCGGGTACTGGTTGGGCACACTGTTGCCAATTTCAACAGATAAAAAGAAGAAGAAGAAGAAAAAAAGCTGCAAGTGAAGAATTGTATTTGTAAAGCTACAGATTTTAAACTTCTGATTTTACTTCCTGTCTGATTATTAACAAGGTTTTTTAATTTGCTCTCAGTTTGGGGACATGCTCCTGCAAGTTCTGGGTCAGCTCCCAGTCCCATCATATCACCTTTTTATCCTGGCAGCAGCTTTTCTAATGCACGAAACGACAGATTATTAGATCTGACAGACAGGAGAGGTTATACATTATTTATGTTGAGCGAGAATGAAAACAAACCTGCCTGCGTGCTTCTGTTTCTGGGTATGAATCTGCAGCTGGAGCACACACCCCTTTTTTGTTTTATTTAAAAGGAAATCTATCCAAATTACGTTCTTTTTATTTCATGCTTTGTTTTGCGGAGAGAAGTAAACGCGTTGATCGATTAGATGCAGAAAAAAATAAAAAGACCACAGAGCAGCTCTGCGTGCAAACACCTGACAGAACAAGGATTTTTGTAATGAAAAACAACAAAGAAATCTCTTTAAAAAGCCGCGTTCGTTTCTTCGCACGGAGTTTTGCGCCAGAGTTTTAATTATGGGATAAAATGAAACCTTTTTTGCGGCTTTTTGGACCGGCTCGTTTTAAATATTTGCCGCATACGTGGGCCCCGTTGGGTTTTGTTTGGTCCTCTGGCTTCATCGGGCCAAAACACGAGGAAAAAATCGGGTCCAACCAAAGATGCGCTCCATTTTTTTTTTTTGCACATTCTGAGTTAAAGAACTAGAAAAAAATATAACAAAAAAAGACGAAACGCGAATTTATTAACTTTACACATAAAAGGGAAGAAGTGAAAATAAAACATTTTAAATCAGCGTGTATTGGTAATATTAAAAATGTAATAATATTAATAAAAATATTTTTTAGTTATTTAGTGTTTGTTTAACGCATATAATAAAAAATTACCTCTTTATAAAATGTGGAATTTCATAGAAAATAATAATCATAAAAAAGGGAACACTTTTAACCTGTCAGAATTTCCATAAACTTCTACAATAACTGCGCAGAGAGGATTCAGGTTTCACCTACTTGCTGAGAGTCCCCCCCACTCCCCGCAAATCATCATAGATGAGGATGGACAGACTGTCCCGGAAATGCAAATATAAATATTTGGTTTATAATAAGTTTGAACAAACAGAAGTTGATCTGCAGCCCCTGAAAGGCCTCTCCTCATAAAGAGGGTGGCAAAATAAAAAAATAAAAAATACAAAGCAATATTTTTATGGCTGATGTTAGTTTGGTGTATAAAATGTTTAAGACTCTTGCACACCTCTTGTGATGAGGTGTCAGATCCACTTCAGATCAGCGTCATTTGAACAAAACTGCTTTTCAGTTCAAGCATCAGGAATGTGTAACTCTTTACCTGTAACTGTTCAAGATATTTTAAACAATTCAAAATATTGAAATGGTTGAAGGATCAGGTGTGTCATCTGTAAATACAGTGTTGTTCTTATCCTTTGGCTGGTCTGTTACTGTTTTGGTTTTATTGAATTGTATTTTAAAGACTGTGTATGGCCTAATATTTTTTTAACTTGCTGTCACCGTCCCTCTCCAGGGACAACTGATGAAAATTAGCTTGTAGCTATGTCTGGTCTGCACAATAAATGTAATTGTGCAATGTCAAATCATGAAATTAAATGAACAAAATCTGCAAGATATTAGGGAAAGTTCTGCAGCTCACAGTTCACTCTGTCAGGTGTTTATTCAAACTGAAATCTAAAACCTATTGCTGCTGGAGTTTTTACTAAACATCCTCAGATAAAATTGTAGTGCTGCGTGGAACTTTACGGGGACTTAAAAAGGCTCCGGGTCAGGCTTTTGGGGATGCTTGTGTGAAACAAATTCTCTCTCTCTATTTTTTTTTTTTTTGCTAAAGGCCTTCAGAGCAGAATTGAAACAGGAAAAGCAATTATTGCAGAGATTGTCCCACAGGCATTGAAAAGCTATCAGCATGAGGGTTGGGACTGGCTCAGGGGACACCTATGGCCCCATGCATTATCCTGGCATGAGGTCGCTTTGGCAATCGCCTGCCAATTTCCACCAGCACCTGGCTTCCCCCACCCCCACTCTTTCACCAGGCCCTCCTACCTGGTTCCTTTCTTTCCTCCCGCACCACCTCCTCTTTCTCGAAAACCCCACTTGTCCCATTGTCCCAGGATGGAGACTTTTAAACAGGATGGGGATTGCAGAATGATGGCAGAAAGTTTAAGCTGTGAAGTCTCGCTATGTTGTTTCCAATCCTGATGGAGCTGATTGTGTGGAAGAAAAAAATGTCTTCGACTCAATTTGTTGGTGTGGCCAAACACAGAATACCTTTTATCAAAAAACCACAGAATAGCAGTTTGTCTAATGCTGTGAAAATATCAGCCAGTGGTGTGCTGTTTGGCCAAAAGGCATGGTGGGAAAGTTGAGTCTATATTAGTGGAAAAGTGGGAAGAAAATAACTGGTGCTATGTCTAACACTTTTTATTATGGCTGTTGAAAACCTGCGTAGCACAGCTGTTGAATATCACTCTGCTTTTTGCACCAGAGCTGCTGCCTCCCACTCAAAAAAATCCAGGCTTTTCATTTTACAGGTCCAGTTACCCAAAAGCATCTGATCACAGCAAGGTAACCTCTGCTCAGGGGTCGATAAATGCTCAACAGGGGCTACAGAATCACATATGAGAATCCAGATTGCGCCGTTGTTCCCTCTGTTTGCCACGATGTGTTGTTTTGTTTCTTCGCTCATCCTGCAGCTGTAGCGTAGTTTGTTTTTACTTAAAGAATTCTTTTAAAAGATTATTAGAAGTGGAGAACATCTTGTGTGGAGCATATTAATTGTTTCATTGAATCTTGAAATGTTTCTAAGAACTAAACACATTTATCTCATTTCCTGCTTTTGTTGTTTTTTTGGTGTTTAAATTAGTAAAATTGTGTAGGAAGAGTTTTATAGGTGTTTCAAACACTGCATTTGCTTTGGCAGATGTGTCATGCAGTGAGCTGCAGAGCAACATTTGGAAAGCCACCTTCAGAAGTTAAGTGTGAAGATTTTTTTTTTCATTAAAGGTACTAATTTCTGTTTTAATCTAAACAGTAACGTTTCTGTTTTATGAACCAGTGGCAAAAAGTGCTTTTGGAAAATTAATCTATAACTAGAATACATTTTTCATCCTTTCTCTTAAATTGATTTTAAAAAATCTATAGGATTGGTGTGATATTATCAATGAGGACAATTTCGATGAATTTCCATGGATGCCTCCACCACCAGCTGCCTGCAATGGCGGAGCAAAAACATAAAAACCTCAAGGAGTTCTAATATTTACAACTCTTTCTTTCTTCATTTATTTGTGTGATTTGGGAGTGATGAACACTCGTGTTGAGGCTGACAGGATTGTTTTCTCTGTGCCACCTCTTAAGATGCTGTAGACATTATGCAACCAGATCTTGTCCTTCGTTTGATTGGCATTTCTAGGACACAAATCAGAATTGTTAAGAGACGTAGTCTACTTCTGTTGCAAGTGACAAGCTTCAATCTATCTAAACCCATCGATCTGTCTACTCATCTATTCACCCATCTATCTCTCTACCCATCTTTCTGAGTCCCCGCTCTGATGTCTGAGCACGCACCGTATTGCGCATGCGCAAAAGGAAAGAAAATCGCCACGGGAAGCGCTGAATGAACTCTTTAACTAATGGAAAGCCACTCTCCAATTCTAATTCATTGTCTTCGGAGAATTAACGAGCATTGTCTCTTTTATTTCGAAAGCGTAATGAATATGTGAGCGCCTCGCATCTCCCCCCCTCCTCCTCCCTCAGGGTTGTAGTGCAGAGGAGACCCCAGACCTGTGAAGCTGGCCCGGGGGCTCTCAGGTGAAAAGTTAGGTTGCGTAATCACTCCATTCATGCCAAGGCTGTAACAAATGTAGCTCTTTGTTGACGGTTGTGAAAAAAAAAACGGTCAGATGCTCAGTTTAAAGCAGCCGTGGCTTTAATCAGGGATGTGATTGCCGGCGGTGAAAGTTTATCTTAAAAGACAACAACAACCAGCGTTACTCATTCTTCAGTGATGCTTAGCTCCATGATTCATAAAACTAACT
>JARVJO010000269.1:9750461-9777266 GCA_031762555.1 Cynodonichthys magdalenae
ATAATGTTGCTGGATAATAAAGAAAAAGTTACTTTAGACGAAAGATAAAAACTTTATTTTGCAGCAACAAAAGCTCTATTTTTGTTGACCAATGTGCTTTTTTTTAAAAAAGCTGTTTGTTTAATTTGGACAAATGCACACAGCTAATTGAATTTTAAGATAAAATTGGCTTAATTTTGCAATTGTAATTCCATGTTCATGAATTCCATTTAATTGCACAGAATAAATCAATTTGCACTCAACAGCTTAATTATTTCTTTGTGCAAAAACGCAAATTGAAAGCTGGAATGACGGATTTTTTGGAGCGGAGCTTTAATGCAACGTGATGCATTTGAGCAGGTTGGTCTGCAGGTCTGCGGTATGTATAATTTGGGTTATTTAGTCATCTCTGCTAGGATTACCTCACAGGGCGTTTGGAAATCTCATTGGTTATAACATAATCTTGCTCTGACGGCGCATGCGCGTTACCTTCAAAATAACAGAATATTGTAGTGTGCGTGCCTCCCTGACTGTAGGCCCATGCTGTTGGAATAGAGCAGAACATAACCTTCACCCTTTTCATGGTAAACAACTCCCATTTATATGCTTGTGTGTAACTAGATTCTGCAACATTAAGGCTAGTTTGATTCATAATTTGATAAAAAAAATTGAATGCATGATAATTAATTTCCTTTTAATGAAATGGCCTATAACAGCATATTTTTCTCCTATTTTATGGCAGAAATGTTATGTGTTTTTATTTTTTTATTTTTATTTTAGTCCATGTTGTCTGGCCGGCAGCCCACACTATGCTTGGTTGGCTCAGGCCACAGAGTGCCATAGACAAGTTTGTGGACTTGAAGTTAACTCAATAATGCCTGGACAAAAGTGTAAATGTAAATCTTCCATAACAAGCAGCCAGCTTAGCTTTAGTTACATGTATTTATATTGTTGTGTTTTTATTTTTGAATGCCCAGTAAGGGATTGCTGCAAGTTTCCTGGATGCAAAAATTACACAAATAAAATTACTTATTTTCTCCCTCTGTTTTGCTATCATATCACACACCTAATGCTATAAAAAATAAATACGTATTTTTTTTTCTGTTTTGAATGAAATGCACGGTTTATTAGAATTTTTCGTAAAATCTTTCGGAGCACCCGTGCAGCTCAGAAATGCAGCTTCTGGTTTGTAATTGAACTCATTGTTCCGTAATGATCCCAAACATCCCCAAAAAGTTATTTTTTTTTTTGGTTTTAAATTTTTGTCGCAATTCCAAAATCTTATTTTAGAAAGGGAATTTGAACTTAACAAGCTGTATTAAACATTTCTCTAATAAATCACTTTTTTGTTCCAAGTGTTGCAGCTAATAATGGTTGTTATTGTTTACATTTTAGTAATTTAAAATTATACTACGTAACTTTTGTCTAAATTTCTTCGGCTTCAATCTTGTAATTTTCTATCGCGTTTGTAATTTATCCAAAACAAATCTGTTTTTATTTTAAGGTTTACTTCATCTAGTTTTGACAGTGTGCATTTCTTGATTAAAACTATAGATATTTGTTGATTATTTGCTCATTTGGGCCTTGAGTGACTGCACTTGGAGCTCGCCTTCATATGGCTGATGGAGGGAGCTAATTGACTTCTTGCTGTGATTTACTGGAGCAGCTGTCCCCTCAAATGGACTCATCCCAATCCTGTTAATTCATCTAAATTTCATAACGGGATGGCAACAAGGTGCACTGCCATCCCACATCAATTACAATATCTCAGCACTCTAATGCACACACTTGTTTAAGCGAAAACACATTTATTACCGCAAAACACACATTTGACTTCGATTTTACAAAAAAGGCAATAAAGAGGAAAATCCTTTCGCAATTTTTTGTCGTGTATGTTGCAATAAAATAGCTTTAATCGCGAAGGTTTTATTTTATATTCCTTGAATCGTTTATTATAAACTAGCATGCAGCTATATTATTATGTGTGCGCTTTAATTGTTTGAATAGTTCTAATATTATTACTATTTTTATTCAAAAATACCAAATTTACCTTTTTAGTATTAAAATAATGAACTTAATTAATATTTTGTCCACTCTGCAGCAGAGTTTTGGACTTTAGATCCGAAACATTTACTGAAATTTGATTTGTGATTTGATATATTTTTGCGGTACGCTTTGGATATTTGTTTGGTACACCTGATTTATATCTGTGACAAGGATTTTAAGGACATTTAGTGTTTGCTGAATGTTTGAGGAGCTAAATGTTTGTCCAACAGCTTGTTTGACTGATTGTTCCAGCAGGCAGCATAAATGACCAGACTCATTTAGCTGCCGTAGTTTTTAAAAGTAGAGTTTTTAGATGTAAATATGGTTTCTTTTAAATGAAAGTTATTTTTATTGAAAGAATGTACTGTCTTATGAAATGTACTAATTTAGAATTTTACTGATTAGAAATGTTTTACCAGACAATAATGCAGAGCTAAAACCTTGTAAATTTGTCAATGTGTAAATTTATATCATTACTTTTTTTACTATTTATAACTTGAAAGTTACCTCTTGTATTTAAAAAAAAAGAAATAAAATTTAGATTTCTTAAACATTGATTTATCAGTTGATTTTACTTTTTGTAGTTTTTTTTAAAGAGTTGCAAACAAATAAGACAATTAATTTTAATTGCCTAATTAAATGTATAATGAAGTTGTAACAACTTTTTAGGGAATTTTAAAATTCCACAAACTGAAATTTATTTAATTTGACCCCTTTATCATGCATTTTCTCTTTGCAATATCAATGAAATGAACAGTTATCAAACAGGCTCAACACACACACACACACACACACACACACACACAAACACACACCTGAACCTAAACAGCCTCATAGAATGATAACAGTCCAGGTGACTTCCCCCTCTTCTTTCCCCCCTCATGTCGCTGCAGATAAACTCCTTGAACTCTCAGGTCTGACAGTCCTTCATGCGATCTGAGTGACGGGGTGAACACTTTTTACTTTATTAGCCCTCTGTCCTTAAATATTTACAGAAATAAATCAGTTTAAAGGTGAACAAACATGAGCATCCAGTAAATCAGCTAGAAATAGTCCAGTTCTGGGCCTGCACGGGTCTTTATCTCAAGTGGGTTCTCCTGTTTTCTCCTCTGCCTATAGAACCTGTGACGTCAGGGCAACAGTGTATTTCGTTATCGTTTAAGAAGGAGGAAAAAAGTTAGAAACTCAGCTATAGAGTGAGCCTTTAGAAATAAGAGGGGTTTTTACCCTAAACCTTGATAAGCTACAGCCGGGAGCCCACGCCTCGTGGCGTGGGTTTAAATAAAAGTAACAGATGAAAGAATCTGAGTGAAACTGGCCGAGGTAGAGGAGACAGAGGCTGAGCCATGAAGGAGGAGAAAAAAAAGAAAAAAAATGCGAGATGATGTGCAGAAATAAGCGCTCCATATGAGAGCAGCGTGGGGAGCTGCGTGTCCTCACAGAACCCCAAAGAAACTAAGTTTTCTTTCAGCAGCTCGTCACGTTTCACAATCTACGTTTTATGTAACCACTTTATATATATATTTATTTATATATAAAGCATGTGTGCCAGCCTTCAGGACGCATGGTGTAGCTACTTTTTTAAGATTATTAATTTATTTAAAGGCTTTGATGAGAGAGGTTTTATTTACAGAGATGGTTTACATTCAGCTCTAAGGTATAAAGCAGTGCAGCCTGTTCTGCTGTTCTCCCAAATGACACTGCTGTAAACGTTAATTAAAGGAAAAGATAATTTTTGAAGATCTGGACCTTTTTTTCCTTTCTGCTACTTGTTGCTTTAATAAAGTGAACTTTTCTTCACGGAGACTTGCAGATTTGCTAAACAAAAATGATTTAAACACTCAAATCGATGAGAAATACAAATACTGTAATAATTAATGCATATTTTCAAACAAAACAATCCTTTAATTGTGGGTTTTGTGTAACTTTCTGTGTTTTCAAGTGTTGCATTTCCACTCATAAAGCAAGTTCTGAGCATAATTGGCCCGGACACGCTCAGACCAGCCTCTATTGTTCTTGCAAGGCAGGAGAAGTTGTTTTGGCAAGACCGCAGAGGAATAAAAAAAAGACGCTGCAGACTTTGATTGTGTTGGTTGTTCTGCTCATGCTTAAATCTAATCACTTCACTTCTGGACCACACGATTAGTAAACATAAACCTGTGCATTTTTTTAAATCTGTATTTATTTACATTTCTATATGTGCAGAGATTTATAGTGAAGGGATCCTAATGAGGCAGCCTGAAGTTAAAGAGGCAGCAGTATTAAGGAGTAGCACCGCGGCACATTTCAAAGCATTTTCTCTGCGATATTTGAAAACGGAGTCGTGCCGTGAACTCCTGCGTGTCCCTTTTAAAACAAACCCAGCGCCTGTCAATCACATCGCATTCCAACCAATCCCAAAGCTCCCTTTTTAAAAAGCAGGTTTGCCTGCTGTGCTTTTATATTGCACCATGGCCTGCTTCGAAGCATTTTTTACTACCACGGTTATTGCCACAAATCAAGAGGGCAAAGTGAACGGCATGGGACTCACACCAACTTTAACGAAACTGAGTCTGGTTCCTCCTTCTGCGATGTTCCCGGCCGAGAATTTCACATGCAGATGATACACAACAAGGGAAATGGGAACAGAATTTTCGGGGTGCATCCTGAGTGCTGAACTGGTTGATTTCGCCAACTCGTAGCCAAAAAAAAAAAAAAAAAGAAAAGAAAAAAGAAAACTCACAACAAAACATGACAAGCCTTTCGAGGTTTAGTGGCTGCCCTCTCTCTTGCGTCAACCCCGGGGAGAGCAATACTGAACCCAGCGTGGTGCTGCCACCTTTGGCAGGAGAGCACATGGGACACCCCACTGGCAGTTCCTTAAAACTCTGCCCCTCGCACAATTTGCGAGACTACCCCGAGACGAGGTCCAGTGCATATGTTGACCACTCGGTTGCCACTTTTTCAGACTCTGGATACCCCAGTCACCGGTTAGAGCACAGCCCCAGGGGCATTATCATTGGAGCCAATCTCTCTGGAGCCGGCATGCCACCCGTCACTGATCAACTGGCATCAAGAGCTAACCAACATGGCGGGATTGGAAGGTACCGTGACTTTGCTGGCTGCAGGGACAACAGGAGCCATGCGTTTTTTACAAGCTACCAGGAGCAGGCCCACGCCTCCACCGACGCGTCCCGCGACCTCGGCAGCCAAATGATGCTGAGTCTACCTGGCGACCTCCTCACCCGGACCCACTCCTATGGCCAAAGCATCAGCCCCAAGGGGAGCAGCCAGCAACTTGTCACGCAGTTCCTGGGTCTCTACAAGCCCCTGAACATGGCGATTCAGCGCGGGGGAGCCGACGCGTTCCTCAGGTGCGCCAAGCAGGCGGTGAAGCACGAGCTGGTGTGCAAGTGGAGTGACGGCAAGGAGGGGGCCGGCAAGGTGCCGTGCTCCAGAGCCTACGGAACCATGTATGAGCTGGTCACCCATGTGACCGTGGAGCACGTCGGCGGACCGGAGCACTCTGAGTACGTGTGCCACTGGGAGAACTGCGCGAGGGACAGGAAGCCTTTCAAAGCCAAATACAAGCTGGTGAACCACGTCAGGGTCCACACCGGGGAGAAGCCCTTTCCCTGCCCCTTCCACGGCTGCGAGAAAGTTTTTGCACGATCTGAGAACCTAAAGATTCACAAGAGGACTCACACAGGTCAGTTCACAATAATAATAATAATAATAATAATAATAATAATAATAATAATAATAATAATAATAATAATAAATGTGCAATTTTTAGTTTCATATTTGTATTTTTCTGTCTGTGCATTATTATTATTTTATTATTATTATTACTACTAATATTATTTTTAGTTATTATTATTAATATTCAGCATAATAAATGGTTCTGCACGAAGTGTTTTTTCACGTCGTTTCCGGTGTTCAAAAATAAAAAAAAAATTGTTTGAAGATTTAAAACAATGTGTAAAGTGCCCCCCACCCCGCCCCTCCACCCCCACGCAGGAACCACACACGAGACGTACTAAAGGCAGCTGCAGACGCGTGCAGTCAGCAGGCCCGCTGCTCAGCTCTGGGTGCCTCCCTCTCTTCATTCAGAGAAATTATTAAATAAATCTCGGGACACCGGAGAGTCGTGACGTAGCCGTTACGCTGCCTCTCTCTCTCTCTCTCTCTCTCTCTCTCTCTCTCTCTCTCTCTCTCTCCCCCTCTCTGTTTATTTTTTATTTTCTTGCCTCCCAGTGATTCGTCTCTCCTGCACGCGGCTCGGGAGCTCAAGCAGAGCGCAGCGCACTCTGATGTGTGTCAGGATATGGATGGGAAATAATGATGATAATATTATTAATAATAAAGATATTAGTATTCAAAAGTGAAACAAAACGTTTTCAAAACAAGATGATTTAAATAACGGAATGCTTCCTCCCACTTCTTTGATGAGCATCTTCTATATGGAGCACCGTGCAATGATGGAAAATGCATTTTCCTTTACAGCCCTGCACCAAACACTTTTTCTATAAAAGGGAATTACCAGACAGCCGTATTTTATTCTTATTTTCACACATGTCAGGGGGACAAATTTGATGCAGCTTAATTACAGTGAAATATTGGCGTTTAAATCAGACTGAATGAATTGCTCTCTCTTACACACAGACACATAAAAAGGGAAAAGACTGGACAAAAAAAATATTCCTTGGGTTCCCTCTTTTATTTCTGCTGTGAATTGTTTCACTAATGAAAGCAGCAGAGAATAGAGACACAACAGAGACCCTTAATGACATTTGTTAAGCTGTAGCACAGCTGCACATGCGTGCTGTGCTTCTTAATCAGACACTTTATGGCTTAAAATTGCAGAATATTTTACATTTTGAACAAACACCAAGCAATAAAGTAGCAGATAGTTCTGTTTTGTGCTTTTTTCATCACAACTGATTTGAAATGTGTTGTTTTTATTAAGAATAATACGCTCAATCAGATATATTTTCCAGTCAGGTTGATATAAGAGCAAGTCTTTAGGGAACATTTGACCCAAAAACTTTTGGTTTGACTCCACGTTGTGCAGTTTTCAGTTTTAGAGGCTCTGTTAGCTTCTTGCACCCAAGCTAAGCTTCACCGGCCTCCAGCCACTCTGGTAACTCCTCGCCTTCTCTCTGTCTGCCCGTTTTTAGGTGAAAAACCTTTTAAATGTGAGTTCGAGGGCTGCAACCGGAGGTTCGCGAACAGCAGCGACAGGAAGAAGCACTCCCACGTGCACTCCAGCGATAAACCCTACATGTGCAAGGTCAGAGGCTGCGACAAGTGCTACACCCACCCGAGCTCCCTGCGAAAGCACATGAAGCTGCACTGCGCCACCAACAAGGCCCACGTCTCCAAAGACGGCGGCGGTGGCGGCGACACACGGCCCGGTGAAGTGGACCAGGCTGCGGAGGGCAGGTCAACCCAGATCAGCCCCCCGCACCCTCCCACCTCAACTCAGGACGTGCCCCTGTCCCCCGAGAGTCGGGACGACTCGACCCCGAGGTCACGCTTCCATCACGCGTTTGACAGCAGCTTGGACTACCCTGTGCACAGGGCGCAGCCCCTCCTGGACCCCTTGTTGCTGCAGAGGGGCGGCTACAGGTCCCAGTCCTCCCAGTACCCCTGCAGCCAGACGGGGCACGCTTTCCCCCAGACCTCTCGGACTTTCTCCTCCGCCTCTCCTTTTCAGAAAAGCATCGTGAACGGATGGTACACGTGCCACAGCGGCGTGGACTCGTTCCCACCAAAGCAGTGCAGCAACATCCCCTCTCTTTGAGACTCTGGTGGGACACATTCAGCTTCCTCCCCGGCTGTAGCTTCAGACTAGCAGCTGTTTCTCTCTACTTTTTGTGAATGTTGTATCAGGTAGTTTGTGAGACGTCCTCAGTCACCCTACGTTGCCAAACGTGTCCAAGCTTTTCTTCTCCTTGTTGTTGTGAGGCCTTTAAATCTTTGGACAGGAACAAAGTTCATCACTTATTTGTCGTTAAAGATAGCCTGTCGATTTTATAAAGACTCTTTAAAAAAAGTTTCTTAATTTAAGTGGAAATCCATATCTGCGTATTGAGTTTTATGAAATTTCTATTCTTCTGAAAGGGTTAAAAAGGAAAAAAAAAAGAAAAATAATTAAAAAATAAAGTCTTGCTGAATGTAACCCTCCCTGTAGGGGTCTTTGTTGAATGTAAACTAGGTGTAATGTATGTCGGGATGAATAGAAAATATATTCATGATTTATGTATGTCGCAAGATGAATAATTATCTGGAAGATCTTTTTTTTTTTCAGTTAAATTTTCAGATCTAACAAGCACCGTGTGGTGGGCCTGGAGCATGGTTTGTCTGTAATTAAAATACCACCAGGCTCATCATTATTATTATTTTAAATATTATTATTATTTTTCTTCCCTTGATTAAGTTGAAAATTTTCGCCTCCTTCTTCATTAAACATTCCTTGTACAATATGTATGTTCACATTTCTGTGCAAAGTGAGTAAAACCACAGTGTTCGTGTTAATGGTATAATTAGACTGCAGTTCCACTGTACATAAGCCTACTGTATAATTAATTATGTACCTTATATTTTATTAAAGTGTCTATATTCTCTTTGATCAGTCGTGCGTGAAATCATCAACTCATTTTCCACTCAAACTTTCTTCTAAAAAATATATATATATAATAATCTATGTCTTGTTTTCAGATTTGCAATTTTTGTGTAGCCTTGCATGAACTCTGGAAACATCGAGGTTTCCTACAGAGAAAATTGACCTAAATTTACGAGAGTTAAACGCTCTTTAAACTAAAATCTGCTCCAACAACCAAACCAATCTTCTCCGAACTTTTATTTATTTTTTTTCACGTTAATGTGCATTAAACTAGCAAATTTTTCCCTTTTAAGCCAGTTGGGCTAATTTTACACATTTATAATAAATCCAAAGTAGAACCAAGTGTATAAATGATAATTAAAAAAAATGCAGTGGATAACATGTAAGATTGTAGAACTCCTCCCTAAATGCCTGATTGAATTAATTATATTTTCACTTTACTCATTGGAAACACATATTAATTATGTAATAATATGTAATGAAAAATAATACATTTACAACAGAGGTGGTAACTTTGAATGTAAACACTCATTAGTAAAATAATTCTGCAGTTTTACAGACATTTATTCAGAAATTTGCTCAACTGATTCTGGAACACAAGCACAAAAACCTTATTATCCTACAATAAGAAGTTGGTTTAATCATTCTTTATTATAGTTTTTTTTTCTACAGAGCTTGATTTCAGTTCCACTCTTGATGTAGAGGACCAACTTATCTTCAGTGAGTTATTTTTGCTGTGAGCTACACTTCATGTTTTCTGTGTTAGAAATGACACCTAAAGATGACTCAAAGAGAAAAAAAAAGATTTGATTAGAAGATGTGTGACTTTACATGTGTCTGTTCTTGACAGTTTGAAAGATAAGCCTGATTAGAAGAGGTCACATGAGTCTTCTGATGAAAACAAAAAAAAACAAAACAAAAAAAAAATATATATATAAAAACACCATTCTGCCCATAAACATCTTATCTTCTGCAACTTGGCATATTTAATATCATTTTTTAGGATCTAATTGAACAATTTGACATTTCTTTTTGACATTTTTCAAAAATGACAAGACAGTTTTGTTGCTAACTCACCGCAATGTATGAACATAAGAGATTTTAATTTAGTTTTGTCAAAATTTACTGATCAAAATGAATGAAAATAATAATCCAAGGCATCATTGTTGTCTCTCCGGTGCTTTTTTGTTTGAATATCATTTATACAACCAGATCCAAGCAGCAAAAAATCTGTTTGATTTAAAAAAAAGACGAAGATTACCATAAATTTGTCCTAATTATTACAGCTGAGTGGAGCACAGAAATAAAGCCCACTCACTATATGTAGGATCATAGATGCAATCTGAGATGAACTTGTTTATGCATTCTGTGTTGCTGCATGCTGTTGCCCATCATTCTCTTAGGGATGCATCTTTTGGGAAAGTCAGATATTTTGGATGATGTGTTTTGCTCCTCCCCTCCCCCAACCCCCCCTCTACAGTTAATTTTCATTTTTAACTTTCCTCCAGGAGGTTTGGTGGGAATATTAGTTTCAACTTGACAACAACCCGTTTAAAAATCATCATCTTTTTGATTTTCTTCATGAGTGGTGACTTGACACTGCTGCTGTGATAAGAAGTAATATCAATGGACATTAAGCTTATATAACAAGTGATTTAATATAGCCTAAGATCATTCTGAGTGGTGGGTTTGAAATATTTAAACAGCGAAGTGCTTCTTTCTTCAAGCTAACTGGGGCAAACTTGGTTGGCTTTGATCAGCAGACTTTAATGAAAGAGATAGACGGAATTCTTAAGGTCACTTTCTGTCTTTTGCAACCTAATCAATAGATTGCATCAAATATTTTAGGTGTTGGGGTAGTTTTTAAAGAAATTCTTTAGCTTTGCAGTTTTTACCACAATTTGTGTATAAACCCCAATTCAAAGGCAGTTTTTCTGTTGTGTCAAAGTGACAGTGTTCTTCAATCCTGTGAGGACATGAGGTGGCAACTTCTTCTTTGTTTCGTGTTCCGATCGAAGCTGTGGCAAATGTTCAATAAAAACAGAACCCTACACCCGTCCTCTTCCAGTAATCACGACTGATTGCACCTCATCTTCCCAGTTTGCCACTTGTTCGCCGCCATCTTTACTTTTGCGCTCTGCCTAGCAACAAGCGCAGGCGCCATTTTGGACATGGTATACATCAGTTTGATGCAATTTAAAATAAATATATAAATAAATGCTTTCCCACCTCTGCTGAGTTGTGGAGCCTCCCGTGTGGCTGTTGTACTGTATTTGGATAGAAATCCCTATATGTGCTGGTGGGTTGGCAGCTTTGTCACACCAGATTCCAGCTTTCATGCATCATCATAACCGAATATGACATCTTGCGTAACTTACACCATGCAGCTGCCATACTTTTCCAGTGGCACTTACAGGCAGGCTGTGTCAGCACTGATCTTCAGTGACCAAGTGCAATTTTAATTGGATCTCTTTTTCTTCTTGAACCTCCCCTAGGTCGAGTCAGAGGTGCTTTTGCTACCCCTTTTTGCTTTCTTTTCATCAACACTCCCGCAACCCCTCCTTTTTTCCCCAGATACTCTTGTTCTTCTTTCTCATCAACCTTTATCCCTGCAGCTCCTGGCCATCTTCACCCTCCATGGTGCCTTCATGATGGCCCCTAATCTCTGCTAGTGTGGTTTCATGGGAAGTAGGTGTCCTCTGCTTGATTTTTCCCTCTAAAATGTGCAGAATTCTGCCTCTCTCATTTTGTAAAATTGCAACAACACAAATGCAATTGCGCAGACATTTATTTTCCACCCCACCCTTCACCGCCTTTCCAGTTGATGCACAGACTGATATGTGCAGATTTGACACCACGCATCAACAATCCAAATAATGCATAATGAGGTCCAGCTGTAACAATCCATAATTTTTCTGATTTTTAAAATAAAAGATGCAATAAAAAGTAATAGACGCTGCATTGTAAGAGATGTGCAGCTTGTGTAAAGTATTCCTTTGTGAGATAAGGTGATCTGTTTCATGTTTTACTCTGTGTTTGTTTAGAATTAATGAGCTCCTAAAACACACACATCAGACGCGGGGCCCTCATGTTAGACAATGCAATCATTACAGTTATATGCACATGTTTAGAGAAACAGAGTCCCAGCTCAGGGCTCCTATGATTTAAGCAGTCCTTTAGATTCCTCTCATGTTCATCTGCACAGCAGTTTTGTGATTTTTTCGGTGCCAACCCCCTGCGTGGACCAGCCTACACCAGGGCTTATTAAACTAGGCTTTTTTTTACTCCTCTCAACGGTCGCTCCACTGTCAACTTAAGCCCAAGCCCCTAAAAAGCTCAGCTCTCTCACCATTGTTACAGAATTTGCAAAAATTGGTGCAACTGACTGGAGTATTGCTGAATAGCCAACATACAGCAGGATGGAAAGGAAAGCCCTGCCCACCCTCATGTGTAATGCATGCTTGTCTTTTGATGCTATGCAATTTACCCCGTGGCTGATTCTTAAAAAGAACCCCAGTTTTTTTCTTTTGTCGTTTATTATCCATGCCTTACATAACAGGTATTTATTATAATAAAAAAAAATCTGATGAGCCAGTTTTTGAGACTCATGCTCTCCTCTAACCTGGTCAGTTCATTAAGGGCCTGCAAGACAAAAGCATACAAATGAACAACAAAGTGATTGCTAAAGTGATTGTTGTGACCTAATGTGATGCAATAAACAAAAAACAAAACAGAAAAAGGAAAAGAAATATATATATATTTTTTGTTTTCATCATTTTTTTGTGAGAGGGGTTTAGAATAAGTTGTGTTGGGTGTGAACACCTTTGAAGATCTTTCATGTCCTCCAAGCTCCAAGCCTTTGCATCCTTTTAAAGGAATGACCATTACTTTGGTCCTCTTCCTTCTAATCCCTTTTCCAGACCCTCAGCCATCAGAGATCAACCATCCCGAGCCTTAATGTTCTCCTGTCGTTGACAAGGGCAGCTGGGAGCTTTCATGTATGGGAAGAGCCATACGAATGTGCTTAAATCTGCATATTTAAGCAGAAATGTGTGCCTTTATCTGTTTCTGGAATTTTGTGAACAGTTTGAGTTTATGATCTTTGAAAGCAATGATCAGTTAGAACCCGTGCATAATGATTCCCATTTTACAGAATGCATTTGAAGTGTTTGTTAGAGACCGTTACAAAAGCTTTGATCGCGCCTCCTAAAGAAAGAGCTGCTTTAAATTTTTACAAAAGCTCTGCAGAGATGTTTTCATCGCCTGTTGTCTTTGCTGCCTCTCAAAAACTATCACCTTTTATTTAAAAAAATGTAGATCTGTTGTGAGACTTTTATATGATTTCTGAACATTTTCGTTGTTGTTTGAGGTCAGGCTTGAAACGGGCCTCCCATTGATCACGATCCAGGGTGTTTCAAAGTGGCGAGTAATCGCGAGTGTTTAATTTTATCTGTTGCAGTATGCATCGCGAGGCAGCTGCGTAATCAAGCCTGTGAACTCTACATCTGACAGACGGTTTCTGTTTCTGATCACATCCTTTATTGAAGCCCATCCATTCGCTGAACATGGGTGTTGACACGCTCCAGCTTGCGCCTGCTGGTGCGAGGCCGTTAAATTGACATGGACTGGACACGAAGCTGTGTGTACTTCCCATCCGGGGGATTGTAGCAGTATAGTCGAATCCCACGAGGCCGCAGTTTAGAGGCCTTTAAGTGAGAATGTATGGCAATCTTTCTGTTAGCCTTAAATGCTTCAACATCACCCCAGGGCCCAACTTTACAATGATGGATGTAGGGATGGTGGGGAAGAGGGTGGTCCAAGCACAAGACAGGAATTCCCCTTGGGCCTTTTCAATTACCCTTAGACCAAGGTTTTGGTTGTGATGATATGTTGAATTAAGGCTGTGACATTAATGGAAAGGGACAAATGTGATTTGGTGTGGTGCTGACCCCAAAGTGCAGGATGAAGCTAAGTCACAGCTCTGAGATGACAGTTAGGATAAATGCGATAAATAACTGGAGTCATGACTGTCACAGCTAATCACCCACAGCTATATAAGGACTTTGACTCAGTCAACTTTACAGATATTGAGCTAAAATCTTGTGTGCACCAAAATCTTTAGGTAAAACTTTGGCAGCCATGTTTGCGGGTGACATCCATTTCTTCAAAGAATGCTAGTTTGATATGTTTTGTAATCAGCGCTGCAGCCTAACCTTGAACTGAGTTTGTGCCAAGACGTGGAAATCAGATGCAAGTGCATATTTAACATAAAACTTACCACAGTAAACTTAAACCTATGAAGTCTGCAACTATCCTCAGATGACTTTCATAAAAGAACAAGAGAGACTCTGTGGCTTTTATTTCAGTCTGCAGGAAATAATCCTTTTTTTCAAGGTATCTAGAAGAGTCGAGAGATCAAAGATTCATTTCCTATGCAACAAAGGACTGTGCCACGTATTCCACTTCCTACCAGTCCTTTAATAAAGTTGGATATTCTTCAGAAAATTAGCATTTGTGCTCAGCTGCTTCCAAGCTCTTATGTTATCTGTTTTGTGAATGACATTTTTTACTTAAGTAACTAGCTGTCTGTTTGTAACACTGGGTGTGTTGCAGTAAAAAGACAATATTTGCATTGAAAAGGGGGATGCAATAGAATTGAAAATTCCAAACCTGCTTCCAGGTATCACCTCAATAATGTTCAAACAAAATGATATTTCTGAATTTTAAAAAGGTTGAAAATTGGTTGATTTTTTCTGCACCAATGGCAACATTATGGTTTAAAACTTTTAACTGAACCACAGTTAGAGCAAGCTAATTGAATCATTACTAACTGCAGTGCTTGACTGCTATTATTGCTGTTTGATCAAAGGCAACATTATTTATGTACTCTGTACATTAACTTAATTCAGAATATTCTACAAAGTGGTCATAAATAATATCAAGGAGTCAAAAAAAGAAAAAGAAAAAGAAAAATGAAGGAAAACGCAGCCTTTGCAGTTCATAACCGCACAGATTTATTGTAAGTATCAAACAGTTATCTGTGTTTTCCCTCTGTGTTGAAATGTTGTAATTGCATCCTTTTATCAACACATTAAGTAAAGATACAAGCCACACCAGGAGCCAGCGTGGGCTGTTGGTAATACGAACAAGACGCCAAGGGCAGCACAATTATCCACATACAGTATATTTTATTATTCAGCTCCTCTTTGGAGCAACTTTAACTGTTGTTGCAAGTTCTAAACTCATCACCCGTCTAGTTTCAGGTCATATCACATCATTTAACAAGTCTTGGTACAGAACAGCACATTGTATTGCCTCATCTTTAAGTTTAATTTTCCCCAGAACATTTCATTTCTGCTTCCATTTTTATCTGATTTTTCTTGTCTTGTATCTCTGAACTCATCCCCAGCATCCATATCTTACAATTTTGCACATGTCTCATCTTAATGTGAACTGATTTTGTTTTTCCCTTTCCACCTAAATGATAGTTTTCTGAGCTATAAAAAATAAATAAATAGAACAAAAATTGTTCTTCAGTGGTCCCTCTGAAAGCCTGATGTTGGCAGTGGAGTGTGTGTGTGTGTGTGTTATAGTGCATGTGTTTGCTAGTCCACAACAACGCAGTGTTGTGAAGTCCCAGTGTATTCAAGCTCACAGATCACAGAAGTTATGAAAATCTCCTTGATCATTTCCATTTCCAAAATAACTTCCTTTGAACATTTCAAGTCGCCCGTGCTTTTTTATTTATAAAGCCTATTTAGACAATCAAGGAGTTGAAAATAATTAGGCTCACATGCATGAGCGTGGACATGCACTTCCCTTTCAATCAGTTAAAAACCAGCTGTTAATTAAAGTTCTGAGCTGCTGCTCTGCCCAAATGATTTTCTTATTAGCTGCTGCATTTCTTAGATCTGGTGTCAGCAGAGCATATTTTTCTTTTGGTTGCTCCTTTCAGTGTTTTTCCTCTATTTTTTTTCTTTTTCTGACAGGAAATCCCACTGACCCATTTAGCCGATCTCAGTTTTGAAGTGAATAATATAGATTCCAAGTTGAGAGAAGGAAGGCTCTATTATTAGTCCCATCTGAGTCTCACGGCCTCTGTCTAGGTGCTGCTGTGAGTTGCTGAATTCCCCGAGAGAAGGCATTACCATCTCATTTGGGTAAAGGGTGAGATTATCTCATCCAGCCGAGCCGTTTAATGTGGGGAGTTGTCGCTGCTGAATGCGTGTTCTAGCATCTAAAGACGTGGGCGGTCCAGATACATTTCATCAACATCACACATGACAACTTGTGATGCCACCTTCCTGATGTTTTCCTTTAAGGGACCCTCACAAACAACAACATCATATTGATCCTCAGCACCATTTTTTTTACAATCTCCTTACACCTTCTCCCTGTCCCCCCCCCTTACACCTGAGTGACAATGGATTGACAGTGTTTGCAGACGGGGCCCAACTTTCTAATAATATTAATTAAACTGAGATCAGCTCAGAGGAGTGCTGAACAGGATGAGCATGATGGAAATCAAAGGTCCAAATAACTTTGCAGCAGAATTATTATGCAAAACTAATATTTCTGTCTTGATTAAAAGGCTGTGGCATGATGAGCAATCAAAACAAGAAATAAACTACTTGGATTAAAAATTTCCCTTTAATTGGATAGATGAAAGAAGCAATTAAATGCGGTAAAGCCCTTTTTCCCCTTCCTAGTCAGCTTGTTCTCGTTTATGAAAAATCAAGAAAATAATGATTCATTTAAACGTTACTTGTTTTTTTTATGTTTATTTTTCAACAGTTTTATTTTTAAAACTGCTTTTACGATTGTTGCCAAACTTTGTTTATTGATGTTGGTGAAAATATTGGTTATATTTTAATTACTGGGGTCATAGAAGACTGTTTGTTTCAATTTACATAAAAGCCTGTAAAACTATTGGACTTGTTGAACTGAGGTTTTGCAGGGTTGCTATCAGTAGTCAGTATCTTACCTGCAGCTGCAGGCAGAAAAATCTATTTTTGGAGAATCTACAACAGGGATCAGCAACTGGTGGCCCACGGGCCACAACCAGCCTGACTTCCATCCGAACCAAATATTTTTCGTCAAACTGAAAGAAATCATTAAATAAACATTTAAAAATAAAAACAAGTGTTAAATATAGGCCTTTCAAGTTTATTGCTTCACCTGAAATTAAAGCAGTATTACAAATTAATCTAGTTATTGTCCATACAGAAACATTCAATTAGTAGTTTGAAGCATCTTAGACCAAAGCTGGATATGAACACAAGTGTAAATACTGTTCATATTTACAAGCCTTAATTGTCAAATCTTTCCATTGAGGTCTGATTTACATTTTATTCTGAAACAGAATCTTCACCTATAACAGCTAACAGGAAATGACTGTTGGACAGCTCACTGGCAATAATATTTATCATGCATTTCTATTTTTTATGTCGTTTCTGTGGTCATAACTTATGCTGTTAAACTGGATTGGCTGTTTTTTTCTCATAAAACATTTTTTTTGACATGAATATGATGAGAAAACTACACTTTGGCTATAAAAGATTACAACTCAACACCACAATCTGCACCCTTTAAAAGCTGCATAATAATTGATTAAATGCTTCTTTAAAACCTAAGGCTGAACATTTGAACCTCCCTGAAGGTAGAATATATTGCAGTGCTGTTGCATTAGACCGTGTTACTATTTTTAAATTAATACAACTATAAAACTGGTGATTCAGTTTGAATTGCTCACTTTAATTTATGCCCATAACAAAAATATAAGACAAATATTTAGTTAGGAAAAAGATATGACTTATTACTTTTCCCATTATTCGTCGTCTGTTGTAAAAGTTTTTGTATTTGATACAGGACACTTTTTACTTTTTTTTTTTTTTTAGAAATGTAATTTACAAAGGGGGATGTGACCAACTGTTTGAGTTTCAGGAGCAAGACTACTGAGTTGCACTTTTAAAGGATGTGTTTAATTTTGTGCAAATGGAGCAACATGACCAATGGTGTCTCTCTGCTGTTGCACCAACCTTACTCATCTATCAAAAATCAAAGCTTTGACAGTAACCAACATTAAAGGGATGCTGCTGGCATGTCCTGCGCCAAGAGGTTTCTTTTTGCAGAGCATATTAAATCACTGTAGGTTGAAAAAAAAAAATCTCATCAGTGATCATAGAGAGGGAGGGAGGATGACTCTGAGCTGCAGCAGGCACAGCTCCAGGAATTTATAGTTCATGTTTTTTCAGAAAATCAAAACATTGTTTGTTAAAAAAAAGTTTAATGAAAGGATTTATTGTTACAGAAAGTGAAATAAAGTGATTTTTCTGCGTCTCATCATAAAATATCCCTGAGGATTGTCTTTATTTGTTGCAAAAGTTAGTAGCGTGTTTGAAAGTTGCCAAAGGACTCACAGATAAAATCTTTATTCCAGGTTGATTTAGCATTTCATGAACCTCAGACAAAAAAAAAAAAACTTCATAGAAAAAAAACAAAACAAAACAAAAAAATTCTAATAAAAGTAACCAAAAAATGTGACACCAGCCAGTCACAAGTGACATTAAAAAAAAAAAGGAAATAAAAAAAACTTTTCATCCTGATTCCACTCATCTCCATTTAGGTGCGTTCTCTGTGTTTTCCTCCACACCTTCAGGGATTTGGACTCAGGCAAGACGTCTGTTTATCTGAAACAACCAGCAGAACTTCAACAGATCCTTTTTTCTCCATCACATTCAGATGGTGTTTTCATATCTTAAAGAAGTCAGATTTAATGATCACGCTAACTCTTTGATCTGTTCCTTTCACCGCACATTAATAATCACATTAGGCTCACACTAATTTGTGCCCAACGTTGCTTAATTATTACCTATAATTACTTTTTTTTACAGACTCCTGAGTGTTTGATCATTATTTTAAACACACTTTTTAATCAAGTTAAAACATCACATAAATGTGTAATTTTTATTTTATTGCAAGTTTCTGACTCATTTCAGAAGAAAGATTTACTATAAGTCTGCTGAAGCTCTTATAATCACTCACTGATCACAAAATAGATGCTCTAATCTCTGCTGCTTCACTGCATCGTCAGGAACTGCTGATGTTGTCTGTTAAGGGGTGGTGTCATAACAGCTCCCCTCATTAGACAAAATCTGGAGAACACAACATCCATGTTTCATGATGCCAGTGACGAGGAATGAGTTGTCTCGGCCGCTGTAGTTTGCCTTTACCAGAGTATCTTAATTCCTCTGCAGAGACTGTGATTTAGTCTTTTTGTGTGTCCCTGGACATGTTTATGGGCTAATAGGCCTTTGTTGGTAGTACTCTATTTATTTAATACAATTGTAGTGTGAACAGAAGGAATAATAAACAGGCTGACTAAACATACGATTCTTCTTTTGGGTTGAGAAAACCTTGTGTAAAGACACAAAGGGGGGACGTTTCCACAGCGGAAAGTAAATTCTTTTGAAGTGGAACTAATCATCTGAGGGATGGTTCTCGTTGTCCTAACAACGCAGCTGAATTGGAATGAGCCTCCTTTTCTGTGAAAGATATGTTTTCTTTTTTTCATTCAGAACTGATGATGATAGTAGTTTCACGCCCTGTCCACCCACATTGTCCGTCCAAACTTCTTTGCGGATAAGTCTTCACTTGGAGACGCCGAGCGCACGGCGGGTGACTCTTGGACTGTGACGTCAGCCTAACTCCTCTGTCTCCGAGTCTTTCTCTCCTTTTAATGCCGTTAGAATGAAAAGGGAATCTCTCAGTGTGAAAAGATGAAAGCTCACAACAAGCCTTATATCATAATAGACCTTCTTTACATAATGCTGGCCAAATGTTTTAGGTTTATGCTGCTTTTTGAGACATTTAAATAGATGCAGTCCAGCATTTTCCTATGATTGGACATGAAAATGGCTGCGTTTTAAGTAAACAAACAAAGTTCTTTCATCTTAAAACACTGTTTTTGTTTTTCTATTTCATTTTTTTTTTTTTAGAAATTAATTGGGTTGTAATTTCAGCATTTTGTAACATTTTAATTTGAATATTTTGATTGCAGCAATAATTCCTACAACTTGGAGTTTCAAAGGCATTTATTTCTTATTTCTTATTAATTTATTATTTTTTTGTGAAAAACACAGAACATTTGTTAAATTTAAGTGAAGATTTTAATCATTGTTTTCCAGTTTTCTGGACTGAGCAAGCCAAGCCTGAAACAAAGTGTGCACAACAGTACTTCTAATTGAATTCAGCATCAAAACAAGGAAATTAATTAAAATCACTGACTTGTTTACATTTGCACTCCTAACTGAATAATCCATTTCCTAATCAATCCTGATTAGAACAAACTGAGATTTTTTCTGTGAAGATTTAAACAGCTTTCAGTGTTCAATTCAGATTTAAACTGAACATATGAGACTTGAGTATCCTGGTTTTTTTGGCTAAAGAAGGTGGATGCTGTAATACACCAAGTAAGCACATATTGATTGGAATAATAAGATCCTGCAATGATTCACAGACACATCTCCTTTGTTTTAGCTGAAGGGATGCAGCTTGTGTGCTCCAGCTTGTGTTTCCCCATCTGCCTTCAGGGAACTGAAAAGGTAACTTTGACCTTCTGACCTCAGTCTGAGAGAATTTCAAACGAAATCTTTGTCTTCACACAATCTGGATAGCTCTGCCTCTGCTGAGTTATAAACTATTGGCCTTTCTGCTACTCCTATAGTCATCCAGCCGTTTTATTGTCTCAGTGGGGGTACAGGGTTCAGGCAGCAGTCATCAACCAAGACGGAGGTGAACTCTTGAGGGGGAAGCTTCCAGGCTGCAGAGCAGACTTATCACTCAGGCCTGTTAAGACACAAAACAAAGAGAGACCACATTTTACACACAACAAATAAAAGCTGCTGTTGCATTTGTTTAAAAGCCTGAAGGCATAGTTCAGATCTTTTCAAGTGGGATTCTGTGGAAAGATTATGATGAATTAATATAAAACTTTTTGTTGATAGCTCAATGAATTGCCTCAGTTTGAAGAAACATGGCTCAATTCTGATCAAACCTACAAACTTATAACTTACACT
The DNA here is from genome assembly GCA_031762555.1 of Cynodonichthys magdalenae. Taxonomy (NCBI): domain Eukaryota; kingdom Metazoa; phylum Chordata; class Actinopteri; order Cyprinodontiformes; family Rivulidae; genus Cynodonichthys; species Cynodonichthys magdalenae. The sequence continues at coordinate 9,771,171 of JARVJO010000269.1, forward strand.
GGACCAATCTACAAAAGTAGATTGTTGCCATCTTAAACCAATTCCAGTCTGAAAAATTCATGCTAAACACAATTTTATTAACTTTTACACTGCTGTGTATTTTGCATAACAAAGTTATTCCAGTGCAAATAATCCAATATTCCTGTTGGGAGTGACTCAAGTTTCACAAGAAGTGTTTTCGCTATGTTCTTTCTAAATAAATGTGAAATAGAAGAATTAATGTAACTATCACAACCATTGTTTTATTCCTTACACCAGCAACCATTAATGACACATGCTGAGCCCGATACTAGCATTTTTACAAGTACTTATATTCATTAAAACACTCCAGTACTTAAGGCCAATACAGTTATGGTATTAATACTGGATTTGATCCTCAACTGAATGTGTTACAGTTTACATTTCAAGTGAAAAGTTTGGAGTTCCATGTTCTAAACATTCATTGATTTGTTGAAAAAAAATTCTATAACTCAATAAGTACTCTGTATCTATACTCTGTATCAGTGAGTACCGAATTTAAAGTACTCCTACTCAGTTTGAGAAAAAACTGGTATGGGGACACTCAAGTTGTTTCCTAATGGAACTTTGGCAAGCATCTGCTTACCTTCCCTTTAGACAAAAAATCAAAAACAAAATAATGAGGAAATTAAAAAATAACTTGAAGCGTCTTACTGTTTTTCTACCATTGTAGTTTATTTTGAAAGGATTACAATATGGGAAATTATGGTCATGGTTGAGCTCAGAATTTGAGCATTTACCTCCACATTTTAAATCATTTCAAATATGCAAAGTTGAAGAGTGTTTTTGCCTGAAATGCCCATCATAATACATGTGTATTGTCAAATGAAAACAATGTAAAAGTTTATTAAATTGCGGTGGCATAAGCTGCTATAAATCATTTGAGATTAGAGTTATTTTAAGACAACAGCACTCCACCTTCTTCTTGGCTCCACTCAGACCAGCTGTTCACTCATTAATCTAGTCCGTAATAAAGTCTTTTCTTCAAACTGAGTTTGTTCAAAGACCTATCTACAACAGGTAAGATATTATTTATTCATAACCATTCTACAGAACATTACTTCAAAAGATTGGAACTCCTGCTACAAATATCCATCTCCTGATTTGAAAAAGAAATTAACTAAATTAATATTTTTCTGAGTAAGAATTACATTTGAATGAAAATGTTTTATCATTTATTAGTATAAATTACCCATAAATAAAAATTTTAGCAGGATGTTTTTGTCAAACTCTAAACCTTATTAGCTTTTTATCATTTTGACATTCTTCAATATTCAAACTCTTCCTACTGTGTTTTCATGCAGATTATTTATACAAAGTTTTTCTTTTGGCTCCATTATTCATAAGGTTTAGATGATTTATTAATTGCAGTATAGCACATTGCAAATAAGGACACACAACGAACAACCCAAAGCTCTACAACTTGTATAAAATCAAACACTGTTTCCCAATTTTATCAAAAGCAATGAATATCGTGTCAAAGTGAAGCAGGTGGCCAAATGAGCATTGAGGTTCTTTTTTTAGTTGAAAACTAATTCAAGCTGGTAAAAGATTTGTACTTAGCAGTAATAAATCTACATGATGTTCAGTTATCACAGCAGCCTTTCACACAGCAATTAAAGCGGATTCAGGCTGCTGATGAGAGATTTGGCAGCAGCGTGTTCACTGTGATGTCACGCAGGGGTGGATCCCTGGGAGCGGTGACAAGAGAAGACAACTCTTTCTTCCATCCGAACAGCAGGATTAGCTCCAACTCTTTTTCTTAAAGGGTGAAACAGATGTTCGGAAGATGAATCTGTTTTGTCTCACCCCTTTTCGCCTGCTGTGTCCTGCATGTTTTTTTTTTCTTAAAGCTTCACAGGCGCGCTCAGTGGTTCTGACTGGAGCGAGTTAAGGCAGGACACAGCACATAAGCTCATGACACACTTGAATGTGGGCCATTTTTAGCTCTTGTCAGCTGAAAGAAACTCAACCTGTTAGAGGATGCAAAATAAGAATCCTCAAGGAGCTTCTTTTATCCTTCTTTCAGCTTGCAATCATTTCATTGAAAATATTCTAAATGTAAAAGAAGAAATTTATAGACTAGAAATTCTAAATGAGTGAAGTTGATCTCAAAGCTATCTTCGGTTCTTCCAAAGATTATGGCTTGCTGGTATTTTTGTCATTTTTACGTGCCATGTGGTAGCTTGATGCCATTGTCATCACTGTAATAAACTGGGAGCCTGGGAGAGGACGCCGATGCTGTGCCAGTTGGCTCCAATAGAGAAAACACAAGGCAGACACAGCACAATTCTCATTTTTATTGTTCCAGAAACGAAGCTCACTTTTTTGGCAAGTGCAGTTTTTATGTGCCCTGTTATTCACAAGAAACATTTAATAAAAACCACCTAACATAGGCTACAACAAAGCATTTTGTCATGTGTAAGCTAAAAAATTAAGTTTGAAACCCCTCTATTAATACGCAGAGTTGATTTTTCCCTGACAATAAGCCAAAAGGATTGAGGTCAGTCGATTCAGAGTTATGCATTGTTGGGTGAGTTATAGCAGGGCTGCTGCAAGGAGGAAACAGAAATCGTAAAATATTAATAAGGTGACACATCATATTGTTTAAAGTGAGTTCCTGTGAAAATGTTGTGAAGACTTAATATCTTACTTGTTGCAGATAGCTTTTATAATGATCCACGTTTACGGTAAAAGGAGTTTATTTCTGACTGAGGTAATGGTTAGTCTGAGTGGGGCTACAACCAAAGTGGATTGTTGCCAATATAAAACAGCTCTAAACTTCATAGTTGATGCTTAATGTATTTTTAAAAACATCTGCATTGCTTTGATTTCTCATTACTCATTTATTTAATCAAGTCCTGTTTTTTTTTTTCAGGGTGAAATAGCAGCAATAGTCAGCTGTAGTGCTTCTGGTGAAATCTGGGACACCTCTGGCATGAATTTCAGAATAGTTCTGCTAGAATAACTGTGTAATGTAAAACTAATGACATTGTAAGTGTTTAAATAACAGTGTTTGCATGAACAATTACAAATATTTTCAGATTGGAGTTGTTTTAAAACGGCTGCAATCAATTTTGGTCTTGGCCCTTCTCAAAGTAGTTATTAGCTCATCCATTTAATCAAAATTAAACTGTATTTCTCCAAACTGAGGCTGTTCAAAGAGCTATCTACAACATGTAATACGTTATTTGATTATAGCCTTTCTACAAAACAGCATATCAAAAGATCTAAAATATTGCTTTAAGGGGATCAGGTCTTTATATAAAATGTCATTTTCTTATCAAAAACATACTCTGAGTGACTCGTTCATGCATGTTTGAGAAATCCTGGAATCTTCTGTGGTTGCCATGTGGAGCTGCCTAAACTCTTGCTGTTACAAAGCTCCGCGTATTTACACAAAGCTCCTCCCTGGAGCTCAGTCTGCAGCCGAGCTCCCGCCCCACAGAGCACCCCTCCCCCGAAGCATTGTTGTGAAAACCTGCTGAAGTGGGAGTGTCAGAAACGGTAGAGGTTTTAAAAAAGACAGAGGCCAATTTCAAGGTGTTTAGATAGACTATGATGCAAAGTCAGATTTATTTTTGATATATTCAGCAACAACTGAACAACTTGAATGTGGCTTAGAATTGAACTTTGTGCCTGGAAAATACATAATTTATATATAACAAAAAAACAACAACATTTTTTGAGGCGGGGCTTTTGGCGGGCCAGATGAAAGTCACTTGCGGGCCGCATTTGGCCCGCTGGCCTTGTGTTTGACACATGGTCCCTAAAGCTTGTTAAAACAGACAAATGCTGCTTTCCTCTTTCCTGTGCTACATTTATTTTTGCTTACACTAAATCAAAAGAATGTGTGCACTGTAGGTTAGTGTGCATCTTTATCAGTTTTCTGCAGCTCGTAAGCCTGTGGATTTATTCTCCTGGTAGTGCTTTGCTTAGTAGACAATAGTCCTGCAACTATCAGGGGCCAAGTCATTATCTACTGCTCAGCAGGTGTAGACATTATTGAAGTGTTGAACTAATGATATGTAATGAGCTCTCTGTGACACATGTCTAGCCACCCTTACTGTCATGGGGCCCATTAATATATAACAGCCTCATAATTATTTTTGTTTGAAAGCCAAACCAGTGCTTGTAAATCTTTCAAGAAATATTGAAGTTGAGTATATGTGCAGTTTTACAATCTTTTAACATCCACTTGATCATTTGGTTTTGTGCATTAAACTTGACAGTGCTTCCATTCGTTCACATCTAATATATTAACCGTGCACATGTGACAAGTGGCCTTTAAAAGTGAGTGTGTGAACAGTTGTAACTATTTTCCTTGATTCGACAAACATTATTCCACGACAAACAGAGAAACAAATCATTAGCGTTAGACTTTTCCGTTTGCTCTGTAAATTCAAAGGCCAGGACACAAATAGAAGGCTGTCTTAAAAATTTATACTGGAAATGGTTTTGATGTTGTGCCCCACTGCAAACACTTTCAGCATTCTGCAGGTCGCATAGCAACAGCAAACAAAGGCAGGACCCATCTCAAGTTTCCCGTGGAGCGGCCGGTCCGGCGCGCCTTTGATCTTGACTGGGAAAATAGCTGAGTGGTCACTACTTGCATTTGTCTTTCATTTACTCCAGCCCCCCCCCCCCCCCCCAACCCCCCCTCCTTCCCCAAAACATTCACTAAAACAGCCAAATCTTCATCTGTCCCCAGCAACCAATACCCATCCTGGATAATCAGCCGTGTCAAAGGGAGATATTGATGCAATACTTAGTTAAAAATGGGATGCTGTTTTGTTTTGTTGCATTCTTTCTACCTTTAATAGTCCGTCTTTTGTAGTTCTATTGAGCAGAAAACTGAGAGGAGACCGACTACTATAGTCTTCATTCCCATTTGCTCCTGCAGAATTTATCAACCTGCGCCCCAAGACATTCAAGTCAAAGCCTTGCTGAACACTGAAAGCATCCTAATTTTGCCTTTGCAAGTCCTCTAAGCATGATGAACTACGAACCTGAGAGAATCATTTGTATTCCTTCAAAGCACCGATGCCAACTGAAAATCGGGGCACACATTAGAGCTGATGTGGATTTTTAAAAGTCACAGGGTTGCCACAGAGTGCACCCATTTGAACAAGAAAAAAAAAGATGCCGTCCAAAGGAAGAACATTTACAACCCATTTCTGAGTGTGAATTAGTGCTTTCAAAAGAGGTCTGACAAATAAAAATAAATAAATACTTCTCATTCTATGCATTTCCATGACCAAAGCTGGATTGTGTAATTCATCTTAGGGCTATTGAACGTAATCTTACTCCGCTCAGCTTCGCTTTGCTCTCATCCAAAACAACTCAGACAGCTTGGAAGATTAAACAAATTGAAGTGTTACACACTGTTTTGGTGTAATTTACTGTAATTGATGTTTCTATCTAGTGCTGAGGTCTTTAAAAGCAATTGGTTGTGTTTGTAGAAAGGCATGCAGCCCAGTAGGGTGTATTGACTTAGGTTGTTGACTAGAGCTGCTGCACTGGCATGTTTTAATGCGCTCCCATTGTCTGACTAAATGACTAACTTCTCTCTAAAACTAAAAGCGGACTCTTCTAACTGAAGAAACTGTATGTCAGAATATGGTTGCACTCGTTTTATAAGACCACAGTCTCGTTTGGTGGTGGATTTACAAAACTCAGTTTATCAAGGGCAAACATTTTGTCAGATTAGCCAACATGTTTTATGTTATACAAGAATGTCAGCAAATAGCTCCTAAAGTGGTTAACACAGAAATCTATTTGCTTCAGATTCAGAGATGTTTAGGGTTTGAAAAATATAGCATGTTTTTACATTTCGGTGTGTGTTGAGAACAAGGAACAAACAGAATTAAGACTTGAATGTTAATGTAACTGAAGCCAAACAAATACCCAGCCGCTAAGCTAAATAGCCTCAGCCATTTAATCAGTCGTGGAATCCCACAGACAGGAAGTTTGAATGAATGAATGAATGAATGAATGAATGAAATGAATGAATTAAATTTATTTCAGACAATTCAGACAATTAACAATTTTCAATAATAAATAAATCAATTTCAGAAA
>JARVJO010000269.1:9778461-9815666 GCA_031762555.1 Cynodonichthys magdalenae
CGCTTGTGACTTCTTCTATCAGTTCAATGACTGCCATTGCAGTGGAGTGAGTTTCAGCTGCTTAATAACATTATCTTCAGGTTTTGTCCACTAGAGGCAAGCTGGTTCTCCTTATCACGTGACCAGAAACCAGTGACAACAGAAAACTGAGTTCTAATGTTCAAATATTTATGTGTTGTAAATGTTTTCAGGGATGTATACGTATATATACGTCCTGCTCTGAGTGACCGTATCATCTGGCTATCCAGACCAGTCTGTACATCAAATCATCATTTTAATCACAAAAATAATCACACAATAGTTTATAAAAATATATTGTTATTCACCTGAGAAAACCTACATAATGTGTGGTGCATTTAATAATTAGTAAGTAAACACACCCCAATAAAGTTCTTCAGGTTCATCTAATTAGCAGGTTTATCCAAAAAGCTACTTTATTTTTTATGTAATTTTCAAATTAACCAAAAACCTCAGAATCCAGCAAAAAGTCTCCTTTTTGAACATAATTCTTCTTTTCAATAAGCTATATTGTTCTATGTGGAAGAAAAACTAATATTTGTTTCATAATAGATAATTAAAACATTGAATTACCAACTCTCCAAAATCATTACATCTTATTTCATTATTAGTGACATCATTTATTCATTCAGATTATTTGTTTATTCTGATTGGAGTTAATTTTGATTATATCAACATTTTTGACATCTGTGTGCATTTTTGACATTTGATTTGAATATTTTAGAGATTCAGATTTGATGTTTAAAATCTTTTATTACAAATTACAAAATAAAAGAAGTGACTAAGTCATGACCTCATAAGCGCACAGTCCTACAACATTTTGGAACATTTGCTTTGTGCTTTTAAAAGTTTGGATTCATAAATTGTTGGAAATTTTGAAAAAAACTCCTTTTTAAATATCTGTATAAATTTATATTATTTAAAAATATTAATTTCTATTGAACTTTCTTAAGTAACGTCTTTAATATTTTAAGATAGATGTCCATTTAATCTAAATTCGGTTTTATAATAACTGAACAGAGTCACAAACAAAATCTTAAGTTTTTATTCAAAACAAAGTAAACAAGAAAATAAAATATCATTGCAACAGTTCAGCAGTTACATTATGACTATTTTTGTCAATAAAATATTGAGAAACTACAAGTGTAGTTATTTTAAAGATATAAGTATTGCACAAAAGTGTAAATTTGTGCCCCTGTAGGTGGTGCTTTTTATGACATCACCACCCACTGATGCACTTCCTATTTTGGATCAGACAATTAGGTGCTTTTATCCATCAGTGTCAAATAAACACAATGAAATTAAATGGAGGAAATAATAGTTCCAACAGCAAATCCAAAATTGTTGCAGTGCTAATAAAAAATTGATTTACCAAAAATAAGGGAAAAGAAGCTCCATAGCTGAGTCAGAAGTGGCTGTTTCTGAAGCTATTCTGCTCTCTGATCGCTATGTTGTGTGGAGGGTTTGAGGTTTTGTTAAGCAGCTTGTGCAACATTATTCTTTCTACAATCAGCTTTAGGGGTTCCAGAGCGGCCCACAGCACCGAGCCAGCCCTCTTTATCAGTTTGTTCAGTTTCTTTGAGCTGCTGGCTCTGATGCTGCTGCTCAAACGCTGACAGACTTCTGGAAGATCTGCAGCAGCTGCTGTGTTTCTTCTGGTGAGCAGCTTCAGCTGAGGGGGCTCCAGTGAAATGTCCAGACCAACACCCAGTTATCTGTTCTCCTCTTCTAACGAAAACTGAAGTTGAGACTGGGCGTTTAGATTTCCATGGCAAGATATCTTACAGAAATGCTTGGAACTGTTTTGAAAAAAAACAAAAAAGAAGTGAATAATCCAGACTGGAAATCCCAAAGAGAAACAGCGAGCAATTCCTGTTCCTTTATAAATGAATTAGAAACAGGTTTTTCAAGAGTTAGTAAATATATATAGCCTATATATAATATATTATGCAAACCAACGACTTGGCAGGATGAAATGCTGTACTTTTTTTTGTTTATTGCTCAGCTAGCTTTTGTAATTAAATTACTTTATTTACCAAAAATGATTCATAAAGGTGACTTATGTGATTGTGATTTATGAAGAAATAAACAAAGGTACAGCACTTCATCTGACCAAATAATGAGCCTGAATACATATTTGATAGTTAATGCTTTATGACAAGTTTATAAACTCATGAATAACAAGTTCATATTTCATTAATAAATTATAAGGAAGAAGAGGGCTTGCATTTTCACTGCTAAAATTAATTCTTTACACATAATATATAATATTAAAAAAGGTTTATCCTTTGTTCAAGTTTCTATAATTGGGACATGTACAGTATGTCACACTGATTACATAACAGCAACACAGCAAAGATGCTGAACTTTAACATTTGCCTTTAAAAACTTGTAGAATATTAAAATAATAACTTAAACAAACACTAATACTCTAAACATACGATACAAAACACAATATACAAAATTAGTTGTTGCTGAATTAAACAAAGTTTACAGACATTTTTGAAGAAGTTCAAAGGGACAAAAATCTTAAGTAAACAAGTAACATGTTCCAGATTGTTCCTCAGGAATTATTTGCACTCCTGAAAGACATTAATTCTCATTTTAATTAATGCCCAGTTTTAGCTGAAACAAGCCACTATTGTCCTTACAAGTGCTTTATTTCACTGCACCAAAAACTAAGAGTTGAAAGTTTGCAACTATCAGTTAAGTTCAGAGGAAAATTTAGCAGCTTCTGTGGCTTCCTTTTGGAGCTGGTGGAGAGTTTGATGCCGCAAATGAAACTAAAGAACATATTGAATTCATACATTTTCTAGGCAGGGAGAAAGATTCTTCATAAGAATTTCTTTATTGCAGCGAAGCACTGGAGCTGATTCTTGAAAATGTGCTTTCGTATTTGTTCTTTTATTTTTACGTAAGATGCAATTTTTGTAGAAATATTCTGCTACTTTATTAAAAGTGCAGCTACAAAACATGCAATTAATGCAAAGACAGCAAACAAAACATTTTACCTGACAGTGTTATGTTAGTTATGCTCCCCATTGGTGCTGTTTGTGTATTTTTTATTTTTTTTTCCACTCTTCTTGACAGAGCATAAAAAAATCATTTGTTCTAGATGCTTCTTTGTGAGGAACACTCGTTCCAGCTGCTTCCTATTTTGGGCTGTCAAAGCAAAGAAGCAGCGGAAGAGGCAGGCTTTTACATTCCTTCAGAAGCTTTTTATGGAGGCAGCTATGGTTTTCATATTCAAAACAAGTAGAAAAAAGAACTTGTTCCGTCTCTTTTAACAAAGCTGTGTGTACTTTCATCTGCGTACATCTTAGTCACGGAAAAGCCACAGAAAATCACAATATTTATGGTATACAGTCACATTGCTCAGCAAACTTTTATTAAAATGGTCCACCCTGACCAACAAACCAAAACAACATACACAACAATCACATCAGTGTTAAGTAATAATGAAGGCAAAAAACAGATTTCAATGCTCTCCCCTCCCCCAACAGCAAGTGAAACTATTTTAACACGTTTAAATGTAGATTCTAAATCCAACAGAATCAGGTGTTTTATATTAGGTCTGACAGAAAATAAAGCTTGTCTTAACCTCACACTGAGCTGCAGACTGAACGTGACATTTGGGGACAATGTTCAGGTGCATTAAGATATTAATAATCACTTGAGCCCTAACATGCCCATTTACTGTCACTTTAATTAACATGCTTATATCATGTTAAGGTAGCTGGCAGGTGACAAAGTGATGCGTGTGAATGTCAGGATGCAGGATTTCCCAACAAAACAGTGTGTTGTAGCAAGATAAGATGTGTTATTCACTGCATGAACCCATTCCTGTTTAACCTCATTAGAATAGGAAGGTAAGGACCTTTTCTTTTCTTTTTTTTCTTTTCTTTTCTTTTCTTTTCTTTTCTTTTCTTTTCTTTTCTTTTCTTTTCTACATTATTTTGTCACAGGTTCTGATTGGAGGTTAATGTTCCCTGATCTTAACTTAAAATTTTTTTGACTAAATTAAAAAAAAAAAAAAAAACTGAGATATTGTTTCTTAGAGACAAGATTATTTTTATTTATAGGATTGTATTTTTCAATTTGAATAAACTTAGCTGCATTAACAGGTTTTTTTCTAAAAAGTAATCAGAATAAAAATCTGCAACTTTTGGAGTCTATCCAAATAAAAATGGTTGCCATAGCAAAACAATCATAACAACCACAAAAATACCTGTATTTCAACCAGTTTTACAGATTTTGAGCTAAACGTTGGCAGGGAGACATCCTCTGATTGTCCTCTGAGCGCCAACTAATTGCATGAGATTAGTCTTAAAATTTATCATTAATTGTTGGCAAATTAGCAAAACCACTAAATGCATATTGATCAGAAATTTTCAGTGATTATTAAATGTACACATTTTTGGATTCAAGCCAATTGCAGGTGGTCATCACAGCTCATCGACCTGAGCTTACACAGAACAAGGCTTGTGCGCAGTGACTTCAAGTGTTAACTGATCATGAAAGATGTTGCACGGGATTGCACATAATGTTATTTTCAAGGTTCAGCCAAAAATTCCAACACGTCATCATTTCTCAACACAAGTTGATTTTAGTCTAAAACTCTGGCATTAACGTCAGAGAAATCTCAAATAGGATTTAAAATTCATTTTTATTATTTTTGGACTAAAAACTAAAATCCGTATCCTATAATCCAACAGCTGGAGTCACATTATTTTCATATCCAAATTTTATTATTAATTTTATTTTTGTGTTACAGGTTGAGACAATGAAATGACATAAATCTGATATGAATGTGTCTTCAAACAGATGGAAGCAAAAAGGGTATTAAAATATTCAAATTGACATCATTAGCATTTTTTACAATATGCAACTGACATATGATGTGATCACTGTTGCTCACACTAAACATCAACACCAACACTCACAGTAGGTAGTAAGCTATTTAACAATGCAATGTCAGTTTTCTGGAATTTAGGCCACACCTACACAGAAAGAAGACTATTAGGTCTGCTCTATTTATAACCTCTGCATTTTTTGCTCCTTCAGGGCAAAGCGTTTAGATTCCCTCCCTATTTCCTAAATGTTTCCGAAGAATCTCTCGATATAGAAAGAATGCCTAAAGCTTGCATGCCAATTTAGTGAGATGCAAAGACAACACCATCTCAAGCTGTCAGCCTATATGCTGTGTACACTTGGAAAGGAATCAGTGTCTGTTTGCGCCATATAGAATTATCACCTCTTATCTATATGACATTTCTGGAAAGGAAAAAAAAAAACAATTATGGCACAGACGGAGTGGGGGTGGGGTGGCATTTGTCAGTGCTCTCATTGGGGTTCAAAAGTAGAATGTAAAATGTCTGTCTTTGTCTGATCCAACACATTTTTATTTTTGTAACTGAGAAATCTGTTCAGGGACCCCAACATTTTTTTTCCCAACTGTCAGGGTGTCATTCGTCTGGAAGAGGGAAAAAAAAAAAAAAAGTGAAACTGAATTCCCACCCCCAGTCCGTCTGTACGCTGCGAGGTTAGCAAACATGCAAGGTGGAGGTGTGTATGGGAGGCACATTTCTACACTTTAAACACATTGGTCACCCAGCCACACAGAGAGCACTTTGGTGGCTGTCCTGACAGTCTTGTTGACATTACTTCCCCCTGTTGCCTCATCCTCTATCAATGACCACTGACTTTTAGGAAGGCGAAGCAGTCAAACTCAAGAGTGCTGTCCCTCTTGATTGAGATGTTAACCTTTACTGGAACCCCTTGCTCTTTAGCATCCTTTCCCCCACTCCCCTTGTTCTCATCCTCCTGCTTCTTCTTCTTTCCCTCCTTCCCTCCCTTGGCTTCTCTTCACCAGCAGCCTGCACAGTGAAGCCATCAAGCCATTAGTGAGTCCCGGTGCTGATAATGAAGCCACAGAGGTGGTCTGAACCAGTGTGGCACTGGAGCTGGAGCACAGGAGGAAGGTAGATTAGGATAATTACTTTTTCCATGGGAGCACAATGAAGAAGAACGTTTCACTTCCTGCAGGCCTTGATTGGCAAAGGGGCACAGCATAATCAGGTGTGACACCCTTTGCTCAGGAAAGGAAAGAATAGAGACGAAACAAATTATGAATAATAACTCCGATAATTAAAATAAGAAACAATATGTGACCTTTTTTGCCCTAGTTTGCTCGTTTCTACGTTTCCACGTGTATGTTTGTTTGTTTGTACAGATGTGGTTCCAGTATCTCACACATACTGTAGGAAACCCTAAATATGGACTCTCGGAGAGACTTTGAAGAATCTCTGAGGTCAGGTTTTAAATTATGGTCTGAACCCACAACCAGGCTTTTTCACTGCTACTCCTGTAAATCCATTTTCCACACAATGCATTTCAAATCAAAGCAGCGTCACCATAACATGCCTTAGGAAACATTAAGCCATAGTGCATTACTTTCATGTATGATAGCATAGCCCCTGTATGCTTTGATGTGCTCACTTTTTTTTAATGCTTTATTAATAATAACACACTGCCGCCTTCTCACATCACCAGCTTCTGCTGCTCCCTTCCTCTCTTTCTGAACCACATCCTTCATTCTTTCCATGCCTCAGCTGCTTCATCCCTCCCCAGCCCCTGAGCCCTGTCTCAGGATTGGCCCGTTTGGGTTTTAGAAGGGGGATTATGCGAAGAGGCAGGGGTCTCGAGATGAAGAGAGTGACACAGACCTATCAGCAGGTAGAGAGGGTGCAGAGCTGCAGCGTCATTGGTTGCAGAAGAAATCAAACACATCATAATTTCTCGCAGTTTCACCGAGTGCTATATATTTTATTTTTCTTGCCTAGTGATGGGGAACACGAGGGAGGAAAGGCAGGGTGGAGGGGTGGGGGGAATTTGGGTTTCTGTTTATGCGCGTGTTTTGCTCGCGTGTGCATGCTCACATGTCAGTAAACACCGAAATTCTCAGAGATGAGCATCTAGACACTGATAGTACTCACCTCCTCCGATTTTGGCCAAAATACAAAGCAGCCTGCGCATTTCTGGTGTTGTCCAGGATGAACATTATGAATGGGACGCCTGATTCATTAGGTTCTGAATCACCTCTTTTTTCCAGCTTTATCATTTGATGCTTATAATAACTGGCAAAAAAACTAAATATGTTGACCATACATCCAAAATCTAACTATTAGGCTGTTTCTGCTTAATACAAACATGCCCTGCAACAATCAATTTCTTATATGAAGTTTAAAATCAAGTATTAACTATTTTGCAACAGGATTAACTAATCATATAAAATGTCCCTGGGGGACACACTTGTGTTCCCTTGTTTTTTGTTTTTTTTTTTTTGGCTAAATTTGGCTGTAAAATGAATGGAAATGGGCAGCCCACTCTCTCCTCCTCACCCATAATAGATCTGAGTGGCGGTCTGAGGACCCTCAAAGGGGCACCTGGCTCCCCTCTCTGCTATCCTTGGCTCAATCGATTGCTGAGGCCATGTCAGTGCAGAGACTAGGGGTCAGCTTCAGAGGGGTCCTGCCCACTTCCTGCCACCTGGTGTTTCATATCGGATGATGGGTACTACCCCCCCCCACCCCCCCTTCCAATCCCTCCCCCCTGTGTTACTGCTCCATGACGAACAGGTTAAGGACATGGAGCCAGTACAGCTCCTCCCTGTGATCTCCTGCTGCCTGCTCCCAAGACACCCACATGCAGAGAGAGGGTGAGAGATCAATCCCACACAAACACAATCACAATCCCACCACCATTTGATGTGAAAAATCTGCTTTTGATTTAATTATAGCCCGAGAATGCACATCTCTCTACAATGAAGCAACTTGACAATTTCTTGGCCGGGGTTATATTTTCATTTGTATCTGCTGGCATGGGTCATATGACCTGAAATCTCTTATCTGGACTTGTTTTTGCATAAATATATTTGTGGCTTTTTCTGAATTTGGTGAATGACAAAATAATCACATCAACAACAAAAACAATATTTAAAGCATGCATTTTAATCACATTATGCTATGTATATCATTGCTATGTTTTCTTACAGCTCAATTTAAATTAGGCAATGGCTTAGTTTACACTAATCAGCCACAAGATTGTGACCACTGACGGGTAAAGTGAGTAACACGATTTAGGTTGATCCAAGAGAATATTTTACTGGGATAAATCAGCGCCCTGTCTTTTAAATTAACCCTATTTTAATATTAACAGCTAATCCAAGCAGTTTTGAAGACCAATCATACAAGAACGGATCAAATAACATTACAATCTTTTAGGGGTTTAACCATCTTTAATGTAATGACCAGAGGTCTATAAAGTACTTGAAAGAAACAACTGTAAAAGTAAAAATACCTTAAAAGAAAAAAGGAATTTCACTGATAATAAAAGTACTTAAGTAAAAGTTATTAAACTGCTCACAATTATTGGGAAAGTAAAAGTGAAAGTACTTTTACATACATGGAGACATGAAGTGCTGAGTTTACTTAACCAAACTGATTTTACTAAACCGAGTTGAGTAAATTGAACAATTTACACATTTTCTTTTCAATGTTTATGTATATTGCTTCATATTTACTCTAGTAGAACCAGTTGACATGAATTAAATTCAACACTTCGTTTTTTAGAGTACGTGTACAAATCCTTTCCTGATGAGTTCAGTCACATTTAAGTTTGCAACGTGTAACTATGTGTTCAATTTTAAAGTAAAGAAAAAAAGTATAATATTTAGGTTTTAGTAACGAAATAAAAGAAAAAGTTACAACTGTAAAAAATAACAAATCCTCAAAAAAATTACTTAAGTATTGTAACGAAGTAAAATGTACTTAGTTACTATAAACCTCTGCTAATGATGTCTTTAAAAAACAAGCTTAGTTCAAAAAGACCCCACAGTCCTGTTGATCTATAGTTTCCATCTCAACACCAACTTTGCCTGACTGGTCAGAGCTGCTGAGGCGGTAAATGTTAAGTAGGTGGTCGTAATGTTTTGGCTGATCGGTGAATAACAGAGTGATATATTAAAACCCTTTTTGGCTCTCACTTGGAGCATGTTTCATTATTAACTGATCAACAGATCTGCTGTGGTATGAATAACTCTCTCTTTCCCTGTTGGTCCCGTAACAAATGGCAGGGCGTTCGGACACACATTTGTGTCTCCATCAGGGCTGTCGCACATTTAGCTCCAAGAATACATATTAATCAATTGCATTTTTCTTTTTCTATTTTTTTTTTAACTGTTTATGAAGCTCGGCCATTCCACCCCCCACCCCACCCCACCCCACCCCCAATACGTTAGCAGATCTCAGTATGTCCACTTCTCTTGTGAACAGGGATGAGAAGGAGAAAGAGGGAGAGGAAATAAAGGTCTGAGGAGTTTTGGCAACGACAGGATGGAGGCTGAGACAGATGGCATGAAGTCTGCAGCACTCTGGCGTGGCTCGCCTGGTGCTAAAATCCTCCTCTCTCACATTCCAACAAATCCTACCAGGAGGCTGGGGAGTCTGTCACACCACTCCAAGGATCCACGCAGCTCCCCTTCTCCCTCTTCCCCCACCAATAAATGCCCCCCACCCAACAGTCTCAGAGTCTCTGACCACTCTTTATCACATTTCTGCTTTTTTTTTTTCTTCCTCATCACCTCATACATTTTCACACATAAACATAAAAAGGTGGATCAACTGGACCTCCACAGAGCTGATAAGATAAGCAGCACCAGGGGGGGGGGGGCAGATAAGAAAAAAGGCCTCATGGCCGCGCTTGTGGGGGTGCATAATTTGGAGAGGTGGCCTTTATTGAGATTTCAGTGTTCAAATCGTATTCTGGACCAAATCTTGACGGAAAAAAAAACACTGTACAATCCATTTACATTAGAGGACGAAGACATAAGAAGCTTTCTGATTAGTTTCACCACAGCCTGCATCAGCCCAAAGTGTTGAGCAGAGGCAGAGTTAACCCAATCTCAGTCCAAGCAGCTCAGTTCAAGGCTTCCTCTGGGTCTTTAAATCCAAAGTGGACAATAAGTGTGACTGTGATTACACGCTTTATACAAAAAAAAAGAAAAAACAGAACTTGATCACAGGCTCCACTTGACAACTTTACATCCAGATACTGAGCTGCTGGATTTCATTTGAACGTCTTTTCTTTTTGCTTTCTCTGAATGACTCATCTCATAAGAACAATCTAATTTATTTTACTCTCTGCTCCCTCGCTTGTTCTCTCTCCCCACGTCTCTTTCTCCTTGTCTTTCTGCCTGCTTCCTGTTTGTTCTAATGAATGACTTCTGAGATAACGTGCTGCTGCGAGGGGGGGTCACAGAGGGCCTCGGAATCACATTACTGTTAATGATAATAAAAAGAACAATCTGCGCTAAACCGCTTGGATGTTTTCCTTTCTCTCCCCATATGGACCGAATGTTTTATCTGTGACTGTTTTTAAGTGCTGTCATGTTTGAAAGTCTGTGCAATTAAAATGCACTCTAAATATTGTGTTGTGTTTTGTCTATTGACATAAAAAGGAGGGTGCTCTGTGCCATCTGGGTTACAAAGTACGCGCAACAACATGGAGATGGTGCAGTGGAAGAAAATATTCCCTGCGGTAACATTTTAAGTGCTCAACAAAAACCAGAAACACTTAAACTGCAACTTCTAACAACCAAGAAGGAGTTCTGCTGGTGCAGGGCTTTGTTCATGTGGCGTCAACATTTGCCAGGAAAGGGTTTACATTTTCACAGCTTTTGTCCAACTTTATGCGACATAATTTAAAGAAAAGTTAAGGGATTATTTTTAAAATGCCTCAATGTAAACTTTTCTTTTCTTTAAACACCTGCAGTTCTAAAGAAAAAAAAAGTTTCATTTTCATCATCCAACAGAAAAACTCATACTGAAACAGCTTGAGAATAAAAGTTTCGACTTTTCAACGCTCCAGTTCTGTCTTGGCTTTCAACAGGTCATCCCATCGTCATATGCAGGGGATATTTACATGAATGTGACATTCACGAGTGGATTATTTGTGACTTTTCCTCCCATTTGCCGCAGAGACAGAGTTGCTGGCCGTCCTTCTTGTGTGGCAGGGCAGAATGGCGTCCCCAGGCTCCTTGGCGCTGCAGCTGTCACCCACGGATGGGAAAGTGGTGGGGTCGGTGGCTCCTCCGCGTGGCTCCTGGCAGCGTTCCTCCCATCCTGGCCCGGTGAAAGGCCAGAGACGGGGAGCCCAGTCTCGCAGTGGACTGATCCGAGGCCAGATCTCCATTAGCCACTGTAAGAGCCAAAGGTCAGCTAAGGCCAATAGATGGGTCCTGCTTGTGCATCCTATGGAGTGAATCACTCTCACATCCAGGGGGCCAGTCCCTGTCACTTTGGTCACATGATCATGACCACTCCTCTCATAATAGTCGACCTCTCCCCAGTGACTTGATGTATCCCACTTATTTATTTGGTTTGATGTCAGCCACGTTATTTATTATTGTCGCTTTTAGTGATATTACTTTCTATCTCCTGCCGTATTAAAGAAAAAAAAAAACTTTCTCTGTAATTTTCTCCAACAGAAATTGCTTAATAAATGAGCAGGCCCTGATTTGCTCTGATGATCACAAAGCAACACAATTGCTTCAAATTGCTCGCACCACATCATTTCTCATCACTGAGTGGCAACTGCTGCCTGGTGTGGCTTACATGGATTCAGCCAGGCTGTGAAAAGGGGATAATTGTAGTGCTAAACGCTGTCGAGGCTGACAGGATCCATTTCTTGACTTGTCAAGGGCAGCAGAGATAGAGTGGGTCATTCTGGGGTCTGTACACAGAGAAGGCAGATGAATTTATTTCCAGCAACATATGGGCACACATGTGGACACACGAACACACAGACACAATCAGGCACACGCCACATAGAGATGATTGTCTCTCACTTCTCTCAGGTTGTGTGTGTGTTTCTGTGTGTGTGTGTTTTCCAGCCATAGAGACCTCATCCTGGGAAATTGAGCAATTTCTGATTGAAAATAGTACCGGTAATTAGAGCACTCACTATTTGTAACCACTTGGCATTGCATTAGTATGCAAAGCTGGCAGCCAGCTTATCTTGGGGAAAACGTTTGTTTCCTTAATTGCCCTCTTAGGACAAAAGTGAACGGTGTGGGTGGGGAGGGAAGAGAGTAAAAATGTTAACGTGCTGCAGAAAGAATGGAGCCTGGTGTGTTGAGGGGATGTGACTCCCTGAACAGAGGGGTTAAACTCCACTAATGGACTGCGCAACACACACAGGGACACACACACACACACACAGACAGACACGGACACAGAGTAACTCATACACCCACATATGGGCACACTCTTGGATTGGCACGTGGACGACGCAGCTACAACCATTGGCCCGCACATCCCAGGATGCACACTCCAAACTCTATAAAGACACAAATGTATGGTACAAAATTAGACACGTCAATGCAGCTATGTGCTAATGAATTAAATGTTGTTTTTGATGAAACCATCCAAGAGGCGTAGCAGGAAACTTTGCTTTCTTTAGTTCTCTCATTATGAAGTTTGATCGGTTGTCTTTTTGGAAACGTTTAGGAAAGCAGAACTCTCACTTTCTCATAGAGATCCAGAAAGTTGATGTAAAATGAAAAGTCATTTCATGTCATCTATAGAAGGTTAGAAGATGGAGCGTTGTTTTCAACACCTCATCAGTGCAGCTAAAAAGTATTTATTATTAGACAACTCCTACACTGCGTCTGTCATATTTTTCATATCTCTTCACATACTGTCCTTTTTATAAGTATGGAATTATCTTGTCAGTTTCTGACATGAAACCTTATATCAACACAAAATAAGTTATATAAAACATCCATTTTAAAAGGGACACAAAATGTTTCAGTTTTTACACCTATAAATCTATCGTTCTCATTGGTTGCTAAGCTTGTGGACCTGATTGTGAGACGTTCTTTATTTTATAACACAGCAGAAATGTTGCAAACTTGAAATAATTTCTAACAAATGCAAATTTAAGAAGTGGTTTTATTTTTCTCTACCATCTGTGCTTCATGAAAGCGCCAGGAAAACCACAACTTTTAATTTTATAGAAAAAAGATGCCTCTTTCTTTCAGAAAATATAAATATAAATCTCAGTAAAAGCTATTTTTTTTAAAACAAATCCTTTATTATTGAACACAAACTGCAGAGTGTTTATTCCATTAAAGCAGATTTAGTTGGCACAAAGAGCCAATAAGTTCAAACCTTTAAAGGTGTGTTATTAAAACTGAGCCATGATTGCAGTAAAAGAAGAAACAATGATTCTTTGTGGTTTCCTTTTTCTGAAGAGAGAATCACAAAATGTCCTTCTTTTAAATGATCACCAACATAAAGACGCAAAAATAATAATAATAAAAAAATAATCCAAACTAGTTAATGAAAGTTTCAAATGTTTCAGAAAAACAAGCAAACAAAGAACATAAAACTAATAAAGGAATAAAAATAAATAAAACACATTAAAGGCGACATGATCCTCGAAGTTCGATTAAAAATAAATTTGAGGAAAAAAGTGCATGACTGCTTTATTTCCCTCAGTGGGTCAGCAGAACGAAAAAGGTTTCTGGAAATCTCATCTAAATTAATCTGAAGTTTAAACGTGTTTATAATTCTGTTTTTCTGAACAGCTCATTTTAACAGGATCTTTATTACAAAATATTTAAAATAAGCAAACATAGCAGAAAAAAACCCCAAAACTCCAAGAAGTCGGGATTTTTTTAGGATTTTTTTCATGTTTTTAATCCAGGAAGAACAAAAACATCAGAGTCCATCAGATCTACAGGTGAATGTTAATAATATAGACTGTGGGCCTGCAGGCCTTCTCACGTGTTGCTGCCGAACTTCTTCGCTTTTTATATATTGTTTTATTTTATCTGAAATATTCAAAATGTTCCATCTGTGTGAAAGTCTCTGATCATTCAGCGTTCGGTTTATTCTCGGACATCTGTTGCGTTTTCCTCTGAACGACGGAAGTTAGAAGCGTGATTACAAATCCTTGTTATATTTTCTTTGAATCGGATAAATATTGTGGGAAACAAACACTTTTTTTATTTACATCTTTAGGTTTATGTTTTTTTAAAAGCTCAACATTCAAGATGGGTCAGCATCCAAATTTTCAGGGCAGGACAAAAGCGCACCAGGCGCTCGCAGCCCGCTCCAAAATATATTTCAGATAAATTGAATACAACTGGTAAAACAAAACTGTTAAACAAAATTATAAAATAGCTATAGACGTGTTTAATAAGTCAGCTCTTCTTGTTCTCACCTAAATGGGTTAAATATGATCATTGTAGGAAATGGGCGCAAAATGAGGATATTTACGCCTCAGAATGCAGTGTCCGTGCGCTCTCGTGAACGCGCGGCGGGTGGGCGATGAGACCACACCAAAAGTGTGTTCAACGTGGCCACATGTCCTGATAAACGTCAAGGAGCCAAAATTAATTAAGTCCATAAAATCAGCCGAGCCAGATAATTCATTGAGAGGAAGGGCGAATGACCGGAGAGGAGAGCGGAGTTGTTTGGATTAGTTTGAATCATTCTGGCTCATTTAATCAGTGGAAAAACACGAATTATTGTTTGATGGCAAACAAAGGTGAGTTTTTTTTAAAAGAAAATAAAACTTTTAAATTTAATAAAGCTTAACTTTTTATATAAAATATAATAATAGTAGTAAATAATAAATAATAGGAGACAAGCAGGAGGGTTTCCTCTCAAGATTGTCTCGTTTCATCTGAGAAGAATAAAACAAAGTCCAAAATCAGCTTTTTCCCTCCTCCTACAAGTTGTGACCACCTGGAACGTGTCGTCATTTCGCCAAACAAAACCTGCCACATGAATGCTGCGTTTGCTTCAAAAGGAATCCCCCCCCCCCCCCCCCTTTTTTTTAGCTCATCTCCGGGGAGAGTTAGAGAATGCAGAGACTTCCTTAATGTTGTAAGGGCCAAAATGGCTTTAGGAAAGCTGAATCAGTGTCTGTGTGTACACAACCTGTCCAACAAAGGCGGGGGCTAATCCAGCCCGGGTGACACAACAGGGCCCTGTTTACACGGACTGGGCCTCCGCCCCGTCCTGCCTGCGTCACAGACCTGACTGAGGGGCTTCTGTTCATGTTCCTATTATTTTATTTATGAAATATAAAAAAACAAAAATGTCGCTGGAAACAACAGAAAAGGGAGCGCAGCAGCAAATGAAAGGCAGAAAACATCGTTTCATTTCGCGAAGCATCACGTTTTACTTATGATATTTGTAGGGTTTGATTTTATTTTTTTAATTTACAAAATATAGGCTAAATCCGTCGTTTGAATTTTACTCAGGCCCCCAAAAAGTTTGAAAATATCACAAACGCAACATGAGTAGGAATATCAAATTTTAGGCACACATACATAAAAAATCAAATAAGTGCCTTTAGGCCCTGTTTTTAATTAAACATGCGGCTCATTCACACAAATCATGCCGCTGAATACAAGCAGATCCAACCTGAAGATATAAAAGAAGCACAAAGTGTTCAGTGCGCAGACTCCAGAAGTGAGTATCCAAACTACATTAATTTGGACAGAGAAGTAAAAAAAAAAAAAAAACACAAATCTACAACTGATAAGAATGCAAGGCAAACATTTTTATCAACAACTTGTTTAATATTAGACTAAATGTTTGAAAATTCACATTTTCTAAACCGGTCGCCCAGTCCGACTTGTTTTTTTTAAGTTGCTCGTTTTTATGTAGAAATTAAACAAACAAACAAAAAAAAACATTACAAAACAACATAATTTCTCCAGTTAGATTATTTCTTCTTTTAAATAAATCAGGCTTACAGGCCTTCATTGTTTTAAACAACATTTGTTGATTAAAAACTAAACTAAACATTTGGCCGTGTCTATTAAAGTTCATGGATGACGCAAATTGATGCCATTTTTGCGCCTAAAAACAATTAAAAACTGCTACTTTTAAGTTTTTGTTTTAAACTTTTTTTTCATAATTAAATCCAGAAACTAAATAGTTAACATGCAGATTAAGGGAATGAAGCTGAACAGCTAAATATGTTTTTCTTTTTTTTTATTATTTCTTTTCACTTTGCACCTATATTGACTGTTTAGACAATGAAGAGGTCTCGCTGCTGCAACGTTTATTTTTTAATTACTTTTATTACAGTCTTAGATTTCCTCTTTAATCGACTTAGAGCCATTTCCATCCTCCCCGCGTCTGTAGGTGTGCTCCACTGTCTCCGTAATTGCATTTTTTTTTTTCCCCCAGAAGGAGGCTGGTATAATTACTATGGCACAGCCAGGTAAATTCCGCTGCTAAATTGAAATATTCTGCTCTTAATCCTCACTAAACCCTAATTCTCAGGACCGGGAGACGTGCGTAAAGAAGAGGAGTCATGCGGAGCTCCCCGTTGCTTCTCCAGGTGAGCGTCGCCTCGCAGGGTGGGGGCGTTGCGGGGGTGGGGGGAGGGAGGGGGAAGTGGGGGTGGGGAGACACCGCTCTCGTCGCCATAAGCATAAAACAACATTACCACTGATTTATCACCCGTCGTTTGGACCCCCCTCACAGAACTACAGCTTTACCATTTGAGTTTAAAACAGAGGGAAAATGTTGCATAATGAGCAGGGAATGGATTCTTAGGCTTGTTGTGTGGGGATATTTTAAACTTAAATGAATGTGTCATGAATAAAAAAAAAAAAAAAAAGAAATACTCCCATGCATATTTTTTTCCCCTTTTCTTTTCTTCCTCTAAACAAGAGAACAGGTGAGCTTGTTTATGTAAATGAAACCAGAGCTTGCATTACTAAAACTGTGCTACTTCTTGTTTTTGGATTTGAAAAAAAAAAAAGGAAGTAGCTCCTTGCCAAACATTTAAATTAACATCTTTGTCTCCTTAAAGCACAACAAGATTCCCCTGTTTTTTCTTTCCTTTTTTTATATTTTCACTTTTACAGGAGTAAATACACAGTAGAAGTTTGCACACTCCACTTGTCATGGTGCAGCCTGAATTTACCTTCCCCATATCTTTAATTTGTAGTCACCAGGAATAAAAGGCTGAAATCTCAGCTCTGGCAGCTCCCATGTCAGTCTTTGCAGGAGTGGGTGACAGAGAACAGCAGGCAGATAGCATGCTAAAATCGCATCACTAGAGACCTCACATCAAAGTAGACCAAACCTCATATTGAGTGAACTTTTAAGCCAAAAAGGCTGTGTGACATCAGAGCACCTAAAATGTGACTGTCATGTTTTTATTTTTTTTTTCTTCAAACTTTTGCTGAACACAAGCTCAAAGACTCAAGAAGTACTCAGAGGCAAGCACTGTTCAAACACGCGCACTAAGATTAGCAGCCTTTGTCTTACAGGAACCTCAAAGACCAATTAGACTGAGACGATGGTTGTGACGAATTTGTCAAAAATAAGATGATAGACACCACTTTGGCAAGTGAGCAAACATGGCTGGGGATTTCACTCAAGCGGAGTCATTGACAAGACACTGTCAGAAAATGTGTCAGCTTCAGCAGACCTGCCAGCTGACAGAGATACAGTTTGGGACTGAGACTGATCAATTCCCCAAATGCCAACCAGACATAACAGCACTTTATTTCAAGTAAGAAAAGTATTCTGTCCTTGGATGTATTGTCAACTTTTTATTTGCTTCTGAAGCACTCAGCATCCCAAGATAAGAAGTAAAAAAAAACAAATAAATAAAAATAAGGAACTGTGCTATATTTACCTAGGGGGTTTCAAAACTTTAACAAAAGAGTTTGACCTCTCAATTTGGACACAGTGGCGGAAGTGTCTTGTCCTGCACAGGGTTTTTGTTGTTTAATGTACACCAATTCAACACCTTCGATGGTTGAGCTCATTTTGGGCCACTTTTTCTGAAGTGAAATTCAATACTCAAAGCATTTTCCCCTTCAAAGTAGTCTCCTGTTGTGCTTTGTGACCACAATAGTGTCAATCTCGTACTTTCAAAGCCTCGTCTCCACGTCAGTGTTGAGTAGCTGTCTATATGTGCCTCCGAATGGAGTTAAAGCTTTGATGGCTGGTCTGAAAGCAGTTTGAAACATTATGGCAAATAAATACATAAAATAAAATGGATTGATTTGATTTGGGTGATTGTGAAATTTGACCTTTGATTTGTGACGTTGCCACAAACTGTGTGGTTGTGATGCTGAAAAATTATGTAGTTCAAAAGAATTTTTCAGCTGTAAAGGGGGAACTCCCAATCAGTTGTAAATGAACATTTACAAGGTAATTCATAAATCCAGGGGTAATATATCAGACTATATAGCCCCAAACTGCACATTACTCAGAAATTGGTGCACGTTGAGTCATGCTTGTAACAAGAAATAAAGTCTAAGTTAGTTTTGATCAAATGATACAAAAGATTATGATCAAATTAAAAAGTTGTCATTTTGTAGTTGATCTGTTCAGTCCTATTTATTGTATGTCTGCCTAATTAGCCTCAGGATCAAACTTGTACCACCATGATTCTTGCTTTTACTGATAGAAGTGTCAAAGGCCTGACGTTGGTGGGCATGAAAAGAGTGGTCCAAAACAACAACCATTTCCAAACCGACATGTAAAGCCAAGTGATTGGGAAGAATCAAATGACAATGATCAGACAGAAAAGAAAGAGGCAATCTCAATAAACTTTGTCATTCATCCATTCAAAGTTCAATCATATCAGAGGTGTTTTACATAACTATGAGACCCTAGTTCTAATCCTCAAAGGGTTTTCGGCCTACTTGGCTTTGCACTGTAGTCATTCAAGGTCGCAACCCGGTAGGAAATATGGGCTGCCATAGCAACACAAAGATGGCCTCTGAAGGCTTAGCATAATTCTCCCCTAATAGAAAAATAACAGTGGCAAATCCCATCCTTAGTGAACTCGCTTGTTTGACAGAGGCAGACTCCCACCTGTGAAGCACATAGTCGCCGCACCAATGCGCTAAGACTACGATAAGATGAAAAAGAGCCCATCTCTGGATGGGGATGGGCGGCCTAAGCTCAAGCCAAATTCTTTTTCTTTTCTGAAGTGAGTCTCTGGCTAGCTTTGGGGTTTTCGAGGCTGGACAATACAAGCTGCCAAATGAATCACGCTCTCTATGTAGTACCTAACTTTGAAGTGCTTAAGCCATACTCTGAGAAAAAAAAAAACTTTTTGGCAGAAGGAGATGGCTTATATGAAGATCAAAACGGTGAATTGTTTTCACCCTCCCCTATGAGATAGTTTAAACTCAAAGAGATATTTGGAACGGTCGAATTATTAGGGCATACAGTGTATCTGATAAAATCCGACCACTTTTAGTCCTCTCTTACTGAGAGTAAAACGGCACTACACTTGCTTAGTAACAGTCTTCTTGATTCTGATCACAAAACATGTGATCCTCCTCCCCCCACTTTGTTGCCATGCAGGTAGCACAGAGATGGATTCTTGTCGCTGTGTGAGTTGCATCAGGATCATGAGCACCGGGGAGAGAATAAATTACCGACACACTTTAGAGTGGGAGGCATGTAAGTTATCAGTCGCTACAACGATGCATTGCTCTCTGCTTATGGAATCACTAATGAGGAACGATATCCAGCAATGTTGCAACCATGGTGATGGAGGTAAAAATCAAAGGCTTCGTAAAGTCATTACCACAAAAGCTAGCTGTGTAAACCAAATGATTGCCCAATGCGGATGCAAAGACAAGAGTAGAAAAAAAACAGGAGTGGGAGACAAATATAGTTTAGAAATGAGATGCTGCCTCTGCCCTGCACCTGAATCAGCTTTTTTTTTTTACTCAACGGGAATTTATGTTTATTCCACGTTGAACTGCCAGAACCTCATATTGTCTTATTGGAGCCACTTATTTACATTTACAATATGCTTCATCCTGCTGGGACGACTCCTGTTCCCACACTTCAAACTGTTTATATTTGTCGTCTCGTCATCAATGTTTTAATGCCTCATCAAGTTCAAGAGCTCAAGATGACAAAATGGGACTAAAAGAAACACGATTACATGAAATGTTATTTCTGTTCAGGAGAAAAGCCACTTGATTTAGATTTATTATCACTTTAGTGCTTTATCTTCTTAAAATTTCAATTTGAGAATAATTATGCTTTATCTAAATATCTGGTATTTGTGATTGTGATAACGTGGGTGATGCATTATGATTCGTAGGGGGCTTTTTATCATGCAAATAAGAGTTTAGCTTTCTTTTCTTATCAAGACATCTTGTTGCTGTTGGGCAGAAATGCAAAAATCCTCTTTAATATTATATTTTCCCCATAAAATTTATATCTCTTAAAATATTTTGCTGATACAATAATACATTTTGCCCATTACTTGTTGAAAGTCTGCTCCTGCTACAGCAGCCTAACATATGTTATTGATTTCTTCACAGCGGAGTCACATTAAACACACATTGACATTCGTAATAACAATTTAAAGCTTTGAATCTCACAAATGGATTAATTCAATCGGCCCTACACAGACTGTCCAACATCTTGTTCGTGAAGTGAAAACCCACCGAACGCCGGCCTGTTAGCCTCCTGTTTCACCGTTTTTACACTGAGCACCGTCCAACATCAAAGCTCGCCCAGCACCACGTCTCAAAGATACACATCTCCAGGAAAGAATGGCCTCTGCTGAGATATGAACACCTCTGACCTCATTTAAGGAAAAAATAGTCCCATCCCCCTCTCCAGGCCTGAATATGAGGCTAGAGTGTCTATCTGACGAGATCACTTGGAGATGTGCGGGAACTTGAAGGCAGAGAGTTTCTGAGCATCCTACCAGGAGTCTCAAAAGGGTTCCATTAAAGCATGTTCAATATGCCGGTCAGGGCTTTCAAAATGTTGCACACCCTCTAGCCCCGGCAAACTCAAAGGGCATCAGAGTACATTCTGTAAGAGGAATTTGGCCCTATTAATTTAATGAGTCCAGGGTATTAGTATGCTATAGGCTAGCTGAGAAAGCTCCCTTTTTTAATCTTTGGTGGAGTTTTAAAGAAAACTTGGGAGTGACAAAGAAAACAGGAAGTAAGGTGTGACTATTGAATCTGAGATCAATTTATGACTTTCTGTCCTCAGAGGGAAACTTCAAGTCCTTAAATTATCATCGTGGAAGCTTGCGTTGCAGATTAAAGCTATAGAGGGTGGAACTTTCACAGTCACCTGGAGACTATTATTGTTTGTCATGAGTGCATCTACTGAACAACAGGCGTAAACTCATAAAAAAACAAAACGCTTAGCTGCATGTTGGGTTCTGGCTCATAAGCAGCTGCTCCTTCGTTAAACACAGGTCAGACTAAAGAAATATATAGCTGGACTCCATTTATACTAAGTTACAGTGTCTTGTACAGTTACAAAGTGTCAAGCTGATTAATATTTACCCGCAGACTTATAAACACCTGCCAGACCAAGCCATACTGCCTTTTCTTTTTACAGACCATGTCTCAAATATAGCACTGTACCATGATAATACACAAACACACACATACGCACACTCACAATGAGAAAAAACAATACCAGCTCAGCAATCCCAGCTGGTAATAATAGGCAGGGATTAGCACTTGGAGACATATTTGCATAACGCATTTAGAGACATGCTGTGGACTTTATGGTGCTACGAGCATTTTTATTTTCATTCAGATTTTGTCTACAGTCATTTAACAGTTAATTAGCTTAGTAAACAGTGATGCTGCTCTCTAAGGTTG
This sequence comes from Cynodonichthys magdalenae, assembly GCA_031762555.1. Taxonomy (NCBI): domain Eukaryota; kingdom Metazoa; phylum Chordata; class Actinopteri; order Cyprinodontiformes; family Rivulidae; genus Cynodonichthys; species Cynodonichthys magdalenae. Next base: position 9,800,195 of record JARVJO010000269.1, read on the forward strand.
TAACACCTGACTCAAAGGAGAACACAAGCCTGCAATAAAGTGACTGTAACCTGTATGATATAATGAAGACAGTGAAGTTTTGCTGTGGCCTGTCAACCAGGACTTAGCAGCTGCTGGAGCTAATTAAAACCATAGCAACATGGTAACATAGCCTAGTACAGGCCCACATCAAAAGCTCCTCTTCCTGCCAGTCTGAAGTCTCATCCCTGGGATGCTGAGGCCTCTTGTGACCTATGTTGGGACCCTGCTGGGCTCCTAGAGCTGTGAGGTGAAGAAGAGTGGGTCAGGATCACTGTGGGGTGCACCTGAACCAGACTTACCTGTGTCTGTGGATCTGCATACCAAAACGTGGCCATGTGGCTGTGAGGCACGAGTGCGTGGACTTTGACCTGAACAACAAAGGCAAAAGAGAGAGCCCGGGTTAGAGGTCAGAGGGAGCAAGGAGGCTTAGGAAAAACACACATAAGACACTCTGGCTAAACATGATCAGTGGGACACATGTGGCACAGCAGAGGTAGAATCAGACGCCCTTAGATGTCCTGATGAAACCCAAGCTCAAAGTAAATAAGTCACTTTAGAACTGATAGTGCTCATTTATTCACAGTTTTAAGTTATAGCTCAATTATTTATATAGTGTTTTTCTGGTAATATTTAAATAATAATAATAAAAAACAACTCATATTTGCCAAGTTACAAGTGAAAAAAAGAAATATTTCGAATTGCCAGCCTTTGAAATAACTCCTATCTTAATCGTAATGAGCACTCTCTCTGAACAAAAGCACCTGAAGCCTGTTGAGAAAAAGGTTGTTTCAGCCAATATTTATAGACATGTGATGAAAGGCAAAAAAAAGATGAAAGAACTGATAGGTGACTCTCTGCAGTCCGTCTGTTTCTTCTCTGAGCCTGTATGTCAGTCGTTCGCCCTGTGTGGAGCTAACGAGAAAAACACATCCAAACAAATCTCTCTTAAAACTTTTTCCTCATATGCCGAAAAAAGGTACAGCTAGACCAAAAAAAAAAGGTTCTTTTCAAAATCCACAATATTTTTTGTTAATTCTGAAGCGTTTGAAAAGAATATTATTATATTCAGCAACACGGTGAGTTTCTATGTTGAAATGAACCTTGAATGTACATAACAATGTAACAGGGTTCGTGAGTAAATCACATGGGTGTTGGTTGCATTAATGATTCAATATTGAATCTAAAAGTAGTGTGGCAGAAGGGTGTAGGCGTTGCCTTTTCACACGGATCTGGTCCTGTTGGGTGAGACGCTCTGAACGCTGTGTGTCGTGGCTCTCAGGGTTTTTGTCTGGCTGTCATTTTGGAGAACGATACCAGCTGCGTTGGGCGGACGCTCGAAGCAGGTTTCTGTCTCCACCTGCCACCCTGAGCGCTGACACAACACCCTGCTGGGAGACATGTGGTCAGGTCTATCTACAGGTATGTCACTAGCAGCCTAGACGGACATCAATTTGCCACCATTTTCGAAAGGTTGAACACAGCACGTTTCGAGGCTTGCAGGGAGCGTGTTTACAATTGCACCTTCACAACAGAGACCCTTTTCACCTTTTTTGGGTAACACTTTCGCAAGAACCGTGAACAAAAATTCAGTCCACCTTATGTTGGATTTTTGGAGTACCTGCCAAGTTGTAGGCCAGAACAAAAAAAAAAAAGGAAAAAAAAGCCCTTGACTGGATTTTGGCAACCTGACATTATTCTGCTACTCTGGGCAGCCCAGGTCTTCTTGTTGTGTAAAACAGAGAGAAGGCAACTTTCCGCTTTACATCTTTCATGGCTTTCTGCGTGGCGTGAAGGGCTGTGAGGGTCCGAGTTCTGTGTTCTTTCAGCAGTTGTCTTGTGGTCTCAATCTCTTTACACATTTCACTGCCAGGCTCCTCTCAACCAGGCCTCCCCAAACTGTGCAATCAGCAGATGTCTTTATAGAGCAGCCCACTGCCATGTGCACGGCCTGCAATCTTCGCCAATTTCACTTGGCAAAATAGATCTATATATACTTTTTAGGTTATTATTATTCATTTTAAGCCCAGCAGCCAACTTGATGTGGCACCTAATGTGGCCTGTGGCTGCAAATACCACCTCTCTCAGCACTTTAAATACAAACAGCCGAGTGATTTATCTTTAGCGTTCCTAAGTTAGTCCACTCTATTGTTTCGTTGACCTGCTTTTTAAAAAAAAAACAAAGTGGCATAACGTAGTTTATCACTGTTCTGAAACTGTTAAAAAGATGAAGTAAAACTGTCTGAATAGACTCAATGTAACACAGTAGGAATATTTTAGTCCAACATCCTGGCATGTTGAGACAAAGGCACCTTTTTTGATGTTTCAGAGAAGATATTGTAGCAAACGTTGCACATAGTGTTGTGGAAAAAAAACGGGATAATTTGAGAAAACATAATATCTCCAGTGCGCTAGATTAGCACTCGATTTGTAAAGCTATCATGCAGTGAATGGTTTAAAAAATGTGCGAAAACATAACATGCAAATTTATAAGTATCATAATGACTGATATTATGGTTTGAATAATGAATCAATTTTTAGTAATTTAAATATCCAGCTGTTTTGTTTCACGTAGATGAACAGATATTATGGTGGCAAACGCAAATATTTTTTATCAATAATAACATTGCATCACAGGAATAATATAGGTATATTTCTATATTTTCTATTTCAGTCTCGACCACCCCATGCTTCGAATTGAAATACCACCGTTATTTTTACACTGATCCGTTTGTCTGTCAGCCGTAGCAGCTTTTTACGTTCACAGAAACATTTAGCTCATTTTACAATCTGTGATTTATATATCAGATGATACACCACTCAGGGTGAAACTACTTCCAAATTTTATGAAATTAGGTAAAATAGGCTTCATTTTCGCCAGATTTAGCATTTAAATGCAGCTTAGGCTAAGTGTTACACTGAATAAAAATCTTTTAACGCAGATTGACTCGGCGACTGCAAGTCTATTACTTCGAAATGTATTCCCACAATGTGACTGTGCTAATGTCACTCAAAGAAAGGATAATGCTTTCAGAGCCAACATGACCGACAAAAAATGGCGAAGCTAACTTTTTTGTGGACAGCAGCCACCCATCCATCATGGGCATGTGGCAACATGAATTTTCAGACCCACCAGCACCACCTGGGCACCATCAGGGCACCGCCATGCCAGCGATTTGTGTCTGTCACTTCTGATTTCAATATTGCTGCAGAGGGTGGCAGACTTGTTAAGGGTTGGGTACCCGCAAATCGAGCTGTCAAAATTAGCAATCTTTCTGCTTGGTTTAAAGGGCAAAATGGGTCACGCACTGAGGCAACAACTAAGACCCAAGAGGGATGGTACTGGAAAAATCATTCATTACAGCATGTTATCAAATTAACAAAATATTTTTAGATTGATCCTTATTAACATCTGAAGTAAACTGCCAGTTATTAGACTAATTATTTTGCTTAATTGTGTCATATTAAGTCCCGTAATAGTGTTGATACCTCTGTCAATTACTCCTTAATGTCTAACCTGACCTTTGAAAGTGATTGCGTTAATGACGACTCCATAAATTTGCTTTTTTTGAAATTAATTGCCGATTTTGCCAGTATAATGACACGGAGAATTGTGTGCGTGTCCGTGTGCGTGGGAGTGTGTCTCAAAGCTGGTGATGTTAGATTTGTGCACTTGGCAAGCATTTTTTTTTTCTTCGCTCCATTTGGTGACAGATTGGGTTTAAATAACATTATATCTTCACAGTTGTGACTCACAAGCCCAGGCGCTAAAGTCAGGGTGAGGTTTAACACTTCAGATGAGGACGGAGAAGGACCAGGTCGCCTCACTTTGTCTTTTAGTTTATCACTTTCTAGCCGAGCCTAATCTGGGACTCAAGGGACCGTTCCTTCAGCAGTTTTTTTTTTCTTTCGCTCAATCAGTTCACCCTTCAGCAACGGAACCCATTCTTTTCACATCACAACACCTAATAGATATAGTGATTTTTAGAACAGATGGATGCACTGAACCGGACAGAAACTTATTGCAGCTTTCTGTTTTTAGGAAACCTAGTTGAAATGTCATTTAAAAACACAAATGCACGGAAACATTATTAGGAAACTTAAGAACAAACATGAACTTGTAGAATTTGTGACATAAGTTTCCAGTCAATTCAAGCGTGTCCTTTAAGAAAAAGATCCGGCTTCACGTTCCCATGGCTTGGTGCATTGCGGGGTGCTAAGAATAGCTCAAGCTAACAAGATGCTTAAGTTTTTTTTTTTTTGGAAGATGTCGGCTAAGGTCATGGCAGGGTGCGGTTTTCCCTTCAGCCCTAGGTAACAGGGCGTAGAGGGGAGCGTTTAATCTTTGTTTTTGGTTTTAATATTGATGCTGCAGGCTGAAAAAAAAAAAGCTCCTCCAGCGTTAATCTTGCTTCGACTCTCTGAACCAGAATACACGGCTGTCGGACACGGCCCCGACGTCGGCCATGTTTGTTTTTACTGCTGTTGTGCTTTCAAAGGCTAACTGTTTTACAGCACCTCCTGCTGCTCTCAGGGAGGAAACTTTTGCAATAAGAATTTAGTCAACCTATTTAAAGGTAATAAGATCTGTTTAAATATGTGTTGATTTTTCTTAATTATTCTGTACTTGCATTTTTTATGCAAATGCTGTGACTGCAGGGATCTTTTGGAGACTGAAGCTGCCTTAAAATAAGTCTTTAAAAATGCTTATGTGAGAATGTGAACAGATAGATTCTGTCCTGTGTAGTTTGCTCAATATTGACCTAAAACTCGATACATTAACTTTATAAAAATCTAAATCCGTGTGATAGATAAAATCATGTTTTTTAAGCCAGAACTGTGGTGAAAGACACCCTGAGAGTGGCCTTCTGCTCCAAAGTGTGCTCACACTCCTGCTTTGATGCAGTTGTTCACTCCTCAGCTCCCCGTCCTTTAAATGCCAAGCCTTATTATAAAGTGGGGCATATTGGAGGGATAAGGTCTGCTGCCTCTGCAGCTGGGGAGTGCGCACAAACTAATACAGACGTAAAGCTGCAGGACCTCACCGATCATCAATGAGATGTCACAATAAACAAGCTGCAGGACGTTTTGGTTCCTGGTTACATAATGCAGTTTAAATCTTAATTAGGTAACAAGCAAGTTGGAATTCTCAAAGCAGAAATAGTATTATTTAAAATTTGGACAGGTTTAGTTTTTGCTTAGCAGCAGAGTTGGAAGAGTCTGTCAGTTTTATAAGTCAACTACAGTTCCATGTTTGTTTAAAAAAAGTAGCTAAAGGTTACAAAATCTCCACTTCAAACTTGCATGTCAGAGTCTTTCAAGCAGGTGTCAGCTCTGGCAGTAACACACGTCCTATATCGTGTGTGTCATTTCTGCAAAACCTAACTGACAAGAAAGAGAGAGTCCCTGAGCAAGAGGCAATGTATAGCTCAGACAATTTATATATTGTGATCACATAGCAAGCTGAGATAAAGAAGATGGCTGTTTTTTATTATGTGGGAATACATGAGTCATGCAAAAGTTTCCCAACAATTACTCTGAAGTAGTTAGTAACAGTTTGGTGTTTGTTCTAGCAGAACACACTTTGAATTAATTAATTAATTAACTTCAAAATATTCCTAATAAATATATCAGAGTGACTAAATTTTAACTATTTCAAAGCAAAAGCTTGAAGTCCAAAAAGCAGGATTATCACTCATGTGCCTATAAGGGTGCTTTAATTTGACGGTGTGAAATTGAAGATTCTTTGAAGAACATCCACAGAACCCCTTCCCTTATTTATTTCTCATCAGTGGTGTGACTCTGACATGTCTCCTTTTTGTACACTAGAATTATAGCTGGGCTAAATGAAGGTACATGCATTGAGATACGTTAGCAGAAGTTTCAGGTGAATCAATTAAATCCAACGAAAAGAAAATGGGGCCTGTTATATAACTGGGCTTTTCCCTGTATTCAATGCATTTTCTTCAAGAAACTCTGAGCTCCCTCTGATTATTATTATTATTATTATTATTATCAGCTTTTTTTCAGAAAATGCTGTAAATTTCTTTTAATGAAACAAAAAGAAAAAAGAAGAATTTGCATCTGAAAATCAACATAAATAAAAAGCGAATCGGTTGCGTCCGATTTTCACTTTATAGGTCAAATTTACCTACAAATAAAACGTGCACAATATCCGTCGAAATTTTTTTTTTGATATTTCGTTGATGATAATTTTATGTTAACAAATAAATTTTAAAAATGCTAAAAAAAAGGGTAAAATTCCGGTGAATGTTAAACAACTCGCCGAATTTACAGTTCTATATTAAAAAAAATACAATCAGACAGCTAATAATTAATCCGACCTTGTAGAAAAAATAGATAAACATTTGTTTTGAATTAATGTTTTTAGTTTTTTTTTTATTTTAAAAATGCAACACTTTGATGATATACAATGATTACAGATCTTTAATTTTTGCTTAAACTAAAATGGAATTTTTTAAAAAATAAAAATGCATCGTCTTCCTATATTTGCCAAAGGACGAAAAAAAAAAAAACGAATTTACGGTAAAATTACCAATAAAAAAAAAAAAAATTTTTAGCGACGGAATATTTTTTATTTAGTGAACGAACACAAATCTGATACTCAATCCAAAGAATAAAACACAGAGAGCTACTAAACAAAACTTTCAAAAGGAAGTTTTTCAGCTTATGTCAGACAAATGGAAGGTGCAAGAAGAATCAAAGTAATTACTTTCTTCGTACTTTTCTGTTAGTTTAGCGGCTTGTCGGGGGAGCCATCTGCTTATGTGTTTCTTTGTAAATCTTTTTCATTGTTTTAACATTTGCAGAACTTAATGTGCCGCATCAAAAGAGACCGAACTCCATCAGCACGCACTTTCAAGGTTCTCTCTAATTGGCAAGATTCTCTCATTTCAAGTCTTTTTAGTTCTTCAAGGGACGTTGTCTAGAATAGGAAGCTCTCATCACAATCAAATAATATGCAATGATAAATAAGAATCACTGTTTTTGATCAAACGCTGTGAGTCAAGTCGGATGTTTGTCTAAGAGCCTCCCAGACTCTTCTCTAAGTGTGAAACTTCTCTGAGTTTGTGAAATAAAAGGCAGCCATCTGTTTTTTGTATGTTTGTCTGTAGAGAGGACATTGAACTGTCAGCGGCGTCCCTCCTACTAATCAAGACTCTTAGATATCCTGACAACACAAATCTTTATTTCTTTAACAATCTTTTGAATCGTATTTACATTTGTAGGTCAACTGTGGTCAAAGTGCAACAATAAATATTCGCTTTTGATGGAAATGCTGTTTCTATCAGTTGTTTTATTCAAGCGTTGAGCTGTAATCTTATTTTAAAATCGAATTTTTGATGGAAAATATGATTAAAGCATCGATTTGAAGTGGTGTTTTTGAAAAAAGTATTTTTATTCCTATTTTAGTGCTTTTCCTTTTCTTTCTTTCTTTCTTTCTTTCTTTCTTTCTTTCTTTCTTTCTTTCTTATATACGAACATTATTACTGTAAAACATTCAAAATATTTTCACTTTAACTCAAGTTTAAAAACTGATCAGCGGGAAACTGTGCTGAGGGGGGCAAAAAAAAACTTACCAATCGTATCCTTTGAATCTCAAAGAAAAGTATTTCTCACATGACTTCCCAAAGTTAGCCCACTGCATTGAAAGCAACGAAAGATTAAAAAAAGGGGGGGAAAAAAGAGAAAAATCAAAGGCATCCTTGTGTCATACTTGGAAAGCTTTTAACTGAAACGACTCAAACAGACTTACGTATGAAGCTGTCACATTTTACTCATCTCAAAACTTTAAATTCGAGCTGAAAATATTTATGTAGTCCCTTTTTCTAAAACTAAACTCTTTTGAAGTATGTGCCCTTATTACAGTTACAATATTCATTGTGAAATTTGTAAATTGTATCAAGCCATAAAACCTAATTGCACAAGTTTACGATTAGCGCAAATCTTTAGGAAACTAATGAAAGAGTCAGTCACTTGCGTAAATTTACCGCACACCTAAAATATTTTAGATTAGCACATTTAGCGGCTGAACTAAACCAGGGAAAAGGCAATTTTAAGTACGTTAATATCATTCATTTTAAATCTTGTATGCAATGTTCTCATGCACCAGAAAGAGCAGCTGCATCTGCCTGCACCCTCTGTTAGCTTAGCAACAGCAGCCATTTTGTCTGTGTTTACACTGGAGGCAATTTCTGTCTCAGGTCACGTCACATTTTTTTTTGAGATTCCTGTTAGAAAATGGCACCTCGAATTTTATTTAAATTTTTGCTTGATCAAGAGGTCTTAATTTGAACCTTTAGCCGGGCTATCAGGAGGAAAATGTGAATAATTTGAGGCATGCGCTGTGCATGTCCTGAGCACTGATGCTTTCATTTTGTGCTCAGAAGGTGCCAAATGGTGTTTAGCGTTAACCACATGACTGTTGCATGCAGGCACATACATACAATACATTCATGTGCATTCACATTGTGTGTATGTGCGTGCACACACACACACACACACACACACACACACACAAACATATAAGTGAGATTAGTTTTTCCCTTTCTTAGAGTCTGCTTCAGCCACCCGCTGCTCCCTCCATCGGACTACGTAGACACCCAACCACAGGATGTATAAGCCCAGCTGGCCAGAGGTCACCTTGGTTTGTTTACTTCACCGAAGCCGAGTGGACCATCCTCAACAGCTCATCTGCCACCATGTATTCACTTCTCAGCTCTAACTGGAAACGTAGTCAAGCTTTCAGGGTAAGTAGCACAATCTGTACTTTTTATTCACAGCATCAAAACAAGAAAAAAGTGTGATAGTTCTGTTTCTCACAGCTCTTTTTCATTTATTTTAAGTTTTTAAATTTTGGTAATTTAGTCATGTAATCAATCAATCTTCAAATTAATATTTTTTTTTAGAATTTCACAGAATAATTAAGTGGAAATCAATAAATTTTTAGTGTGGCATTTCACAGCAGGACTAAGAGAAGATTCAGATTTTTTTTGAGGCCTGAGATGGCAGTGAACACACTGTATGTCTTTCAGATTAACTGTTTTATTGTTTTCTTAATAAAATTGAGCTGCAATACAACACAAAAGGCAATAAACACATTTTTACAACTAAAAACAGACTCTGTCTTTGAATTTGAGAGGTTTCTGGGCTCGTTATTTACAGACCAAATTTCCAACCACTTTTTACCAGGGTTTGGATTAGGTAATAACCAAATCAATACTGTAATTTGTCAAAGACATCACTGTAGACGTACAAAGACACACAGTCACTCACCTCTGTTCTGCGGAAAGACTCCATCTTAAAAACACTGGAGTCTCTTCTGATTCTGGTAAGGTCCTAAATGTCCATGTTACTGAGACAGAGAAGTGAAACGAGTGGAGTGAGGCCGGAGACAGGCTTTTCTGTGTTTCTAAAGAGCTGTCCTAACTACCCTGGTAAATATAGGAGCGCAAATCCTTTTCAGGTTGAGAGTATGACTCAGGACTGCCACATAAATCAGTGCAGGCCCTGCCCGGCAAAGCTGGGAACGCCATGGGAGTGGTAGGCGGCTCTACCGTAAGGGCTTTTGGGGAAGGATTATGGATTGAGACGTACAGCTGGGAGGCTAAAGTTACACTTTTCATTACCACTTCGAGGGGGTCTTGGCTGCCTGGAAGCCAGTCAGATTTGTGAAGACCTCTTTTTCCCCCTGGAATGGTTGTAATTCTGCAGGCACATTCTTCACCTGAGGATAATTGTTTTTGATATGGCAAGAACAATTTGGCGAGAGGGATTGGGACATGCTATTTCTCTCCCTCTCTCTTTCTTTCTCTCTTTCTGTTCCTCTCTCTCTCAAAGAAAGAATGGAAAAAAGAAAAAGGAGAGGGTATTGTGAAAAGTCCTCATTCACTAAAAGACCAGAGTAAAGAGAGAGCAGTATGCCCCCTTCTGGCTCCTTTCTTCTCTCCCTCTTTTCTTCTCCTTTTTCCCTGGCGTCTGGAGATGTGAAGAAACGTCTTTTGATCAGCTCTGACAGAGCCTGGGCCATGTGAAGAGGGTGGCTCGCAGGACTCTGCCAATCCATGCAAGGCAAAAATGTTCCTAATAAGAGAGCAATAAACTAACGAGTGCTGTTTGTCCGTCTGATCCACATTCTGGGCAAAGTTGGTGCCAGCACACCCATCGCCTTCTGACGTGTACCCGACTCTCATCAGTTTTTGGTCCATTTTCCAGGTCACTGCATTTAACCTGCAGAGTCCCTCTCTCCCTAATGCTGAAAAAAAATTTTAATTAAATAAAAATTTGACATTTAAGAACTTTGTGAAAACACCAGAAATAAAAGCGGGTTTGTTTCCACACTAACTGGAATACTTCTCAGGATTTATGGTGTTTCTCTTTAACCCAAAATAATATGGGCTGATAGAAAATATAAAGCGTAGATTCATATACATTGACTTTTTTCATTTTCACAACTGATTGCCTCCATTGTGTGTGCAGGTTTGAAGTGGTCACTTATCAAAGATCTATGTCTGCAGGGTAAATTCTCTGGTTCTCTATGCAGCACAACAAGGAGATAGGTACTTCTCACAGCTTCTCAATGCAGGCCAAATAAACACATCACCTCCACTGCGGGGGGAGGAGGACAACAGCACAGCTGCCAACTCCCGCTCTTTATACTGGCCCAAAGCAGCAGCAGCCAAGTCCACAGTGCTGCGGGGCATCCCAGACATGAACAGGTTCTCTGTTGGAGGAGCTGGGCCTGGTCTTAGGCCTATCTTTAGGACGGCGCTAAGTGCTGGATGTGTGAGGACTGTTGAGGACAAGGCTGGCCAGACTTTAATGGCTTGTTGGTGAGTCCCGGACTCAGTGCTGGTAATTATGGAGGGGAGAGGCAAATCAGCAGCGCTGGGCTACCCAATGAGGGGGACGGGCCCACGCCCAGCGGGGAGGGGAGTTCTGCCGCAGGAGGGACCAATCAAGTGTGAAGCAGAGTGCAGACCTTGGGCCTTGGTTCAGTGGGAAAAGCCTTGGCCACTGGTTCAGAGCGCCGCAACTTTCACGGATTAGTAGAGACACTATTCTGAGGACTGAAAGGGGGAACGCAGCACGGAGGCAGCATCAATGCATGTGTGCACGCACGCAAACACACAGTCTCCCTCTTTCTTTTGCCCTCTCACACACAAAACCCACCAACAGCTGGGAGGAGGGCCACTGCAATCACCACATTACCATGGCAACGGCATATCTCACATTTGAGCCAAAATGAAGACACTTTGGGCTGCAACCGGATATTTATTCTTCCATTTATTACAAGTATTTAAATAGTTTCCCTGCGTTCCTGTCGAACGCTTCCCCCTGACTGAGTTAAAGAGCTGCAATTGGCACTGCTCAGTGCATCAGACTAGCATTTTGTCATTTTGTAAATTACAGGATATCAACGCCGCAAATTTAACTTGTGTAGTTTTGTGGCAAAGGGTCCTACAAATCTGCTGTGAACACAAAATTTGTTGTTCGTCTCTGCCACCTGCCTCGGTCCTGCGTGGAAATGCGTGCATCAAATTCCAAAGAGTCAGCTCTTTTAAGTGAACTTATTGCAAATATTAAATCGTTTCCACGGATTCCACGGCTGGTTGACAGGCTCGGTTTTGAGGAATAATTTTACCCTAGTTTAGTTTTAAGCAATTTCTGAAAAGAAATAGAAATGCTTTTTAAAAATAAAAAAAGACTTGCGATTAAAGAACTCAGAATTTTGAAACATTTAAAATGTTAGAAAGATGTTTTCAGAAGTTTAAAAGTGATTCAAATAGATTCTGTTACTCCGAAGAAAACTGTTTTATCAAAAGCTTTCTAACGAGAAAATGATTTGAAATTATTGTGTAGCAGAAAAAAAAACATAGAAAATCTCATAATAACAGATTTTTTCAACTGTATTGAGAGAATTGTACCTCTATAGGCACTAATACGCAGTTAGCTTTAAATTGCAATAAATACATAATAAAACTATTTAACTTGGATGCAATAAGGTGCAGGACTAATCATTTGTTTGACTTTAACTAAAGGTTTTCAGTTTTATTAGAAATACCAGATGAGTGGGACTTGTTATCAGTTTTGGAGCTGGACTTAGTTTACAGGTTTTTTCTCAAGTTTAAAAATATGTTCAGTGCTATTTGTTATTTTTACCCACAGATGCAAAATAATGCAATCACTTTCCTGTGCAGAGTAAAGGCTCGTCCTTTCTAGCATCTCTCTTGCTGAGCTCCACATATGCACTGACAAAACGGTGGGATTGGACACCTTCCACCAGCACTCAACCACCTTCCAAGAAGTACGAGAGAAACAAACAGCGTGAATGCATCAGGGAATTTTATTTGTTTGTTTGTTTGTTTTGTGGCCACAAAAGAAACAATGAAATATGATAGCAATCTAACAGTAGCAGAATGACCGTTTGAAAAAAGTAACTAATCACTTAAACTGTAAAATTGGCACATTTTGTCAATAATTACACAAAAGAGCCGCATTTTTGTATTATATGTTGTAGTTTCTTCCCTGGAAGTCATCAGGTAATAATAGCAAGAGTAACAGGAGTATGAGAAAAAAATTTAGGTTTATTTAAAATCCCAGTCTGTGTGGCACACACAGCCCTGCTCACGGTTTTCATTTCTATTACGAAACAGCTTCCAAAATATGTTTTAAAGACTCGTAGCTTTAGGGCTCTCACATCAGGACAAGTAGAAAACACGTCTCTTGTGAATATTTATAAAAGAACTTAAAACCAACAAAGCAACATCATTTTTTGTCAGGATCTGCATCTTTTGTTTATTTTGTTAAGTAGTCTTTTGTTTTTTAGATTTATTCCCTTTTGGTTATGTATTTTTTTTCTTTTTCTGTGGTTTGTTATCCGTGTGTTTTCATTTGTTTAATCATGCCATCTACCACCTCTCCTCGATCAGTTTTTGCTCCCTAGGTCAGCCTGCCACGCCCATCCACACCTGCTCCCTGTTTCACCTGTCACAGCTGCAGCCACCTCTCTCATCAGGTCCTCATAGTCCCTCAGCTTCACTTCATCCTCAGGCTGAGCACTGTTGGGTCCCTCAACAGGTTCTGGTTTTCTCTCTTCATGCCTCCTAATGCTCACCTTGGATTTTGTAAGTTTCGCTTTAATGACAGCTTTTTGTTTTTGTTTAAATAAAGGTTTAGTGGCTTTTTGGAGCTCTTGTTTATGTTTTTTTGGTCTACCCTCATTAAAATGTGACATTATTATTCTTGATAGATGATATTACTAATGAATATCTTTATTCATTTGTGCTTGAAACCAATCCATGAAATGAGAACTGAAAGAACAAATCAGTCACAAATCTGTCTTACAACCCTTAAAAATATCCATCCATCCATCCATCCATCCATCTATCCATTAGCTATTCCCGTTTCTTCCTTTCAGGGTCATGGGGTCACTGGTGCCCATATCCAGCAGTCACAGTGCGAGGGGTGGGGTACACCCTGAACTGGTCGCAGGTCCATCACAGGACTCCTTAAAATATATGTATCCTTAAATTAGACTTTTACTTTATTTAATAAATTAGGTATGATTTTAAACAATTATGTAAAATTTATTTTAAATTATGGTTGTGTACTCAATATACTGATGCTAATGCTAATTTCAGTAATAAAGTACAATCAAAACCTCATAAAGTAAATCAAAGTGGTGCATAACAAAATGAAGCAAACCAAATACTTATAGGTAAAGCAAAAATATAGCAGATAAAATTGTTAAAAGTAAATAAAAACATTCTAGAAAACAAAAAGATAAAATTTCCTTTTAAAACACCAAATAAAAGCAATGCAATGTGGAAAAATGTCTTATGGTCCAGTGGCTGAGCAGAACCTTGATCACTTTTACTTTAGCGTTTGGTTTGTGGATTTGTATCAATCCGGGCCTCTGACATCCTGAAAAGCTTCCAGAATTTTTTAGGTTAACTCCACTCATTGTTATTAGCTGCTCAAACTCTTATTTCCTCACATCAGATCAAATTCATTCACCCTTTTTTTTTCTTGTTCAAAGTCACAAGGAGCTGGCACCCAGGCAGGACACAAGAGTCACCATAATACAAGATTTTAAACCAGAATACTCAGACAAAATCAACAAATGCACCCAGCATTAATGTTTTTATTTGTTAATGATGTGTAAAGCTATTACATAAATTATATTTGGATCTGAAAGGTGAATAAATCTCACTGAACTGCAGTGTGCATGCCCTTCTTTTTAGTAAAAAAAATCTAAACATGTACAAGAAACAGACTCATGTGCTAAACTCTTAAATGTAAAAAGACTGCTCAGTTCATGAGACAGCTCAAACTCTAAAATGTTCAAAACCACAAAAAATAATTTAGGGATTATGTTCCACAGAATTTTTCCCATTATTTTTTTTATACAAACAACTTAAAAACATTAAGAAACACATACTGCATCATGATTAATGGGCTACAAAATGTGTGGAGCTACAAACACAAGTTAAGCAGAATAATTTAGTTCAAGTCACATTCCATCCTCTATTGTGTTACAGGAGCTTTAAAAATTGAAATGCCCCTCTTTAGTCTAACTCAGTGTTGCCGTACACTTTATGTGGTTGTTTGATGCAATAAAAAAGAACTTAGTAGCAATTAAAAAGATAAAAGTTTACATATTTTTGACTGGAGTTCTGAGGAAAGGTTACAAACAAATAATATCTTACCTGCTGCAGATACCTCACTGAACTGCCTCAGTTTGAGTTTGATTCTGACAAAATTGATGATCTAACATCAGCAATAGCATGTTGAGAAGGGCACTACTTCCTGCTCTAATTTGAACCTCATTTCCCCTCTGTAATGATGCTGCAGAATACATTAGTAGAAATGCTGTACCTGGATGATGTGAGGAAATGAACTGACCACATTTCAGGAAAGAAAGTAAAAAAACATTGCAAAAATAAGCATTGGAAGCCTGAGGTTTTGGTTCATGTTGGTTACTTTTACTTCATTTACATTTTTGTTTGAAACTTTGGAAAAGTTTAAAAGGAAAAAGCAGCAACAAAGGATTATAATTAGTGTCATTATTTTATTTAACAATAAATGCAAATGTAAATATTGTTATTACTTTAAAAGTCATTCTAACAACCCAAACACAATCCAAATCTAACCTTCACTATGATGTGAAACATATTAATCGCAATCATTTTTTCCACTTTACTTGTAATCGGCTACTGTAATTTACATTAGATTTAAAACCAAACTCACCTGCATGTTCATTAGAGGAATGTTAAATTTGTTTGTCTTTAACACAAAGCTCAGTGATCTCATCTGGCTTCATCTGCTGTTGTTGAAGTACAAATTGGAGGTTTTCATCTCACATGACACCTCCCATTCTTGTTTATTTTCAGTGAGTATATTGGTTCAGTTTTTGTACCCCGCACCCCCC
>JARVJO010000269.1:9826352-9841756 GCA_031762555.1 Cynodonichthys magdalenae
CTGATTTAACATGTATTATGCTATGCAAATCAAAATTTAGCTTTTTTCCATTGCATCTTTTCTAAGTTCAGTCGGGTAGTGATTTATATGATGAGTGTCCTTCCCACAACAATGACATTGTATGGATTTGAACTTCACTTTCATCAGAGAAAAGAAGAAACAGACAGCCCCCTGTTGGTCTGCGTGATGTAGCCAGGGACAGAAAGAGTTTCTTGAGGTGGGTGCTGACTTCTAGGGGGTGGGGGGTGGGGGGGTTGAGGTGCTAAAGAGTGGATCGATCCCCAGCTGCAGGTGGCCAAGCAGGAGAAGGCTCTGAAATCTGTCCTAACTGCAAAAGCAAACTGCATTTAAAGTTCAAACAAGAAGGCACAAACAGAGGGGACTTGATTTTCAAGTGATCATCAGATAATACAAGATGTACCGGCTTGAAAATTCCTCTTCAGAAAGTAAAAACAACTATGAAGAGACAAGTCAGGAAAAAGCCGTGCCTATAATAAAGCTGCTGAGTTGATGGGATTTTGACAAAAAAAAAAGATAAATCCATACAGCACTCAAAACGAATTCAACAGAGTTTGAACTTTTTTATTATTTGGATGAATAATTATTAGCTCAGCCTGTGATTCACAGCAAATAGGGACACTTTTTTTTTTCTTATTTGCAAGTGTGTAATTACAGGCTCAGAAAATGTCCCTTTTCAAACAGGCGATGTGATGACATTGAGATTAGAGATTGCTCTTATCATTTTACAGGCCAAAGTACACCACCATCATAAATAAGAAGCATGCTGCGTGTTCATTCGCATGCGATACCTATTGATGCAACAAAGCGGTTAAAGCGATTTCTTTCCATGTATCCACAAATGAGTGAATCATCAAGTTATCCAGTGAGAGCTGCAACTCCCCTGCAACTGCTTATTCATAAAGAAATAGGTTAAGCCTTGATGTTTAAATCACAGAGTGTAAATCTCCCAAAATCCTCTCATGCCTGTTAAGACAAAACGGCCTTGTTTGGGAACATGTATTTGAAATCATAGTTTTCAATGGCAGCTGATATGTTTGAATCCCTATAGGGCACAATGGTAAGATGGATGCTAAGCTGATGAGAGAACAGAGGAAAGAGTTGAACTAGAAAAATGAGTGTTTTACTTTAAAGTTGGTCTACTGAGAGGTGGGGCAGGTCTGCAGAAGTACAGGTTCACTTAAAATGAGAGTGATTTGGTTCTTGGGTCCCCGGGGTGGAAACTGTCTGGGCACAGTGTGCACTCAATAACAGATCAATACCTCTTCAATGTCAGACTGGATCCAGCCTGGCGCCCTCTGTATGCCGTCTGCAAAACTTATGACATGGGATGAAAATTTATTTGATGTTACTCAATTTGCAAATTACTCAAGGTTGCCTCAGGATGAGAATCAATAAATACACCACTTGTGCCTTATAAATTACTGTGTCTACAATGAAAAGAAGCGACGCGTTTATCATAAGTACAACCATGTCTAAATTCAGCTCAAATGCTGCTCAGCTGTTTCACCTAGTTATTTGAGGCCGGTGCATTTAAAGGCCAGGCGGTGAAGGGGAGTTTTAATGCCTGCCCTGAATTGAACAAGCAGGCTCTTTTTACTCTTTCAAACTGTCACACGGGGGAAATTATTATTCCTTACGTGCAGCAGTAAAGAATTGATACATAAGCAGTGATGAATCCGGCGTGTTACAGCTGAGGCTACCAATCTGGCTTATAAGAACAGAATAAAGAGAAAATTGGATCCTGCTTGAAACTGTGGCTCCTCACTGGATACTTGATGAAAGCCATTTGCTCAGAAATCTGTATAAATGCTCCCAAAGAAGATGAGATAAAGATATGTTGCAGTGGCTTGAAATCTTTCACAGGCTGCAACTGGCTCTTGCAAGATAAGAGGTTTCACTCCTTCTTAGGATAGATTTTTGTAACCAACAAAGACATAGAAAAAGAAGGAAATCATGTCGTTGATTAGCTGAAATGAGTGAAATGTCAAGGACTTTCTTTCATTGCCAGAAAGGCCTTCTAAAAACCCTTCTTTCTGAATGAGCTTTTGTGAATAGGCTGTAGCATTCACCCACCATGCTATGCAAACAAGTTGTCCAAGTACCACATTGTTTCAAAAGACCTTGTGACATACAAAAAAGCAGGCAGTGTCTTGGACACACATGCTATCCCAGACTCTTTCACACCCAGGCTAAACGTTTAGCCACCCTGGCTAATTAACTGCTGTGAAAGAGTGCGCATCAAAGGGAGGCGGAATCTGGAGGTTCTCTGACCAACCCTCAGGTCCGGGGGTCATCCTTCGCCAAGACAGAAGTTAGAACGTCCTGGCCTCAGACCTCTGGACACTCACCCTTAACCCCTGTGAGAGCATATCAAAGCCCGGGCAGCAGAGGGTTGCACAGACGTCCCCCAACAATAACAGGAGGACATCAAAGGCCTTATTGGAAAAAGACGTGAGGGAAAAAAATAAATAAAAGCTCGCCAATATCAAATTCCCTCTTATTCTGCAGATATTCCAAAAGATGAATATAATTAATCTCTCCAAGTTGTCATGGGTCTAAAGGGCCCTTGCTGTGCTGCAGGCTCCTTGGGGCACTTGAGGAGAATTATGTGATTAAACAGACCTGTGAATTCTGGACACAGGCGGAGAGAAGAAAGCTTCAGTTCTCTTCATAATGCCCCTAATGAAGTGGCTGGTGGCTCCGTCATCCCTGGCTGGGCCTTGTGCAGCCTGTTCACAATCTGTCTAATGACAGAGAGAGGGGCCGCAGAGCGCACCAGTGCTTCCCAATGAGCCACAAAGGGAGATCACAGGCTCCATTGTGGCTAGGCACAGGAGCTTAGCACTCATCAGACCCAATAAACCTGTCTCTAGTCAGGGTGGGACACTCCCCTCTGCCGCTGGCCAAGAGACTCACACCGCACACTCCTTCAGTTGTCAGCTGTCCTGTCTTTATCACGGAGTCACCCACTCAATACACAACTGTTTATATTTACATGTTGACATTCAAAAAAGAAGCTTTTATTCTCTCTTGGCCTCTGCTGTTGTGTGCACTGTAGTAAAGATAATGTATGGGCATGTATCTTCATGCACTGGGTGTTTACTTGCCTGCCCTTTTGCCTCCATTTTAAGCACGGCCGCTCCTCTTGGCCCATTTTGCCTCCTGGAGCTCCTGCCAAACGTATGCAAATGAGCATTTCCACAATGGCGCTCACAGCTGCATGCAGTCAGCCAAAGACAGAGGACAAGGCGGCCATTCCTTTTATCCGTAACCTCTGATCCCCTTGCGGTGACACGTCATGTTCACCCCAACACTGTTCCTTGCCAAAGAACCATGTCACCACCCAGCCCAGATACCCACTCCCTAAAGCCTTTCCTTGAACACACAGATGAGCCTTTGGCCTGGTTCTGAGGAGCATTGGACAGAGTGTCCAGAATCTGGTCAAACCCTCCACAACATGATGCTCATACCTCCACCCGTTCAACGTCTCTTCTCAAAGTGACAGAGATTTAGTTAAAGATAAACAACTTGTGTCTTTTTTTTATATTCCTTAGCTCTTGATCAGGCTTTCATCTGTAGTCATTGTACCGGCCAAAATTACTGTGCAGAGTGGACGAAGGTGGAGGAAAGGAGGAGGGGAGGAGGGTTATCCAAAAAAGAGTGGGGGTAAAGAGCCTGATTGCTTTAATCTCAGTGCTCGCGGCGCACCCCTTTTCATGAAGCTCTTTGGCCGTGTGATTCAGACCCAGGCCCCACTGTTCTGCACCCCACTATTGTTCTCACATGAAAATCAATTCCCTTGAAGACCCTCCTTAATCCCGTTTTTGGCGTCAACAATGGCCACTTGTGCACGGCCCTGATAGACTAAGAGCCGGGATGATGCGGCTGTCTGCTCTGATTCCAGCCCATTCAGGTAATGGCGGCCCGCATCACTTTGTAGTGCCAAGCTCAGGACTCGACAGGAAGACGTTTGCGATCATAATTTCCTGCAGTGCCAAAGCCCAGGCACCCTACACCACCACAAGACTTTTAATTAGGGCAGACAACCACAGAGATTAGAGATCAGCCTGTAACAATGACTGTCCCTTTGAACGGCCATCACCCTCTGTCCCCACTGAGCCCAGATGGAGAATATGATCATACTAATAATAATCACCTCAGCTTCAGCAATCAACAGTGGTCTTTTACACCAGACTTCATATTCTGTGGATGCACAAAGCTCTTTTTTACCCTAAACATGCATACTGAAAATAAAAAGTGATGTGAAGTTTAAATGTATTTTTTTTTTCAAAGAAGTTTCAGGGTTTCTCCTGAGGTGTGTAAAGTGCAATCCTGGGTGACTTTCCTGTTTTTGATTTCAGCAGTCTGTTTGTGACTCAAAGACAAAAAACAGTCACGTCTTGGTCTGTGGTGGTGGTTTTCTATAAGTTCTGATGTGCACAAATCATTTTTTTTCTTGGATTCACACATCAAAACAGTGCTGTTTTTGTGATTTCTGGACTGCAGATGTAAGCTTTGATGCAGCCAACCTCTAAATCTCCAAAGTCTGACAGGAAAAGCAGCAATCAGCAGCATCACAACAATCTCTGCTAATTACAGTCAGAGCTATATCTAAAAATCTAGATGAGGCAATACAAAGACTTGAGTCTACAGAGTGGATTTCATTACTTGTTCTTGTCCTTACCTTTTCTGTGTTTTGGAAAGAAAAGGAACAAAGGAGGAACCCTACTGATTGAGAACCAGCAGAACAGTGAAACAACAGGACACAACTGATCGCTCATGCATGGCTGGGATTAGGATAAAAGTAGAAAGAGAACAGAGAAGAAAGCACACAACAAAAGAAACAGGGAACTGACAAACTTTTTTCTTTTTCTTTTTTTTGTGGTGAAAAGGATGGAATGAAAGGTCTGGTCATATGAAAAGATAGAGAGAGAACGATTACCAAACAGAGGCGGTCCTTTTCAGCCTCTGTACGCCTCCACTCCCAGTCTTTTAAAGCAGCTACATGAAAGATAAGGCTCAAGTCTCTGGCGACCAATCTGACACAAACACACCAGATAAAAATGAATTGTTTATCAAGACATTAGTATTAATTCATTCCATATTTGTTTTAAAGGCTGCACTATGCCAGCCTGTTTCAATGTGAATTTCTATGAGCTCAGAAATGGAACATTGTGATTCCCATTGACCAACTGGCTTGTGAAAGTTGTTCATTAGACACCAACTAACAAGACAGCAGCCTTTTCAGCCCCTGCCTCCGCTAAGTGAAGATCATCCAACAATACTTTGAGTGCCTCCCCTGTCTTTGGATGCAGTTCAAATTGTATTCTATTCCTTATTTATCTCCCTCAACAAAAAAAAGAGGGGAAGGCAAGTGATTAGAATTCCTGTCTTTGACTTTTCCTTCATTTAAGGGGGCATTTGTGAATGTGGGGAGGTGATGGCTACGCCTCTATTTCGACCGGCTCATTTTAAGTTACGCACCACAAGTCTTGACTTAACTTGTCGGGAAGGGAACGAGGTCACGAAGTGAGGTTGAAAAAAAAAGAACAGGTAACCTCAGTTTAGACGTTTTCTTGAGATTGTGATGACAAATATAAAAACTTAACTCACAGTTGAGAAACTTAAATTGGTAGTTTGGATTTTCTTGAAGTGAAGTTTTGTAGAACAGTTTTTGTTAAGAAACAGACACAATAAAAGATCTGCACAAACACACAAGACCTCCAGTCAACAGAACAGACGGTGTTATGTTATTCATATGCTTCCTTAAGTGTTGCTTCCTCTTTTGAGGAAGTTCTTTCCATTATCCTAAAATATAAATCACACGTCATCAAAGTGGCTTTTTTCGGGGGAAAACAATGGTGTCTGTCCTCGAATGCAGGAGACTGTGGGGGACTTTTCTGTGCCACCCCCTGATTCTCTTGCATCTTGTAGATGGCTCCACTAATCGCCATGACTGGCTGACCTTTAGGCCAGTCCCCTTCTGGGATTTACAGCTTTCACTGGCTCGACCTTTGCCCCCCCAACAGTCTTACAGACACTCGTCACGTGAGATCAGCTTTAGCGCGGGCCAAGACCTGCTACTGGCCAATGTGTAGGCTGCTGCTACCTCAGCATGTCAAAACCTCTCTAGGTGGTATGATTCAGTCAGTGGTTCATTAACCCCCACCTCTAACCACCCTGTATACCCCCCACCTACATAAAGAAAGTTTCCTCTTTGGCCTGGAGCAAGGTAGGCCTGCTTAAAGCTCGGCCTAATGATTTGTGCCATGGTAGAGAATACTAAATGCTAATACCACATATGGGGATGATTACAGGAAGTGGTACAGAATTGCAGGGGACTCTGGGACTTTGAGGGATGGGTGTTGGGGACTCAATTGTAGCTCAGAATCAGTGAATTCCCAGAGGCCTTTGTGTGGGAAAACTCAGCAAAAAGCCCCATCCTGGCCAGGTCACACAAATTAGGCTGAAATGTGGAGATTTTGGGGGTATTGTTCCCTTTGTTCTTTAATTAAACACTTCTGTTGCGTTCCTCGGCAGATTTAACAGAAAAACAAACAGAGAAAAGATGGTCTTCACCTGTAAATCTAAAGTAAATGGTTGAAATTGCACCGTAGTTCTGGAAGCAAAAACTCAGGATGAACTGTTTTATTCTACAAACATCCCATCCTGAGAAACACGGTGGCAAAAGTAAAACAGCATTTCCTCTTTGGGAGGCAGTTTTTTACCCCTGAGCAAACATGTGTATTGGAGCGTGAAAGCACCATTTCTCACACACTTCGCAATGAACCTTATTTTATTCCTTTCCTCCTCCCTGCAATCTTGACCGAAACGGCCAAGCCGGTGACTGCTTTTCGGCATTTGCCTGCAGTCACTGGTCACTGTAAAATAAATAATAAAATAAGTGAAAATATCTTAATAAATTAGTGACTGATTTGCATCATGTCTGCTTCAACAGGCAACACGTTTTGACAGACTTGGAAAAATAAATCTTTTCCCCTATTCTTCAATTGTGTAGTTAGTTTTTATATAAGGCCTTGTTTCAAACATGGCTAATGAACCTAAATGAAGGAAATCAGTTGCTTCCTATGCAATAAAGTGTTTTTTTTTTCCACATTCTCACAGACAAACAAAAACAAAACAACAAAGAGAGGCGGTGCATGAAGGGGTTTTGGTCAGATGGGTCACATGCTGTCCTTTGAGTCTCCGGTCCATCAAGACCATTCAGCCGGCCATATAAAACCGGCATGCTGCTTAAATACCTGACAGTACAAAAAGAGAGAAAAACAAAGAGAAAAACAAGGAACAATGGTTAAAATAAATAAGACAGCCCCTGTGACTGATGAGTATAGATGGTGCCAGAGAGTCACTGACAATTCAAGAAATGTGGCTGTGGCCACAAAAGACGGCTGGAAAATACTGAAGGGGCTTGCTGGGCACATTTTTCAGGCCTTTCCCACTTGGACCCCCTTTTGAGTCTTTGTCTGTGTTCCGGGTCCATGAGAGAAGTCAATTACAGACACTTGGTTGTAGATTCTTGTTTTTGCTTTCCTTCTGGCAGTTAACTCCTACTCAATATTTAAATGACTAATTAAAGACAGGGTCTATATTTTTTGCAAAATAACAACAACATTAAAGAAAAATAAACGTAAAACAGAATGTGTTTCCTGTCACGCACGATTAAGATGTTGCTCAAATTTTTTTGTCTAAAGAAATGGCAACTTCAAAAGATTGAGAGTGGAAAGGAAAGATAAATGCCGAGCAGTCATTAAAATCCATATTTACGCTGCCCAATTTTTTGTGTGAGGCAGTTTAGTGTGTTGGTTAGTTGGCTTCATTTGATCTGTGCTGCGGAAGGCGATGTCTGAACCGCTGTGGCTTGTGATCCCAAGCTAATGCACACACACAAACAGTCAATTATATTGTAAATAATGGGGAGAGGGGTGTCAAAAATGTTTGATAGGCACATGCTTCTCTCTCTCTCTCTCTCTCTCTATGTTATAGTAAGTTTCTGGTACACAAAAACAAACAGGTTGGATGAGTGAGCATTTGAATCAGAATAATTAGTGTAGACATTTATTAGAACACAGTTGGAGCTCCACTCAAGCAGACAAACAACCTTAAAATACCTTTTCACCCTCACACGCAATGGCACAATGATACAGCAGACTTTTTGGAGAGCAAAGTTGACATCAGTGTCACAATCTGCTGGTTGTCTTCGACTCCTTTTAAAAAAAATTTCATAGGGAATTCTCTAAACAGTAAAACGCAATTTGGCTCCTTTATTTCCCTATTCCAGTCACTGCAGCAGAGACTCCCCCTGTCTTTAATAGAGCCCCAGGAGAATTTGAGTTTCTTCTCCCCTTAAAAGATCCTTCAGCCTGCAAAAAATAAAAAAGTGCTTGTAGTAGAGTTAACTCTTTATTTTGAAGGTGTTTGCATGTTCAATCCAAGGACTGACTGTTGAAATTTACTAAAGTGTTAGCTGTAAATCAGAGCATATGTGTGCCCTGGGGTTGTGTGGAGAGCATTTATACAGTATGTAGGGCTGCTCAGACCGTGTCTCCAACTTAATGTGAGTTCTGACCCCACAGATATCTTGTAAATTGCCAACATTAAGTGAGTGTTTGCTCTCATGCTGTAAACCATTCTGCAGACATTTTGAGCAGCACAGCCTGACCCTCGTTACTTTAATCACTGCAAAACTCACCCATAGCAAGACAAATGATCAAATGTAGACAGCCTCACTGGGTTATTTTGATTCCCTCATTTGGGTGCACTTCACAGGCACGTTCCAATATTGAAATTCGACTTTGTTCCAGTGACCAGTGGGCACAAACTAAATACCAGGTAATTCTCTGCTTGAGATGGCATAGAGATGAGTAATCATCTGTCATAATCTTAGCAATGTTTTCTGTAATAGAACAGATATTATGTTATTTCTTGCATGATGAGATGTGGTCGGCTCCAGCTTTGATCTTGTGCACTCGCCAGGAAGAGGCAGATTAAAAGGTTTGTGAATTCAAAATAAACCTTGAATTGGTTTTTAGTGATGCGCTAAAAGTACAGGGGTGAGAGAGAGAGAGAGAGAGAGAGAGAGAGAGAGAGAGAGAAAAAGAAATTAGTTTTATGCAAAACATCATGAGCATGTGCATGTGATAATGGTATTGACAGCGGTGTAACCTGATGTCCTTATTTGAAAGCAGTGCCAGGCAGGCTGGTGCAGATTTATGAAGAGATTGCGTGTTACCTGAAAATCTGGACTCCTGAGTTACGCTTTTACATGTGCATAGAGATCACAGCCCATAAAATAATAAGCATGTCTTTGGTCATATTGCCATGTGGTCAGAAGGAAGATGAGGGCTCCTTTTAGTGTGGGGCTAAATTCATGGGAAGGGGTAGACGGGGTATTTGAAGTGCGCACAGAGAGCTGGGTTTGATTGGATAAATCTAGGACTTCACAGAGAAGTTGCCTGTGGTACATGGAGAGGAGGAGAGGAGATATATCTTTTTTTTCCTGTGGCATTTTTCCCCAAACGAGGAAAAAAAAAAAAGAAAGATGGGCACTGGAGCTAGGCTGGAACATGATCATAGGCCAGCGCCAGACCAGAGAGCTCCCCATTAAGGTTTTGGGTTATAAACAGCATCTGTTTCAAATGGGGGTATAAGACTACAGGAGCACTGATTCCCATTTCCCGCTGCCTGTACCACAGATCTGGCACAAACCATGAAGTCTCTTTTCTCTTCCCCTCGCTTCTTCCGTCTCATCTCATTGCCTCTCTATTCTCCCTCCTCTTTAGAGTTTTATATGCCTCCTGCTCATTATGGCTCTTTTCTTTTAAAGAAAAATGATTTATTTAGAGCACAAAAAAAAAGAAAGAAAGAAAGGAAGCCCAGAGCAGCATAAGCACGCAAACTGGCTTTGGGTTTTTGTGCCAGCAACACAGATAAAGAAATAAACATAAACCATAAAATCACCAGCTTTCTAAACTGATTTCTGCCTCCTCATCCTTATTATGAACACAAAATAACAGGGACCTGGAAATTTTACACAGAAACTGAACAGTATGTGGTCTATTGAAAGCACATTGTGCCAACAAGTCTTTTTATAATGTTAGGTAAGTGGTTTAAAATAAGACTAACTATTACTATTACTGTCTAATACTAAAGATAGACTGGCAGTTGAGGTCAGCTCTCTTGGAGGGATTCTCAAAGAGGCGTTGTGTTGCCCTCTACTGGACAAAACGTGATAGGATTTGTTAGGGTCTCTTCCACAACCGTAGCAATTTAACCTCACAAGCATGGCCATTTAGAATGATTCAATTCCAATATAGATATAGTTTTTTTTTTCAACAATTGACATTTGCTGGATTTATTTCTATAGATTACCCTAAAATGATGATATAAAAAATATGTAAATTTTGCTGTTAGTTTTAAAATGAAACAATATCTTTGGTGTCATGTGTTTTGAATCCACCCAGAGATGCTGGAACGCTCGAGACAGGCTTAAATGTCTTCAGCTAAGAGTAAACAGGAAGTGAGATATATTTACACCAAGACTTTACTAATCCTTTTTCTGTGGACTAGTATCATTGGGGACAAGCATGAAACTCTTCCTGGCAAGTTGCCACTGTAAATAACTTCTCCGCTCTGCTTCGCTCCCCCCTCAAAGTTATGTTTATTTTATTTGTAAAAAATATCCGATTATTGTGACTATATAAGCTGATTCTATGTAAAATAAAAATATTTAAGACAATATCTGCTCTACCTATGCTGGTGATAAAGTGGCTGATTTGAGGTTAAAAGGCAGCAGAAGGTGGTGGTATGCGTTTGTTCTGAGCTCGCTGATCATGTGTGCAGAGCTTCAACTTGCACCTACTGAAACACTACATGGCAGCTTGAAGCCCCTGGAGTGAGTGAAGGGGGAAGCAGCCAGAGAAATAAAGAGTTTACAGGGGAAAAGAAAGAAAAAAAGTCACTGCTTTGTCTATTCAGAAGTGACATGACACAAAGTTTCTGCTTTTGTTCACTGCTTTTTATGCCATGACAGCTGAGCTGCAAGGATAAATTGGTATGGGGGAGCATATGTACCAGCAGCCACTCTTTTTCTGACACCCATGTCAAAATAAGCCATTGCAAACCACATTTTTACCATTTTGCGTTCTTTAAAATTACCCCAAAGAGAGAAGAAATGCAATTTCTAAATGGCGTGCTTCGTAATTCAAAGGACTTTCTAATGAGCCAGGTCTAACACGTAGTAATGGATTGACCATGATGCTTGGCACGAAAAGGTCAAGCAAGGAATGGATTACACAGTCAGAACGCTGTCTGGACTGAGACTGGCTAACAGATGGTCACCTGGATTAATGGAGTCAATTAATTCATCTAATTATGTAATTAAGAATGGACCCTGATCAGCAGAGGAGGACAGACTTGGCCTCTTAAGATGTTAATCATCTTATTTCATTTCTACAAAAAGCTTATTGGAGCAACACTTTATTTTTTGTTTACTGCCAGTTTCGTGTTTTCTTTCTGAAACTAATGTCTGCTTAAAGATCGATTTTCTCTTTTTTTTTGTTTTTCCAGTCCACTCTGTATCAAACAGATTATCTTACATGACCTTCAATGCATTATATATGTCAGAATTTGTTGAACAAAGTAGGGCCCAAAGTTCACATTTTGCTGCTTTGCAGAATTGAAGTTTTGTCCACAAGAGGGAGCCTCAGTGCAACCAAAGCACGTCCTCTGATCTGCTCTCATCCGTTGAGGCGACCTGAGGTAAAAAGTGTTTCGAGGGCACAGCTGATGAAATGTTGTATCACAGTGAGGAAAGGGGTGACATGAAAGTGTTGACGTCAAACTGTTCACTCCCTGCCTTCCTTCCCAAAGATCTGTGAGCACATCCATTACATCTGGATTCAGACAGAATTAAGTAGTGTTCATTATGGGACTTCCTGTCTAATTGCAACAGTTTTTTTCTTTTCAAGTAATGTGTGCATCTTTATTTGTAACACTACATCATATGTTTTGTGTTTACTCATCTGGTCCTGGTACTATTAATAATATAAAATGGTTTCCTGTCGGAGTCGATGTGACTAATTTGAACCTGTCACCAGTTTCCTCTTGTATTTAATTATAAATACAATCTGTAATAATGAAAGCTGCCTCACAACATGTGCTATGATGTGCAAGATGAAAGCATAGACACAACAGTTAATTAGGACTGTGAACTTTATAACTGTCACTTTGAAACAGTAAAATCTTTAAAGATCCCAACATGCATTATTAGAAAACTGTTTGGGATTTTATCTATCAGTTCATGTCAAAGAGTCCTGCAGAAGATGTGTCAATCACTTGTCTGCAAAGGCAATGAAAAACAGAAAAGCTCCCAAAAAGAGCCAATGGCGAGAAGTTTCTCAGTAGGGGGGGCACGGTGAATGGGAGGGTATGTCCAGCAGTAGACCTTTTGGACTTTCCTGCTTTGGGGTCAAACAAGCACAAACACACAGACCCAGACACAATCACTTTGTAATCTCTGCTACTCTGATTAATTGCCACGGTATAATCCCACCAGGTTTTCACACATATCAGGAGCGGGTGTTGGGCGTCTTTAATTTAGTATAGGTTAGTGAGAGATGAGAAGAGGCAGGGCAACAAACACAATCATTTTAGTATCTTTCCTGCTCCATCTGCTTTTGTGTCTCAATGAGCCAATAAATAAATAAATACATGAAATGCCATGGTCCTCCCATTGCAAAGTTATAATGCAAAAACAAAAACAACAAAAAAAACATAAAAAATAAACTTTTAGAATGTTTTTTTTCTCACTTTTACTTAGTTTACAATAACTATAACATTTGTTTAGCATAAAAATTTTATTAACTAACATGTTTTAAACACTGAGTTATATTCCCACTGAAAAAACAACTTTTTTAACAAACTGCATACAAACTGCAAACATATGAAACCTCTCCTCAGCTCTCTTAAATGACATTTCCATATATTATTCTAAATTATAATTTTATAAAATGATTGAAAAACAGATTAAACGTATCATAATGATCTTAAACATCTATAAAATTTACTTTTTAAAGTTTTGCTTTTTTTTTCTTATCTTCCCTCCAGCTTTCTGAGGTCCTCTACTGCCCCCTGGTGCCCCTCACTTTAAAGAACATCGCAGTAGCTAACTTTCTAAAATATATCATGCTCGCAAATTGTGAAAAGTGTGTTGCATCAGAATCTAGTGACTTTTCTTAGTTTTGGTCATTAAACATTTCAAAACTAGTGGACCATGGGTGCTGTTTTTTCATTTTTTTTTTTTTTTACAGTAGCTCAATGTTGCAACAAGGTCCAGCTGATGCAAGGAAAAAGATAAATAAACTTGAAACGTGTGGCCAGTAGAGAGTGCTGCACTGCATTTGCTACATCAAAGCATGTTAGGTTTCTTCTCCCCATGCAGAGAGAAGCCATCCAGACTAGAATTTAGTTCTCAATGGGGAGTAGATGTAAATAAGGTTAGTGTAGCACGCTCAGAGGTTAGAGGGTTGGAGGAGAGCAGAGAAGACAAGCTGTCATGGAGTGACACCAATTTTTACATTTTTTTAACTGTAATTTTAGCTTGCACATGTCAAAGACAGCCAGTGAGGCATCACTTCTCAAACAGAAACTTAATCACAGCATGAAAGCCTTTACCCAACCTGAGTACACAAATCAAAAAGCCAAAAATGTCTCAGATTGTTTTCATCTAATTGACAAGTGGCAGCTGTGCCCCCCTCCCTCATATCTTAGTATAAAAAAATAGTATTTCTCTTTTTCAACTATCATTTAGAGTATTTCAACTGTTCAAACAATCAGTTATCTATTTAAATATCCCACTAATCTTTCAGAGATTTCTCCACATTATTTTAATGATTAAAGAGGTAAAATGTGCCTTTTTGTTTGCACTGAAAAGCTTCTCAATTTAACTTGGGTCTCTTTGTCAGCAGATGGCACCATTGTACGTAAAATAAAATCTATTAAGGAAGGAAGAATTTCACAAAGTCACGCAAATAATAATTAACTTGATGTATTTATAGCCACAACTTTTAGCCTTTTTCTTTTCCCCATACTTCAGATGTCAGATGTTTTTTTAACGCTTCAGTAAAACTGACAGAAATCAAGAGAGCAAGTTTTGATGAAGCTCATGGGATTATTCCAAAGCTCACTTCTGTCCCCCCACTATGATCTTATGAAAATTAAAAAAATATATTTATGTGTTTGAATGGAAGATGTGTTTTAGGCTCTCTGGTGCGGCAACATTAACAAAATAACTGGCAATGAGTAGAAGCCAGTTGTCCCATTTGGCAGTATCTGTGCACTTGAAGTGATCAGAGTTGAAGCTAGGATCCCTGAGGCCATCTAGTCCTAAAGAGCCTTTACATGCTCGTGCATCTTATCACACAGGCTGGGTAATGACCGTTCAGTGGGAAATAGATCGGCATGATAGGCCTTAACTCCACAGGGATGGTTTTCCACTTGTGAGGGCTAACTCTGTCATACAGGCTGGCTGTCAGCAGATGTTCATTGCACCAAACAGCAAAATCAGGACGTTTGTGCTAAAATGACACGACTGAGGAAACGGAGAGTATGATCAGCGTGCTGAGTCAGTGGAGGAGATGTGAAGTTGGTATGAGAAGAATGACAGCAGAGCTTTTTGCTAAGAAATGGAAAGAAGCGTGCAGAGTAAGAATACATGAAGCCCCTGCAGTGGCTCTGAGAGCAAGACGAGGTGAGTGAGATGACACAACAACAGACAAGCCCTCCAGTGGCTTTGTGTTTATTCTGGTTTTATACTCAACAAAAACAGAAATTACAACCTGAGTAACTGTTTTTTTTTTCCATCAGAGTTTGAATCTGACATAATAAAGGGAAATACTTTGTCACTTAAGCAAGTCAAAATTGAGCCATTTTAAGATGATTGGATTCATTCAAAAGCTTTTCAACCTTCACACAAGTCAGTTTCCAAATTGAAAACATTTTGTTAAAAAAA
Source organism: Cynodonichthys magdalenae (assembly GCA_031762555.1). NCBI lineage: Eukaryota > Metazoa > Chordata > Actinopteri > Cyprinodontiformes > Rivulidae > Cynodonichthys > Cynodonichthys magdalenae. The sequence continues at coordinate 9,841,402 of JARVJO010000269.1, forward strand.
ATGCAGAATGATAAACATAAAAAGAATGTTGTATGTGACAATAACCAATAAGTCATTAATTTTAAAATCAGAAGTATTTAAAGTATACTGTATTTATGTATCTTGACCACTCAGCAGGTTTTTATACTATGAGCCATACTTTCCTATTAAGATTTATGTTAAAGGAATCATTCAAATCTAATGCAAAGATTAGTTATTATCTTACCTGTTGTAGATATCTTTTGGTTAATGTCAATTTTGTGCTCAGTTTAACTTTGACTATACAAGCTACTGTTTTAGAATGAATGAATGAATGAATGACTTTTTTTATTTCAGACAATTAACAAATTTAAATAATAAATAAATCAATTTCAGA
>JARVJO010000269.1:9860398-9874243 GCA_031762555.1 Cynodonichthys magdalenae
GTCCATCTCGTCATCTCTGCGCTGTCATTAACACTTTGCGTTCCTGTACCTTATGATTTACAAATTAAGCACTGGCTTCTGATGTTTCCAATTTTAAAAGACTGTGGTTGATACGCTGAAGCAAAGAAGTCAGTAAAGATAAATGACACAGACATGGTGAAATAATTTCGAACAGCATTACAGTTGCTTTTTTAGACATCCCGTGACTGAATTCATTTATTGACAGGAATTGTTGAATTACGCATTCGTGGAAAGTCAGCTTGTGGATTATTGCATCGATCTGAAAAGGGAGTGTTCCAAGTTTTGATGATACTGATCAGGTTAAAGAAAGTGCTCCTGGCAAATTCTGTGTTGGAATTAAGCAACCTAGTCTGAAAGAAAGAACTTAATGGCTCCTTACAAGACAAGAGTAAGAAAATGACAGTTTGGTAGCTATAGGTCCAAAGACAACCTGACTGTGGAAGCAAAAAATTAGAGGCAGTCAAGGCTTTTCTGTCTTTAAGACAGATTCATATTCTGATAATTAGGCTTTATGCATAAATACAGCAGAGTATCATCGTTTATTAAAGAATATTTATCATGCTGTCTGATGATTTGAAACAAGTCACAGTATGTAAAGTGAAATGTACACGTCCAAACACAGAACCTTGTGGAACTCCATGACTATCTCTGGTGCTTGAGGGAGATATCATCAAGTACATGACCAAATGGATCATTTAAATTTAAAACAACTTACTTCTGTTACATACTGTAACCCCCCAAAACATGATTAAACCTCTGCAAGTACAAGTCCATTACGTGAGGTCATGAGAACAACATTAGCAGCACCAGTCCTGTTTTGTGTTATTACGAGATTTAATCCATGAGGTAATTCTCAAACAGATTACCTCTGGGAAAATGGTCTCACAGATAATGCCGTTAAACACAGGAGAGCAACCATGTTAATCTTCATAACACAGTAACATCACTGATGGTAAATATTAAACTGTGGTCTGAACCTTAGTTTTTCTAAATGGATTAACTTCTCGTCTAACAACATTTAACAACATACTAAACACTTCAACTTAACTGATACTTAGCTTAAAAAAAACTTGTCTCCTATTGATTGTAGTAATTTGCACACAAAGCTACTGTTCTCTGTTATTAACTGACTCTGACTCATTAAATTGTTCTCTTTGTTTGGATTAACAATGTTAATTTAATTTTCTTGCTTGCAGTGAATCCTCTTAGGTTGACCATCTTCCTTTCAAGCATTTGCATTGGGGAATCAACTAATTATTATTTTTTTATTATTTGTGTGTTCAATTTAATTACTTACATAATCCCTGACATAATAATAGGCATTGTGCAAAACTGCCAGTGCACATGCTCTGATGAATAAAACTCTCAAAGGTCCAGATGTTCAACATGACAGATGTGTGAAATAATACGTCATCACTGGATTTTACAAAATGTTCCCGAAAATGGACAAAAGGATTTTAATAATGGGCTTTCCATCAGCTTTAGTGTAATTTCTGATACATGTGGTTCAAATTTGTTATCTAATGCAGATGAAATGTAATGTTTCAGAGGCAACTGGATGCACAAATTGATTTAAGCAGAAAAAAGAATTAAAATAAATAAAGCAAAAACAATTTTCTCTCCTTAGAGGTATTAAAGCACTTTCGTGTTATAGACATACCCACAGTATTGTGCAGAAATAAAGTGAGATAAGCTTGTGTAGATAATGTGATTTTTTATTTGTCAGCCTAATTTTGTCAAAGTGCAGCAAACAAATTACCCAGATCATTATCATTTATTAGCTGGCCACTCAAAAGTGACATTTAATAACTTCAAAATGAGGTCACAAAACAAATAATGGCAATAAGAATGTGTAAATCTGTTAGTATTGGATGATATATAAATGACAATTCCAATTGTTTAACAGTTTGCATAATATAAATAATCCATCCATCCATCCATCCATCCATTATCTATACCTGCTTCTTCCTTTCAGGTTCACGGGGGTCACTGGTGCCCATATCCAGCAGTCACAGTGCGAGGGGCAGGGTACACCTGGGACAGGTCGCAAGTCCATCACACAAAATAAATAAACAAACAAATAAATAAATAAATAAATACAATCTATTTGCTATTTTGTGTCTTCATTGTGTGTTTTCACACTGCTGCTGTTCTGTAATGATAACTGTTCACATGTACTCAATGCACATGTTCAATAAAGTCTTAACCAATCCACTGCAACATCTTCTAATGAACTGTTAAAAAAATGAGGCCAAATATCCTGGTGGTTTATGTTTAAAATGGATATTGCACATTTGCATTTTGTTATAACACCATATTGTTTTCATTTTCACTTTAACTAAGCTGGCTGTTTTTTTCTCTCAGGTACCAGAGAGTGAGTTTAAAAGAGTAAGTGTCAAGGAATAAAGAGGCATGAATGCTTTCTTATGTTGTAGAACATTTTCTGATGAGATGTCAGTGTAAATATCTCAAATAATTTAAATTTTTAATCAGGATATAGTAAATGTGACTTTGGTTCAATTCTAAATAAAGGTGATAATTTGCGGCATTATACCAAAAACGTGACCCTTGTCAGTTCTCTGTGCTGTCAAGGGTGGTAAACTCAATGCTGATGAACAATCCACATAAAACCAAGTTAAAGCCTGAAGAAAAAAACACACCCTCCAGCTTATTTATCTAATAGCTGTAGCAATGATGTTTGATGCTATTTGTGGGGGATGTTATCAGCATGAATACTCTGAGCACGGCGACTTAGCCATCTTTTCTGCCTGCCCTGCTGCACTGATGTGCTGCTTGCACTGATAGGCAGAGGTGTGAGACACTTTCTGCTCAAAATAATCTGTTCAGAATGAAGCTGCTGTTTTTACCATGCCAACTAGATGCACACTGGAAGAATAATGGAAGAGGTGGCTAAGGAGACAAACAGGAGCAGAATTTGTTTGGATTTTCAGCTTTCAGAGGACATTGTGTGGAAGGCTTGAAAAGCCTGAACATTCAAATTTAACAGAATTTTCTTTCAATATTTGCTGTTTCTTGACTTTAGTTTTCCTCTCTTATCAGCTAATGGGCTGTTAAAGAATAGCTAGCACCGTTTTTTTAATCATTCATATAAAACTGAAGACATATACCAGACATGAGCAGTTATTCATCTGTTCTATCTCAACCCACCCCTCATTTAAGTCGGGTGGATCTCCAAGCTTTGGAACTAGAACCTATATATAATACAATGATGTTCAGTGAAGTTCATGGATGGTGAGGCACTCAGTTCATCAGAATCAGATTTACAAATATATGAACCCAACAGAACAACTTATTCACCATATAATTGGCAGATGTTAGTGGTATTATGACCTACCTCTTTTTAAAAATTAAGTCCATGCACCACTCACAATATCCCATCCGAATCTAGATATTGTCACAAGTTGAAAAAAATCAGAGGGAAAAAAAGTTTTCTCAGGACATCCACACGGCCACTCTTTTGATTTCAGAAGAGCTTTTGTTTCAGTTGTGGTGTGGGTCATGACCTGCTGCTGAGATGTAAGAACTGCCAGCCTCCACTCGTGTCTCTTCTCAACCATTTCAGCTCACAGAACACATTAGACAAATACATATGTATATATAATATAAACTTGATCCAAACTGTGGAAAGTCAGGCATAGATTAAAGCCTGGAACATGCTCGTTCTGCAGCCAAACAGTCTATGCGCAGTCACGTGGTTGTTCGGCGTTTGCACACACCTTTCATAGCCCCGGAGACACACCTTGCCGAGTTTCTGGGAAACCCCTCCCGCTGCAGCATACGTCACTGCAAGAGGTTTCTTCCTGCTAGAGTCTACAATGCAAAAAAAAAATTTACCGAGTGACTTCAATCGCTTGGTTAAAAAAAGCGAGTGCTTTTAGCACACGAAAACACGCCCATGAACTTCTGACCTATCACACATTACCATTGCAGCAGGGGGTGGGAGGGTTGGTAGAAAGTTCTGCTGGCGGGTTGTGCCAGAAGGGGCAGCCAAGTCGACACTGAGAACACAGGTGACGTAATTTTCATCATGAAACTGCAACAATCCGTGCCGACTTCGGCAGTTCGGAGGGAGTGTGAAGTAGGCGTAGTTGTATTTGAAACATTTTACTGATGATATACAGAGACACAGCAGCAGTCTGTTTCACTGAGTTATATTATGAAGCACAATCCAGGTGGCGGAACTTGCTGCAGCCTACGGATGCAGGAAGTGAGAAAACTCAGTAATTTTAAAGGAAATAATATTCAAAATTGTTTAACCTAAACAGAAAATTGATTGATAGTAAAAAAAAAAAACATAGGATAAATATAACAATTTAATGTTTTTTGTCTTTTATGTTTGTTTTTTTCCTTGATGACAGGGAGGATGTCGCTAGTGACTGCACGTCACTGTTAAATATATTTTTTTAATAAATTGCTGGATTTTAAGGATCAGTTGTCAGAAAACCGATATATTAAAAAAAAAATTGTCCAATAGAAAATAAACAAGAAACCAAGAAGCCATTTCCGAAAAAAATACTTCCAATATCCCAAAAATATGTAAATGCCAAAAGATTTCTGTGTGTCTTACGTGAATTAAATGTTTTATTTGTTATCATGTGCAGGTCCATATTGTTTCTCCAATCAAAATTTTGCACCATACTGTTATTTTGAAGCGATCACATCAGAGATGACGTTCTACACATGATGAGACAAGCTGTCTGAGCCATGGTAGTTACAACATGAACACACTGCTGACTTGTTTTAACAGCATCTTGTTTTTTTTAGTTTGATCTGAATGTGAGACAGCCAACAGCTGACACTTTATTTCTGCATCTGTTTATGCACAGCTGTTTTCCAAACGGCCTGTTTTCCATAGCAACAGAAAATTCTAATTCGACTTCATCAGTATGATTTGCATTGAAAATGAAGCAGAAAAATCCATTTATAGTGGCCTGAGTAATAAAATTGTGATTATTCTGAGAAAATAGGATCTAATTTGCACTTCAAAACACTTGAAAATGAGACTTCTTGTGTTTTTATTTTGCTGACTTTGTACAAACAACCTGAAAATAATCAGTAAAAAAACAACTTGCCAACAACTTCTGCAAATACTCTTTCTTACAAGATTTAAAAAAATTATAATAATCCAAAAACTACTTTTTGCTTTGTCATTGTGTTTAATTCTGTAAAAATGCCTTTTATACTGACCTGATTCTATTTTCATCTAAACTTCTACAAAAGAGAGAAAACCTGAATGGGTCTGAAAACCCTGGTGATTTCTAATGCATCAAAAGGAAAGAGCAAAAAAGGGACCAAGTCGTGACGCTTGTCAGTCAAATACCTCGATATAAAGCAAATTGGAGCAACATTTATGTTTTCAGATGTAAAATGTTGCATTGAAAATGACATAAAGCGACGGTAAAATTGTGATGGAGATGACAAAGACAAACAGAAAGGAGGACTGACTGTGTGCACAAGAGAAAAGAAGCTGCACAGCCTGTGCTGGCAGTGATAAAGGGTAATGAGTTATTGCATTCACAGGTACACAGTGCTCACATATATCACAGCTCTGTCAGCTCTGTCTGACTCGTGACTGAATATTTCAGTCTGATCTCACTCAAAATCTCAAATAGTGGATTGCGCGTGACTGTGTGTGTGTTTATGGACATTAAACACAGTTTGCAGTTGCTCTTTTGTTGGGCTCCATGAAGACTCATTAGTCTGACCAAGTGAAGGGCAGAATAACTGACTGATGAGCAAATAAGGTTTGGAAGGATGGACAAAGATCCAACTGAGAAAGTGGGTCCTTTTTACATCACCGTCTCTGAACAAGGCTGGCAGCTTGTACTAATGAATTGGACTGTTCCATGCTAATGAATCGAGTCTAAAGATGGGTGGAAGGAAATGAACAAAGTAGTGGGATGTCAAACTACATGAACGATGAAGTAACTCATAACAGGGGCTATATTACAGGGTCCTATTAGTCCTCCTGTCTCCACTGGCTGAGGGCGTAATGAGGTAGTCTCAGAAGACCAGACAATGCTGAGTACCACTGGGATAAAAGTCTGTTTTAAAATGGGCACAAAGCTTTCAGCAAATCGCTTCAACCCAAGTTCTTTTTGTGTAATTTGTGTTTATACCTAGTGTTCAAGTAGTTACTTTCATATTAGCCATTGGGTGAATAGTTTGGACTAAATTAAATATTTGAAATCAAGGATGAACAACAATGAACATTGTTAAACAAACACCTTCCAAATCAACACTAGCTATACTTTCATATGTTATGAACCTGTTATTTGGAATACCAGTCACCCACCAAAACTTGCCTCTAATATGTTTTTATTTCAACTTTTGTGTGTGAACTCAGAAGTGTAAGGCTACATAAAAAAACTCACATTTTAAATGACAAACATATTACAAGTTCCTTTCTATTTGGAATGTTAACATTTTAAATATTATGATTTCTTTTAACAAATTATTGATAAAAATACTATACAAAAAAATTAAAAAATATGTAATTGTTCACCTTTATTTAGCCTACTACAGGTAAGACCAAATGGTGTTTAATAATGTCAGACTAGCTAGGCTACTTAACCTTACAAAACAATTATCTTCCACATCCGATAATGTCAGCAAGCAGCAGGTGTAGAATTACCTACTTATATTGTTTGATTTTTGTTTTTTTTAATCCGACTTTCCAAGTTGGAAATTTGATTCTGACTTGGGTCTCAGAGATACCAACATTCTTAGTCGTAGGACACACTCTGTTGTCTCGAAGGACAACAATGCAGTAGACATCTGACATGTTGTTTTCAACAATTCTTTTGTTTTATTTTATATATTTTAATAAAGATTTGAGATATTTCAGAGTTGTTGCCCCCAAAACCTCTTAGTTTGTTTAATAATAATAATTTAGATTTGTTCTTCTTCCTACTGCCTTTCATTTTATAAGTTATTTGTATAATTTTTTTTGTATATAGAATTTGCTTTGTTTTTTTAATGAAAGTAAATAAATAAATAAATAAAGGAATGGTCAATACAAAATCCTAATTCCATTTGTGAATTTTTACTTTTTTTTTGTTACAGATCATAGCTGCAAATTTGAAATCATAAGTTCAATAAAGATTTAGAATGAATTAAATCACATGTTCAACAATTCAGCAGCTTTAAATTGCAGCAGAAATCTGTGTTCATGTTGTTCCTCAAGTTATGTCATCAACAACAAATAAATGTCAGATGATAGTAAAACATGATGAGTGCTTAATTATGTTCCTGTGGGTGATGACGGTTTAAGGAAGAATGATAAATTGTTTCCACTTGTTGCCATTTTTTTGCCTGTCCATAAAAAAAGTTTAATAATAACACATAACTGTGTCTTTAACTTTGACAGCCAGTCAGTCGGATAAACAAAGCAAATATTCACACAAATAAGCATATCTGACACATTTTAAAAGTATATCTTAATATAAACATTTTATTCAGTGCATTTTTGTGTATACAACAAATAATAAACAACTGGAAGTCATCAGGCAGCTGCAACATCTGCCTGTTTATGTTGTTTTATCAGATTTAGCCTGATAGTTTGGAACACATGATCCAACATGGGCAATACACATAGCCTACATCATGCAGCTCTAGTCCAGTATTTCCCTGCTTTCTCCCATGCAACAGATAGTTCCACCAAAGACAAATCACCTCCAGAGGAAACCAAGAAAAGAAAGTCTTCCAAAAGCATGTACCAGAAATAAGTTATTTAGCTGAAGGAAAGAGTACACAGCCCACAAAAAGGGTCCTTTTTGTACATAATTGTGTACATGCCCTGTGCAAGAAAGGGAAGATGTTTTGTTTTTTATATATTTTTGACTTTTTCTCACTTTTATAAATATGACATTTGCTATAAAATGTTAAGCCACCTAAAAGTCCACAGTTTTCCTTTTTTTTTTTCCCATATAGAAAATATTGTCACCACAAGAAGTTACTCAAACACAGAACAAGCAACCTGGGATCAGGCTTTCACCATATTCTTATGGTGTGCTTTGTCAGCCAATAGAGGTGGACAAAAAAAGAATTGAAGTATGACACGAATACAGAGAGAGGAAACAAATCACGAGGACAAGAGCAAAAGACGTGACGGTAAAAACAGAAGGAAATGGGGACACTGATAAGTCGTTTCATTCTTCCATCACTGAGCATTATCAGAAAAAAGCACAACATCATGCCTGCTGCTACCAACAATTTCTATAGCCATAGTTTTTTTATTTTTGTTTTTTCTGTTTTTCTTTTCCACAAAATCCTTGCTCCTCTTCATTGAAACTGTACAGTGGGAAAAAGACACCATCTTTTTTTTTTACTGTATGTTGGCATGTTTTTCAACAGCTTAAAGGGACACTCTTTCAATCTGTCTTTGGTTTGCTGCATTCCATCTTCGAATGACAAAGAAAATACAGATAATTAACAATGGTGAGGGCAAAGAACAAGAAGGGACGGAAACAATACCAGTTATCAAATTAAATGACTCTCAGGTAATTCAGAAAAAAAATAGCTAAAAACCAGGAGCAGCTGTGGCATCTCTGACACATAAAACTAAAGTTAAGAAATACAACTGCAAAAAAGCCACACTGCCCTTTACGTTTCAGGTCATTTAAACATAGGCTTCATTTCCCCCATGCTAAAGAGCTCAGTCTTTGAGCGTGTGCGCTAGGACACAGGAGAGCTACCATCTGGCTGGCCAGTTGAACAAGGCTGTGCCACACCAGGGAGTTTATAGGCTTTGCATTCACAGGAGTATGAATGAGACAGAGATCAGGGCCTTTAACTCTACCGACTCAGCCATGTGGACAAGCACCATCACTGGCTGCCCAGAACACCTGCATAATCTCACTTCCTGTCCCTGTCTTACTGATGCACGTGTCTTTATGACCAAGTAAAAACCCTTATAAAAACGTAAAAAAAAAAAGATAAAATGAGTTATCCGGTATGCAAACTCTACCAAAAGAGAGTCCCCAATAAACAAATAATAAGCCCAAAAACAAAATTTTAATTAGCTTTTTTTCTGAGTCAAAAATGACCTGTGTGCTATTAAGTTTCTTGCTATAAATGCTGTTTGGATGAATACTGACCAGGATGAAAACTAACAGTTTGTAATGATGGTATCTGGGTGCTTTTATGTGTGGATTGTTGTTGTAGCTAGTCCTGAACCATAGATCAGAGACACAAGTCTGTTTAGATTCACGCTCTGCAAGAGGTAAGGTTTCGTGGTTCGGCCCCGGGCCTGGGCTTGGCTACCAGGCTACGTCGACTCGTTCTGGCTCACGGCTTTGCCTCCGTTGAGGACAGCTGAGGCACTGCGACTCTTGGTAGGTGTGCCGCTGCCGGAGCGGGAAAACTCTGTCAAATCGTGGAGAGACGGCTCTCTGTACATTGCCACTGTGAAAAGAAGACAAGATATGTGCAAATCAGACAAAACAGATATAAATATATAGTTTGCAGTCTAAACACAAAACAAGAATAAAAAGTGCTGTGAGTTTAACTGAACTAACAGGAAAACTAACAGTGGAGCATAGTGTGCCTGCTTTTCTTGGGTTTAGAATTGATCTTGTGATGTTATGAGGTGAAATTTGAAACAGTTTAGCTACTAATAAAAAAGCAGAGATCCAAGTATTTTGTTCAAAAATTACAGTTAAAATATTATGTTATGTTTCAACCAGTAAACCTTTGTTTATTCCACAGCCTGAATAGCATTAAAGTAATTTCTTATGGGTAAATTACTTTTAAAAAAAGCTGATAAGCTTTTGACAATTATTCTGCTGAACTATTTTAACTCACTCTTGTTTTTAAGATGGAAGCCATAATACTTTTGTTCTCTTTATTTTTAAATTTAGATTTTTACTGATGGTGGAGACATATTTTAATTGTCATACTAGTTGCGGCTAAAGTACATATAATTTTGAACTTTGGTGCCCTATCCTCCCAGACCCCATTATGTTATGCCACACTGGCAAAAAGGGAAGCAACATAAATGGGACAACTCTCAACTAATTATCTTCTAGGGTGTACCGGGCTGAAGTTTTGTCTTATTTATGTTACTTCCCTTTTAGCCAGTGAGTTGTAACTTAATGGGGGCTTGTCCGGGATTGGTTCTAGTACAAGTTTGGTTTTGTTAGTTTATTTTTTCTAGACTTTGTGTTTTGTTTGGTGTAGTTTTCTTGCAGTTGGTAGACTGTAGTAATCTTGCAGTATTCTTTTTTCAAGTTTGATAACAGTGTAGTGAGTTTGGTCATTTGTGGTGCTTTGTTGGTAATTGTTGAAAGAGAAATCATTTCAGGAATTCCCTGGTTAGATAGGTGAGTTGTCCGGCTGGGCTTTTTTGGTCCTTTCAATGGTCACTCTTCTGTTATTTTTGTTTTTGTAAGCTATACTGGGTGGGGGCAAACTTCAGATTACTGCAGGAAACTGTATCCTTGGTTTGCTGTGGTCTTTGAGATAAAGTGTTTCAAGTCGCCTCGAGTCCGGTACACTCCAGAAGATAATTAGGTGAGTGTTACTTCTCCTTGAGCCAGTAGGTTGTAACATAATGCTTCAGCTTATTCCTCATCCAGTTTTGTAGTCACTAGTACCCAAATCTGAGCTGCGCTAAAGATATTTAGCTATTTAACTTGAATATCATTTACATTTTTCTGCCTTATTATTTGAGCCTAAAAGTAGTTTCAACTGTATGACTCACTCTCTTTACCCAAACTAATGACTATCTTTACCAAAAGTTCACTGTAGTTCTCATTATGTATTTCTAATAATGCTATATTTAGTAGTAGAAGTGATTCAGAGCTATGAAAATTAGCATTCCAAGCACAAGTCTTGTAAAAAAAAGTCGAATTGAAACGGTTAGTAAGTAATGGGTGTTGCTTTATAAACACAAACAGAGTATGAGTCATATAAAGTGACAGCTATTCTGACCAATCAGCCATCACTGGGGTATGAAATTACAGTTTATCTAACACGTGGAAATCTGATGGACTAAACCTTTCACAAGCTTTTTGCAGACACAGAATTGTTCCTTGTAAACTGCTGATTACAGGAGTCTTAGTACAATAGTTTGACACTGAAGTAAAAAAAAAACATGTTCACAGCATGCCATTATAAATTCAAGAGTTTCTAGTGCTTTAGCTTATGCAGCATGGACTCAATCTGCATCTCAGCAGCTGCCTTTTCAGAAGAAACCTCAGTAATCTGAGGTTCACAGTCTTTGGTTTCAGGATGTGTCCAATATCCTGCTGCCTAGAATGCTATTTGATGTTTATTCCTGAGGGGGTCTGTGGCTGAAACAGCAAATTTGGTCCTTCAGACACTTCACTTAGACCAGCATTTTTTTTGTTGTTACAGCCACAGCCCAGAGACCATCCCTGTGTGCATCAATCCCTTCTGCTGGAAAACTGACAATGATTGTTAATGATCTCCTAACTGGAAGTACTGAACAGGTTTTACTGTAAGCAAAGCAAAAGTTGTGGATTTCTGTTCCACATAATTGATGCTTTAACTCAGAAAACATTGACACCTTTCAACAACAACACATTATTTGTTCTCATTCAAGTTTTGTGTTTAATAGATGGACATTTGTCTGAATACAAGCCAGTTCTTTGTTTCTAGAACAATTTCTTTGTGCTTTGTTTCCAAGGATGCAAACTGAACATGATACACTGGCAGGAGAGGAAAATGGGAGGCTGCACCTCCCAGCTGGAACCGTTCAAGCAGAGAGTAATGCCTGGAGACGATGCCACCACCAGCACAGACGAAAAACTACTTAATTGGTGCCCTGTATCACCACCGTTCCAGAAACTTTATGAGCTGCTGGAACAAAACCTTCTTTATATCCCTTTTTCTTTTCAGTTCAAAACTTTGAACTGCTCCATCCCCATGCTATAATTCTGCTTTTAGATTAAATACAGAAAAGACAGCTAAAGGTTAGACTTTTTGGTACCTTAGAGATTTGAAAATGTATCATTTGTATCAATGTAATCACTTACTGGTTAATCTTTTCGATTGTTTTTGATATCTTCATAAGTCTGCTGAAAATATAACAACCTTAAAATGTTAGACCACATGTTTTGTATTGTCTAGATTTTACACTAAAGGCAGAGGTCATCATTAAACTTCACACATCAATTAGTTGAGCCAAACTTTTCCACAATGGTGATGTTTTCAAAAAGACAACAGTTAAGAAAAAATTTTTTTGACTGAATGCACTCTGTGCCCACGTTCGAACATGCTGACGCCTCCTCCCTGATGACGCAGGCTTGCTGAGGATGTCCTTAAAAAACATAGTGGTGTGAAAGTGTTAACCTGACTTGTCAGATGGTTTGTGATGGCTAAACATCTGAAGAGGGGGTGAACAGCTGAGAAAAGGCAGATTTTTGCATTAAAAAAATACTACGTGTGTGAGTGAATCAGCCAAGCTTCAAACCAATTACAGCAACATGACAGGAGTCAGTGCTGCACCAAATCCTTACAAAAGCCAAGCAGAGCATAAACAAACCTTAAAGGAATAGTTCAGATGTTTCAAAGTGGTGGTTCTGTAGAATGGTTCTAGTCAATAATTAGCTCACCTGCTGTAGATAGCTCTTTGAACAGCTATAGTTTCAAAAAATAAAACTCAATGTTGACCAGACTAGTACCCTAATGGCCTGTCCATGAGACTGAGACCAAATTTAATCTCTGATGTCTAAAAACAGTTCCAGTTTTTAAACTTTAGAGATGTTCATGTAAATACATGTTTTTTCTCATAAAGCTGCAGGTAATCAATTCTAGCAGAGATAATACAATATTTCTGTTGTTGATGTTTCCCAGGCTGCACCAAAAATGCTACAACTAGCTGCTGGGGGGGGCGGCACCCATTCGTTCTACTTGCTGAAAGAGGGATGCAAATCCTATCGTGTGCAATTAATTGTCAGAAAAACTTTAATCGATTATTTTTTGGCACTTAATGATTAATAGGATTACTGCGATCAGGCAGACAGATGGGAGATTTTCCCGGTCAGTCCTTTCAGTGCTCCTCTCTGCTTCAAATATGCAGGACATTTAAAAAAAAAGTTCTGTTTTTTATTTATCATAACTACGGTTTTAGTTTTACTTTGTCTATCAACACAATTTAAAAATTGATGTATAGCCTGAAGTTTTTACTTTTGACATGATTTGGAACAGATTTTTACAGAGAGAAAATCTTTCCCAATAGAGTCATATAAATTGGTCATGTGACTAGGGCATGCAGGCGTCTGGGGATTCTAGGGGATTAATTGTCATATTAATCGTTATCGGCTAAACACCACAAATAATTGTGATTAATTTATTTTTGTCAATATGGCCCAACCCTTATGCAAACTGACAGAAAAGTATTGACAAACATAAAATGGCATAAACTGCATTGAAATGTTTGAGACTAAAGAAGTTTTAAGGCAAGTTTAGGTCTTGGCCCCTCTTAGACTAGCTGTTAGTGTCAGTCAGGTGGGAATAAATTATTTTTCCCCAAACAAAAGCTTTTCTAGAAGCTATCTAAAACAGGTAAACTGTTTATTGTCTTTTCACAAAACCCCATGTTAAATTATTATAATATTTACTTTAGGTTTTGCTTTCCTTTTGTTTAATAAAATATACCAAGCTTGAAAGCTACATACAAGCATCATCACAAATAAAAATAACAAAATTATTAGTGAAGTTTTTGCTTAGATTTACTTTATATATAGAAAGTAGAATAGTAACTATATAAAAAGACACCTAACAGATGCATATTTTGCTCTGTAAGCCTTTAATTTTCTACTACAATAACAGACACAG
>JARVJO010000269.1:9875633-9889155 GCA_031762555.1 Cynodonichthys magdalenae
TTTGTTAATTGTCTGAAATAAAAAAGTCATTCATTCATTCATTCATTCATTCATTCATTCATTCATTCATTCATTCAGTTACAGCAGTTTTTAAACAGCCAGTATTCAGTCAGATATTCCCTTTTATATCACATATAATTCTTGTTTTATTTAGTTTTTTTCTTTTCTTCTAAATGTTTGGGTGTAGCAGCTATAACCACATCAATGATTGACACCAGCAGTTCTGATCTAACCAGAACCTAAGCAGTAACAAAAATGTGAAGAGCGATCTACGGAGGCTTACCTTTTAGAGGTTTAGGAAGGAAGTGGGCTGCTGGTTTGTTCTTTTTGACGTGGTTTCCCTTCATGATTTCGCCCTCCTTGTTCAGACCGAGGTACCAGCCCCTGCCTGACTGCTGCCGGTACTGCATGGAGGAGTATGTCACGTAGTAGTTCTCGAACACTGACTCTTTAAACTTGCACTCATTTGTAAAATGTTCCTGTTGAGGGGAACCAACAGACACAGTGGAAGGAACGTGTTAGCAAGATCTAATGAAGCTAATGAAATCTTAGCAGTAATACAAAAAGCTTTACATTGTGATACACAAGCAACACTCAGAGTAAATTAACTACCCATAGCTTATTTTGTAATTTCAGAATGATCATCTAAATCTATTCATTCCACTTATTGTTGTGAATAATGTTGCACTTTATGGCACAGATAAAAGTGAGAGCCATTAATGAGAAGCAATAATAAAAGATCGTGCTAATTTCCCCATTGTGGGATCAATAAAGTTCTATCTTATCTTATCTTATCTTATAAAACACGCTCAACAAATGAATTGAACTTTCTCATTTGGTCCTAACTGTTAAATTATAGATGAGCTTTTCATTTTCTGTCAGGGTTTTGTTGTTGAATCTGAAATCTTGTAAGACAAGATCGTTTATTAACGGCCATGAGACGTTGACCTTCTGAGTTGAAAGATAAGTGATTGAAAAGGTTTTAGAAGCACATTTTAATAAATTTATGTTTAATCCATTTACAGAACATCTTTATTGTCCATTTGCACTCGATGCAAAGAAAGTTTTTATCCTTTATTTTTGCTTTCTTTGTGATAATACTCTGCATGTAGAAAACC
Source organism: Cynodonichthys magdalenae (assembly GCA_031762555.1). NCBI lineage: Eukaryota > Metazoa > Chordata > Actinopteri > Cyprinodontiformes > Rivulidae > Cynodonichthys > Cynodonichthys magdalenae. Next base: position 9,876,752 of record JARVJO010000269.1, read on the forward strand.
TCCTTAGAAATGCAGTTTTTTCTGCTCACCTTCTCAACATTATCTACATTCATTTCTGCATAGTGACATTAGTTAGATGCTCATAAACTCTTATTTTTTTCATACCAGTTTATTTATAGAACTCGTTTAGGCAAATCATGAAGCTTGTTTTATTTAAACAACTGATTCATTATGTTTTTTTTAACAAACATGTTCAAAAATATCCTCAATTGATGGATTATGTTTGTGACACATTTAAATGTTTTTTTATTTTCTTTTTTTACCTCTTTTAGTTTTGAAAATATTGCATTCTCAATAATAAAAGTAAAAATACAGAAAAATCTCCACTGCTTTAGAGGTATTTTCTTTCCTCATACTGAAATTTCCCAAACAACAGAATAAGAAAAATGTTGTGTTTGTGACTTGTTTTTTTTTTTTTTTTTTTCATGTGTAACTTTAATTTCAAGTCCAATCAAAGGAATACATCTTGATGTTTATTTAATATAATGCTGGTAAAATTATTTTTGGAAGATCTTACTTTACATTTCTTCTTGATGTCACTCATTATAAAGTATTTCAGAGCAGTTTGTCGTCACAGATGATTTCTAAACTCTGAATTTCCCAGAATAAAATAAACGAAATGAAATAAAGTTGCTAAGTACAGCAACACTAATTGTGATTAAAAGCCCTTAGCAGTAAATAATGTATAATAAAATGTTGTTGGCATGAATGTATAGAACCAGCTGCAATGTTAAATAGGCAAAAAATCAAAAAAAAAAAAAAAAAAAAAAAAAAAAAACACATGCACAGTCCATGCTAATTCAAATGAACATGTGAAAAAAGAAACTGTATCAGAAGAGTAAAATAACAATAGAGTCATTATTTGTTCTGGCAGTACAAACACAGTTTGCAACTGTGCATATATTACCAGCTGGTGTTATTAAACCCCCTACTGCAAACAACATTAAACTATTATTTATGACAGAAAAACACATCAGAGCAAAGTCATTAGATGAATCAATAAAAGTCATGTTTTTTTCATAATAGTTTGCTTTCTTTAGCTTTTATGAATAATTCCTATGCATAGATAATAATTTTGACACGTCACCAGTCTCAACACACCAGTGCCGTCTTTCCATCGTTCTACTTGACTCTCGGTGCTCGAGCCGTTTAACTACAGCTGCCTTGAAAGGCTTGGACAGCTTCCATCTCTGCTGTGCACAAGCAGTAATTGGAAGCAAAACAACACACTGCTCTCGAGCTTAGTTCTGTTGTACCTCTAATAATGAGCTTATGTGGATTTGGCTGGTTACACTTGTTCTGATGAAGAATGAGAGTCTATTGACAAACAGACAGACCCAGATGGATACACGCACAGTTAGAGCCAAGATGGAGAAGAGGCTGCTTGGCTGCTACTCTTACACTGGAGTGGGTCTCTGTAGAAAACATGTATGTGCCAATTGACACAAAAAAAGGATCAAAATGGCACGGGATCCCCCCATTTATTTCTCCCTTTTTGATAAAAAAAACTGTGATGGTTGTTAGATTCATATTGATATTTAGGAGTTTTTTTTTTCTCAGTTGATACTACTTCTCTTTTGTTCACTAAAGACTTGTAATTGGATGAGACTGATGTGTTTGATACAATATAGAATTATCTGAGCTGTAGAAAATGTGCCACAATAAGTCTCCAGCCTGTTTATTGCTTGTTTCTGTAAAAAAAAAAAAAAAAAAAGCTGCAAAAATGTCAATAAATTTTTTAAAAATCTCCCCTTGTCTAAAATTGTTTTTTGATATTTCTTGTAGAAAGGGGTTCTAAATGAGAGAGAATATATAGAAAATGAAAGGCTTTAGAGTCAAATTAAACTACAAAACCACAAAGAGGATAAAAATCCTGACTTGGGTTTGTGTCAAAATATTTGGACATAATAGATGCTTTTCAACAACAGTATCCAGTGAGGGAAAGGTCTTCCTCACAAGGTTCAAAGCATATTAAAGTAAATCCTTTAAACTGTATTGGATTTTTATTTATTCAATATCTTTCTGCAATATTTACCTTTTTACATTGCTAATAAAATGTTCAATTTAGTGATAAAAACCTTTTTGGCTTTAGATTATTTGGTGCAATAACAAAGTTATGGTAATATGTAAGGTAATATTCTTGTTCATTGGCCTTATCAGCTCATGGAAATAAAACAGGTGAGCTATTGACATCTGCAACACAAACATAAAAATGTCATCTGTAATCAAAGTTGTTATCTTTGTCACACTTAGGATCAAAGGTTAGGCAGGAGGTGGAGGACAGTGAACATCATCAGTTTCAAAAGGTTGCATTTTGGCTGTCTACATTGTGTCTCATTTCAGAGGCTGCAGCCTCCTAGACCAATCACAGTCCATTTAGGCAGCATAGAACGGATGTGAAATGAGACAGTTTAGTCTTCAGATGACTTATGATTGGATGACCATGCCCTACCCCGTTACCATTGGTTCTTATCGGACTTCAAAGACGCAGTCCCTGAAGCCTACGTGTGGACAGGTCCTTTAAGTATTTAGAACCCCCCCCCACATTCCTTTTTTATTGTAGACAATTTCAACTGGTGTTCATTTGAACATAAAAAGGTTAACTTTTATTGCTCTTTATTGTGCAAAGTCATTTCTGTTACGTAATTTTACTCAGAAACCTTTGATTTGCACACTTATTGTAACATTTGTGACTCAGAGAAAACAGTCATAATTTAGACTGATGTAAATCCTAATGATAGTATTTCCTGAGCTCTTTCTGATCTAATAACTGCTTCTAGCCATAATTTATATAAATATATATATGGCTCTTCTCTTGATGCTGAGAGTTTCTTTAAATGTAAAATACAAATGTTTGACACACTGGCCATCAGGAAAACCTTTAGTTTTTTCACACTGAAGTGTACAATTTGATGAATTTAAAAGCAATTGTAAAATGAATATCCCATTAGCAAGGCAGGTACAACAAGAAATACTACCAATTATGATTCATGCTCACACTGTATTCTGTCTGCTTCCAGAGAGTAATTATGGTCCATTAATGGTTTCTCAATTGCAGTCAGCAGGAGGCAAAATACTATTATAATAGACTTTATTTCTTCTGTAAAGAAGAGGTGAATCAATGAGAGTTTCCAGATGCTTTATTAAAATAAAAACACAAATTAAATCAATAAAATCAAGGCTAAGCACCTCTCAATTTTTTTTCCAGACATATCAGTGTTTGTGACGCTAAGTAAAACTAATTCTACAGCTGAGCAGTGAGGATGAGCCTCTATAAATACAGATTTTGAAGAGAGTTAAAGCGGATTATAAAGGACCTTGTTTTTTTTTTGTACTTTCTTCTTTATCTGGTATTTAGCTAAACACAAAGTGTTCTTGTGTTTGTTTAGGAATACACTGGAGAGTTTTAATCTAGTGAGGAAAAAAACAAAGCACAAGCAGGCACTCCCACACAGGGTACATATTTAATTTAGAAGCACACACACACACACACACACACACACACATGTTAAACAAAGTAATTAATGACACACCCCAATAGAGTGAAACCCTACAGTGATGCTTATTTATCAATGCTATTGTGTATGGGTGTGATCAAACTATTTGAATCTCTTAGGTCACAAATACACATCCTATGGTTAGGATTGCACAAATACTCTGATACTCCCTGTCATATTTGTCCCTTCAAGAATAAAGTGATGATTACATTTAATGACTGCAGGTATTTCTATTTTTGTTACTATATTGCCAAGACTTTTAGATTTTGTTATTTTTTGTATGCTATAGCGTGGGGTGGAGAGGTATTATGCTAAATCGACCTTTTTGAGCTTTATTTCATGTTATGACATCACTCCCTTGTCAATAAATCACCTGTGGTAGCCATGTGGAGCTGCCTAAACGCTTGCTCATACAAAGCACCACCTATTTGTACAAAGCTCGTCCATGGAGCTCAGATCCACCCAACAGAGCACCCCTCCCCCGCAAAGTTACACAAGACTAGCAAAATGTATCTTAAAAATGATGGATGTTCATGATTTCATTGCAAACCATAGCTTCAGGAAGGTTTGCAAAAAGTAGCTTAACATTGACATATATGTATGATAGGATGACTGGAAGATATATTACCGAGTTGAAATGTCTTGTAAAAGTCTCTGTACTTGTTCCAGTTCTTTAGAAAATGTACTTTCCGGTTATGACGCAAGATAATTCGACTAAGGTTCAACTGTATCCTGAGTTGCCATTTTCCTAAACGAATATTAATACTGCTTTTTTGTTTGCAACAATATATTGAAGGAAATTTATTCTGTTTACTTCTGATTTTTAAATGCCTCACACAAACTGTTTTATTCCTAGGAGAACTAGGATGTTTTGATAACTTATTTTGTGTAATTATCTATTTTTATGATGAACTGAGATTTAGTTGAAGTGCAGTCTAGTTTGAGTGGCATGTTACTGTCAACTAAAACAGAATGCACTTTACATGATATATATGATTAGTTAATACACGCCTTAAGCATTTACAACACCTAGGTAGTGGACAGACCCGGGAGAAAGTGTATATACAATATGTGACCTCATTTCCTTGATCGTGGCCATTTGCAGAGACAATAAACGTCTGTATTTGGCCCAGCTAGCTGGTTTGTATGGGTTTCTTTTTGCACGTAACACTGAAGACCTATTTCTGTATTTGTTCCTTTTTCTCGATAAACACTGAAGTGTTTGAACACAACTTTTGTTTTTACTACTACTGCTTTAAGTTATTTGTTGTTAAAATACTTCCTTAGCCTGTTTTTTAGTTGAACTTTCTGATTTCTCTGTACTGTGTGCCCTGTTTGTTAATCAGCCTACATGCCCTGAATCAGGTAATTAATCCCTCAGTAAATAAGGATTAATTACCTGACACAGGGGATTTATAGTACATCCCTCAGTAGTTTTAGTTCCAGGCTTTCAGTAGTTCTGTCACAGCCAAAACGGTATATAAAATTATATATGGAGTTTACTATTTTACAGCTTATAAAAAATGTAAAAAGAAAACTATCATAGTGACAGAAAGGTTATAGTGTGAAAAAGTGTTTGACTTGAACCAAAGCTGGTTCACTGCAAACGTTAAAGGGGGGATATGCAAAATTGACTTTTCTGAGCTTTAATTGACTTGTCTGAGCTATATATCATGTTATGTCATTCCCTCATCAAAAACATGTTGTTTGAATGCCTGAATCTCCTGTGGTAGCCACGTGGAGCTGCCTAAACACTTGCTGGTACAAAGCACTGCCTGTTTGTACCTAGATCCTCCCTGGAGCTCAAACTGCAGCAGAGCTCCCACCCCACAGAACACCCCTCCCACTTGTGAAAACATGCTGAAACGGGAATGTCCAAATGGTAGAAGGTTCTTAAAGAGGCCGAGGCCAATTTCAAGGTGCTTAGATTTGGCTATGATGTAAAGTCAAATTTATTTTTTAATTCAGCATTTTCATAACAACTGAAGATAACATAGTTACATGATTGTGGTATAGAATTGAACTATGTGCCTGGAAAAATGCATATTAACCCCCTTTAAAAGGAACAAAAGTGGAACTCTGTTCCAGCCTTGAAATATTTTCTTATGAAGGTAGAGAAAGAAAAGATGAATTTGATAATATAAATAAAAACTAACCCTTCTTCAATTGATTTAATCAAGTAATTATTAGAAAAACTCCCAAGTTACTTTTTATTTTTTTGGTCAGATACTGTTTTTTTTCCCCTTGGAGTGTTGTGTGTTTATAATGCCAAATTATTTATTTTCTCTTCTTATTTTATGTCCTGTTTGTTCATTTGTCTCTTAGGCCTTTTGTTTTGGACAACCTGCTTTGCAGCATCTTTGGACTTGTTTAAATATAACATTTTTTCTTCAGCCTCCAGAGCCTTTGAGCATCCTACGTTTACATCCTTCACTACACAGCTCATGGTAACAACAAAAAAAAAAATGCTGTCCTTCCCATTTTAGAATGCATGCATATCTTTTTTTAAATAAACATATTTATTATACTGCTTTATTCATTGGGTGAAAAAAAGTTTAAGTTGTATCACGATACAAGGGTTTTAAACCTATCCTGATAAATATCTTTAGCCTAAGCCTGTGTGCTCTGTTTCATGTGTACACACACACACACACACACACACACACACTGAGCGGTCTAGACGAGACAGCCTTCGTGACTCACACTAATTCAAATATGACCCACTAGGAAATTAATAAAACCACTTCAAATGGAGCCTGTGAGATTATGTGCAGATCACTTAGCTTGGGATTTAGAAACATGTTTGCTGATCTAAAAAAAATATCTGTTAAAGCTACTCTAACAATACTCAATAAATAATAATTATAATAATTGGCAGCACGACGGCTCAGTGGTTAGCACCGACACCTCACAATAAGAAGGTCCTGGATTCGATCCCCGGTTCAGACCTGCAGTCTTTCTGTGTGGAGTTTGCATGTTCTCCATGTGCTTGCGTGGGTTTTCTCCAGGTACTCCGGTTTCCCCCACCCCTAAAAACATGTACAATAGGTTGCCTTCAGGCACAGGCCTCCCTTGAAAAAGAGATCTGAGATCTCATCGGGACTTGCCTGGTTAAATAACGGTAAATAAATAAGTATCAGGTCAAGCAGTTCTCACAATAAAGACTTTTGCAATTCTGAGAGGTAAAAAGATAATGTGGAGAAAACAAATCAAATCTATATGAACAGATTATTCTTCTCTCACTGATGCTGATGAATAAATATATTTTCACTGGTGTCATCCACACATACATACATCCTTCCTATTATCTTTTTTTATACTACTTTTCTTTTTGTTTTATAATGCACATAACATTAAACAGTCAAACATGTCTCACATACTGTAATTGTTGTGGGTCGACATGGTTTGCAGGAGAACTTAGAATCTTAGAGTTGATAAATTAGAAGGAAGGAGAAAAAAATAGTAGTTAAACTTGAACCTATAACGGAGATGAACATTCATTTTGTATAATGAGAACATGAGAATGGTCCATTTTTATATGTTTGGGTAAAATCTAACTTTAAAGTTTTGCACACATGGTTTTGGGGTTGATGTCAATCATTCTGATGTTGTTCTGTACAGAACATAAGGTAAAAGCAGGTGGGACAGAAAATAGCAGCAAAAGAAAATGACATTCTATAGGTGCATCACTGTTCATAAAACTTCTATTAAAAAAAATTCTATCTACTTCTGAAGACAGAGATCAGGATTTCAGCTTGTAATGTATTCATCACAATTAGAGGTTTAATTGAAGGGATTAATTAACTTGAGAAAACCATAAATTCATTCTTTGTGAAATGGAATTTATTGGCTCGTTTCCTAATGCATCATATTATCAACTTCGAGAGCAATAGTGTGATTAAAAATGGATTTGTTTGAGAAATATTTTCTTTAAAGGGGTGGGGTATTATGTATTTTACAGACACATAGTTTCACTGTACCACAATCAAGACACTATGTTACCTTCAGTTGTTAAGAAAATGCTACATATATCAAAAATGAATGTGACTTTGCATCAAGTCTATCTAAATGCCTTTAAATTGGCCTTTGTCTCTTTAAGAACATCCTACTGTTTCTGACACTCCCACTTCAGCACGTCATCACAACAATGCTTCAGGGAAGAGGTGCTCCTCTGGGGTGGGAATTTGGCTGCAGACTGAACTCTAGGGAGGAGCTTTGTGTAAATGGGCAGTGCTATGTAGAAATGGGCGGTGCTTTGTCCCAGCAAGTATTTAGGCAGTGACACGTGATTACCACATAAAATTCAAGGATTTCTCAAAAATGCATGAATGAGTCAAAGCAACACTCTGGGTATGTTTTTGATGAGGGAACAAAATTATAAATATTGTGCTTCCTTTTTTTAAACATAAAATGGACTTTTCTTTCCTTACATCTCCACCTTAACATGCAGACTCATATGTGGACGACAGCAGCAGCAGCATTCCAAACTCCACCCAAACTCATTTGAGTCATTTGTTTTCTTTATTGTTGATTGGGATTCTCCCCCTAAAACTGACCTCCACATTAGTTTATTGTGTGTGTGTGTGTGTGTGTACTTAAATGCAATGCTTCACCGTAACATCAATTCCAGAAAGACAGGGACTATTAGGTAGCCAGCTTCACATTCAGTTCAATTTCCTCTCTAATTTAGCAGAAATTAGATGCTCTGCAGCCCATCCCCCAACTGCTGCCTTCCAATTTAACACATGGATGAGATGTACTGTATTCCTCGTGACAGACAGTATTTGAAACAGCATAGATGATGCATATAGTGCAGAAGTCTTTGTAGAAATCAGATTTTTCTTTTCTTTATTTGAGTAAAATTTAAGTGTTAAAAAAAACAAAAAAAAAGGCAAAAGAATGAAATTCTATTAAAGTGCACTGAGGTTTAAATTTGAGCGTATCTGCTTTAAATCAGATTTTATTCCTGCCTTTTTTTGAGCTTTGCTGTAAATTTTTCTCTCCACCTCCGCAAGTAGAAGTCAGCCAGTATTTACTCTTTCTGTTAAGATTGTATTTTTCAAACCTTTCCAACCACTTAAAGCCACTCTCCTTAGGTTTGTTTATTGTGACAAATGTTTGTTTTATCAAAAGTAAGACAAAGACAGAAGAATTTAATCAAAAGAACCTGGTATTTCTTCTTTATCTAACTCCAACCTGAGTTGGTAATCAATAGCCTGTCAGCCAAAGCTACACTGCAAAAAGTCACAACTTTATTAGATTTTGTTTATTGCATCTGTTTCTTGCGATCAGTCTAGAGACCTTTACCATGAAGAACAATCTTTAATAATTTGACTATAAAGACTGTCTGTCAGCAGTAAGTGTGCCTGCGGTGCCCTCCGGTTGTAAATCCAACCAGTCTGTCAGTCTTCTGAGTGACGCCTGCCTCACAGTGTAGTGATGGCATTTGGAAAAAAGACGAACTGAGACATTACTTGGCCAGTAACTGAATAATTTATAACCTGGCACATTTAATCAAAGACAAAGCGCCAACCGGGACTGTCTGAGATGTCACAGCTTAGACGGTTTATACAATCCTTGAACCTACTATTGACACTGAATTTATCAGAAAATGATGTTATTCTTTCATCAGGCTTGGGGTGTTGTGTCTGAGTAAGCATGAGAGTGGATTACTTCTATCCACAAACAAAACTAAATTACATCACACAGTGTAAGTTCCTCTCTGTCCTGCTCATGTCATTTCATTTAAAGGTGACATTCTTTTTTTTTTTGCCCACAGCCAAACCTAAAAACTCTTGAATAAAAGATGAAGACTTTTCTGACAACAAATACACAAAAAGTCTCACACTTACCGATGTGTAGAGGTAGCCCTCACTGTTCATAGCCAGATAGAGTTTGGTCTGCACCCCTTGAATGGCCACCACTCGCAGGCCCACTGGAATGAGGTTGAACATGGCTGAAAAACATGGAAAAGTAGAAAAAAAGGGTCAAACAAAGTTACATGTTAATAATCTGAAATTGTCCTGAATCAATCTATAATATTTGCACAAAATTATACTTTAAATTGTCAGTGGCTAATGTTCCTGTGTTGGAACATAATTACAAATAGGGTATTTATAAAAGGGTTATTTTTAATTAGGCCTATTTTGCAGAATCATTTTCTGACAAGCATGTTTCAAAAATGCCAAATCACCATAATCAAAAATACAGTTGCAGAAAATAAGTATTTCAACTATGCAATGCACAATGTTACTTGTTTTACCACAAACTTGAATCACAAAAAAATCTTCTGTCTGTGTGTTTAATTCATATGGACTGCACAGTAGTGCCAGTGGTCAGCACTGTTGCCTTGCAGCAAGCAGGCCCTGGGTTTAAAACTCAGCTGGGGAGTTTCTGTGCAGAGTTTCATTGTACAAAATAAGTTTCCTTTGAAATTAGGCAACAGCCTCTCTGAGACTCAGAACTGGATCAACATGGGTACAGAAAAGCATGAAAGGACATTTAATCTTGACTTCTTATTCTTACATGTCAAAGTGTCTTTGGGAAAGATTCCACATGTTGCCCCCAGTCTACTGATCAATGTGAATGCGAGTGTGTGAATAGGTGAGTAGGTTGTGATATTGTAGGCACTCTTGATAGAATTACAATAGCTCCTAATACTTCTGTGAAAAATCTTGGTGTAATCTTTGACCAAGATTTTTCATATTAAACAAGTCTCCAAAACAGTATTTTTCCATCTTTGTACATCTATAAATTAGAAGCTGAAAAACTGGTCCATTCCTTCATCACTTACAGACTAGACTAGAAAAGCAATTCTAGCTGGTTATTCAAAGAGTTCAATAAAAGCCTTATAGTTTATTCAAAAGGCTGATGGCTCTTCTAAGATTTATCATATTTTTCCTGTTTTAGCCTTTCTGTGTTGGCTTCCTGTGAATAGCAGGAAAAAAATCTAAATACTCCACATTATACAGTATAAAGCCCTGAATGCTCCAGTGGCTTCAGTGTATAAAACAGCAAAGTGTCCCCTGCAACTGAAACAGAATACTTTGCTTTGCGGGTCTAATAGATGTTTCAGGAGAGTCTTTAGTTTTAGAGGCTCCTCTCCAAGACTAATACCATGATAAACACAGCTTATTTTAATAATGAAATTCTTTGAGCTCAATAAATCTCCTAATGAATGTATTAATAATTAATAACTTAATCAATAAACTAAGCCCACATTATTACATATATAGCAATTAACAAAACATACAGCAAAAAAAGACAAATACCTGAACCTGTCCATGATCGGGAAGTTAAATCCTTTTTGGGGAATCTAAACGAATCAGCAGCTGTTCACAATCTCAAAGTAAATAATGTCCACCTGTTCTGTTTGTATTTAATAAGCTGCTTAAACTGAACCTACAGACAAGCAGATAAACATTCACCTGAGAGGCTGCATTCAGGCCGAGGTTCTCAATCAAGTCAACTTTGCTTTGTGGTGTACGGGGTATTGTTGTACATGTTTACAAACTTTATTGCTACCTTTACTGCTTTATGTGCATGCATTAATATTCTCATTATGCTGACAAACATTAATAAGAGTCTAGACTGGAATTATATCACCTGTCTTAAATTTAAGTTCATCTGTTTTCAAATTAGAGGGAAGCAGAGTTTAAACAAAAGTGAACAGAAAACCTTCTCTCACTTCCTCGTGGTTAAGCTCTTCTGTGATACAGTGTGTTCCTCGCCATAAATATTCTTGTCAACCACTTAGCACATCTCTATCTCCAACTCTTTGGAGTGAAGTGCACTACAGAGGCTTTTGATGGGTCATTTCATTGCCCTTATCTTTTTTTTCCTTTTTACATAGCAGACATCTCTGTGTCCTAGATCCCAAGTACAATAAACAACATTCAGAGAAATACATTTCATATATGTCAGAGCAGCATAATTTGATTTGGTACAAAAAAAATAATTAAATTTTAAAAAATTATGAGACTGGTTCTGTTGTCTGGATTCTCATTTCATCTGTCTCCCTCAGTTTGACATTTATATCATTAGTCTCCATAAATGCTATACGCAATAGTTTTTATTACTATTATATTATGATCATCTTTTCTTTTCTGGCATTTGTTTTGTTATCATATAAAGGGTTTTGCAGAGAATGGAAATCCCATGAGTGCTGTTGTAAATCCTTTGTTGACAGGTGCACTGGACGGTGAGTTGTGTGATGTGTGATGGTGTGTAATATAACAAAACAGCTGAAAATAAATAAATAAAAATACTTGGATTCTGTTAAGATAAAACACTTTCATTGCAGGAAATTCCCCAGGAGGTTCATGTCAGAATTCAAATTTAAATAATCTATTCTGGAATTTGCTTTTCAAACTAGTGTTGTTTTTCTTTCAGCTGCTCCTTTCTGGAGGAGTTACTGCAGTGTGCATGTTAAAACAATAATTGAAGAAAATCGCTGCAAACTTTGTTGTGCAGGGTTTTTGAAAACCACTTTTTAAATGATTGTTCTTGTGCTCAGGCTGCAAGTTCCACACATTTTTTTGTTGATTTGTTTTTCATTTAAGAAATCTTCCCTCACTATTTTCAAACCAATGAGAACTGCTGATGGATTTCAGTTTAATATATTTTTATTTGGTAAGATAAATTTTGACTTTTTTTCTTACATGTATATGTAAAAATGGATGATTTGATGTTTTTTTTTATTCCTTTGAAACAACTCGACATGTTTTATCAGTTCCTGTCTTTATAAATGCTCCCTTCTTGCTTGGCATCCCTCGGCTGAGATTTCTCACCTGATGGCCCTTCTCTGGTCGCACACACACGCACACACACCCACACACACACACACACACACACAGTCTGGTACAGCTATCTTTATGGGGACCTTGCATTGACTTCTATTATTTTTTA
>JARVJO010000269.1:9916760-9949165 GCA_031762555.1 Cynodonichthys magdalenae
ATAAAGCAAAGTCACTTTCTTTATTTCATCCGACATTAAACAGACACCGACAGAGGAGGGGAGACCGGCAGAGGAGGCTCTCGACGCGCGATTCGCGTGTCAAGCGCTTCAAGAGCAATTTGGACACGCGTCTGACCTCAAAGTGTTCAAGCGTCAGACACGATTTTGACGCTCAAATCGCGTTCAGTGTGAACGCAGCATAAGGGTGCCATCCAACTTGGGGGTGCCTCAAATAGAAGACAAAAAATTTGAACATTTTTTTTATCAGAGATTTTTTTATCTGATCCCTCTAAAATAATCACTGGTTACTCAAGTTTAAGAAGGTAACTTGTTCTTTGGGTATCTCAGGCTGCTTTGTTACTAGATGAAGTTATATATTGCAGAGGACATTTCATCATAAAATTATCATGATACAGTCAAGACTAACTACTGGTGCTCAGTGTGTAAATTACAGAGGTTTCTGTTGTGATCTCAGTTAAAGTTTGGTTTATAATGTTCTACCCTCATAAAGTACTGATTTTATGTTGTTTTATTGATCAAATAATATAGTCAAATGCTCTTCAAATGGCTGGAAAACATAGTTTTAAGTGGATCTGTTACATAATTATCCAGGGGAGTATATCCTTGTACCACCCTCCCTGCAGGTGTTCCTCATTGCTGTCAACAAATGTTGGCAGGTATGAGGAAGACTTCTGGTATTTTGTTCCAAATGCATCATTTTGTTAACTACTTTAATTGGACAACTGGAAAACTATTCCATTGGGTGTATGAATGTTAGTAAACTGGCAGCGAGATTTATAAAAATAATCAAGGGGCACCACCTGAAATCCTGCCTAGGGTGCCAAAATGGCTAGGGCCAGCCCTGCTGACAACTACAACTACCTGAGTGTAATTCTGCTGGTTCTTTGACAGGGTGAGCATTAGAAGGTACCTTAGCACTGATATAGTATATCTATACCAAACTATTCCACAGTTAAAGAGAGAAAGAGAAGGCAGAGAAGGAAGTAAGCTCAGTAATTATTAATTATACAGTTGGGTCATCCAGACATGTTGCCCTGTACCTTTCATAAATGCCTTACGAAGTCAAAGCAAGCTGAGCTAACATTTCCTCCTACAACTCAGTGTAACACACACAAAGAAATCAAGAAAGTGTGCTTTAAACAGAAGCTTCTGGCACAATGGTGATAAAAACTGACATCTGAGAGAAATGCAGCCACGAGAGTTCACTCTGTTGGTCTTATGTAGGCGCAGCACTTGAAGGATTAAACAATGATTCATTGAAGGAAGGTTTTTCTTCTCTATCATCTGATCCCAAGAGCAATTTTCACAAGACCTGTGCAATCTCAGGAGTATAAATGGGCCAAATAGCAAAGTTAATGCAAAGTTGGGAACGATAAGAGTGTCAGCAAGTCAATTCCTGCAGATGTGACCAATCAAAAAGACAAGTACTGTAAGTGGGTTCCTATTAACCTAAGTGATAATTCACATGTTAAGAGTTTCCTAGAGAACCACAATGTGTCTGTGCAGGGTAATGTATGGACACTCTGTAAAAACCAGGTGTTCTTTCATCAACATGAGCAGAGTATATAAACAGTGGGTGTTTGTGAGGCCAATACTAGGATATGTTTCAGACTGTTTACTATCTGTAGGCTGATCAGGGGGATTACAATTACAAAGGAACTGCTTCACTCAGCATTTTCAAACCACTTACACTTGCCACAAGCTGACACCCAACATCACACTCAACAGAAATCTACACCACTCTTGGTAATTATGAGCCCTGAGGCAACAGGTGATGGTTTTACTGACAACATTCCACCAGTGATTACTGACATCTTGATGTTTCTAACCACAGGAAAGTCAAACAGCGATGTGGTTCTGTTGGAGTCGCGCCCATGATGTTCAATGTGAATTGAAGTGGTTCGCAAAAAAGTGCAAAACAGCTGGGATGAGAGCCTGATCCTCTAAGACTGAGGCTATGGCTCTCAGCAAGAAACAAATAAAGGAAACACTCTTTCTTATGAGTCTCAAGCATTTGTGTTTGAACATCTCTGTCACCTGTTCATGATTTATGTCAGTATGGAGCGAGAAATAAAGAAACAGATCTGGGCTTTTGTCTGCAGTAATGAGGGTTTAGGTTTGTTGTGATAAAAAGTTGAGCTGAAAGGCGAAACTCTTGGTTTACTTGTTTTATTTTTTATTTTATTTTTTTTAAGTTCCAACTCCCACAGATATAAACTGCTAAATTGAGCTTCCTTAATAAGATTGCCAGACTTTTTTGTGCATTTACTTTAAACAGTTAGAGAATCAACAAGCCTCTATTTAGCTTAACACACATTCTGAAGTGTAGGTGTGACTGGGTTTTGTTTTGTTTAACCAATATAAGGACAATTAGCTCCTGGCTATTTTGCTGAGACTGTGAGCCAAAAGGAGACTCAAGGTGATGTGAAAAACTTTATGTGTCCGCAAATAAATATTCAAGTCTGAGAACTGAATTGGTTTTGTGATCATAATTCGGGCTTTCAATTGAACATGTTTCTAATATGAGAGAAGCTCCAACATCTGAGCTTGAAGTAGAGCTGTTGTTTTTTTTGCCATGTCTCACAGGGGGAGACTGGGGGGCAAACTCATAACTTCCTGGAATGATTACATATCTCTTCTAGCCTGGAGACACCTTGGGATATCCCAGCAGGACCTGGATGTCACTTGGTGAGGTGTGATGGTTGGCTGGATGGCTGAATAGATGAAGAAATGGATGGAAGTTGGTTTAGATAGTTGGATGTAGATCCGAGGTTTGAGACTTCTACACATAATACTAAAAGAAATGCAGATAGTATGTTCAAATGAAATATGTTTAGGGGTTTCGGGTTGTTCACCAACTATTTTTAATACAACACAAAAGCTGCCAAACTATTTCCTGCCCCCATGTGAGACTGAATAACAGCTACTGGAAGGAATGGTGTGAGGTGAGGGAAAGCTGCAGTCTGATGATCCACATGTGAAAACGATTCTGTAACTGAAAACCTCTTGTTTACGCTTCCAGTCTTTTCTAGAACAGTCTAGCCTGAGGTGTGAAGAGGAGTTACAGAACAAACTGCTGGAAGACTTGCTGATTTCATTCATGCACACCATTGATAGATAAGTGATGTGTGAATGGATAAGTGAAACTTAGAAAATGAAGTGGCAGCCTTGTGTTTCCACTCGTCTCCTCCTGCACTGGAAGATTACAGTGTTCCCACCTTGTTAATGACCCACCAGCTGTTTGGGTGCCAGCGTAGATTTGAACAGCAAATACAAAAAGGCAACAAAGCACTAAACTGCTCCACACTGTTGCAGATAATTGCCATGGCAACACCCACAGCACCCACGTCTCTGTGTTAATAATTTATCTGAGAGGTTCAGCTGCTAGTTAGAGTCAGAAATGAATCCTCTTTATTTGCCATTTAAAATCCCGAAATGACTCGATCATGTCAAGACAAGAGTCATCAGTTTTCGTGCTGTAGCTTCTGAGTAAAACAAATTGTAGACATGACCTCAGCAAACACTTCTGACATAAAAGACTTGTTTGTCTGTTGCTTCTCTGCAGTACAAATCCTTAAATATTTGATGACCGTATATGCGCGGAAAAGGCTATTTGGAGCTAACAAGAGAGGCTTTGATTCAATCACTGCAAAGTTCTGTGCTGTGTTTTAGCTTCAGCAGATTTGCTCAGAGTAATTGCAGCCAATCCTTCTATTATAAATATTCTTAAGATTATTATTTTTTTGTTTGTTTGTTTTAGTTTTTTTTTTGTTGTTGTTTTTTTCTCAAGTGTTATTAACCCAAATGTTACCATCTGTTGTGTTGCAAATGAGATATTAGACAACAGCCAAACAGTGACTTTCTGTTAGTTTTGTTAAAATCCATAAAATGGTTCAGGAGATATTAAGCATGCAGCAAGCAAATCCAAACACACACACACACACACACACACACACACACAGAGGCAAGAGCAAAAACACTATCACCCTTTTGCTTTCAGCTTCAGCCAGTAAACACACTGCTTCATAATAGGTCCATTTACCATCAAACTTTATGACAGAGTACTGAAGTAAAATAAAACAAAACACTAATTAAGATTATACTGACTCGAATCATGTTACTTTAAAACAACATAATTCAGAGGGTTTTTTTAATTAAAGAAATACTTTTTTAAGTTGCCTGATACAACCAGTGATATCTGATATTTAGGACTCAATTATGGTAAGAAAATATATTGTATTACATATCTTGTTTTAAAGTGCTGAACAAGTTTATACTGATTTTTCAAAAAGATTGTTCTCTTTAAATAACTGAAATCAGTTCTCAGCAACATATTGTATCTATTCCATGACTCCCTTTTCTTATCTCTAAGCTTCGAGTGTGTCACTTCCAATTTTTGTCTTGTATGCAAATGTTTTTCACACAAATCCTCCTCCAATACAGTTTAGAAGTTTATTGTCAAACTTTTTATTTTCCAGTTTATACTAGAAATGCATAAACCTGAAAACGTGCACATCTCTCATCGAATTGATCATGGTTTATGTGACGTACTTAAGCAACTTTTTGGTTGAAATAATTGGCTTTCTCGTCAGTTTCAAAGGTCATTTTGTACTAAAATTCAATTAAATTCAAATTCGAAAATACTTTATTGATCCCAGCGAGAAATTAGACACACACACACAAAAAAAAAACACACAAGAAAAAAAAGTAAGCAAGAGAAAAACCAAATGCCACCCTGCTGCACTGAAGCAAAGGAAATGGCACTGAGAGGGATTCTTCATGCAGCATCCATTTCCTCATGTTATTATGGCTGTATTGCTACAGGACCAGATGTCCTTTTCAACTGAGATGAATAGATGCTAAGAATAAACCGAAGACTCTCAGGGCTTCATAACATTAAAGAATGCAAAACTGTCAGGAGTGCAGCATTTCAAATCATATGGCAGCGCTTCCATCACGTAATGGAACGTTTCAGGTATGAATCGTGGCAAATGATGCAGATCAGTGAAAGTTGTTCTAAACTCCAGATGCATCACCTATATTTGTGTTTTTTTCTTCTTTTTGAATATATGATGGCATAAAACTTTCAAAACACTTCTTTGAGTTTTACTGCATTGAAATGGTTTCTGATGGCAAAGTTTTAAAAACACATTTTGTGTAAGCGACACTTGGGGTATTAGTGGATCATGACTCTCGGCTACTACCACCAAAGTTTAGCTCAGTGTTTGTAAAATTGACTGGGTTTTTTTCTTTTTTTTTTTTTGTCATTTTTGGCAGCTCTGAATGGATGAACTGCTCTGCAGCTGTTTGTATTGTGAGAGCAGGAAGCTAACACACAGAAACACACCACTGGGAACTGTAAAGAAGAGCTTCCAACAAGACATCATTTCATGGAGTTACAAGCGGTTATCTCTTCACACTTTATCGGATTTTAATCTAATTGAGACTGGATTAGCTTTTGTCTTTCATGTGACCCAAACACAACATGTGCGCACACACACACTATTATGGATGGAGACCAGGACACACAGAAGTACCTATGAAGCAGCACAATTCCCTTAACTTAAATTTTCATGTAACACTGATGTTTAAAGTTTGTCAAAAAGCCATTATGGTCAAGCCACCATTCTACAAAGCAAGATTTTTGAAGTCAATCACTGTTGTTTTTGTTCGAAAAAGCACAAAAGGAAAAAAGAGGGAATTCTTTGAAGAGTAAAGTATGGATCTCAGCTCACTTTAATATTACAGTTCAGTAAAAATCAGCAAAGTGAGCAGCGGTGGTTCTCTGTGACCTTTTCTGCTGCTGACCTGCAGTTTCATTCTCACCACAGGGAATTGTGGGTAAAGCTGAGAGAGAGATAATGGGTGGTGGCTCTCATCATGGCACCATTCTGAGATGAAAGAGGAAGGAAGACTGACAGGTATAAACAGCAGCGTGACGAATGCAAAGTGAGAAGACTTAAACACAGCGACTCAAACAAGGATGGCTTTAAAGTGGCACAGCTTTCAAGAGTTTGTTTCGAAAAAGATTTCAAAATATCTTTATGTATAAAATGACCTTTGTCGACAAAAGCAGAAAAGTTTTAGGACCCACCTGTTTGGCCCTTCATCTGTCAGACATCAACACCTCAAGAAGATGAGACAGATACTCCGAGAGGAGTCAGGGCCACATCACTGAATCTATCATCATTCTCCTCATCCTTGGTTTCCTTCAGCCTTCTCACTGCCCTGCAACCTGACCTGCACCATAAACAGGTGCAGCAACGCTCTGCAGCCACAGAACTGTGAACATAATATGACATGACTGATAACATGATATCAGCTAAGAAACTAGTCAGCATCTTATAGGTGGCTGTGTACCAAGCTGTAGTTTTACACACAGAACCCACACCTTGAAGTAAGAATTCAAGTTAGCTGACTTACTAAACTAAATTTAGCACCAATACCAGAACTTTATGCTCTAGAATCAATACTATAATTGAAATATTGATCCTTTGATGCTGCAGTCATTTCAGGCCATGTATATCATTAACAGGAACACAGTGGAGAGTAACTAAACTATTGAAATCTTGTCCAAATCATACTCAGTTGGTGGAACTACTTTTTCTTCCACCTGGGTAATGCATAAGCGCAGCAGCTTGTGCTCAGTGTGTAGATGTCACATGTTCAGTATTTTCAGGTTAATGTTCATGTAATATAATGAAGATGCAACTTTTAAGTTTTTATAATAGTTATTTATATATAAACAACAATTTATTTTTAATGGTTTTTGTATTTGACGTCATTTTTTTGTTTAAAACACAATTTTATATATTAGTTTGTTTTTCTGTTGTATCAGCTCAGCTATATTGTAAACAAGGACGCAACATCAAAATACTTCTGAATTTAAAATACATGAATCATTTACTCTTATGTATTCTTTATGAAGATATGATTTGAAATATGCTACAATTTAAAGATTTACCAGACATATTAGGTGTATTTGCACAAAGAATCTGTATTGGATCAGTATCGTTACCAGCCTTTTTACCACCAGAATTTTATTTGGAATCAGAATCAGAAAGGAAATTGGTGACATCGATGAGTCTTGACTCAATACATTACAGAAATGCTGACTTCTTATTCTTCTGGCCACAATATTTGGTCTTCAGGCCAAATTCTCTTGAAGATTCCTAAAACCAAGTTTAAGACTCAAAGGATCCTGTCCTTTCAAGCACAACCCCCTAGATTGTAGACCACTCTGCCCCTGTGTCTGCATGAGGCTGACTCTGTTGATATCTTCAAGAAGCAGCTTAAAGCACTGTTGTTCAGAAAAGCTTTTTGCTAGATATTTTACTTAATGTTTTATTGGTCATGTTATCTTGTTTTATGCTCATATTGTATGTTTGTATTTTTAGTTTTGCTCCTTGCGAAGCACTTTGTCTATCTGTGCCATTGATGAAATAACAGCTAACGTTTCTGATGGAAAGGCTGTCAAAGAGCTACAGAAAATAAACGTTTTAAAGGCACATAATGGCTATGAAGAGACACAAAATGACCACAAAGAGTCAGAAAACAGCTACAATGGGACAAAAAGGTACATTATTTTGTTTTGTTTTATCTTTGAGACTTACTGAGGAGGATGAGGCAGCAATGTCCCATTTCTTACACTAAAAATATTAAAATGTTTGCGTTGGATTTACTTAAATATATTATGTTAACAGGTTCTACTCAACTGAATTAAGTAAATCTAAAACAATTTTTTCACTTACTTTATAAGTTAACATGTTTCTTTACATCTTTATAATGTTAACAGTTTTTGAGTGTATAGTTGCATAATGTTTTAAGAAACATGCACGTGTTTCTCTTTTTCCTCATTGCATGTAAATGTGATGCGTTTGTCCTGATCACACATACAACATGTGTTCCAGGCTAACGCTGACTTGAAAAAGATGCGTGGAATTTCTCATTCTTTTGGGATATTTCCTGAAATAGTTTGTCATAATCTTCCTTCAGCTCTGATGTCACTTATGAATAATTCAACAAAGGTTTTTCAGGTGAAAATGTTCCTCCACATGACATGAAGAGAGTGAGTCGCTCTAAGGTGATCTCTTATTTGCAGAAAAGCTTGCTGTGTGTTACCATAACAGGAGTATACATAAACTAGTCTATAGCCTACATTATGACCTAGATGGAAGAAAAGGGGAGCAGCAGAAAGCCCTAAACACTTTTCTCTGTCTGCTGTCTCACTGGAAGTATGCAGTCCTCCTTTTCAAACAGGACTAAATGTGGTTTTGTGGTCTTTTGCTTTGTGTACACGAGGATGAGAGTGATGAAGGTTAGTCATACCCCTCCTGCATCACATTCTTCCTCGCCAGCCTCACTTGGCTCAAATAAAAAAAAGCATTCACATAAAGTCATCTGCCAAAAATATGATTTAGCAAGAGAAAAAGTTTTTCACAGAATTACTTGCTGGATTCAGCTTTTAATAAAATGGGCTGAGCTGTGCAAATTTCAGCCTAAAGAGGATGAGACCTGTCATACCATGTGAAGGCTCTGTTTGCTGAAATAACTAAGGTCAAAATGACCGGTTTGAGAATAATTGGACGGAGTAACTAGGCTAGTCTGATCTCGTCTAATCTGGGCCGGGCTGTTCTGCGTGTGTCTGTTGACTGTCCCCTGCTCAGAGCTGCCAGTGTGTACCCAGAGGGCCTGTTATTTTGGGAGCTCAGCTGAGAAGAGATGACAACATCATGGACTGCTTAAGCTGCTTACATTTCCTCAAGCACTCCCAGTGCACCCTGGGATCTACGCTCTTCGAGTCGCACAGTCACTGTTGCTCCATATGCATCGTGTGCACGTGAACACAGGAAAAAATGCACAGAGCTGTCAGACACACACAACGACTGAAGAGCATCTCTTGTTAACAGCCATGCAGATGGATATCAGTAGGAAGTGTGCGCGGATCAAGGATAGTGTTTGTGAAGCTTCAGAATGAGAGAATCCTACGAGTCTGTGGAGAGGGGTGGAACATAGGTGGAAAGATGGAAGGGTTTGTGTGTTTTTATGTGCTATAATAGAAGCAGAGCACTCCTCATTTCAAAGAACTCTGTGTAGCTTGAAGTGTAACAAAAATACAAAACTGAGAAATGTTTTAAATTTGACTGGGCGGCTGTGGTGTAGTGGTTCGGGGAGTGGTCCTGTAACCAGTGGGTGGCTGGTTAGATCCCCTTTTCCAGCCATATCAGGGGCAAGACACTTCTCCCACCTTGCCTTGGCAGCCCCACCTCTGTCAGTTTTCTCCAGGGCAGCTGTGGCTACAATGTAGCTTACCACCATCAGGGTGTGAATGGGTGTGAATGACTCCCCTCAGAATGACTGATGGGACTTGACTTGATAAAGCACTATATAAGTTCAGAACATTTATCAAAGAATACATTTTGCAAGGAACTTTTAGTATGCAAATGTGCAGAACAAATGCTTAAATCAGTAAAACTGCAGCTAAATGCTAAAATTAGCTTAACTAAAACTAAAGATAACCAAACTGAGCCAAAAACTTTTAAGAAGCAGAATCTCAAAGTTAAAGTGGCAAACCCACAGATAAATTGAGCAAGAGGTTAGCTAAAAGCTGAAAGTAGCAACATGATAAATAAAAACTAAAAGAAGCAGGTTGGTTGCTAAAATTGGAAAAGCAGAATGGTAGCTAAAACTAGCAGAATGCTTGCTAAAAGCTAAAAGTACCATAAGATGACAAAAAAAGTTTGCTGATGCAGATTTATAAGGGGAAAATGCTTAATGGTAGCTAAAAGCTAATAGAAACAGAATGATAAAAACTTAAAAGAAGCACATTGGTTTCTAAAAGCTAAAATGAAGCAGTATGATGAAGCAGATTTAAAAGAGAAAAATGCAAAAGAGTAGCTAAAAGCCTATATAAACAGATTGGTAGCTAAAAGCTAAAAACAGTTTATGAAGCCAAAAATAGATTATGTTGAAGCACATTTTAAAGAAAACTGTGGTTTTGGAAGTGATTAAAATATCTCAATGCATTTTTACACAGAATGATTTAGTTAATTGAAGGTAAATACTTAAAAAAATAAAAAAATTACAATATCAAAAGTTAAAGCACAAGAGAATAATAGTGTGAATGCTGACTCAGCATTCTCACAATGAAAGCAGCATCGCCAGTAATGACCCGATGAACACTTCTTTGACCCTTGTGTACAACAGTGTCAGTGGACCTGTTTCACTTGACGTGTTTTGCAAAGTGCAGATAATAAATTATCCGCACTCATGCTGTGTCCTGTCAGAACAAGATTCATTTATTATTTGAGCTGATATTTCAGCAGCAAGCGTAATGCCAGCCTGCCTGGCACAATCTGCAGTTACTACGACTGACTCTGCACCCATACAATCATGATAAACAGCACAATTGGGCCCCTGTAAAGTCTCAGGCTCGGGATATTACAAACCCAATGGCTAGAAAAGTCTAAGAGTTGCAAGTATAAAGAGAAAGTGTTAAAGTGTAATACGGTGTCCATATGTAAGGATAGTAACCATTGAAAATGAAGAAATAAAATTATCTTATTGAAAATAAACTAAGGGGCAATTTTCTGCTAGAGGTTTGAAGAGATGAAAAAGTAAATGGTGTGAGGGGAGGTGAAAACAAAAAGTTTTAAGGAGTTTTGAAGATTATATAAGATAAATTTTCACTTCAGTATTTTTCAAAATGTTGCAGAGATTATTTTGAAGCTAAATTCATAACCTCATATAAACCCATTAATTCAACTTCATTCCTCAACTGCAAAAGCACATTTTTTTCTGAATGTAAGCATTTTATTGGTTGATCTGCTCCGTTGTATGATCCACAATGAGTCTGCAAATGCTATTAAGATGCATTCCGCTCTCTAAAGTTTGCCTGGCTGCACAAGAGTTAAGTTGAGTGCAGATGGACAGCAAGAGAAGTTACAGGTTATTTGTGCAGACATTCATCAGCATTCTGACCGCGGATCGCTTGGACAGCTTCAAAATAAGAGAGACAGGAAGAAGCAAAAGGAGAAAGCAAGAGGAAGGGAGAGAAAGCCTCCAGTCAGACGAGTCACATGAAGTAAAGTTACAAGAACACATGAACAGACGTCTGCCATGCAAACTCTGCACAAGCCCTCAGTCAGAGATGAGTACAAGGAGTGAGTCCCAAAGAAAAACTAAACCAGTACTCTGGCTTATAGAAACAAAATGCTGTCTTATTGTATTTTGTTCTTTGGATTCATTGTTTTTCTGCATTTTTTTTAAATTAGCTGTCATTTTGGTTTTTAGCTATTTTAATGAAACAAATTCCTGCTACAATCCATGAATCTGCAGAATTATTGTTTCATGCTGTATATATAAATAAAACATTTCTGTACAGAATATTAATAAGTCCAGAAGCAACACTTATTTTATCATAAACCTTAGCAATTTCTAAAAAACTGTGTTGTCTGAAACCTCCACAGAAACCTGCAGAGCATCCCCAAAACCACCCGTTAACAAGCATCAACCAACTGGTACAATTCAGCTTCCTAAACGTCAGTTTCACCAGTGGCTGTCAGGAAATCTGCCATCTCCGGGTCATTTTCCCAACATTTTTTAGCTTTCATCCTCTCTTCAATTAGGAGGCAGGGTGCCTTGACACAACTACTTATTAGCAAGCAGCAGTGGGTAGGCGGAGATCGCTTTGCAAAGACAAACAATTTAATTAGTGGTGGCACAGCTTTAATAAGTTCAGCTCAAAATAGTTTAGGAAAGCTGGTGAGAAACATAACATCGGAAGTACTGTAATTACGGCTTGGCTAGATTTTGAGTTCAAATAGGCACCCACGATTATTGAGTTACTAAAGCTTTTAAAGTTTGTTACTGTCTTCAGTATGTTGTCAGCAGACTTTAGAGATTTTAGTTGCTTTGAATTTATCTCTCCTGGGCAATGAGACAGCTTCTACGCATGACAGGAGAACAACTTTGTCCTAAAAATGTGCAATTATAATCTAAAAGTCCTCAATTCACACAATGTCTTGTTTGCATTTTTTTGCACAAAACATTGGGATGAATGGGCTTTACTTCTTGTGATTTCCCAACTTTTTTCTGTCTAAAAATGAAAAACAGAGATGACAGAATAAAACCCTTCTGCACCTTAAACACCTGCTCACTCATGCAAATTTATACACATCCCACCAGGATTTTTAGTTTTTTATTCAGTGCACACTCATCAAAGTCAGTTTGGCACTCATCAAACCAACAATAAACATTATTTATTCAGTGGTTAAAATGCATATCCTTTATTATATTCATAAGCAGCAGAAGAATTGTGGTGCTCTAAAAAAAACAGTTAATTTGAAGGTGAAGTTGAGAGTTTTCTTTACTGAAAGGGTTGAAAGTCAGGGTGTGAATTTGCAGCTTATGTGGGTGAATGTTTAGTCATTACATCACAGCAACTCTAAATAAACAATTAATCTTTTAATTCTTCAATGTGTTTTTATATTTTCAGTAAGATTTTGTATGGACGTTTACGAAATCCAAACAACAGTTGAAATAAACAGCAGATTTTGAATCAGACACTTCTGTCACTCCTCAAAAACGAATGAGTTTTAGTAACAATCTGATGACAAAACATTATTTTAAATGTGTGTTTGTTTAATTTTACCACCTCTGACTGAGATTATATTAATTTTTAATTATATGGGGATACAGAACATTTAAAAAAAGACTACATTATCTGCAAGTTATGTTTAAGAGCATCGAGTTTACATTTTCTGTCAATATGTTTATTTTATTTGCATGCAAATTTGGCAGTTTAATGCTTAAAATCAGTGGTTCACCGTTATATGTGGGGTAAGTCTGAAATGAATAAATAAAAAAATAAAGTTGTTTGCTGCAGAGTGATCAGATTGTGGGTAAAACAGACCCAGAAACTTCTTCTATCTGTGTGTGTGTGTGTGTGGGTGTGTGTGTGTGGTCAGGTGTGCTTTATTGTGAGATCATGACCAGAACAGGATGGAGAGCCAGAGCCAAAGACAAGGAACCGGTAGAGCAGTTCAGAAAGAGAGGGGCAGCCATCTGTTCCTCTGTTTTTTATTGCAAAGTACTGAACATCCAGCCACCCACACAAAACAAATCCAAACCTGACAAAACTACACACACACAAAATAATACAACTAATTTTACTGTTGACTCCAAATTGGTATTGACAAGATCATAAAGATGGGATTTTGTGCATATGTTAGTGCTCAGAATGTGTATGGGGGATCAGATATCAGTCCCAAAATTTAGGTCAATATTCTGTAAAATCAACCCAGTTAGAGCTATTTTTGTGTGTCTAAGGATTCATGAGATTCTTTGCTAACAGACAGAGACATACAGGTGAAACCATTACAGCCTACCTTCACTATAATACAATGGGCAATAAAAATGGACAATTCACATTTTTTTTTTACAAATCAATTTTCATGTTCTGGTTGTAACAATGCTTCTTGGCAATAAATGTATCTGAGACCTGATTGGCAGCACCTGGGGGGACCAGAAGCTTCAAACAAGTGTCAACCCAGATAGCAAAAGATGTTATTTCAATGTTGATGTATGGTCAAAAAAGTAGATTTTTGTTAAGGTTGACAATTGATGGTGAATCAACCATCAATCAATCATCCAAGATGTTACTGAATCAATGTTATTTCATAGTGGAATTCTAAAGATTGAAATGCCAGAGTCTATGTAGAATCAACATATGCTGTTTATCGCACTCCTCCTCCTCCTCCCTCCCTCCTCTAGGAGGAGAAGGGGAAGGAGGAAAAGAGGTTGAATCAACATTATATAGAATCAGTTATGGTTGAAAACCTAACTTTGTTTTAACATGTTAACACCGACTACTTTTTGTATAATTTCAAAACGGATGAATATTGATGCCTAACCATATTTCAATGTTGATTTACTCATAATTTGCTATCTGAGAATAGCAATAGTAAAATAAACAGTTTGGCAGAGAAGAATTTCCTACATGTAAAGCACGGATTGTCTGTAAATTACAAGGATATTGTGCAAGTATACGTACGTATAGAGAAATGTCAAAGATCTCTTTTAAAAACTCAGCTCCAAATTAATTTCACATCTCAAAGCCTGAAGGACGATAAAAAATAAATAAATAAAATTAAATAACCACATCACAACCTGGTAGAAATAAGTTGGCCACCTCTCCATGTCCTCCTTTCCCTGCATCTTTGTTGAATTTTCTTGAAAATTACAGAATTTTGAGGGTCAACATACAGTCCGAAGGCATTGTGTGTAACTTTTTTATGCGCACAACCCACATACTCAGCTCTACTACTCATCCCATAAAAGTATGTTCCATACAAATATGGTGCAATTTAAAAGGGAAATTACCAGGCTTTCCAACAGAATAAGTTTCATTACCAGGAAGCATTGCTGCAATAAAGAAATCATCTACCAAACATAAATGTTCCTACTTTAATAACTATGTTTATTTGTGCTGTGATGGACTTGCGACCTGTTCAGGGTCTACCCTGCCCCTCGCACAGTGACTGCTGGATATGGGCACCAGTGACCCTGAAAGGAGGAAGTGGGTATAATGGATGGATTGATATTTGCTTTACTGCCCACTGATTCATTACAGCAGTTTTCCTCTGCTTTGCTTTGCTAGAAAACACACTGAGCATGACCTGATGGTGGAAATGGAAGCACAAACTGCTGGCTTCTTCCTTGGATTGTTCTTTTTTCATGTACAGTGCGCTGAGAAAACATATGTTGTGACTTGGCGTTATATAAATAAACTGAATTGAATTGAATTGAAATACAAGATGTTTTCTGCACCTCTTTACATTAAAGAAAAAAAAATGCAGAAGAAACTTCAATTTAACCTGACAGACAAAAGAAAGACAATGTAATGATTTCTGCTTTTTCATGTCTCACAGCCATCAAACCAGGCATGTTTTTATTGTCTAAAGCATGATGACTGATTTTAGAGAAAGTGTGAGGCCTGCCTCCACACAGTGTTAACAACACATCCCACCAAATATGCCCACAGGGTCCCAGTTTCTGGACAAACAGCCCAACATAACAACCATCAGACTCCTCTGTATCAAGTAGATGCCTGAAAACAGCAGAAAGTTGAGATGAGATTCAGATCGGCATCATTGGACAGATTATTCATCTGATAACTTCATGTCAAGAAACACAAGAAAATCACAAACATGACTTTTCAAAGACGATGTGCTTTTAAGTGGTGACTGCAACATAAAGCTGCAATTATGTGAAATCTGCGGGCGACTGCAGCGGTTCCGATTTTCTAAATTATTCATTGTTGACTGTGTTAGGTTTGAGGAGCGTGGAACAGGATGTTGTTTTGAACACGCAGAGACTGTCTGCAGCGAAGAAGATGCGATCCCCAGTATTCTTTCCTTTCAGGTCGCTGAGAGTTTACTCTGACAGACAACAGGAAGCAGCAGCAGAGGAGGTTTAGAAGAAAGAACTGCAGCAGAGGAATACTTGTATAGGCGCACCTGGCACTTCTTGTGTGTTTCTTTTTATTAAAAAGAAACAGAAAAAAAGAAAAAAAAACTAACGTTTATGGTTTTATAACAATCCTCTTTAATTTCAGCCTTGCCTTTCACCCCAACGCTGAAAGGCAAAAGCAGATAATAACGTCCCTGACTGTGGCTGTGTGTGTACATGTTTCTGAGCTTGTGTTTGTGCGTCTGTCTGTAAGCAAAATATCTCATGAACCGCTGGACAGATTTTAATAAAACTTCCAGAATGTAAATATTGGGTATACATCTAAAACTGATTTACTTCTGAAGTCAACTCAATTCAAGTTGGCTACCACAGCCAACTGACTTTTAAAACACAAAAATGGCTATAACTCTATTGGTTTTACCGGTAGACAGATAACATGGATGTTTGTAGAGAAAGCCGGTGTATTCAGACATGCAAAGAACATGTAAACCTAACAGAAGGTCAAGCACTGGCTCCACTAAGATCTACACAGCTCAGGTTTGAACCGGAGAACTCACCACACAGAAGTATCATAGTTTTATGTTCAAGCCTTCTCCACATTTCATTACAGATGCCTGAATTTGATATTGGGTTAAAAGAAACCCAATAGGCAGCTGTTTCAGTTATATTTCATTAACTTTGTTGTGAATATGTTAAAGATGAATCTGATGAAACTGTTCCTAATCTTATCTGTGCCCATAAATGTGTTTATGAGGACATTGGAGAAGGAGACAGACCATCAAGGTATGAATGTCAGAGGGGTCTCTGAGGAGTGGCACCAAATCTGATTTTAGATGTTACCCAACCAAGTCAGACATGGAGTTGCACATGGTTCTGTAATTGGAGTGATATGTTTTACTTTAAACCTGCTCTGAATAGGTTCATAGTCTCAGGCAATACAGGATCAGTTTTCATTATGTATGCAATTCTCAAACTATAAAAATTGTCTGACAATGTGTAATGTTTACTCGTACTCGCTACACACTGTTCCTTTATAGCTTCCTGTTAGAATGCAGTTCAGTTTGTATTGTTTTATAACTGAACACATGCACAAACAGAGCTACCTTTGAATCATCTGTAAAAGATTTAGGGTCTTTGGAAATTTCTTTTGCATCTGCTTCAAATCCATTTATAGAACTTTTTGAGATCTTTTTAAGATGGTTGCAACAAAAGCAACCACTAACTCGCATAACTCTGCTAATGCTGCTAACTCTGCTAACCATCCTAACGCTGCTAACTCTCCTACTGCTGTTAACTCTCCTAACTCTGTTAACTCTGCTAACGCTGCTAACTCTCCTACTGCTGTTAACTCTCCTAACGCTGTTAATGCTGCTAACTCTGCTAACGCTGCTAACCATCCTAACGCTGCTAACTCTCCTACTGCTGTTAACTCTCCTAACGCTGTTAATGCTGCTAACTCTGTTAACTCTGCTAACGCTGCTAACTCCCCTACTGCTGTTAACTCTCCTAACGCTGTTAATGCTGCTAACTCTGCTAACGCTGCTAACCATCCTAACGCTGCTAACTCTCCTACTGCTGTTAACTCTCCTAACGCTGTTAATGCTGCTAACTCTGTTAACTCTGCTAACGCTGCTAACTCTCCTATTGCTGTTAACTCTCCTAATGCTGTTAATGCTGCTAACTCTGCTAACGCTGCTAACTCTCCTACTGCTGTTAACTCTCCTAACGCTGTTAATGCTGCTAACTCTGCTAACGCTGCTAACGCTGCTAACTCTCCTACTGCTGTTAACTCTCCTAACGCTGTTAATGCTGCTAACTCTGCTAATGCTGCTAACCATCCTAACGCTGCTAACTCTCCTACTGCTGTTAACTCTCCTAATGCTGTTAATGCAGCTAACTCTGCTAACTCTGCTAACGCTTCCCTGCGAGACATCAAACTGGCATATTGTTTTCAATGAACACATTTTGAATTTAAATTTGAAAAGCCATCTTCAGCAGTGTTAGCAGCATTAGCATTGTTAGCATTTGCTGTTGTCACAAGATGATGACGTCACAAGAAAAACTGCGCACTACCAGCAATAGCTTTGTTCCATTCTGAACATCTTGAATGTAAGCTTCATCATTTAGCTGCAACATTTAAGATTTAACTTTTATATATACACATTTAAATTTAGGATTTAATATTTGTACATAACATTTAACAGTTAGTAAAAATCAGAAAAATGTAAGTGCAGTGAGCTAGTGGAAATTTTTTAACTAAAATTTTATATTGAGAAAGTGAGCTTAATAATGAAAATGTGTTAGCGACATTTTTTATCATTATATTTTATATTTGGCGCCCCATACATTCTTCTAATATTAGCTACTTTCCTTTATGATTCACAAAGTATCAGACATAAATGCTGTGCAAAATCTTAAAATAGCACTGGCAAACCACATGGAAAACATTTGAACACCAGGAGGCAAACACTAACACACACATACACACCCACAGGACCTTTAAACACACACCATCATCTAAAAACAAGAGACACGTGAAACTCTGCTCTGAGAGTTTCTGCACATTTCCATCTCTGACAGATATGTTGCAAAGGTTAATGCAACGCCAAGGTCTTTGTGCTCTTAAAATTACAATAAAATATAAAAAAAAAGGAGAGTAAGTCGAAGCACTGGGGTGAACAACTGACCATTTAATTTCACAGCACACCAAACACAGAGAGACGGCGTAAAGGTCAGGAACACAAGGACTAGTTACACAACTGCTGAAAATTAGGCTGCATAAATTAAATGTGCTCTCCGTTTGGTCTCTTGTTCAAAACAAACAAACTGAAAAGTTAACACAGCAACAAATGAGAGTATCTTTAAGGCTTGGTTAAAAATTTGATGCTATTAAAAATCATTCCTAGCTTAGATTTTCACTCTAAATCTAAACAAAGCTGAAGAGTTTTGGCTTTATTGCGTGTAACCTTTTCACGTTGCCTGCAGCCTTTCTCATCTTCTATACGGACGTCAGCTCTGCTAGTCTGGATTACTGTTAGATCACTTCCTGCCATTTTTCTCTCTCTCCTTCTCACATTCCCTTTGTTCAATCCTCCTTCACTGCATCCTTCTTGCTCTGTGTGTGCAATGCAGTGAAGGCACAGACTTGTCTCCTCTAATTACATTGAAAATGCTGTTATCAATCACCACAAAAACATCTCTTTGACATGTGACAAAACAAAGAAAAAGTTTATCAGGTAGTAAAGAAAGTGAATCACACTAAAGTCTGTAGCTGAGACACAACTTCTGACTGTGAGGTTAAGGGTTGTGTTTTCACTCACTGGTAGAGTTTTATTTTTTTACTTTATTAAATGTGATCTTGAAGCATACATGCTTATTGTTTGCAGAACTCGGTTTAAACTTCAAATAAAGCTTGTTTGAAATAGATCTGCAAAATGAACACTTCTCAGACAGGATTACCTTACAAATGGTTATTAGTTAAAATATGTTCTTCTGATGTACTGTAAGTGGTGCAGGATAACGTTGCATAAGTCCAGAAATGCAGGAAAATGCCTGCCATAAAAAATAGAATTTTCCTAGAAAAGCTGAAAGATTCTTGTGATATGGGTCATATTTCCCAAAAGTCATATCCGTGCCACTGGTATGTGGGTGCTGCTTCCACATCCTGTTGGCAATGCTCTCATTTTTCCTCATATACTGTGCATACGGCTTCAGTACTTTGCTGACTGTAAGCAAAGAAAACACAGGAAGCCTTACACTGGTTTTGGCTTCCTGGCATAAAACAGAGCAACACACTCAACTTGGCAAAGATGCATCTAGCAACAGGTTAGCAAATGTGATGAATGACAGAATTACTGCACATCTTTCCCCTGGCTTTAACCACACGAGCCCACTGTGACAGAATAATTCTCACAAAGAAAATACAGGCATATAACCTTCCAAACAGAGCAAACATTCGTTCATTAAATTTCTCATCAACGCTGGTGACAACATCTACTATCGTGCCAAACTGTGCAACAGACTGAGTAGGCAACTATAAATTGCCAGAATTGTTTTTGCGTGACATAAGCATGCAATTTCTCACTGGTCCCACACCATTTATTTATTTATTTTCTATGATTTCATCACTGATGTCTCACGCTGGAGTTGCGCCCACTGAGTCGCGAAGAAGCACTTGACTATGACCGCAGACTGCACTGAGCGGTTTCAGCTGATTTTTACAAACTAACAGACCCTTAAAATAAAAAAAACAAATGGTTTGTGGCAACTTCTGAAGACAACTGAAACTAGGATTTACAATACTCAAACTTAGTATTTGTAGGATTACATAGATCCCTGTCCAAACCAAAAGCCTTTCATTTAAAAGATTCTGTTTTCTATACTCCCATAACTTCTAATAGGGGGAGTGGTGGCGCAGAGGTTGAGCCGAAGATGAGCTTGTGATCAAAAGGTCACCAGTTCAACCCTCCAGATTGACAGCAAAGGATATGTGGGTGCAAAACCATCATTTGCCCCACTCTAGGCCTTGAGCAAGGCTCTCTGCTCCCCAGACACCTTAAGTGGCAGCCCAATGCTCCCAATGTGTGCTCACAGATATGCACCGGGAAAAATGCAGAGAAATAATTTCTCCATTGGGAATTAATTTATGCTTTGATGATTTACTTTGAATGTTTTATTCTAAAACATTGTAAAAAAAAAGAGGATTTGGCATTTTATCAGTTTTATTTAATATGTTTTAAATGTAGCTTTTAAAAACAAAACATTTTATTGTTGGATTGCATATTTTCCAGCTCATGTCAACTGTTGGTATAAAACATTGTCACTGGATTATCACTATGTGGTTGAAATGCTCGGACTGAGCTACTCTAAGCACTAGATGATGTCATCTAATCTAATAATGAAGAGTCATGTATTTTAAGGAAAAATGGTAAATGTCCAGTTGTTTTCTCTAAAATGCCTTAAAGTAAAAATAAGCATCTATAAATTAAATGCCTTTCCACCCTTTATTCTCCAATCAAAACTATTCTCTATGCAGATTTTCTCCTTGTCTCACAACAAACACTTGTTGGAACCCTCACCGTGCAGTTTGCATCACTTGCCTTCAGAACAGTGCGAGCCAGGAAGGCATGTTTGACTGACGACTCTCGTGCTTCTGGGTTTTGTTGCCATGGCCGCTTCTCATTATGTAAATGATGTCTTCCTGATGAGGAGGCAGGAGCAGGCGTGATGCTCACTTCCACAGGCTTCAGGACCAGTGAAAGATTATTGCTATATTTAGCTTTCATTTAACAATGCTTCCTTTTTCTTCTATTTTATTTATTTATTTTTGTATGAGAGTCACACATTTTAGTGTGCTTCATATTTTTCACATGGTAAAAATAATTAAAAGTTACCCTGTTAGCACATCAACGCACCCTGATCCTAATATAGTGTGATTTTTACTCATAATTAGCATTTCTGTTAAATTCTTAACACCGATGACACTTAATTCACCAGGGTTTTTATTTTTATAAAAAATTAAAATAAAACAACTTTTCTGCGAATTGTATCATCTGGTTTGTAGTTTGCTCATTACATCTGAAGGAAAAATAAATTCCCTTTGTCATAAAAATGTCTTATTTCTTTATATTTTGCTTACAAGGAATTAGACTTGTGTTCACTAAAGTGGTCTCAATCCTAATTTCTTTAGATGCTTTTTATGGTAAATGGTCTGAATTTATATAGCGCTTTATCAAGCCCCATGGGGACACCAAAGCGTCATTCACACACACATTCTCACACCGATGGTGGTAAGCTACATTGTAGCCACAGCTGCCCAGGTGCACACTGACAGAGACGAGCTGCCATGCACCCACCCCACCGGACCCTCTGACCACCATTAGCAGGCAACGACTGAGACAGTTGGAAAAGAGATCGAACCGGCAACCCTCCAGTTTCAGGATGTCTCCTCTAACCACTCCACCACAGCCGCCCCCAAAAATGAAGGTCTTTTAAAGTTTGACAAAAAGAAAAGAGCATTTTAGCACCAATAAGGTGAATCTAAAAGACAATGTATCTCTTAGGTCTGTCTCAGGTTTTTTGCAATCATTGTTTCCTGCTTTTTAAAAACATAACTTCAGGAATCGTTTGTCTGCTGTAGATAGAGTTTTTTTCCTTTTGTTCTTCACATGTTCACTGTCTCTAGTGTTCAGCAAACATTGAACAATATCATGTTGTGGTCAAATACAAGGACTGGACAGAAAATATATTTAATAAATAAAAACAGTCATAGTCCAAGGAAAATTTGAAAGACATTCAGAAGGCGTGAAGACCTATTGATTAAGACAACTATAAAGAAATGTGTGATAGTTTCAGACTTTCAGACATTGCTAAAAAGTTTTTACTTTAAGTTAAGTGAAGGTATGGACTAAGAAAACATACAGTATGTCTCCCAACTCAACTTTAAACATAAAATCAACGTGTCTGTTGTTTTTTTTAAAAAGTCAGTCAAGCTGTAATTAATGAGTCATGACTGAAATTGTTTATTAATCTTTAACCGTACATTTTCTAACTACACTTATATCCACCACTTATAACACACACAGCAGCAAAATGCTACTTTTTTAAAATTTATTTTCAGCTATACAGAAAGTGTTTTTCTTGAAATGTTTTACAGCCGGATAAAGAAAAGACTGAATACTTGTTGTCAATAAAAAACAATCAATTTGTTTCATATATCCATTTCCACTTTCTCAATAAAAAGAAAAAAAAATGTTTTCTTTGGTCCGGTCAAACAATCCTTCAGGTCAGTTCAGGACTTTCCTCCTGTTTGCTTTTCTCCAGCCGCACTGTGCACAAGCTAAATGAAACAAATTCAAAGTGAAGTGAAACTCTGTTCCATTCGGTGGTGGAATCAGCTGGAGGAGAGCAGGAGGTGAGTAATCCCGTTAACTATTCTCTGCACATTTGCTGAAGACATGGTGGTCTTCTGCCCTGGGGTCTGCCTAGTGAGCTCTCTCTCTCTCTCTCTCTCTCTCTCTCTCTCTCTCTAGAGAGCTGACCCAATAAAACTGGACGAAACATAAGTATGTATTTTCTTTTTGAAATAAAACATCTATTTGCTGCTTTGTTTACTTTTCTAGTTGAATATATTCCACGCCTTGAGACAAAATCAATCATTTACAATAATAGTTTTTTAGATAATCCAATTTTTTACTTGCGTTTGCCTTTCATGGTCACAGGGGTCACTGGTGCCCATATCCAGCATTCACTGTGCGAGGGGCGGGGCACACCCTGGACAGGTCTCCAGTCCATCACAGGGACACGTAGAGACAAATGAGACAATCATTCACTCTCTCACTCACACCTAGGTACACCTTAGAGGTACCAATTAGCCTAGCTTGCATGTTATTGGTCTGTGGGAGCAAACCACAGTTTCTGAAAAAAAACACACATGCATGGAGAGAACATGCAAACTCTGCCCTGAAAGGTCCCTGTATGGTCGGGATTCAATCCGACAACTTTCTTGCTGAGAGGCAACAGCACTATCAACTGCACCACCATGCAGCTGTTTTTTAACTCATTTTTTATGTAATAGGCAGAAAACACATTTTGTGAACTTATCTGAGCCTTATGATGCTTTTTTCAAATGATTATTATGTTTTTAAATGTCTCTTTTCAAGATACCATAGATTTGAGTGGAAACAGGCAACAAGAACTCTGCAGTTTTTAAAACCCGAGACCATCGTTTAAGCAAAACATCATCGGATTGTAGGTTTATGACCCCTCAGGCTTCCAGCACTGCTCTGTTTCAGCTACAGATTCTGTTTTAAGCCACTATGGAACCACACCTTTAAAGCTTTTTACCAGATATGAATATGTAGCAAAGGTTCGGAATATAAAACCTTAGGGGGAAAAATGCCCGCAATATATCTGTTAGACTCTGACAGTATTATTTCTTTGATGTTACTCCAAATGACACCTCTCTTATCTTTGATTTATGATAACTTTACGAGCTGCTTTCCCTGTCTCACAGAATTGTGTCTGTGAGGTCTTTGATGATGATAACAACCTGTGGACTCATCTCTGACCGTGAACTATTGTCACTGCTGCTGCGCTCTCTTTCTGTTCTTCAAACTTGGAACATCTCTGCTCAGGGTCACCGTGTATTGTTTGGTTTCCATAAAAAAAAATCGAACACAACCCAGACAGGATTACATGAGCTTAGAATCACAAGTACTTACAAAAGTAGCAGGGATGTATCAAAATCAGTTCATTTTCAGACTGAACTGTGACGAGCCGATTGACACTCAAAAATCTGAGTTTTTTTTTTTTTCTGTTTGTCAACACACTAATTTGGCAGCTACAGCTAGCAGTAATAAATCTTCTGTGTACAACTTTAGTCCCAAGTGAACAAAACTCTAATTTAGTTACTTTATAATGTTGGTAAAGTTTTTCAAAATAAAAATTAGAACTAGCTGTAACTGCGCGAGTGAGGAACTGATTCTATATGTGGTTTATCTCAATACTGAGTTCAAAAGAAGAAGGAAGTCGTTAAAAGGTGCTCTATTCATAGCAATAGTGGAAACCCTAAAAAGTCACATTTAAGGACAGTTTTATGCTGATGTAATCTTTGTCTAATTTAGCAGATAATAGGTGATTGGGAAAACTGTCACGCTGGACACTTCCTTTGTAGAATAAAACTTGGCACCAATATTTGACCTGGACTTGACTTTCACAGAGGACAAAAGTAAAATGTTGCCACCCAGCTGATGGAGGGATATAATTCATTGTTATCTGTCAGTTTGACACACATATCCAAATTTACATGGGATTATGTTTGGATGAGATTAACCCCAGAAGCAGTTAGTGCAAATCTGAAAGTTAAATGCAGTAATCCAGAAAGTACAAGTAGAAGATAATCCACACATTTTTTTCTTTCTGATCAATCAAATTATATTATAATATATGTATAGAAAATATATATTACAATAAATTATTCTGGTGAGGGACTTTGATCATCATAATGTGATCAATGTCAACAGTCCATGTATTATAATTTTATTTGGTTCTAATAATGTAGAGATTGATGGATGGATGGATGGATGGATGGATGGATGGATGGATGGATGGATGGATGGATGGATGGATGGAGACTTTAATGCCTAATACTGCTAAAAGCTAAAGGTTTATTTAACCTAAAAATGGTATTCCTGAAGTAGATCAGACATTATTTTTAAAATAATACTTGTTTTTAGACACCTGATTTAATAAAATAAAAATGTGAAATTAAAATAATGTTTCTTGTGCCCTCAAGGCACAAAGTCAACACTGCAAAAGTAAACCCCACCAGGCTTTGGAAATTAGGAAAACATATGTACATTTGCAACTTTGACTTTATTTTCCTTAGTTTGCAAGAAAATTCAGATCAAAGCGCAATATTTCTAACATTTTTTGCTTATTTTGTTTATAAGAACTTCATTTCTTTAGTTCCCTTGGGAACCAATATATAGAAACTGAGCTAATTGAGATAATCAGGTTAATATTTATTCAGAAAATCATTACAATGTGGAGAAATTAAAGGCCACATTAAATTGTATTTGTAAAATTGACTGAGTCATTGCCATTTTTGTACTTTTTTTATGGTTTGTGGCTTTGACGGACCCCATTCCCCCAAAATGTACCATGTTAAAGTCTGAACTGTGAGGAATCCTCCATAAGGTCAGAAGGCTGTGGATTACCTGCAGCAATTTGACTAAAGCATCAAATCTTTTATGAATAAAACACTTCAACACTGATAACATCGGACAAAAACATTCTTTGTTTCATTTCCAATTCCAAACTTTACCAATGCTGACTAAAATAACAGTTTTTCCTGATTGTTTTGCTGATACAGAAGATTTCACCACTAAATGATTTAATTTGAGCCACTCAAGCACAAAAAAATACAGGATTATCATCATAACCATGACAACACAACAGACACAAAGACCAGGAGTCCAGGCTCGGATCACAGGGCAAGCAGGGTCACTCAGAAACCAAAGCTGACAGAATCAAAGAAATTGGTGCTTATCATGCTTTGACAGCAATCAGCACACATGTGGGAGATGAAGAGTGGCAGATCTCTGATGCTACTCAGTAACAGTTTCCTCCAGGGCAAAATTTTCAGATCTGCGTCAGCACCAGGAAAACATCATTATGAGGAGCAATTTCACCACTCTGACATCACCAACATCCCAAAGAACCTCATCATTTCAATCAGGCAAACTATAATCATCAAACAGAATGTTGTACTGACTCAGAAACATATTTTATTGTAATTTATGCAGCCATTGCTATGACTAAATTACTACAGAGCAAGTGAGACACCAAAACTACCATGTTTAGTTTCCGTTTTGGTAAAATATTTTGGCTCCCTTTAACCAGCAGAGTTCACACATGTAACGCACACATGCACACATTAAAAATAAAACTTTTAAACTCAGGCACTGACAGTATCTAATACTGTCCTAATGTTTAAACTGCCAAACCCTCCCTTAATTATCACCACCTGATCCTTGTTTGACCACAAGCTACACAAAGCAGCTTCTCAAACAGCCAGCCGTTATTGAAGGCTCCTAATGACCCTATGAGCAGCCTTGCTGATGAGATTAGCGCAGGTGTCAGAGTTGTGGAGGGCAGAGCTGTAAATAACGGAGCGCATCCAAACTCCTCTCTGGGCATTCATTGATTTAGCGGCAGGGGTCTTGCGCTGAATTAATCTGCCAGCAAATATGCAAGACGTATGCCTTCTGCTTTGCTCATATCTGCAGATTGGGACAGTCGTGAATCCACCGGCTGACACTTGCGGCCCAGGAGGCGAGTATTTCAAAGTGCTGCCGAGATGAGAAGAGTGACAGAA
Organism: Cynodonichthys magdalenae; assembly: GCA_031762555.1. Classification (NCBI taxonomy): domain Eukaryota; kingdom Metazoa; phylum Chordata; class Actinopteri; order Cyprinodontiformes; family Rivulidae; genus Cynodonichthys; species Cynodonichthys magdalenae. The sequence continues at coordinate 9,943,132 of JARVJO010000269.1, forward strand.
GTGCAAAGTTATGTGCTCACAGAGATGTGGCATAAATTGATCGTCTGAAAGAACTTAGTGAAATGTTAATGAAAAGGTTTCCGTATGAATCTGTGCAGCTCTGTGTGGACACTGGTCGACTGGTTGGAGGGCTGCCATGAGGTCAAACAGGGTGAACATGTCTGCATGGATAACACATCATTGTGACACTGTTAATGCATCATGTAGTTCTGTAGCTGTGGGTTTCATTATGAAGAAACCTAAAACTCAGAGCATGTACATGATGTGCGCCATGATACGTCACTCTGTCTGCACAGCTCAGCATCATGAGGACAGGAGGGAAACTAACACGACGTGATTCCCTGGAGCTGATATCGGAGCTCATATTCATACCGTGGTCTTCTCTGTTTGTCCAAGCTGGCTTTTTATGTCCACATGCAATGCAAAAGAATAACTTGTGACCCCTCAGAGTGAGCCACAGAGATGGAGGGCAAAAATCCTCCACAAAAACTCAGTAAAAATAAGAAACCCTCTTGAGGCTGAAAATGTTTTTTGTTGTTATTGCAGCTTTAAAGTTATGTGTTTTCGATAGGAATGGGACAATTACTGAGAGAAAATAGCATCAGTATTGTTTTAAACTTGAAACACGATTAGATCATGATAGTCTGTTGACCACTTCAATAATCAAACTTTCAGCCTTAAAGTATACATACAGAGACTGCTGGACAAATAGGCATCAGTGACCTCTGTGGCCCAGAAAGGAAGAAGCAGGTGAAGATGGATGGATGGATGGATGGATGGATGGATGGATGGATGGATGGATGGATGGATGCAACATAACAGAGTTTGTCAATATAGATGCCATATATAAAGTCAGTGGAAGAAAAATGTCTCCAAAGTGACAAAGATGAGACAGATTTACATTTTAGCAGGTTGGTGAGTAAATAATATTTTGGAAATGGGTAGGGGTTCTTTTATTTTGAAAAAGTGGGGCAGTCAGAAGCTTCTACAGAACAACAGCTTGCAGGGAAAAAAAATGCCAAGGAGATGGCAGGTGGTTCTTGCATTAATGGACTGCTTCCCTGAAATAATTTGTGGGGCAGATGGTTGCCAACGTTGGCAGACTCAGTACTGGTTTTCTCCATGGATATCCCATGGTGGGGTGCCATTCAAGGCCTTGATGGAGGGCAGCTGGTACAACCCTGTCAATGATGCAAAGAAAAGACCAGGAAATTGCACTGCAGGAGCTGCAAAAAAATTTCTGGACTTTACTTGTGCATTTATTAATTAATAAAAAGTCAGTTTTGGAGATTGTTTTTGGCTAAAATAAAACTGTCAGGAATCTCCAAATGTTGAGACACTGAGTCAAAGTTGCAAACAATGTTAATAAAAGAATCATGTTTTCTTCATATCTGGCTCACTGTTCTATTAAGATATGGTGAGATGAAACCACTGTTCTAAAACTGTTGTTTTGCTGCAGATCTTTAAGTCAGTTGCTAGGCAAAGTTATACATGTATATAAATAATATCAACAGATTTATGTTTTCATCATGATTGATGACCAGAAAATAAATACTGAAATCAAAATGTGTTTCTATAATAAAAAACTCTATATATCGTAATTATTTTAACTAAAACAATCATGACGCTTGTTATACCGTATGTTGCTAAGATGCATATTATTAGTTAAAAATCACATAGAGAGTTTTTTAACAACAATGCACAAAATTTAAATAGAAACCTGCACTCCTGCCCTTTTAAATTCTATTTTAATAGGCTAAATGTCTGCACTGGAACTATTGATGTATAACATTACTGCATCAACAAACAAAACATCAACAAATAACGTCACCACTTGTGTCAGTGCTGCCAGAATAAACCAATTATGTTCATTGATCTATTGAGAGCTCCAGGAACGTGACAACAGGAATACTCCATTGTTTATAAAACAGGAGGGGTTTAATTGGCTCGCTGCCACATTATTAATGTTTTTTTATAATTACTATATACATGAACATATTTACAATGGCTATGCCACATGGTCAGTTTAAAACAAAGGCAACAAGAACCAATAAAGACATTGTGAGGCTGTAAAGGTCTGTAAATGAATGTATTGATGGGGTAAATATAGGCGCGCGTGCTTGTAATGTAAAAACCGAACACAAAGAGTTCCCATTTTCAGCGCAAATAAAAGCGGTTTAATGAATTTCTTTGGCAACCTGATCCCCATCATGTCTTCATGGTGAAGAACAAACTACTTCTTTCCTGAAAGATCTTGGAACACATGGCCGCAGACCGAACGTGATGAGGAATAAAGGGAGCTTTCAACAGGATGCCAGAGACAACAGGAGTATTGTTCCACGCGCGCGCTTTTACGTAGAAATCACGTTTATTGTTGACAGTCTGTGACGCTGTATAACAGGTCTACTCGCTAATTCTCCATCCTTTTTTTTCTTCTTTGAACGAATCGGTACCAAGTGAAGCATGTGATCTGGAACCAGCACTTTATGCATCACGCAGGCCGACATGCATTGTTTTCTAGCAGCAGAACCAGATGCGTCGTGCGGGGAAGCTTCCACCATCCGCTGGCTGCTTGAGCTCAGGCACCATGCAGGGGATGAATGGGTGCAATAAATACAAAAATAAACCAAATAAATCAAATAAAAAAAGAGTCAGTGCACGGCACGGCTCGCTTACCCTTGGAAGCATCCTTGTCTTCTTTAGGCTTCGCCACTTTGCCGCTCATAGATCCCAGTTTGGATGTATAATTCCCGATTTAGGTAAAATCGAAATCCACTTATGAAATCCTTCTGAAAGGTCCCAGCTTCTGAGATAAGGGTTCTGTCAGGAGGAGAAATGTTCATTAGAGTCACATTTATTTCAATGCGAAACAACAGCAGCCTCTTAACGAAGCATAACAAAGGACAATCAGTGGCTTCAGTTAATGAAAACATCCGACAATAAACACTCAAGCGACACAAAGAGGCAACCTGAGAGCATCTCAACCCACCTTATCTCCTCCACGTTTTCTGTTACATCAATGCACATTGATGAAGGGAAAACGCTCCCACCATGAATCCCGCTATGAAACCCCCCAAAAAAGAAGGAAAAAAAAGAAAAAATCACGACCTACTCTACAGTGACACAAGCAGGGGGACACAAAGCAGCGAAATGGAGCCCTGTGTTTACCCACAGGGTCTCCAGTCAGGTGCAGAGGGAAAGAAAGAGTCAAAAAACTGAATTAGGCTGACTAATAAATCCTGGAAGAACAGCCACCCAGCGCCGTTTGTGTCACCAAGCTCTGTTTTATGACTATGAGGTATTCTTCTGTGAATGCTCAGCAGCAGCAGGCAGGAATCAACAGGATCCACGCAGAGAGACGCGCTCCACCCGATTCACGCGCTGGACGTGGCTCTGCTGACCTCAGTGTCAGAGCTGGTGTGGTGGACTGGAAACGAGCTGTCCCGTCCATAAATGCAGCCGAGGTGTCGATGCGGTGCAGACCTACAGCAGGGGGCTGTGCGGCATGGCGCGCACCATCTTTGCTGCTTTTTTTTTCAGCTCTTCTTCGGGAGCCTCAACAGAGCGATGATTCCATTCACATCCAGGCTGCATCCCCCTGACACATTATCACAGGGGTTAACACTCACTTTATTAAAGGCAGAACTTATTATCTGCAGCTGTGTGTCTGTAAAGGGGAAATAGAAGCAAACATAGATGGCTGATGATGTTTTATTTAGACCTACTTGTTTGCATTTAAAAAAGTAAACCGTGTTTTATAATTAAATTAATAATTCTGATGCTAATATAAAGTAGGCCTAATGCAAAAACTTATTGTAACTCGAGCTGAGTTATGTCTCTGCAGGTGTTGAACAGTTTTCTAGGACATGCAAAAATACAGATATGTTGATCTGGTTGAAAATACAGGGTCTGAGGAACCACATGTGCACCTCGGATTGCAGAAATATTGTCTAACATGCACTCTAAAAAACGAAATGTTGGATTTACTTAACCATGTTTTTATCAGCTGGTTCCACTTAACTGAGTTGAGTAAATTCAAAGCAATACACCAGTTTTTTAACCAAAGAACATGAGTATGTAGAGTGTGTCTTCACCAAAGATTGTCCTGGCCAAGTAAACTATTCCAGTCTTTTCAGCCTCCAACCCACAGAATACCTAAGAGAGATTTGTGACCCTAGGTCAACTAAACTTGCTAACAGGCTACTTAAAAAACCACCATTAGAGCATTTTTCTCCAATCATAAACTAAAATTTTTGTCTCACAAAAGCAAGTTTTTTTGGATTATCCATAGTTGCTACAGGATAAAGCTTTGTTGTAAATTAACTTTTAATGTTGTATATTCTTTCAAGTATTGTGGCTCAAAATTTTACTTTACAAACCTGATTCTACATTTGAAAAACCCATAAAGTTCTTACCTTTAAACCATAAAAGTCCAAAAGATTAATCCAAAATGTGTCAGCCTAGTTGACAACCCAAAATGCAGACAATTCCTATTTTTGAGCTGAGAAATAACTTGTTTAAATGTCCTGGTCAATCCCTGCTCTGGCTGTTTATTCTGGTTTTGTGTCAGATTTCAAGGTCCAGCAGGTCTCAGCTGTGGCAGATGAATAAGAATCTGAGGGTTACAAGATCTACAGGACATCTGGCTATTTTTAGAAGAAACTGGACGCCCTTCAAACTTTCTTCACATGCTCAAATCTTCCTTAGACGTTTAGGGTGGGCTCCGCTTTGTTTTTGTTGTCTTAAATCACTGCAGTTTGAACAAATGTAGAATTCTATATAGGTTTTTTAAGCCAGCTATGTCAATCATGAGTCTGAAGTGGTTGTAAAACTTTATTGATTTATAAAAAGGACTTTAGATAAACATCAACTTGGAACTGCCTGACCAACTGGACGTGTCCATGTGTGTCGGGTATGATGAACTGTAAAAAGAGCAAAAGTTGGACAGAGTGCAGATGTCACTGGGGTGGGTTTCGTCTGTGCCCATGGTCTGTGACCTCTCTCTGACCTTTCCAGCAGGGGTGCACAGTGCAGTGCACGTGTTCAAACCATGCCTGTTATAAAGTGAAGCCCTGGAGCATGTTTGATTCCGTGCAAACAAACTCCTGACTCACCCTCTGTCATCACTGATATCAGTTTACAGCTGTGTCCTCCCATGTCACAAATGACCCTGAATCACCACTTTTTGACTGCTGATTACAAAAACAAAATACAGCCAGAGAAAAATCACAACACTTTTAGTACACAACCCAATGAGCTGAAAAAGAAAAGCAGGTAAAGACAATGAACAGATGGATGGAACTAAACTTTACACATAAAGAAAGTACATTTGTGTTTGGTAGATTATTTCTTTGTTGTAACAATGCTTCTTGGCAATAAATCGTATACTGTATAGGAAAACCTGTTAAATTCCCTTTTAAATTGTGCCACATTTGTAAGGAACATGCATTTGTGAGATGAGCAGTATAGAGCTGAGTATGTGGGTTGCGCACATGAACAATTTGCTAAATCTTCTCTGCCAAACAGCTTATCTTGCTGTTGCTATTGACAGTTGTTTTGAGTTTTTGATACCCACACGTGCTGATAATCAGGTGCCTCCACAATCGGGGAGTGGAGAGGATGGAACAACCTGATGGAACAACCTGCCTGCAATCCTGACCTAGACCCCATTTAACACTTGTGGGATCAGCGCAGGCGTACTGTTCATGCCAAAGTGACCAACATAACCACGTTGGCTGACTTGTGACAAATGCTGGTTGAAGAATGAGATTCCATCCCTCAGCAGTGTGTGACCAGGCTAGTGACCAGCATGAGGAGAAGATGACAGTCTGATGTGGCTGTGTATGGTTCTTCCACACGCTACTGAGGCTCCTGTTTGTTAAATGAACAAGTTGTTAAATTGCCAATCTGTTTTGTTTCTTCAAACTTCAATCATCCAGTCCACCAAACACCAAATATGTGACCCATCACATCAAAGTGAGGATTAAGTCCAATTTGGTCAAAATTATCTAATTACATTTTCAAAATTGTGGTT
>JARVJO010000269.1:9949265-9968082 GCA_031762555.1 Cynodonichthys magdalenae
TACTTAAACTCCTCCACTTGGGGAAGGACCTCCTCCCCGACCCGGAGAGAGCACCCTACCCTTTTCCGGCTCAAGACTTTATATTGTATTAATTGTAAATTGGGGTTTCTAGTCATTTTAAACGTTTTTAAGCATATTTGAGACCAGGTGTCTAGGTCAAGATTAACTGATAAGTCTCCCATTTCACAATTGGTAGTGATATTGAGTCATCTATTCTAGTCAGTTGTTTGTAGATTTTAGACCGAGATTCAAGGATTTCTCAAACATGCATGAAGGAGTCAAAGCAACACTCTGATGAATGTATGAATATTATAACATGAAAAAAAACTCAATAAAGTTGATTTTGCAAATTCACCCATTTCTTAAGTTTAAGTCAAGTAAAGGAGAAAATAATTTATAAAGTTTGAATACAAAAAGGTAAAACAGAACAGGTCTAAACTTGGTGTTTTAAAGCTTGTATGAACCTGGCTCTTTAAGAGCTTCGATTTCCAAATTACTAGAATCAGTTTTTTTTGCATGAGCTTCATTGACACAACTTTTTGCCAGGTAGGCCTTAAAATGTAACAACTGAAGTGTCTGGTGATGATGTTTATGTCAGCCAAAATGAATAAATAGTTGGGTAGCAGAAGGAACTTTTCTACCAGAACTCAGATTTCAGGGTTTGAACACATCAAAAAACTTGAAAACCGGACAAGCCACTTTCACATTCTGTCCATCACTCAGAGCTCAGCACAGGATCCTGTCAACCAGGGAACCAAAAATAGCCTCTTTACACAGAGGCAGACAGGATGGACTTACAGGAGACGGTTAAGACTCCTCAGCTCACTCTCAGCACGGTAAAGGACTTTCACCCGCTTTGCTGTTCAAAAAGCGTCTTATAATCAGGATGACCAAACTGTGGATGAAAAATTCTTTCTCACATACAAAACAAACAAATCATTTTAAGGGATCCTGCATACTTTTAATATAGTTGAACTAAATGTTTGTGTTTGAGGGAAAATATTAGAGAAAAATTCATCACATGTCTGTGCCAACATTATTTTTCAGTTTGAGGCTTCTCCTTTCCTTCCCTCCTCTCTTGTCTCAGTTTAACCTCGATCAGAAGAGGCAGATGGCCGCTCACGCAGAGTTTGGCTCTGGCAGAAGGGTTCTTCCTGTTAGAAGGGAAATTTCCTTCCTTTTTGTTGCCAAAAACTGCTGCAAAGGAGATTGCTGGGATTTTTCCTTGTCAGGTTTGACCTCACTGTAAAGTCTTGTGTTTCACTGTTTCAATTTGGTCTTGGGTGGATTTTAAAGCACCACCTCGAATCTTTGCTCATATTGAATACGTTTCTAATATATGAAACTGACCAGTTAAGAGACAAACCAGTACTTGAACTTCATGTTTCATTCAAATCTGATAATAATAAATATAGTTATTGTGAGTGAGTGATATAGGTTGTGCACAGGTCTGGAGACAGAGCTGACACATAAAGCATGATTCAACAGGGGTTTTTTTTCATCAGGATATTTCCTGATGAAAAGAAAAACCCTTTGTGTTTCTATAATCCAGTCATAATCCAAATTACTGTGTCTTAAAATATTACAGGATTTTATTAATATTGCAGATTTGCTGTTCAGTAGATTTCCCCAAATCACCCTGTTTTTCTATTGTCTCCAAATATTCTGGTTCACAACAACAAATATAAATATAAATATATATTCCACATCAAAACATAAGCATTTTTGCAAATGACAACATTTCTCTGGTGAGAAGGAAAGAAAGAAATCTGGACAGTCTGATCTCCCACGCAGCCCAGGAGATATACCACACAGTAACAATCGATACCAGTGAGCAAAGCTACAGAGTTTTTATTATCTGTGAGGCCCTGACATGAACCCTCACTGTAGTGACTAATCTAATTGGAGTCGGTGCAGACTTCTCGGCTGTGTGGTGCTGCCTAAGAACAAGAGAAGACAAAGTCAGGGAGATCTTCTCCAATCAATAGTCATTTACAGACTATTTTACTTCTTTTTTTTCTTTTCACACACGAATCCACATCATCCATCAAAAAAATTCAAGTGTTTTTTTTCTTTTGAGCCACGGCCTCAATTCTACAACCTAAAATATTGGGAATGCTGATTCAGCGTTTACACCATCACTTTCCTGTTTCCGATTTTTCCGTGTTATTTGTTTTTTTCAGTCCAACTCTGCATAATTTGTGTTCATTAGTCATTCATTTATCAAAGCATTCAGCTTATTTAGGAGGTGGATGTTATGATTATTTTCATTTTATTTTTTTAGAACTTTTGTGCTGTTCAAATGGCTAAACCTTTCGCAACTTTCAGCTTCTATCTACGGTTTACTTTAATCAGTGGTGGGCATGGTACCCCTAAAGCACTAAAGCACTAATAGAAGAACTAATTTCCTGATTAGTGCTTTAGGGCTTTTGCTAATTTTAAAATGTATTAGTGAATTAGCACTTGCTAAATTTAGAAGCACTAACTGAGGTCTTTAAATGTTATTGATCAACATAATTGTTATCAGCTAAGGGTAAAAGCCGTTACACGTTTTGTTCATATGTGTGTCACTTATCCACTATGTGACATATTGACATTGATTATTGACAATATATGAACTCAAATACAGCTGTGGGATGTCAGTGATAAGTCTTAAAAGAACAACATGGCAATACGTGACTCATGTTGTCTGTTGAAGAATGTTCCATGGGTTGACTGGGTTATTTTAGTGCTTTAGAATTAGGGGACTTAAATAATTGAGTTAGTGTTTTGGGGGTAGTGGAACTAATTTTTAGATTAGTGCTGCCCACCACTGGCTTTAATGTTTTACCTAAAGGCCCTGTCACACTACCACTGCTAACATTTTATACAACTTATGAAAATTTTAAAGACAGCTACGATGATGAATTAAAAAAATCAACTAGAAGCTTTGTTTAGGTGTGAAGCATTCAGACAACAAATTGATCAGATATATAGCTTATATTACTAATTTAGACATAATAAATTCACAAGTTGGCAGAAGTTGTCTTAAACGTTATGGTGTGACTGGGCCTCAATTTAAATAGCTATAGTATCTAGCTTCTTATAATTTAACTTCTATCTTGTCTTTTGATGGTTTTTAGACTTTCTATGATTTTTAGATAGCATTTTGATAGTTTTTGCTTCTTTGCTTCCTCTTTTTGCTACTTGCCGTTTTGCCACTTATAGTTAATCTTTGGGTACTTTTAGTTAGTCTAATGCTACTTGTAGTTTATAGTATTTTGCTACTTTAAACCTTTAGCTACTATTTTGCTACTTTTACATGCCTTTTGCTACATTTTGCTTTTAGAAAATCTATTGCTCACATTAACTTTTAGTTACAATTTTTCTATTTGCTGGTGATGTGCTTCTTGTAGTTTTCAGTCTTTAAGTTAGTGCTCTTTAAGTTTGCGTTTTGATTATTTTTTTTTTCAGCTTTATCAATTTGGTTTTAGCTTCTTCAGCTAATTTCACCAAAGTCATTTGGCGCACAACCTTTATTCACCAGTTAATGTTTAAAGTGTCTTCGCCGTTACCCATGATGCTGTTAAAGGAGACTATGTGGAAAGCATGCCATAGGGGCTGTCAAGCCCACATTCTCTGTGGGGCTCAGCAACAGATTTACATTTAGAAATATGACTCAGTGAAAGCACTGCAGCCAGGGTGTTCGCTCATTTACAATAGGACAAAGGTTGGAACAGACACAACAACACACGGCTGTGGTATTTAAAGCACCGAAAGTCTGCAAATAGTGTTGCAAGAAAATATGTTATGAATATTTAACTCTGCTATTCATCCTGTTCCCAGAAGACAGAGGAGCTCCTGGATTGATTGGGCAGCGTTAATTACTCAAGTATAAATTATTTAGCTTCTAAACGATTAAGTGAAATAAAAACGTCTGTGGTCAATAACTCCTAACAGTTGAGAAGACTTTGGGGTCCCTGTGGGGGGATTACAGAGCCAGTGATGGGTTTCATTCTATATGGCAGAAGAGAAAATGACACCAGAGTTAAATCTTTATCTGGCACGCTGAATCAGCAGCCCAGACCACTGAATGCTTATGTCTGCAGTATTAATCGATCACTTCGAGTGATCAGGAGGACAACAGGTAAAGGAGTCCTCGAAGTTTGGATTAAACTTGTGTTAAAAGGTGTTTGTTTTTGTCAAATGAAGACTGTGGTTTGATGAATCACTGTTTATTCATTTTTTTAGCAGTGATGTTAAAATACTGTACTCATTTTTAACATTAAAAATATGTCTGACACCATAAAGCTCTCACAAAGAGGATCTAAACATGACTGTAGATTAATGGGTCTAAAAAGATTTTCAAAATGTTTGGGTTACTTAAATATATTATGTCAACAGGTTCTACTCAACTGAATTAAGTAAATCTAAAGCAATTTTTTCACTTACTTGATAAGTTAACATGAAGTAATTGTGTTAGATTTACTCAATTCAGTTGAGTAGATGAAAATGTTTTCTTTTTTTTGAGTGAATTGAGTCAACTTGTCGTGTTTTTGTGTTCAGCTTTTAAATCATTTCTGGTTTTAGTCGTTTGGCTGATTCTCCTTTGTTCTAATGTGTTTTTTTACTTCATTGTTTTTCTGCTCAATGAGCCTTGTGCTTGTTTTGAAATAAATTTTGATTCCCTTTTAGTTTTTCAAAGTTAGGGTTTGTTTTTGTTGATTTATGACTCTTGTTGTGTGAAAACCGTTTTCTTCAGTTTCTTCTTGACATCATTTGCAACTATTACAAATTTAATACACTTTAGCAAAGAGGAGCTCATTCAGCACTCAGTGTTCACATTGCATTTTTACAGAAAATTTCTCTGGTTCAGGTTTATTCTGCTTCATGTTGTTTTCTGAAGTAAAAGTTTGATTTTAAAGCCAGTTTTGCTTTCCTTGCAGCCTTGTCTGCTTGTTTTTCTGCTTCTTTGTTGTCTAGTTTTGAGTACTTTCTGTAACCTGCTCTTCATTTTATGATTATTATTCTTATTAATATTGTTTCTTGGTTGTCTTTAGTCTGGCACTTATTTATTGATTGTTTTCTTGTCCATTTTACCTTCAGGTTTAGGTATTTTGTTAGTTTGTGTTTTTGTCTTATTAAGCAAAGGCTTCTGAAATAACTTGCCTGCTGCCTCTGTTGTGTTTGTATTTGGGTTCTTTTCCCACCATCTACTTTCCAATAGAAGACACACACGGTTCAATAAAACAGGATCTCAAATGAAAAAATCCCAGTCTCCCTTTGTCAAAAACTCTAATTTGGGAATAAACAGCAAGGTCCTCTCTGCAGATTAATCCATGATGAGGTCTATTTAAGGGGAAGGCTGAGAAGTTGAGCAATGGGATTTTAAAATCAATAAGTAATTTAATGGATGGAAGCAAAGGAATGACGTCTTTGTATTGTTTTGTCCTGGAATTGAGTCAACCTGTTCTGTTTTCAACCAACTGAAGAGGGTGGAAAAACCTGAGAAAATACAGCTGAGAATAAACAAACAATTAAAAAATATACAAGTCAGCAGCTGAAAGAAAAAACAGGATTTCTGGGATTGTTTTCAGCTGGGAAAAAACAGCATCAAAACTGGGCTTAAAATCAAATATATTTGCATCAAAAGTTTTTTTTGCATTGTTCTAAAAATAATTTCATCTCCGCCTCAAACATCAGCCTGTCTGAGGTTCTCAGAGGTGTTTGTGCTCCATCTTGTGGTGTAAACTTCACAGCACAAATAGTGAACATATTCTTGTTGTGTTGGAGACTTCCATTTTCAGTTAATGATCTGACTTTGTCTACTACTTTTATCATTTTAATTATAATAGGCTCTTACATTATTAAAAAGTTTAAGGAAAAAAGGTTTTCTTTGATCTGTTGAGGACATGTAAGGGATTAAAATGAAGGTTCTGCTCAATCTACTAGTTTCTTTTGACAACATTTTACTATATATTTTGTAATAAACTGAATAAGATTTGATTTGATTTTGATTCCATGTAAAATGATGTGAATGTTGGAGTTGTTGCGGTTTTGTAAATTCCCTTGAGATTATTTGTTGTGAATTGAATAAAGTGTAAATGACTGAAAGTTTGAGTTTTATGTTTAGATTTCTTCAGATGACGACGACCATGTTTCAACCAGAGCTTGTGTACAATCTGCAGAGAGTTGAAAAAAAATTAGATCAAACAAAATTGGATTATTTGGCTTCACGACCCAGTTTTGTTGACGTGATCTCTGTTTCCAAGAATTAACAGCCAAATGCTTTTTTCTCTTGTTTCCTAATTAAATCAGATGCTCCCATCAAGCAGCAGTGTGGCTTTAGGTTACATAATGACATTGTTTTTCTGGATAATCTAAAATCAGCAGCTGAAATGTGTGGAAAGCTACATTGACCACAATGAACTGGATTTAATGTTACAGGGAAAAACATAGTGAAGTCTGTATTTTCAAACAGGTAAAAAAAAGAAGAGATGCGCCTGAAAATTATTCTGAATAAAATTATTTTTGGGTATTGATTGGCCCTAGCTTCACATTTGAGTGTGCAGATGGAAAAAGCAGTTTGCTGAAATAATTTTTAGTTTTATCATTTTATTTCATAAACCAAATTAGAAACCATCTTCTAAGTCCATTGTGAATAGCAGCAGTTAATTCATGATGTATTTTAGTCTTTAAGTTGTCCTTTACATTTTACACTTCTGTTAAACTGTTAAAACTGTGATAATATAAAGACCCAGCTTTCCTCAAAGGAAAGTTTTCCCTTTCCTCCCTACATGCTAGAGTTTTAAATTAAAATCAGTTTTTGGCAGTTGGAGTTCTATCCATTGCAGTCAAACCTTATCAGTATTCATTAAAGTCAATCAGTTTTGGTTGCTATATAAGATAACTCCCAAAATGATTCAGTTGTAGCTGCACATCCAATGATCCTTTTGAGCTTTTCAATAACATCCATCCTGGTTCATGACATGTGAACCAGTGGATCTGTATGGATACAGACATAAACACAAACAGGCAAAAACATTATCGCTTCTCACCTTCTCAAAAAGCAGATCCAAATTAGTTGATGCCTCAGGGTTCACGTTAAGCAGCACCATCGTCTTGTATGGATTTATGAAGGGGGAAAAAAAGGCAATTAATCTACTGAAACTTCCTTTTAAAATTGTGGAAAATATTGCGTGGGGATTTTGTAAGGAGTGTTAAATACACTATCATTGTAAAATGTCCTTTTATCTGGAAAAGAACACAAAAATAATGAAGTCATACCAACAATACACTAATTTTATACAGACAAAATTAATTTATCTGTTTGTCTTTATAGTCTGTGATGCCAAATAGTCAACATTGAAGACTTGACTCAAAAGTTCAAAAACATCTGCACAGATTTATTAAGTTATAAAATGAAACAAGAATACAGGACTTAAACTCTAAATTGGTTGGAGAAAAGAAAAAAAACTAGTCATACTTCTCAAACACAGTATATTCTAATGGTAACACATTTTTTATCAACTTAAAAAACATTTTTTCATACTTTACTTTCATTAGATTATTTATTACAGATGTACAAAACAGTGCAGATGACTGCATGTCTGAGTAAAAAAATCTGCTCAAAATTCTGTTGCCATGCATTCATTTTCACAAAAAGAGAAAAAAAAAAAAAAAAAAGCTAAAGCTACTTGGCTCAAAAGAATTTATAATATTTCAAGCATTACTTTTTCCTCAAACTCGGCGAAATCTGTGCAAAATATGCAGCATTTGGATTGAGAAGACCAAAAAAATAATGGTGTTTTTAACCTAAACAAAAACAAAGGTGCTTCGTTAAACTCAAGCATTGCTTCTTTAAATACTTGTAATGTAAATTTATTTAAAACTAAAACATGATGGGATAATAAATAAATGAACAACACAGGAAATGTGGGGTGTAGAGCGGTCCCTGCTGCTTTCTGGACTCATTTCCATATCAAGAGCAGCGTATCAAAGGCGGCCCTCCAACCGGGGCTTGGATTTGATGTGGTAAATCATATAAGTCTGAAATCAATATTTAATTAAAAGTTTGACGCAGAGGATATATATTTCATGTTGGCTGTAGGATTCCTTTTAATGGGGAAGCAAAGAGTTACTGAGCTAGAATGGCGGGGAGGAATCAATTTGCATCTGCGATGATTGAGTAGACGCAGCGTAATTTTCTCTCGTTCGGCCTCTCTCCTTCCCGTCTTCACAGACAGACTGACAGACCGACACTTCTTGAAAGGTCCTGAGAAATATGACAGCGTTTTACTCGCTGCGATGACTCCCATTCGTCTCCTCAGAGGAACACATGGCCATCAGTCATCATCATTTTCCTCCGTGTCTGACATCATCATTGATGCGCAACTTTCTGAATCCATGCAGGAAGGGGAGGGCGTCGTCTAAACCCGCCTCCTCAGCTTTGAAACTCCTCACACATTCAAGTTTAAACAAAAAACACAAGTTTGAGGGCAAATCCACAGTGTCAAAGGTAAAGCAGCAAGCAAAGAGAACACATAGCAGGTTTGTAGTTCCATCTTTTTAAAGTGCCTGTTGAATTGGTTTTGAGGTCAGTCTAAAAGCATGAAAATACTATTTGATTTTGCAAAGATATTTAAACAAAAGCAGGAATAAAAAGGCAATAAGGCATGGCACATTTTGGCATTTTAACTCAGAAAAATGGTGCCTTAAGGAAAATGTGAAATAATTATCCAAAAACTATACATTGATATTTATGAAAAAAAAATAGATGCAATATGTACAACAGTTTTTGTTTGTAAGAAATGCTTCAGGTTAATCCCTGGGTATCATCAATCCAAAACACACAGGATACACATGAGCACTTGGAAATGATACCACCTCAAGCACTGGCTGGAGTAAAGAGTTGACAGTGTGCAATGTGACCCACTGCTGCAGCAACAAACTCACTGCAGATGTGATGCCTGGCAGACAAAGGATCAAGCACCTGAAAACAGGAAGACTGAACAGAATGCTGCACTCCATTGTTGATTGTTCCAGTGGCTTAGCTCCTATTTTCACAATCAATAAACATTTGTTCTGATCATCAATCAGGGCTGAGGAGAAGATCAGGTTTTCAATTCTCACATTCTTCCTCTTTAATGACTCAACAGTGCCGAGGAAAGCCAACGCTCAGAGGAGAGGAGAAAACCGAGGCTGACAGAGCCTCTGTTATGAGACGGCTATGACTCAGTCTGCTCATCATCCACAGGTGAAAACCAGATTCACACTCTGCTGCTTTCTCCTCTACGGGGAGCTCAGCTTCCTCACCTTCAGGTTCACTGGGTCTGCAAGACAAACACACAGGCTTTCAATAAGGAAATCAAAAGATGACTCAACACAGACATCCGTGACTTTTCTTTACCTCCTAATCTGAGGGAGTGTTCTCGGCTGTTTCCTATAATTATCTGCAGGCTGGGAGCTGCGATGAAACCCTCCTGCTGTCGACTCAGATTTTTCACCAGCCTTTCCAGCAGGATGACAAAAGAAGATTAGGCAAAAGGGAAACATTTGATAAATTAACTCCAGGTTTGTTAGCTCAACGTTTCACTATTTTACTCTAAAATCAGACCTGTTGAAGCTACCTTTACTGCACAATATTTCCTTCTTTTTTATGTAGAGAGACTGTAATTAATCTCAATAGTGACATTTACTGATCAAATGTGGTTAAAAACTCACCAGCGCCCCCTACTGTCTTCACACAGAAGGTGGATGAAGTCTCCAGATTTGACGGTGATGCTGTCTGGTCCATTCTGGGGACAGTCAGCCAAAGCCCTGTATCTCCCTGGAAACTAACACAGTAAAGATACAAATACACAGTATTAAATACAAAGTAAAGTATTCAAGTTTTCATTTTTGAATAATTTATGAATGACTTTAAAACAAAAACTTCAACTTAAATGCTTCAAATGTTGTAGGAAGTATTACAAAACTTTACTTCTTGTATAAAATCTAAAACAAGTTCTATTTTGAACTTTAAGCCCTTATTTAGCAAATAATGAGGACTTTTGCTTAATGTTGGTTTTGCCGGTGTTAAAAATAGTTTAAATATTCCTAAAGGAGACATATGCAAAATCCACTTTTTAATCTGTTCGATGCATTTTGTTGTGAACTTGGAGTCTCTCGGAGTGCAGAAAAGTTGCATTTAGTTTCCTGGTGCTGCATAGAAATCTTTATATTCTGTTTGGATCATATTTTTCAACTCGTTCAGTTTTCTCTATTTTCGATGATTTTTCTGAACCATGTCTTCACACGTCGTATAGACCCCAACTAAATTTTAGATTTAAATGTAAAAAAGAAGTATTTAAAAGCACAATATGTCTACTTTGAAACAAGCTGGGAGATTTTTAAAGTTTATGTGTACAGCTTGTTTATTATCTCACCAGTTTCAGAAACGTTTTCTCCTCCGTCTCAGATGGGTGAAATGTGTCCTGATCTCCAGCCCACTCCTCCAGACCTTCGCAGGTGTCTGCGGACTGATGAGCTCCGGGCCAACCTGGGACACAGATGCTGCCGTTAAAGAAACTCAAACACGTGTTTTCTAAAACACTACCTCTCAAAATGCCTGTGTAGATACTTAGTAACAATGTCAACATTAAAATGGCCCCTTCGTCACTTACTGGGAAATTAACAAGAACGCAGAATCAAATGCTAATCTCAAGAGCTGGACCTTTTTCCCCCAAAGTCCTCGATGTACCTGGTTCTTCAGGTCAAAGTACACCTGAACCGCTGAGGGTGGAAAGTCAAATATCTAAATTAGTTTATGACTGCAAAGTAAATCAGAGCTGCAGAAGTGTGCAAAGCACGTGTGATTTGCATTAATTTCTGATTTTGTTACTAAGTATCTACGTGATTAGACGACATAAATGACTTTTACTCACTCCTACGGTTAGGCTGGTGGTGTTTGGAGGAGTGAGGCTGGGGTTCTGGACTGCTCCTCCCTGACTCAGTGTCTTCTGAGCTCACTGATGCTCTCTGCTGTTTGCTGGGAAAGAAACGAAAGAAACACAATGTGGTTCCAAACGATACGCTCAGGACAGACATTGCCCTCGGTCATAAAAGCTGGGATTTGTTTATGAATCTGATGTATTGACAAAAAACAACAACATATGGACCCAGATCCATGTCGAGAACAAATCCATCCCAAAGTCTCTTACATAGCCACAGCCAGTTACCACAGAACACAGAGCAGCCACTTGCAAGCTTCTCAGTCCGGGTTTGGAAACAGAACTCACAGGCCGTCAAAATGATGATCGTAAAGGAACCATATTTGTCAAAAACTAGGAAGATCTGGTCTCGATTTATTGGAGATTTGATCCTTTGTTTGTTATTTGGTTTAATAATGGTGGATGTTCTGGAAGATTGTCTGTCACAAATTTTAGAAGCACCTCATTAGATCTCAAAAACAAGCCCCATCTTAAAACAGAACTGTCATGAGGAAATTAAGAAAATTCATGGAATGAAACAAACTCTTTTGTTTACTGCTTGCATTTCATGCAAAATAGCAAATCTTAGATGCAGAAATAAGGGATTGTTATTTGATACCATGTTAGAAAGCCATGGATGTGTTGCTGAGGCACTGGGGTCAGTTATGATCTGCGATGAAGGCCACACATAATAATAACAAAAAAAGGGGGCGTGGCTAGCTGATCATCAGTTAGCAAACACAGCAGCTGGATGTGTTTGTGGTCCTCATGCCGTGACGAGGTGAGGCGGGCCGCGCCAGGCTGAGTTTACCACTGAGCGGCATTCAGCAGGTCAGTGGCGCTGGGAGCAGCGGGGACGCGGCCGGGGTCGTTGCCGGGGGCTCCGGGGACGGGGGCTCCGGGTCCGCAGGCACAGAAACACATCAGCTGACAAGGAAACAAAGTCCAGTCCCGGCAGACAGCCCCTGGGAACCCCTCTGGACGGCCGCATGCCCCTGCAGGTGGGGGATTCGGAGCAGTGGGGATAGGCAACTAGACAGCAGTGAACATGAACAGAGAGGGGCTTGTGCCCATCGTCAAACACCGCCACACACAAAGCCTCCAAACAGCGCTACATCAACGTCACATTGAATGTTACTGAATGTGTTTTTTACGTAGGTCTGTGGATCTGTGTGTCTGTGCTACTACAACCTATAATCATGCTCCTAACACACAACAGAAGATACTGACCTCTCAATGAGGGATGGAGAAAGCTGCATGTGTTCAGCGACTGGACCGTGTTGATATGCTTCATCTAAAAAGAAGAAGAGGAGGAGGAGGAGGAGGATGTCTCAGACGCCACTGCATGAGATGCACCATACTGAAGTGATCAGCAGAGGGCCTTCGAAAAGCATTGGCGCCCAACAAAGTTCACTGCACCATCCAAAACTGTGACCTTAACTGCATTACACAAACTTCACCATTTCTAACACCTCTGCTCATTTCAGAAGGACAAAAATACATTAAATAGATGTTGAGTAGTCTGATCAGTTCACATTTACTTTCCAACGTTTTGGGAAAACAAAATAAAATCTTTCAAAAATGTTGTTTGAGATCTGCCCATTTCATATGTTTGCATATGTTTAGTTGAGCACAGACCTCTGAGCAGCTTCTGTTGGTTGGTCAGGATTCGTCGGAGCTCGTTGAGCCAGGCCATCTTCACCTCCACCGACGGTGCCTGAGACACACCGATCACAGTGCAGGTTGAAAAAGTTGTGTCGATTATCAAACTTTCCGTACATGTTGCCTTTACATCAGGGATGGGCGACTGGCGGCTCTTAAATTAATCTTTGAAATAGGGATGAACGATATATCCACATTAACATCGAGATAGACATTTTTTAGAATATTGTATCAATCTGTTAAGTAAAACTGGACCTATATTAACATCCTATGTTGATTTCCCACTTTCTAGCTTTGTGTTTCTGTTTTGGAAGGGGAAATGGTTGGTTGAGTGATAATTGTTTTATCATTATAGTATTAGTGACGCTGCGCAGCCAGGAGTAACTGAAGTAGAGACATGGCAGCAGTCTGGTCATTTTTTACGATATTGAAAAAAGACACAAGTGTATTTGTGCATATCAAATATAAATAATTTGTGTGTTTGTGTAATATTAGTAAATATCGGTTATCGGCCATAACACCAATAATAATATCGGATATCGATATCGGCTGAAATGTTCATATCGATGCATCCCTACTTTGAAAATTACAAAAATGTATGACAGTGTCTCTATGGCACTGAATTGGTTGTAACAAGAAAGTTTGCCACTAGATGGCGCCATCTATGCAGGCGTCGCCTCACCTTGGTGTCAAAAAATTATGGCCACTTCCTTCATTTCAGACTGATGTTATCGTAGGAGAAGAATCTCCTATTCTACTGATTGATGTTAAACTAATGAACACTTAAAAAGTTTTTGACTGATCAGTAAATCCAAACATTTAGTAGCCTAAATATCAACATATTATTGTACATAAAACTCTTACCTGAACTAAATAAACCTCCTCTCTGCCGCTGTACCAGATCTCAAACTTCTTTACGTCTCCCTTAACATTCTCTGTGATCCCCACTGCAGTCATCTGCCATGAGACAAACAGCCATGAACACACCAGTTACATCACATCACAAAACACATCTGTTCTGCCCTAACTCAAAAAACATTAGCTCTTTTCACACGCCTCCGCTGTGTGACTGCTTCCTTCCAACATCCTGAATAATAAATCAAGAGCTGGAATTACTGAGGAGACACCAGATGCGACGTCCCGCTCATTAACAAATAAAACAAAATGTCAAAGGAGCACATCAGGCTCTGTGTCCTGCTGAGCAGCTTAAAGGTGTTGCTCCAGGAACAGCGCCGAGAATATCAGCTGCAAGTTGCCTGTAATTATTCTGTTCATCAACAAACTCTGAAAACACCATAATGTTAGTGATGCGTTATGTTAGTTTCCCTGTCTTTTGGAATTTAAACCAGAGGGATAAAAAGGGTTTTCAAAAATTATTTAAAATTGAGCGAGAAAGTTTTTATCTGCAAACACAAGCGCATACAATGTATTTCAGGGGAGTTCATATTTTGGCTCAAAGTGGTAAAAAACTCTTTTTTTGTTTTGTTTTATTGAGGAACAGGCACAAATAGTTTTTTTATTCTAAGCATGAAAATGTTTCCTTTCAGGCAGTCGCTTTGTGCAAGACAATTAAGTCTCTATCAAGTCTGTGATTTTTCTCTATATGATAAACAGCTGAATAAAAATCTAATTCCACTGTTTTTGTGTCAAGAGTATTAAAAACAGAGTCATTTCCTCCCCCTGCGTTCCACAGACTGACCTTCAGACAGTGCTTGAAGCTGTAAGAGGAGGTCCTGACGCTGCTGTCTGCGTGCTCCTCTCTACGTTTGCACAGCAGCAGAGCTTTCTCGTACAGGAAGAAGTGCCGCTGCATCGGCTTGAAGCGAGCCAACTCCTTCATGCGCGTGGCCCCCCTCTTATGGCTGATCCACACACTGAAGGACCCCTGCATCAGAACCCGGCCCAGCTCACAGATATCACCCTGTGTCAGACGAGACAGTTTTGTTGCTGCAGATGGGTTCATTAATTTATTAGTTAACGATGATTTAAAAGGAGAACAAGGTATTTTTTTTTCTCCCACCTCGTATCCCGTGATGGCAATCTGATGCATGGAGTCGTTGACTGATTTGAGCAGGTCCAACATGGCTGTCAGCGCCCCCTGCAGCTCAGATGTGCCCTCGCAATCTGGGCTGTACTTTAGCAGCTCCTAAAAAAATACATTCAGCACATGCTGTCAAACACACATACGAAAACATTTATACAAAGCAATATAGCTTAGAAGGGTTGTTTAAAGTCAATAGTTATGTTTTCAGGTGCCTTGCTTTACATGAATTGCAAATCTAAGGTTAGTTTTAGAAAAAATCCAAGTTATGACGTTCTAACCTTGAGCAGCAGCTGGTATTTGGTGAGACGTTGAACCGGTTTCAACAGGTAGGAATCCAGGCCCAGTTTGTGCTCCAGCTTCTTCTGACACTCCTTCATTCAAAAGACAAATTGAAGCAAACTGTAACTTATGATTCTTTAAAACAAATCAGTGCTTCACTTCTAATGTGCTGAAAAATAAGCATTAAAATTGGTAACATTTACCTGAAAAAAGGCACAGTCTGAGAACTGTCTCCACAGTGCTTCAGAGCGTAGTTTATTCTGACAGTACCGTTCATACATCTGGAAACTTCCTTTCTGGGGAGACGATAAACACAGTGAATTAAATAATAATAATAAAAAAAACACAAATGATGAACAAATTACCAAAAGAAACCGAAATAGAAACCCTGATTAACTCACCCGCTCAAGAAAGCAAGCTCCAACGGTTTCAGGAGTCTCAAGGCATCCTTCCAGGTCCTGAAGAAAAACCCTAAATTAACAGGAGGAAAAAAGACATCAAATAGCAAAAAACTGAAAAAATAAAATAAATAGAAAATACTAATTTCCGCACAGAAAATCCTATAAAATAACAATTTAGACAATTTGCTATAACTGTAGAAAAAAATACCACTATGATGTAAACAAAACTATTTCTTGTGACATAAAACTTTGATTAAACATTTTTTTTTCCAGCAGACTTTTATCTTCATTCTTTGCTCTAATTATGCTTTTTAAATTAAAAATCATCAAATTAAAAAAAAAGACAATCTAAGAAATACATATTGATATTTCACTGATGCCCTTTTGTCAAATTATTGTTATTGTAGTTTTAAAATATGAAAGATTGAGGGACAAACTGTTTCTGTACATTCCAACAGGTCTCTGAAAATGAAATACCTGCTGTGAAAATTGAAGATCTCGGGCATGTTTCCAAAGAGAACGTCCCTCTTACTTCGAAGAACTGGAGGTAGAAGACCCGACAGAGCTGGGTTGTCCATTTCAGCCCTGTAACCCTGTTATAATCGCACCAGATATAAAACAAAGCATATTAGCAGATGTTAGCTAAAACCTAAAAAGGAGCATAATTTTATTTTTATTGAAGATAATTTGATGTTTTGATACCAGCAGCACTGACAGGAGCTCGTCCACATAGATCCTTTCAGTTTCAATCAGTTCCCTCATCACATGACTGTGACCCAAACGCAGGCAGACATAAAAAGAGACAACCAGAGGCCGTTATTAGCCCTGAGCAAAGAGAACTACAGAGTAAATGACATCAGAAGCAGCACTGAGGACAGACAGATAGGCGGACGGAAGCCTCCTCCTCACCGCTTCAAGAAATCCGGGCTGTCGTCTCCGTCCAGACTGTAGGACACACAGCTCCGGCTCTCCTGGTAGTCATGAATCACCTCAATCTGAAAACATGGGAGATAGATTCGTTAGACGTGAGGGGAAATGATACTATTCTTGATAAATTACTACTTCAAACAGGAAGTCTGACAAAGACATAAAGATAAAAGGAACGTACTTTTCTGGTGTTGGGGCTCTTTCGCGATGATTTCTTTCCAGGAAGTGTTATGTCAAATGTGAATTTTAAACCGTCACCTGTAAAATCATCACATCATGCTAAAAGTTACTTTTTTAGACATCAAATGTATTTTACTGTGTAATTGGAATCTCAAAGAGTGCAGAATCTTTGAATTTAATTTATGCTGGTGCTGCATAGATATGCTGGAGGGGACGGGGTGTGAAGCACCTCGACTGAGTTTAAAGAGACAGCTTCAAAACGAGTTGATCTAAGTCACATCTCAGTGAATGTGGGGCTTGTGGAGTTACAATAAGGAGGAATTTGGACCAAAGCATTGCAGTTCCACTTTATAAAGACCCCAACTGAAGGATTTAAATGTGAAAAAGAAGGATTTAAAAACATGATGTCTCATTTAAAGGAAATCACTTCTTTCTTTATGTCCCCTCAGATATTACAACTCTTCCAAACTCTGTTGTTACCACTAGGCAAACGTGCATCAAAATCTTTAGTACATGACTGAACATGGGCAAAAGCCCATTTAGGTTTATCTAGGTTCTATTTTTAATAAATGAAGACACATTCAACAGAAAAAAAAACAATGATTGTTTGTGTAATTACACATAAATAAAGCTATGTCTTCATTTCAAGAATGATTCTATATTTTGTCTGCGTGCGTCATGCCGTACCATGTTTTGGGGAGAAGAGCGGCGACTTGGAGCGTGGCTGGTTTTCAGGCCTGGGGGTCACCAGCTGCACTGGTCGCACGTGTTTTTGAGCCAGCTTCCTTAAAGAAGCTTGTCGGTTCTGGATCATCTGCTGCACGGCTGCATGCTTCTCAAAGACTTTCCCAAAATGAGCCTAACAAAGAATTGAAAGAGGGAGCAGAGAAAGAAAAGATGCAGAGACAATAAAGACATTTATCTTTTAGTTTGATCAAGAAGGCTGCAGCATGATTGGCAGTGAAATAAATAAATATGTAATTTATAAGAAAAGGCAGCTGACCTGTAGCTGAGGAGTGATAACAGCCTCATACTCTATAGCTAGAATCTCAGGACTTGAGCTCAGTATAGATGGCGTCCCCTCTAGAAATTTCTCAATATCCCTCAAAGCAACCTGAGCCCCCTCTTTAGTCTGGGACTTATCCACAAGCTGATTGGCCAACATGTATGCTCCATCATCACACCAGGTTTGGGCCTGAAGGCAAAGAGAACACATGTGTATCCCACACATACTTCATACCACGTGTCTTTATGTTTAGATAAATGAACATGTTACAGAATACCTGTCCGATACAAAGCAGCAGCTGGTGAGTTTGCATCAGAAAAGCGTGTTTGGTTTTGAGAGCAGCAGAAAGAGTATCGCAGCGGTGGCGCAGCTCGTTGCAGCGCTGCATGATGAGAGCCATGGCGTAGTGGTGACCTGCTGACAGCTGGTGTCCGTGAAGGATGATGATCTGGGCTCGAGACGTTACTTCCTGTTAGAGTCGACGAGTATAAACGCAACAGGGAGGATGTTTTATTGTTCACCATGTGGCACCTTTTATTATAGTTTGGAATTTACTGTATATAGCTGCTCATTTAAAACAAGTAGGTGCTTCTAAATGTATTTTGACTGAATCATTTTAAATAAATACATGCAAATATGGAGAAACTCTGTGCAAATGATACGAGATGTTATTAAGTAAAAACTGTATTGAATAATTAAGCTATACACTTAAAACGTTGTACTTTAATGTTTGAAAAATAGTATTTTTTTGCGAGTTTTCTTTAACGTCTCCAGACGTAAAGATGCTGACGACGGAACTGGACCAACACTGACCTGTGCATTCGATTCCAGACTGTCGAGACTTTTCAGAGCGTCTTCTGCTTGAGCCACCGTGTTCACATTTATGGATAATTCCTTCTCCCGACTCATGAGATGATCCAAACACAAGTCCATCTAAACAAGATTTATCCCTTTAAGACTGTGTGCAGCTTTTACCTGCTTATGCTTATAAAACTGGATGAACATGAACACTTTAATACGATATCCTTGTTTTAAAGGCACATTGATGTTTGTCTGCATCCTTGATTAAAGAGGTCAACTTATTGAATATATGCAATGGAAAATCCATATAGCTGATACATATAAGGAGTACAGAAGCAGTTTACCTCCTGAAAGCTTTGCTCATATCGGAGCAGCTGAAGGTATTGATGGAGTTTCAGATGATGCTTTTCAAAGAAGCCATCAAAGGCAGACTCCATGTCTCTGAGCTGGGCAAGAAGCCTACAAGAACGAGAAACTGTGTGAGAAATCCCATTTACAGGTAAAAGCCAGTAAATTAGAATATTTTGAAAAACTTGATTTATTTCAGTAATTGCATTCAAAAGGTGTA
>JARVJO010000269.1:9985409-10011211 GCA_031762555.1 Cynodonichthys magdalenae
TATTCCGCCCACCGACCCACAACGTCCCGAGTTGAGATCAGCAGCCCACCATCTCCACCATAAACAGTGTTGGTGGCGAACCGCTTTCCCCCCCCCCTGAGACGCCGGATGGCGGACCAGAATCGCCTCAAAGCCGTACGGAAGTCTTTTTCCATGGCCTCTCTGAACTCCTCCCACGACCAAGTTTTTGCCTCCGCGACCACCCGAGCCGCAATCCGCTTGGACTGCCGATACCCATCAGCTGCTTCCGGTGTCCCACAGGCCAAAAATACCCTATCGGGTCTTTTTGGCCTGTGGGACACCTCATCAGGTGAAGAAGTTTGGGCTCAGGTGATCAATTAAATTACATTAATTGATGTCATTTTATGATCAACACGAGTCTGTAGAGATCCATAAATCTGTCCAGTCAACTTAAAAATGACTCAACCTCAAGCAGCAACAACAGAGTACTGTGGAAAAAGATGGTTACTTGTACAGCATGGAAGGATCATGTATGTATTACATATTAGAATCATAAAGAACAGTGCGTTATTATTTCTGTTTATGCATTTCTAATGTACCTTTCGAGCGTAGGGTCCCCGGGGCTTGCGGAGCACCTTGAACAGGATCTCTGGCAGTAGGCTGAGCAGTATGAGCAGGATGATGACGAGCCATGCTGATACTGAGCTCAGCATGTTGGCAAAGACAAAATACAAACGCTGGTGCTTCAGGAAAGGCCTGCAGAAGAAGTAACACCTTAGTAAACACTTTAAAGATGATCAGCTACAACAAATATTTTGGATATTTCAACCTAATGCATTTTCTAACCATATTATTCCTCCCCAGAAGAAGCTGAAAAACACGTAGAAGGCCAAAGAACCCCAAATCACAAAGTGGTTGATCCACGTCCAATGCCGTGTGTCTAGAGCCAGCTGCAAAAGGTGGAGCAAAGGCAATTCAAGCTTTGTGTTTTTAGATTGTTGACATAAATTTCGATGTTTAGCAAGTCTTCTGTTTGAGTGAAAGCTACAGGTTTGTACACGACTCACTTTTAGAGTTACAGTGAAGACTAGAACAGTAAATACAATTGTTCCATATGACCAGTTCCCAAAAACCTGGATTAAAAAAAAGAAAAACAATAAATAAGACAAAGTAAAAAGGCAGTTTGGAAACGTGCCATCTTCCATCTATTTATTAAGATGAGTAAAATCAAACCTGGCCATTGTCCTGCAAGGCTGGGTTGCTGAACAGAAATCGAACACCAAAGAAGAACACTAAGCCATGGAAGACTCCGAGCAGGGTCCAGTAGAGGAAAAGGTCCCACCGTAACATGGCATTTTTTGCAACCTCACTAAAATTTTTTAAAAATAAAATAAAAGTCATTCAAAAGCATTTTATGTTTAATTGTTGATATTGTTTTTAATCAAAAGAGGAATTGTGCAACATTTTAGCAAAAACTCTTAAATGTTGCGTGTAAGATGCAAATACTTAGGCTTTTCCAGTTTAAACTGTGGATTATTGTCAGGATGAAAAATTCCTTTTAGCAATATTACTGTGCAAGCTTTTTGGTGCACTTTGCCAACATTTTACTACAATTATTCTATCCTTAAACCTAAACTCAAGACAATATTCAGCAAATTCAGTCTTTAAAAACTAAATTTCTAAATTTAAAACAAAAGATAACATTTAACGTTTATTACTGCAACTATGTTGAGAACATTTAAATGCTTCAGATGGTGGAAATAAAATTAATTACCTGTACAGAGCGGCGTTTTTAAGGAGAAACTCGATGCAAATGTGTTGCTCGAGAAGGCTGTAAGCCAGGATGGGCATAGAGGTGAAGCAGATGTTGTACATCGTCAGATAGGCTGCATCGTACAGGGGCTGAGAGGGAGGGGGGCAGGAGGAGGAATTGAAGGTACAGGGTGGGAAGGAAGGAGGAGGGATGGGGCAACCAGGGATTATTATTATGGAGAGGAATAAACTCATGCACACCAGCAAAACTTCAACACACGAAACATTGTTAACATCTTTCATGAACGTAGGAAAGATGTATGTCAGGCAACAGAAAAAAATTCAAAATGTGATCTAAAATTCAAAAACTAACATAAAAATGGCTTTTGCGCATAAAAATGTATCTATTGTGCAAAAAGAATGCCTAATTTTGTTATTTGTTGCTCAGTCGTTCTCTTATTACCAGTTTTAAAACATGCGCATGCAACCAACATATCATATTCATTTGCAGTTACAGGTATGTTTCATTTCAGCAGAGCTCAAATATCCCAGGACCAGTGAGGGAAGGGCAATTTAAAGGGAAACATGGTGGTATTCTGGAGGGTTATGGGCTATGTACTAAAGGCACACTGCTTTTTTGAATGCTCAGAACATTTCTAAACTCTATTGTCATTTAGGACATACTCACTTGTTGGGAGTAGCCACAGAAGAACTGGTACAAAAACTGGGGTAAGATGAAGCAGAGATTCTGTGGGAAAACACAGAAAATATATCAGATATGACCAGTATTAATATAAAATAAAGAAATCTGTGATCCTTGATTAGAAACATAGTTCTGTTGAAAAATCTAACAAGTTCTAAGCCATAAAAAAACAGGCATTTTTTCCTCTTACCTTGTAAAAAAAATATTGCACCAGATGTGCGATGCGAACATAGTAAAGATGACCATGAGCCAACAAAAGTTTCTTGAGGTGCTTGAGTTTGGGGATAGCATAATCACTGTTTCTCACTGCCTGACGACCCTCCTTACCTTTGATGCCTGAAACATAAGAACAATTTAAAAACAAGTTAAAATATCCTCACCAAAAGGTTACAATTATCTATTTGAAGCAACAAGTTCATTCTTACCAATGCCAACATGAGCTTCCAAAATCATACTGACATCATTGGCTCCGTCTCCAACAGAAAGTGTGATTGGGTTGCCTTTACAAGTTTTCACCATTTTAACAATCTAAATGGGGAGTAAAACATAAGTAACCAGGTGTTCACTGTAAAGGTGAATGATTTAACAAGAAAGAAACACATTTAAAGTGATTCTGACCTGTGCCTTTTGCAGCGGAGCCATGCGGCAGCAGAGCACAGCTGTGCAGTTTTGACAAATGCTCAGGAACAGACTTTTGTAGCAAACGGTGTTGGATTCAGAGGATGAGCTGAGCACTATGGATAAAGAAGGTCCATCGATGATAAACCCGAAATCCTGGCTGGCCACAAAACGACCCCTAAAACACAGAAGAAGAAAGAGTCAAAGCTTAAGGCACACAAAGATACCGATTGGTCTAACTAGGACCAAAACTTTAAGATTCACTAAAAGAAATGACGTTAGTACACAGGTAAATACTGACCTGCTGCCACCTGCCTTCACTGGTGGCACATCTATAACAGCTTTCTTATGATACTCTGATAAAAGCTCATGCAGGCGGTCTTCACGTTTCCTCCCTCGATCCTCTAGCGTGCGCACAGTTAGCTCCAGCAGCTCTGTTCTCCTCTGGAACAATCCGCAAGCGTAGCAGGTGGACTTTGCTGTCTCCATCTTGTCCCCCGTTAGGACCCAAACCTTCATACCTGCTCCCTGCAGCGCTTCCATTGTCTCCGCTGCTTCTTCTTGAAGACTTTGGATTGTAATAAATGAAAAAGATGAACAAATTGAAAAAGATCACACCCCTATAGGTGTAAAGTGAAACTGGAATCATAAAAAATACAACCACAAGGTGGCAGTGGGAACTCAGTTTAAAAAAAAAAGCTCTGAAAAGAGAACTTGCTCATCAAGCTACTCAAAATAAGACAAAATAAATGTTACAAAGAACTCTAAGCATAAAAAATCTGAAAAACCAAAACAAAATCAGCAGAAGGAATTCTAAAGTGCAATACAAACAAAAAGTCTTTGTAAATTTCAGGAAACCACTTCAGTAATGCAAACTTCAATTTACATTGGGGGCATCTGCAAAGATCTGACATTTAATTTACAATGGATATAAAAAGTCCTTAAAGACATAAAAATCTGATGCTTAATACGGTTAAGTTGCATAAGTTCAGCATGTTGATTCAGCACCCACCGATCTTCCACTGCAGTAGCTCCTATTAGACTCATTCCTGTCTCCACTTGGTTGTAAATGGCCATAAGCTTCTCCTCTCTGTCCTGCAGAGCCAATTTAGCTTCTCCCAACGCTGCGTCTGCCTCGGCGTACTCATCTGCACTAAGTTGTTTGTAGGCCACACACAGGGTCCTATAACCCTCCTGAACATTGAAATAAGAACAGTTTTAACAAGAAAATACTAAATTATCCTGCAGAGCTGATTGGATAGTGAGAATGCCAGATTAATTGCACCCACTGTTGCATTGCGTTCTACATGCATTCTGATCCTTTCCACCTCCTCCTGTTTGACGCGAGGAAAGATGGAAGAGTCTGCACCCTTACAGAAAAGCCATGCTTCACCTGGACAGAAAAAACACACAAGGATGCAAAAAACAGCCTCATAAAAGCAAAGAACAAATAAAAAGTGCAATAAACTAGACACTTGACAGCAGCTCACCGGATTTGGATCTGACGATCACACTCATACGCCTCCTCACTGGATCAAAGTTCAACACATGAAGCAGTTCGTACCTTTGGGAGAAATAAAATGATCAAATAGTAAAAAAAAAAAAAAAATGCTAATTTAACCAACACAATTATGGTCACAATCAAAACGTTTCAGTTGTTTTATTTGCTGACTTACGTTTCAACATCTTTATTTCTGTTTAGAATTTTCATGGTTTTGCTTTCGAGACCCAGAAATGTGAAGCCATACCTACAGATGGAGACAAATCACTGAAAATGTGCAATTTACAAATTCTTATGCTTAGTAAAATGTTTAAAAAAATGATTAGCCTACAAAACAAGACTTCAAAATGTGCGCTATTATTTTGTTTTAGGAGATTACCAGCTTATCTTACCTCATGGCACCCTTGACCAGTGCGATCTCATCAGGTGAAGAAGCTATGAAGCCCCTCTCTTCTTGTGGTGGTTGGAGCGCCTCTTCATCTATGCTCAAACCATCCACCTGGTCTTTTTGATCTTCCCCTTGGATTTCAGCCTGCTCTGTAGACTCCTTCACCTGGACAGTGTGGCAGAGACACAGGGCTCGCAGAAACAGCTCCTCTCTCTCCTAATAAACAACACAAACATGGCTTAAAACATTAAACAGTGTTCAAGGTTAACGGGATTCACAAGTACTGGAGTGTAACTGCAAAGTCTTATGTGGTGTTTCTGTTAATTGCATATGTTAACATGTTAAGGAGACTACACATGGGTCACATACGAAGGGTCTTTCCAAGCAATGAGCTATGTAATGGCCATATGTTAATGCTTGTGTGACTTAACAACAGATGGTGGGACAACACAACACCCACCCTGCCAGCTTTCTGCTGCAGTTTGTTCACTGGTCCATCTGTGACACAAAACCCGTCCAACTCGGAGCAGGCGCCCCGATGTTTGTATTGGAAGCCGTCGATACAGCACTCGATGAACTCCATGTTATTCTGGGTGAGTGTGCCGGTCTTGTCTGTGAAGACATACTCCACCTGCAGGAAATTTGATTTGGGGAAACAAGAAAAAAAAAAAAAAAACACTTTTCTCAGATCATAAAAATCCTGATTCCCATGTAACAGGTTCTAACAACACTAATAGGCAATTCATTACAGAGAAAATCACCTCGCTTTTATCAGTTTAACGAGGCATAAACTTAACGTAATCACCTGCCAAACTAAGTGTAACAGTTCTAAAGTGGCATTACATAAGCTAGCAGTACAACAAAACAATAAATCAACATACATTAAGGGCAAACAGCAGTAGCGTATAACTCCCTTTATAAAAGTTAGATTGTATTTTTAAACTTTGTAAGTCCTGACCTGTCCCAACTCTTCGTTCAGGTCCGACGTGTTGACCAGTGCGCCCTCCTTAATTTCAGGGTCAAAAAAGTCTTTGTCCCACGTGATGAAAAAGGATCCTAAAAACTTTTGCATCTCAACCGTGACATACATGGACACTGGAATGATGAAGTTGAAGAGGACCATGAAGGACAGGAAGTCTGTGAACATTTTTAAGTACTGTTGAGAAAAGAAAAAGGGGTGAAAAAAAACAGTTAAACATAAGTCAAATATTTCAAAGGTTTTAAGCTCCAATCTGAGGGCTCTCAAATACTGAAAACAGAAAGTCTGCAAAATCAAAACAAATTAATTAGAAGCCTTAAACTATCCCATAAAGACAAAACTTTACAACACAAATAGTTTACAATAATGGTTCGAATCACGTAGAAATTCAGAATTTTCAAAAGCTGGACCAATTATAAACGTGCTTTCTTTGGTTAGTAACTGAGATCTACATGAATGACAGATAAGAAGAGCAGAGAAGCTTGGACCGGCTCATGAAGATGATCTAATAGCGCAGGCTCTGTGCACCATGGCTTCCGTTGATGCTACATAACTATTATTCCATTATGTGCCAGAACTTAGATCATTTCTATTTGGAGAGATGCCAAATCTGCCAAACTCCACATCCTGCTGCATTTGCTCCAAACAAAGATAAAGTCAAAGAAAACCAAAAATGAAAACAGTAACAGCCAAATATTCTTAAAGTACAAGAAATACATATTTGAATTTAAACTAATTTGTTTGGTTTTATTTCATCCAAGGATCTTGTACTCCAATAAATTGTTCATTTCCACTGTTTTGTAATGTTTTAGCCTACAGAGCTAAAACTATATAAATTGTGTCTCTTTGGATATGTGGATGCTTAAAGGAAATTGATACATATGATGACAATATACTGAAATGTTTTCAACAGCCATGTCCTACTTTTCACCAGGTGGCATTTCTTCTAGTCTTGCTTTAGACATGCATTATTACAATATTTTAATGTAAATAGAAGCTTACCAGATTTGTCTCTTTCTCCTTCTGGGTTTTCTCGTTGTACCACGGCTCATCCTGCCCAGGTTTGTTCTGCCAAACATACTTAAGTGTTGTGCACACAAGTGCCTTGCTCACCAGTATGCAAAGGTAAACTAGAAGGAAGGCATTGATAGACCTGAAAATATAAGGAATCAAAGTAAGGACTACAAAAACTACAACACATACTTTTTAACTTGCCTGAGTCTTTGATGTGAAACATACTTCTCCACAACGGATCGTTTTTGAGATTTGCCCTGATAGTTGAGAGCCATTTTTGTTTCCATGCCAGTGTAAACTGCAACACCTCCAGGTACAAACATAAGAAAACACAGCATCAGCACTTTTTTTTTTTTTCTACAGTAAACCATGTTCAGTAAATCATGGCACTATCCTTTGACTCACCAAATATCGCCTGAGTGTTCTTTAAAGTTGCTCCTTTCAGCAGCAGGTTTTCTGGGCCTAAAGACCTGCCCAATCACATCAATAGATCAAAATGTGTGTGTAGTTATACAGGAGTTGTACAATCCCACACACCCCTCTATTCTCTAAATGGGAATCTGGCAGGCAGTCTGGCATCTACTCTAACATATACAGTCACAGTGTGGATACAGTCCAGCCTACATCCCCTTGTGTTCTTGAGAAGGACACTGGTCATTTGTTTATACTGTCATTACAAAGTAGTCAATGATAAATGCCAGTGGGAGTGCTTTGGAAGCAAAGGCTAAATCTCTGCCAGCCTGTTTTTTTTTATGCTTGTCTGCAATGAAAGATCAATAGTTTAGTGATTTGTTGGAGATGCAAAAGGAAACAAATGAGCGCTTAAGCAACTGTGTTTTGATGTTGCTCTCATTTAAAGTGGGCTGGGATGGCTGCGCATGAGAGCTCTCACCTCACTGTGGGCTCCTGATCGTTTTTGTAAATGTACATACGACCATTAAACCTGGAACATAAACACACAAACACATTGAATATACAGCCTCATGATATCAGTTTTGCTAATTTTTTGTTTACTATTCAGTCTTACACAAGAACAGATTTGAATTTGAGAAATCATGGTCTGCTGAGTTCATGAACAATACAAAACTAAATATAACCCACTAACTAGGGCTGCACAATATATCAAAAATGTTTTGTCATCGCCATAACAGCCTGTGAAATTTGCATATCACCAAAAACTGCAATAAATGGTTGGCTCAAATGTTTATTTATGCTTTTGTCAATCACACGGAAGCTTGACGTGTTTGACCAATCAAATGGAGCTCTTCACGTATTTTGCCAATCGGATGGATCTCTTTGCATTAGATGCCTGCCCCCTACATAGACGCAGGTGGATAACGAACAACTGAGCAAGCTTAGTGAGAGTCGCAATGACTGAGAGCAAGATAAGTGAAGAAACTTGCAACAAAAAACTTGTGGTTAAAAAAACAGAACGTCTCTCATTTGGAAATATTTTTGTCTAATTTGTTTTTGAAAAACCTGATAGTAAGGGGGGTTTTTCGGTATTTACAGCATCAGAAAATGTTTTGTGTGGACGATGTTTTAAAGTCATTAAGAAACTGTATTGCATGAAGTCTGTTGTTTCCCTGCTTATACAACAGCTGTGTATACTTGATTTTCTTTCTTATAAAACTGTCATGTTGGAATTGAAATGTATTAGTAGTTGTTTTTGCTCTGAACCCAGAGCAGAAAGACTTCAACACTATATACTTAAACATTTGTTCATTTATCGCAAGTCATATCAGCATTGCAATATTAAGCACTGTTATTACACATAGCAGGTTTTTCTAATATTGTGCAGCCCTACCACTGACCCAAAATCCATATTATTACACTTGATGTAGACCGCCAACAGGAAGCATGTAAGATTTTCCAGTCACATTGTGTCAGTCCAACAAACATGCAACATGTGCTTGTGATGCAAACCTGTTGCACCCACATGTTGATTGCCTTACTTGTAAAGGTCAGGCTGTGGCTGTTCACACTCAATGGTGGCGCTGAGAGATTCCAGATCCCTTTCGATGTCTGGTACTGTGTAGTGTGTCTGAAAGAAGGGTAGAGGTAAATACAGAGAACTTGAGCTGTGACTGACAAAGGTCTAGTGGGCATTTTAACTTCCTCTTCTGCTTTTCATCCAGACCATAAAATGCAAAAAAGACGACTAAAACTTATGATACGCTGAAACAAACGTGGAAAATGCACAAAGACAAAAAAACAGCACTTTTAAGGAACACAGTAAATGTTTTAGCTCAACTTTATTTATATAGAACACTTCAAACGCAGAAGTAACTTAAAGTGATTACATAATTTTTATTTGTAGTTTCTACATTCTTCACCAATATAAAACCAGAACAGAACATAGAAATAAAGAAACATACAAGTAATAAAATGCAAGGCAATAAAAATCCAATTAAAGCAAATTTATAAAATTATTGCACAAGAATGCATAATTAAAACATTTAATAAAACAACACAGACTATTCAATAAACAGTGACTATGACTGTGGAAATGAATAATTTAGAATAAACTCTATCATATAAATAAGTTTTTAGTTTGGTTTAGAGGCAAAGAGAGAGCTTATGTTTGATATTGAAGCAGGGAGTTGATTCCAGAAGAAAGGAGTCTGAAAACTAGTTTTAGAAAATCTTGGAACAACTAAGAGACCTGCATGCTGGAAACCAAGTGTTCCACTTCATTGACACAATAATTAGTTGCTTTAAATATGCTGGAGCTAGGCCATTCAGTGCTTAAGTGGATCAATCTCAAAGGCAAGGACCAGCTTTGCAAACAACTGTTTTTTAGTTTATGTTTACATTTCTAATTCCAACAAATTACATAATTTCATAATGTATTGAATATAGCCTCACTTTTCATCTCCATTTTTTTTATCATTGTCATGCTTTTGAATAAACTCCACTGGACACCTTTCACATCCATCTGTGATTTTTTTGATGAAAAGTATTAAAAAGAACTTGTGCCTTAAGTTTGTAACATTTTTTTAGGATCAAGCAAAAACCTTTAAAAGAGTTGTACTCCTTCATAAATACAAAGCTGGTATGTGTAAATACAGCTTTTTCCAACTTTCCAGCCAAAAACTATTTTTAAAATACAACTGAAGTATAGAGAGCAGCACATCTTACTTTATGGTTGGACTCTCCATCCAGACTTGCTGTGGTAACAAAACATGTGCCATCATTTCGACTCGACTGCAGCAGTATTAAATCACAGGGAAAGGTCTCATCTTCACTAACTTCTACAATATCGCCAACCTAAAAAACAAAATTTAATACATGAACTGGTGAAAGTTTGATTTGCTTTCTCACAAACTTTAAGATATGCAACAAGATTTAACAATCTTAAATGAAAAAATGAGCACCAACAAGGCACATGTCGGTCAAATAAACCATTTCCTGTCAAACTGTGGAACTTGTGTGTGTATATGTACATGTTTTTGCTACCTGGATGGGATAATTTTGGACTGCTTTCCTGGTACACAACAGCCTGGTGAGGACCCACTGTTCAATATGGCCACAAAGGTCCAGTCCACATTGGGGGAAATACCGTTGGTGGGTCAGGGGTTTGGTTTAGGACTAAGGTGTGAATTGAGTTTAGGTTAGGTTAGGTTTTGGGTCAGGTTTGTACCTGTGAGGCCAGGTTTAGGGTAAAGGGTCAGGTTTGTGGAGTATTTACTCAGAGGGTCCCACCTGCCGCTCGATGGCTCTGCAGAGTTGGTACATCCCTTAGGAAGTGCACGCTCACTTGAGATCAGGTCCAGTCCTGGGCCACTGGGTCCTAGATTTATGGGAAGTGCATGGTGTAGTCGGCTGTTCCTGTTGGAGACAGCTTGTTGATTTGTATGTGCTGTCTAAGATGTAGTGGAATATGACTGGCATATTCCGGTGAGTGTAGGCATACTGTATGAGTAGAACTCAGCCAGTACATTGAGTGTTTGTCATGTGCTGCGCTTCATAAAGAGGGAGGAGGGTTCATAGAAAGGAGGTTTACTTATAGTAGAATGAGAAATGGGGGAGGGGTCAGTTTTGGTTGGTGGTGTGGTCAGGTAGGTGTGCTTAAGATGTTTACAATGAGGTTAAACTAATCAAAGCAATTGTTAACATTATTTAAAAGAGTTCTAGTGACTGTTTACAGTTGACTGAGGTTAGGCCTGCTGAAGACCCCTAAAGGGTCTGGGTTGGGCCTGTATCTGAGTGGTTAATTTTAGGCAATGTGTCAGGGTTGGGTATGTATTTGGGTGGTTACTTTTAGGCAATGGGTTAGGGTTGGGAATCTATTCGAGTGGTGAATTTTAAGCATTGGGTCAGGGTTGGGCATGTATCTGAGTGGCCAATTTTAGGCAATGGGTCAAGGTTTGGCATCTATTTGAGTAGGTAATCTTAGGCAATGGGTCAGGGGTGGGCATGTACCTGAGTGGTTAATTTTAGGCAATGGGTCAGGGTTGGGCATGTATCTGAGGGGTTAATAATAGATTTAAAGTAGTTCAATTTGAATTGTACTGTTTTTGTTTACTTTAAGCAATTTTTGTATTTATGTAGTTGGTGATGTGCCCCTCCAACTTTGGAAGTTTATTTAAATTATTGTAAGGTTGTTCGCTGTTGGCCTGATTTATTTGCCAGATTAGTACAGGAGCAGTGGGACTGCCTCAGTACTAATTCGTATCTAATGCTAGAGAGAATTTCAGGACTTAATCATCAGTGGTAACCCTAACCCCTAACCGGTTAGGCTATAGAAATGAATGCAAAGTCCCATAAGGATAGAAGAATAGATAGAATAGATAGAATTGTATTCACATGTGTGATGGGTTAAAAGCAGATCTATTGCATGCTGAAGGTTTAGTTTATCTTTGGCCCATTAACAATACCCTCTGAGAATATTTATTTAGACATTTTCTTTTTGATAGAAAATAATATTTATGATATATCTATTTTAGTTTAACAGTTTTACACTCTGGATTTGAAAATCACTACAAAATCTACTAACATTTTATTGTCTTTCAAGATGTTAAAGAGAATGAATGACATTCAAAAAGTAAACTCAGTAAAACAGTTCAGCTGTATGAGTTATCATATTACCTATGTTTAACACCTAATTGGTAGAGTAGACAGAGCAACGTTTCTCTAATGCATTCATTCCAAGCAGGCAGCATCACTTCTCTGATCCTTAATTTTTACATTTTTATTGTAATGTATCCAAGTTAGGTTGTGTGCGCCAAAACATACCTTGATTTTTTCACTCTCCTTTGGTGTCTTTACGCCATTCTCCACCACTGTCACCATGTACTTATTCACTTCACGATCTGCCTTGTGCCGTAGCCAGTCTTCATATCCCTATAGGCAATGTATCAAAATCAGAACTGCATTATTTACTAAGGACAACAGAAAATGACAACTTTTACTTTGGCATTACTTCCAAAGGGCCACTGACAGCTGTGACCGTGACACCGGTTCTAAGTGAGAGAGTGGTCTTCTGGGCCCTCATGTATTAAGGAGTGCGCAGCTTTCACACTAAAATTTGGTATACGGACAAATTTAGAAAAGTGAGCCGCACAAAAATATTTAGATGTATAAAACCGTGCGCACGCATGTTTTTGCTCACCTTTCCTTTATACATCACAACGAACGTGGAATTATGCACACCTCAGACTCCTCCCCTGACACGCTTGTATTTAAATAAGTAAAATGGATGCAAATGTGCCCAACATGTGTGTTTCTCCTCAGATTCTGCTCTCAGCACGATCAGACATTATTTCTAAATGCAGGAAAATGATGAATTAAATGGAGAAAAGGAAGAAATGTCTAAATAAGTAGTGGACTGTAAAAATTAATTTTACATGTGGAAAAGAAAACAATGTGTGGGTGTGGGAGTTTGTGCACGCATGCGCTTGCGTGAAGCTGCTGTCTTCAGCCGCGCATGAGGCTGAGAGACATTTCCTTCTTCACACGTCTTTAATAAATGACTGTAAACTCAGAAGAACTATGAGTTTGGTAGAACTTAATTTATGAAATAGTTGATGTGAAGAATCGAGTCGCAGCTCAGTGAGTTTGTGCCAAGGTGTGGGATTTATATTTTAGAATCATGAAGTCTCTCACTCAGATCTGCTCAAGATCTACTGTAAAATACCTGACTGTAATGAGTTTGCTTTGATACCAAAAAACATGCTGCCTCCCAATTCTTCTTGTGGTGTCCTCCTCTAGCACAACAGCTGACATCGTTCCACAAATTATGTACAACTTCACGCAGCTATCTTTTCATGAACAAATCCATTTTCTGAAACTTGTAGACCTGAGGAATCATCACAGGTGAGCTGTTCTGAATTAATCTGCTGCGCTGACAATTTTTTTTCTTAGTGAGAATTAAAATGCGTCTTAGACAATTCACACTTATTTTCCTCAGCTGCGTGCGCGCCTCTCAGGTGTGTGGTCTCTGGTCATTGACATGGCAAAAATAAATCTTTATATCTTAATAAATTTATAGATTATATAAATAAATCTTTACAGTTTCCAGTGGACTGATGTTTTGATCATTTTTAGGCTGCTGTTTTCTTGACTGAAGTTAAATGTGGTTCAGTTTCACCGTTCAGGTTTAAACAATAAAAGCTCAAACTAAAAGTTTAACTCCGTGTTCAGACGCTCCTTACAACCAGAAAACAGAAGAGAGTCATATTTCTGTGGATTCGGGTCAGATTCATGACTTTGTGGGTTAAAATTGTCAACTGAAAAACTGTGTGTCTGCTGCACACTCACAGCAGGTGAAAAATGTGTGCATATTTAAGCACCCTTTCACGCAACGTTGGTTTCGATACATCCCGGCGTGTGCGTAGAACCTGCACGCAACTTTTTTATGCGTACGCACCATTTATGTGGGCCCTGGTGCTCAAACTCAAAGGCAGGGCAGGAAATGTTTTTGGTTTTTCAAAAGAAAGTGTGTGATAGAAGAAGAGTCTGTAACAGACTGATTGTTAAGGACTGTCCAGCAGCGCATTTTATCAGTGTAACAGAAAAAAAATAAATACATTTACAGAAAAAGGCATTAGAGGAAGAAAGTCTGATTGGGTAATGTAAAGAAATAAAATCAGGGAGATGATGCAGAGAGACATGCCACTGATATTGAGCTAACCTCCTTGTCGTCTTTCTTTAAAACCTCATGTTATCAATGGTTTCCTTAGGTTTTTGCAAGGAAGTCCACCCACTATTGTTCATTTCAAAGCCCCAGCAGTAGACCACAATACATCTAAAGCTGGGACATTTCAACAGAAGAGTCAAAGACACAAACTTCCTTTTGATAATTTGTATCTTTGTAATAGACTTGCTGGCTTGTTCTCTCTCCATTTGCTCACACTCCCCTAGGGCCAATTTTATCTTTCACCCCAATCAGAACTCACCAGCAGAGCACATTAATGCAAAACCCAAGAGAGCATTAGTCAAGTACTTTATACGAAAAACACAGCGAGGGAATTATGAAGGCAGTGGGATTTAATGTGTTATAGGGAGAGAGTGGGAGGATGTAATGCAATAAAGGCTATGAGGAAATGAGGACATGACTATAGAAGTTCCAATAACATTTCTGCTATTGGCAGTAAGCTGCCTCATTAGGCAGGGTCTTACCTGTTTGATAGCAGTTACTGTGATGACAAAAAACAAAGGTAGGCCACTGGTGACTGGGCTGGTAGGGGTGTCCACTATCACCTAAATGGAAAAATAAGGATTTAAATGGACAGAAATGTAATGTTAATATGATCTTTAAACATAAAAGCATTAAAGTCATTGTTTAAAATTTGTTGGGACATGCTAAGGCAGCAGCGGGATCATTGTGTGTTAATACTTTAAAAGATGGGGCTAGTCCTCTTAACGCTAAATCCAATTCTCTAAGACACTTATACCATTTCATATTTTTTATCAGAAAAAAAAAAACATAAGGGAGACTTTTACAATTTGAAGGGAGGCAAAGGAGGTTCTGGGCCAAAGAACTTTTAATCAAGAGAGCCAGAGAGAGTGCTTAATCCGCAGGCATGCCAATACCTTTGAATCATTGCCAAGGCATAGTAGAAGGCCAACAGGAATCTTTGTAAAATTCACTTTACGTCCATGACCCAAGTGCAAATAATTGTAGTATATAATATATATATGAAACGTAATATGTGTACATACATGTCTTGTAATCCTAAACTTTAAAGCAAAAAAAAAAAAAATCAACTATCTTTAAACAACCAAGACAAGAGCAGGACCTGACAAGCCCCTTAGCAAACAACTGTCTTATGTGCTCACGTGTCAACATGAACAATTTAATGGATTTACCCAGGCATTTCTGATCCTGCAGAATGCAAATTGGACCTCCTCAGCAGGTTTGATTACAGCACACACAGACACGGTATATGGAGCTCATTGATATTCTAACCAGCAGCAATACAACCTGTCAGATAGATATAAGCTCATCTAAGGGTAGAAGGTGCATTTTCATGCAGTCTCCTGTGTTTTCCTTAGGATTAAAACACGGCCCTTCACTCAGCGTGAACACAAAAGCCCAATCTTTATATAGATTTAAACACCTGCTTTCTTACCAACACACATACACAGAAGAGGTACAAGGACACTGATAAAAAATCAATTAAGTATAAATCAATTACAAAGTATAGACAAACCAGGACACAGAGGAATTGCAATCAAATCTGTAGAATTGGGGACAAGGGGAAAGAAGCAAATGTTATAGAACTAGCTTAAAAATCCAGATATCAGAATACTGAAAACTTCTTAACCGCAGTGTGCATGTATAAGAAGGCTAAATCATTGCTAAGATACTTTTGCTTATGCACATTGCCACTGGCTGTGTAAGCTATGGATAATTGAACTGAGAAGAGTCAGGTTTACCCTAGTCTAAAGGAACATGATGAAGCAATAATTTTTTTCTCACACTTTTTGTGAGCATAACAAAATGTATATAAAATGAGATGATCAGCAACTATAGAAAAACACTATAAGGAGCAAGTTTAACTCTGAGCAAATTCAGCACAAATAGACACCAAAGAACAATAAAGTCTTTACTCTGCAAATTCTAAGCCCAAGTATTATTATGTTTCATCTTTGACAAGCATACAAAAGATGACTAAAAAAAGAAACAATGGCTTGTGTTATCTTTTTTGGCAAATGATTATCAACAAGGTTTCTAAAGAAAGAGCTTTTATCTCACACTACAATACAGTTTGAATTTAGATTTGATAAGCTTAACAAGCACAACAGCATCAGTGACACTTTCCTTGTTGGAAAAGGATCAGGGTTGTTACTGGCTTTAACGCATCAATTGTTTTGTTACTAGGTGCCTGTTTTGTTTAATGCGTGCTGAGGCGTTAAGTAGTCTGGGAAATGTAAAAACGCCAAGTAAAAGGTTTAAAAGCTTCAGGTTTTATAGTTTATAATGTTTATATTGAAGCTACATTTTTACTTTCTGATGTACCGATTTTTGGGGGTCTTACTATCTCTTTAACTGAACAACATGCTATTCTTTTGGATGCAGTCTAGAGTTTGGGCAATACTGATGATTAATTGTGGCACTTGGCAAAAAAACTATTGCACTAGCATGTGGCCAATGTTGTGGCCTTGGTTCACATTTTCTGGCTTTCCTCATACTACGTTTATGCTGGGGTTTCATGTGATTAAACAAGTTCATATGGTTATCGTTGGCTGCTCCACACTGCCTTCCACCACTGCACCCACATGCACGCCTGATAGTGAGTGTGTGTCACACAAAAGATTTTGTCATCACATGGCACTAATTGCAGTAATTGCATAGTGGCAAATATTAATTGTGGACAGTTTTACTGACAAATAATTGCACACAATACGATTTTGCTCAATCCTAATGCAGGCTCATATCAATCAGTGTGGACAGAAGTGCTTAGAGCTGTTCACTTGTGACTGGATAACCAAAGGCTTGTGAGAAACAGGAATGAACAGGGCCAAAGAACTATTTCATTAAGTTGGCCTGATGTCTGCTTTAAACTGATGAGAGACTGGCATCATAACTAAAAAAAAAAGATTTATGCCGTAGCAGTAACTTAGGAAGAAATCCTGAGGTCGTGTGTATAACCGAACAACCCACAACCCTTTCAGAGCTTACAATTCACAGATACCTGAGCACCAAACTACCCCCCCCCCAAAAAAACAATAAATAAATAATTCTGCAATGTGATTGAAAGGTGTGCAGCTGCTGCAGATATGTGGATTGGATATCAAAGCAGCAGAGCAGAGCAGTACTTCATCTAAGCTGGGAAGTGTGTCAGGGTGAGCGACAGACAGCAGGTCCTCGGGGACCCCTGTGTAGCGCTGTGGGTCCTGCTGTCCCTCCCACACCCCCACTCCATCCCCCACTCTCCCGCTCTCATTTTCAATCTCTGACTCTTATGTGGGGCTCTATTCCCGTTCAATCACATCCAGGCAAAGATGAACAGGGCTATTTATAGGAAAGTGGTGCTTTTTTATCTGCCTGTGTCTATTTGTGTCGCTCACAAGTACCGAGGGCTCCCTGGCTTCTGACGTCAGCAGTGCAGCGCTGCAGAGTGATGGAGGCTGTGTGTGATACGAACTGAACAAGAATGACGGCAGGAACGAGACTAAACATCATGACATAAAAAAGGCTAGATTAGCGTCTAAGGTTGGCTGCAATCATTGCTAGACCATCTGCAGAATGCCTCCTGAGTCCTGAGTGATACTGAAATGTTTATTTTTCTGTTAAATGCGAACACTAAACTGCAACTAAGTACCTGTTTCTCAATGTGCAAATAAAATGAGTGGTTAGGATGGGGAGCCCCTGCAGAGGCTGGATTAGAGAAAAAAATGCCAGTCACTGTGCAGCATTGGTAAACACCATCAAGAAAACAGGGACATCCACTAAACTCGAGATCAGGCAAGCATGTTTTCGCAAACAAAGACGTTTTACTCAGAAAACATTGCACACCTACAATTTCTGTGCAACATGCAGCAGCAGGCGATTTCAGTGATGAAAACATCTGCTAGTTTTTCCCCTCATATCAGAGTGCACATGTATGACTATGTTTTGGCCATCACTTTGACTTTAGGGGACATATCATGCAAAATCCATCTTTTACCCCTTACATTTTGTTCTGTACTTTGAATCTTTAGGAGAGCAGAAAATTTTAATTCAATCTCTCATGGTGCTGTAAAAATATCTTTATATTCTGTTTGGCTCAGATTTTTCATGAACAAGTCTTCCTTGTTGACAATTTTTAATTAATTTGTAAATAAAATATTTCTGTGTCACTACATAGTCGTAAACCCCTCTATAAAAACTAGAATGAACTACTTCATAAGCTGGAGGGGTGTGAGGTATAAAGCATGTCGTTTGGATTTTAAGAGACAGTGCCAAAATGAGTTGATCTGAGATACATCTCAGAAAAAGGCTGAAAGAGGGGCTTGTGGAGTTACAGTAAGAAGGAATTCAGAACAAAGCATTGCAGTTGCACTTTATATAGACCCCAACTGAATGATTTACAGTAAAAGCATATGTCTCTTTCAAAAATATGGCAATTTTATACACATTTGCTCAGGTTAATATAGTAGGAACACTGGCAAAACAACAAATTTAAATGCAAAACAAAGACAGGCAAACACTTTAATTATTGCTCGCTTAAAAATAAAAAAAAACTGTAGCACATTCACTCTGCTCAGTTTGCTAATATACTGGGCTAAAGTCAGCCATCAGTGTTGTTTGTTTAGTCAGTATGAAACCAGAGAAAGAAGATCCAGCTCCCTCACATACATTGCACCAGCACCTGTTTAAACTAGTGAGCTGTTTGTTGCAAGAGTTGAGGCTAAAAGGAGTGGTAGGTTTACACTTTAATGGATCAAAAAAGGTACGACGACACAAAAATGATGCAAGAGAAGATGTAAACCTAAATCCTCTCTTTGCGTTTGTTGCCTAAGAGGAGTTCCTGCTCTGAGGGGAGAAGCAAAGAAAAAAGCCAGTGTATGTTTAGTCAGCAATCTTGGCCTACTCCGTTTACACTTCTACAGATAGCAGTACAGACCTCACAAGTAGACAATGACCGAATTTTTATGAGACAGAATGTATCGAATTTGGTTAAAATGGAAAGAAAAACAAATTTTAAATTTCTAGTTGGGAAAGACTGAACAAAAATATATTTATAAAATCAGCATGGTTCTAATTATGAAAAAAAAGAAATCCACGTTAATTGAATGTAATGAAATGAACCAATTCTTGTGTAATGGCTAGATTAAAAACAGCTTGCTTGAAAATTCCAACAAGTGTGAGAAGAT
This sequence comes from Cynodonichthys magdalenae, assembly GCA_031762555.1. Lineage (NCBI taxonomy): Eukaryota > Metazoa > Chordata > Actinopteri > Cyprinodontiformes > Rivulidae > Cynodonichthys > Cynodonichthys magdalenae. The sequence goes on from JARVJO010000269.1 coordinate 10,004,632, forward strand.
AATTAGAGTTAATCAGAGTTATCACACAGACACATACTCTTAGAGCAAGAGTTAATGTATTTTCATTTGCTATGCTTTATTTAATTTGATTTGGAGTGTTTCTTTTGCTGTAAAATTATTTTTTTTACTTAAATGCCAAGTAAAATACCAAAAGTGTTAAATAAAAAAATATATATATATATATATATATATATATATATATATATATACTGTATATACACACACACACACACACACACACACACACACACACACACACACACACACACACACACACACACAGTAAGCAGTAAGCTACAGCAGTATTTTAAACAAACACAGCTCCTACATCATGTTTGACTTTCACACCTTCCCTTGTCAAATGTAAATAAATATTTTCTCTCATTAGGTAATGCACCAGTAGACAGTGTATGCTATCACATTGAACAACTCAAGTTGATTAACAAAGTTATTTGAACTCCACAGTGATAAGAAAATCTGAAAAGTAAAAAGAAAGACACTCACACAGAGGACTTGATAACACACCACAATCCCATACAACTGCAATCCCACTGCTAAACAACATTATCTTTGTTTGGGTTGGCACACTAATAAAGAGTGCTCCTACCTGCACCAGGAAGATGATGAGGAAGTAGAAATTGGCAATTCTTCTAAATTGTTCAAACAGGTTCTTTGGTAGAAAGTTCCAGACTGTATACTGCCAAGCACAAAGAAGAAAAAAAAAAACATGGATCAGAGCCAGAGGAAAAAAACAAATATTCTAATTTGTTGTAGTTTAATGTATTTGGTTACAGCAATTAAATTCTGGCTTGTTTTTAATCACCAAGTTTGGTTAAATAAAAATGTCTTTCTAAGTGAGGACATGCACTTAAAACAATTATATTTATAGTTTGTTCCATAAAAGTATTGTGTCTGTGTCAGTAAGAGGAAACAAGAGGACAGGTTTAATAGAATAAAGTCTTCATTTTTTGGGCTTTCCAGGGAGAAAAACCTTGGAGACAACAAATATTCCACTGATATAGATTTGGAAATTTTCTCTTTTGTCTGGCCACTCTTCAATGCAGAGGCAATATACCTATCAATGTGTCTTCACTTGTTTTAAGTAGCCGTGACTTCTGGCAATGTTGGACGTGAAGAAAAAAAAAAAAAAACACTTTTATTTGCTTGAGTTTCAGTCTCAACAAAATTCTGCACGTAGCTCTGTTCTTTACAACAATGTACCACTTTGAAAGACAAATCCAAACACATGCCTACACATACAAACACTTGCACAGAAACAGCACAGAGGCACTGATTATGTATGGGAAACTCTGCTTGGGGAGTGTGTTGAAATGCAGTGGCAGCAGAATGGCCCATCTCATTTTGCTAGAGAGAAAAGAGTGTAAAAGTAATGAGAAAAAAGGGGGGTGGCAGCACTGAGGGGGGCTAAGTGTGATGGTGCAGAAGCAGCAAAAGCAAGAGAGGAAAGTCGTATATTGGTCACTGCAGTGCAAAACCAAAAAGATGATGAAGAGCAGAGGCAGCGGGGAGCATAAACACTACAGCTGGGGTAATTAAAGACTGTTTACCCTGACGCACTGTCAGGAGCCCATTGATTGGCCCCTGTGCACTGGGACCCTCTGCACCACTATAAATCCCATGGCCATCTTTCTTTCCTTCCTCCTCATCATCACTTTCACTATGATATCCATAACCCAGCTCACGGAACCTGTCTGAGCTTGCTGTCGACATGGGATAGATGGATAAAACTTAGCTGGGGGGCAGTCTATCAAAGCCCAGGGGAAACGACCAAATTGCCCACCCTTCCAGTTCATTAATAGCAAACATGTAGTTCACTGCCACTCAGTGCTCCCCTGGCAGACAAATGATCGCTTTAGGTTGGGAGCTCAGCACGGGGAGAGAGAAAATAAGAGCAGGAAGAAAAACACAGGAATGCTCAGGACTATTTGAGAGCTTGTTTTGCATTCAAAATGTTCAAAAATAAAAATGCCTAAAGGAAGGTGATGCACAAACCAAGACAAGTAGAGCAGCAAACATGAAAAACTTATGAAATCATTTATAATCAAAATAAAAACAAGAGTATATTTTTATATATACTGTATAGGTCCAACTCTGGTCCTCAAGGGCCGGTCTCCTGCAAGTTTTAGATTTGTCCCTGCTTCAACACAGCTGATTCAAATAGATGATTTACCTTCTCAGTTTGCCATCAAGGTCTGCAGAGGCCCACTAATTAAGCACTTTTTTTAAAATTAAAGATTTGGTAAATTTTTGAGAATGACAAGTATTTTATTGACCTTTATTTAACCTGGCAAGTCCCATCTTCTCTTTTCCAAGGAATAACTGGGCCTGAGGGCAGTTATCTGTAATTTTAACAAGTCACCACCTGCCTCCTGCAATGACTGCCTAGAATGTATTACATACATATTTGTTCTTCATATGTGAATAAAATTTGCTTTGCAACTGATTTTAAAGGCAAAAGTTGTGTTTTTAACTGACAGCAGGTAGCGATACGAATTGAATGCTTACGGTTAGTCAAATTATGTTAATTGATACGAAGTTATTCAGTGTAGCCTAAACAAATAACCCTCCTCTTAATGTGGCTTAGATCCTGTTTACAGGAGACCAGTCTCTGAAAATGCTAATGTTTACTGGAGTGAATACACAAAAAAGCACCCGTTTACACGGAACCACTGCAGTAATGTACCAGGCAGGGTTGCCAAATGGGAAATGTTTTCTTGTTCCTTTAAAATTATCATATTATGAGTCAAAACAGCAGATTTTCTGTACAAATAGGACTCACTCAGTCATATATGCTGAGTGAAGGTGTTGTAGAATAAGGTGTGTGTTGTGTTTGGTGAAAATGTGCACAGAAAAAAAATCGTATTTGTTTTATCTGGCAACCCTGTTGCCGGTCTCACTCAGGCACTGATCATGCAGCAGCTTCATGAACACAATTACGTCCGAACCTGGTGAATAAACTAAAGTTCCTTCGGGCCTAGGGTGCTCTTCGTGTTTTGCTCGTACAAGCTGCGAAGGGTGAGTAACATAAAAAAAATTCTGCTGTCTGTAATTTATTGTAACTGTTGTAAGTTTAGAAGAAGCTTTCGCTGTGTGCCGGCTGTTTGAGTATGCTTGTCACAGAGCTGTGGGGTACTTCACACCTCCACAGGGGGTGTCACAGAAAAGTTCCACTCTGGAACCTGGTTTCAAAAAGTGCCGAAGTCAGAGACTCCGATCACCAGTTACGTGTAAACAATCAGCTAGATCGCAAAAAAAATTTTGCGGTTTCACTGAAAACCAGCTCCGTGTAAACGGGGCCTTAAATGACTTTAAACCACAGATCTATCCCCTTGGGGGTTAAAGCATCTTGGAAACATTTACATTTGTGCTGTCATCACCAAGAATTGGATCACTGTGGGAAGATATTGTCAGTTCTGAGCAAAGCTGTTGTGTGATTCTTACCTTTGATGACACAATCCTGTTGTCACAGAACTTGGGTGGAGTGAAAGTCTCACTGACAGGAAACGACTGATGGCCAATGTAGATTGTCCTGCTGTCCACTCGTCTCTCATCACCACCGAGCTACAGGAAGCATAGGGTGGGGCCAAGGATAAACATGGAAAAAAAATAATCAGAGGATATCATTTATGTAAGAGTTTAGACAACAAAACTCTATTTTGAAATCTTTAAATATTCATTTTATGACACAAAGACACAGTGGCAGAGATTTGTAGGGTGTAAGAGGTTTTGTGAAGGCAGTTGAGGTCTGAATTACATTCTGTGAATTAGGAATTTCTGTGTAAAAACAAAAGTTGCAAAAACGTGAGAATCATTCTCCTTTACTGAGAGAGTACACGCTGCATGAGCCAATACTTCAGCCAAGGGACAGGGAAAGTATGACATGGGTCAGTGGGCCAAATTGCTGTTAGCGTGGATGCTATAACCTAATTTAATTCCTCTCAGATGGTCATTTATCAATGTGACCAAACAATAAATGCAAGCAGCTGAAAAGCTGTGCTCAGATTTATGGGTCGAGTTTCTTTGTCGTGTATGCTTTGTGATGTGTGTATCATGTGCAGATACACTACCATAACTACTTCAAGGAGCTACAGAAAAACTCAGCTCCTCCCTCAAAATGAGGTGGCTGTGCAATATTTTTCTATAAAAGGCTGAATGAATGAATCTCATGAATGAATCGTAGAACAAGAGACAAGAGCTGAATTCATCAGATACAAATCTCTCAAACAGTTGCATGTTGTATATATTATAAAGTCTGGCTCCATTCTTCTTTTGATGACTTCAATTTGCTGAACTCCCAAATAAAAAATTCTATGGCTTTAGATGAACAGATACAGTAGCTGACAAATGTCAATGTCAGTACAAAATATATTACAGAGTACTGGATATTGGTTTCCATTTGATCTTTTTAATAAAGTAGTTGGTGGATTGGCCATTTAAAAACAACACAGATTTCCAGTAAAAGGTCCAAGTCAGAGACAGAAAAAAAAGCAAGATGATGCATGAAGTCTTTTTATCAAATCGTATTAATGCATACTTGGTTACTTTTTGTAAATGGTAAAAATGTTTCAGCCTTTTCTAATTTTTCTATGAATTAATTTAACTAATTAAATAAAATAAAACTACAATCCCTGGCAAGAATTATGGACTCGCCGGCCTTGGAGGATGTTCAATAAGTTGTTTAATTTCGTAGAAAAAAAAGATCACAGACATGACACAAAACTAAAGTCATTTCAAATGGCAACTTTCTGGCTTTAAGAAACACTAAAAGAAATCAAGAAAAAAAATGGTAGTCAGTAACTGTTAATTTTTTAGACCAAGCAGAGGGAAAAAATTAATGAATCACTCTATTCTGAGGAAAAAAATATGGAATCACCCTGTAAATTTTCATTCCCAAAACTAACACCTGCATCAAATTAAATCTGTTCGTTGGTCTGCATTTAAAAAGGAGTGATCACACATTGGAGTGCTGTTGCACCAAGTGGACTGATATGAATCATGGCTCCAACATGAGACAGGTCAATTGAAACAAAGGAGAGGATTATCAAACTCTTAAAAGAGGGTAAATCATCACACAATGGTGCAAAAGATGTTTGTTGTTCACAGTCAGAAGTGTCTAAAATCTGGACCAAGTACAAACAACATGGGAAGGTTGTTAAAGGCAAACATACTGGTAGACCAAGGAAGGCATCAAAGAGTCAAGACAGAAAACTTAAAGCAAGATGTCTCCAAAACAGAAAATGCACAACAAAACAAATGAGGAACGGATGGGAGGAAACTGGAGTCAACATCTGTGACTGAACTGTAAAAAATTACCTAAAGGAAATGGGATTTACTTACAAAAAAAACTAAATGAAAACCAATACCTTTTAATCCAATCAAAGAAGTTTGTGTATGTAAACATAGCTATTGATGATATAGGGCTGCATGTCAGGTAACGGCACTGGGGAGATGGTTTTCATTACATCTTCAATAAATGCACAAGTTTACATTGATATTTTGTACACTTTTCTTATCCCATCAATTGAAAGGATGTTTGAGGATGATGAAATCATTTTTCAAGATGATAATGCATCCTGCCATAGAGCAAGTACTGTGAAAACATTCCTTGAAGAAAGACACATAAGGTCAATGGCATGACCTTATGTGCAATGACCAAAAAAAATAACCGTTGCTGACTACCACCAATTTTTTTTTTCTTGATTTATTTTAGTGTCGGAAAGCTGCCATTTGAAATTATTTTAGTTTTGTGTCATGTCTGTGATCTGCTTTTTTTCTACTAAATTAAACAACTGAATGAACATCCCCCAAGGCAGGTAATTTCATCATTTTTGCCAGGGGTTGTATTATAAAAATATTAGTGTGATGCAGACTATGATTGAAATCTTGAACCTTAATCATGTTGCCAACTATTTAATAATAAATATCATGCACTTTCACAAGATGTGTCATCTTTAAACTAAAAAAAGCTAAGAATAAAGCCTTATTTCAAATGATAATGATGACTAAAGACGCAAATATTTTATCAGACCGACTGTTCTGGAAGAATGACAAAATCACTTTCAGCTAGTGCTGGGCGATTAATCAGATTTTAATCTTGATTAGGATTTGTGTTTTTAACGATCATAAAAATATAATGATCGAAGTTTACAGATTACGCAACCCTTTTTACACCGAGCGTGTCAGCTCCAACACAGTTTGTCAGAGTTTTTTTAAAACGCCGTAAGTTCTCTACCATTTGCGCTATCTGAAAAATTCCAACGGTTCCTGAAAGCCAGGAATCTAAGCTTTCCGTCGATATATGGGTTATTATGGTAATATTACGTGACCGGGTGCAGGAAGCCCGCGAAACAATGTCTTCACCCTCGTCCATAAAGAAGTGGAATGTTACGAGCGACAGCTTGTTTTTTTCGGAGCGGAGAATAAATAATTTGTTAGAATAATGTCTGGAAGACGTTCTTCAACAGTCATAAAACCACCATGATGATTCCAGGAGGATTTTGAGTCCCAAGAAGACGTTGAGGAACCGGCTTCTTTGGAAGAAAGGTAAGTTTGATGATGG
>JARVJO010000269.1:10026074-10045247 GCA_031762555.1 Cynodonichthys magdalenae
ATCGGTATCGGCCAAATCTCAAAGCTGCAATATCGGTATCGTATCGGAAGTGAAAAAGTTGTATCGGGACACCCCTAATTTTGTGAAATAATTTTTACAACAACAGAGTATTTCTCACAGCTGGAAATGGTAGGAAGAACTGGTATATGTGAGGGAGTGTCTGGACACAAGTGTGTTTGGAGGCAGACATGGTTCAAAAAGTAAAGAGTGGAAATTCCTGTGTTTTCTTTACATCTTACAATGACAGATAAAGTGCTTTGTTTTGCTGAAATTAAAATGCTTATGAGACTGAAAAATTCTACAACAGAATGGACCAAGTGGAAAGCAACGTAGAAGGCTGCAAATACAAATAATGAGCCAGGAACTTGCACTGGTATGCTCTTTTGTAATAAATACTGTAAGTGTAGCTATTGCAGAAAAAAAAATCTGTGTACTAAATATCAGGAAAAGTCAAATAAAGATATTCAATTGAGAGGAGACAATAAAAGCTGAAATTTTGGCAACAGAGAACTAGATAATGTTCAATATTTTAAACATGTTTTCACGGCTGGTAAATAAATGTCTACAAGTAAGCATCAAAATATTTTTTAAAGGGGACATATCATGCAAAATCACTTTTTATAGCCATTAAATGCATTTATTTGTGTACTTGGAGTCTCTAGGAGTGCAGAAACTTTGAATTTAGTTCCTCCAGGTGCTGGAGATATATCTTTATATTCTGTTTAGATCATATTTTTCAACCCATTCAATTTTCTTCATTTTCTATGATGTTTTCAAACTATTACATACGCAACAGAAATTCTAAAAAAAGTTATGGACTTACCAACTAACCAATGTAGCCATTCTCCTCTCACTTTTAGCCAGACTCTGACTCCAACATTTAGGCTGGATGGACAAGTCTTCCTTTGTTGACATCTTTTAATAAATTGTAAATAAAACGTTTCTGTGTTGCCTTATAGTTGTATCTCTGCTACCAAACTAGAATGGACGGCTCTGGAAGCTGGAAGGGGGTCAGGGTTTGAAGTGTCTCGTTTGGATTAAAAAAAAAGTGTCAACACAGGGTCGACCTGAGAGATACCTCAGAAAAAGGGTGAAAGAGGGGCTTGTGGAGTTACAATAAAGAGGAACTTAGACTGAAGTATTGCAGTTCAGTTTATAGACCATAACTGAATGATTTAAATGTGAGAAAAGAAGGATTTAAAAGCATGTCTCTAATTTAAGACAAAGTTATTTCTATTCAAAATAAAAAAAACTGTTTGCATAAATACATCAACTTCCTGGCTTTGTGCACAGGATAAAAGCACCTGCAGAGCTTTCATCTTTAAACCAGTATATTTTACAGGAGCTGGGGTGAACTTCATTACTAAGCAGAGACAGTATTTTCTTCAGAACAATAACAGAATCCAAAGTACAAAGCACAAAACTTCATGTGTGATTTTACAAAGCTATTGAGTAGAAGGGGGGCTACTAGTTACCATGGTGCAAAAAAGATACCGGGGCGCTGCCTGGGCAATGGTATTTTTCATTGGTACACTAAAGGTGGCAGCAGCTCACTCAATGAATACTATCACATTTCCACCAGGCTCCACCTCTTACAGATCATGCTGCTGCCTTCAAGGGCTTGAACGAACATCAAAGGCAGCTGTGGGATTTTGCATTCCTGTCAAGAGCATTACAACCTATGGAGCTTCCCCTCCTCATAAAAAGCCCCATGCCACACATTGCCATAACCATGTGTCACCGTCTTCTGAGCGCAGTCAAGTGAGACACATGACGCTTCCTCTGTTCCATTTGGTTAGCAGTCACTCTCTTCTACTTTGCATCGTTCTATCCTTATGATGCACATTTACCTCCTGTGGGCAGGGGGAGGGGATGTGAATCAGAAGGCAAAGAGGGAGAGCTTGAGATAACAGCACTATGTGCATCAGTGACAGCGTGGCAGGCTGCTCTGCACAAAATATTATTTACAGCTCAAGTCGAGGAGAAATTACAGCAACAATCCTCTACAGAAGCTGGAAAAATCAGCTGACCTGGCAACACTTAGAGAGAGGCCAAGAGGAGGGTCAGGCACTATAATTATTATATTGCCTCTACTTCTTCACTGTCCCTATCTATACTGCTCACACAGCGTGTAGGGGATTCAGTCCACTGATGACAACAAGTTACTGGTGCACATGAGATTGATAAATAGGCAATGAAGGTGGTTTAGCATTTATAAACCTTGGCTTTGCAGATATTTTTTTACACTTTGAAGAAGCCCTTTTACAAATAGTACACGAGAAGGGCAATGGAAACAAGCAGGTTGCTTTAAAAGGGTGACAGTTTAAAGAATATGAAAAGGCAAAGAAAAAAAAATCTAACTTTTAGTGAATAAACTTTGTGGCAACAAGTGTATAGATCCTAAAGATCAATAAATGAAAACCACAAAGAGAATAATCGGCTCACTGTACATCTGAATTTGCTAATAATCATATCAGCATTGTTGACTATGAAACATTTTGCTTTTAAGGCATTTTTGGCTCAAATCTGACAAATCACCTCTTAACATTAATGGACTCTCCATTTAATGTTGGCTTTAAATCCAAATGGATCTACTGCAAAGCGGTCATGTTTGGCTTTGCATTTAATGTCACAACTCTCATCCAAAAGTCAGTCGAATATTAAGCTCCACAAGACGAACAGCAATGCAGCATTAAAGTAAAGCAGAAGACGTGATAGAAAGCCATGGAAAGAAATTTAAAAATAACTTTGGGAAACATTTTGTGTTTGTTTCCTCAATCTTTTTGTTACCCAGGTAAGGGTTCTTTTACAAAATATAAAAAATTGGTTCAACTATTGACATTAGTTGAAGTTATTCAGGAAAAAATTAGCCATCTGGTGATATATTTACACTTAATCATGAAGTGCACAATTTTAGAATTTATTTACAGGCACAGACAAACAGACACCTGCAACTGAATGCAAATGCTTTAGGCATAAAATAATATGGATTCTCACCAAATGTAAAAATAATATTTAATTTTATATTTACCACAGGTCTTTCCCTACATTTCACTTGTAATATTAATTTTAGATTATGCACATCAAGAAAGTTGAGGCAAGACATCAAAAAATATTTCTGTAAGACTGATTGACTGATTAGGTCATTTGCTTTGAAAATCCACTAAAAATTGAATGCAACAAAGCCCTTATTTTGGGCAGTGTCTTGTTTTTTGCTCATGAGTAAGATTTGTATTTTCAACATTGACCAATGTCTGTTGCCAAAGCAGCTTAAGAACTATAGTTAGAATGTACTATACATGAATTCATAAGTCATCCAAAAACAAAAATGTGTATAGAACAATACACATTTGACATGAGTGATTGGGATAAAAGGATTTTGACTACAATTAGATGCAAAATTTGACAAATAAACATCATGTCATCAACCAAAGGATATACAAAATGAAGTTTAATTCGTGATCTTACACCTCCAGTCAAAATACTTAGACAGATCTGCATAGCTATGTCTATGTGAAGAATTTTATTTTACATTTGCACCCACATTTACACATTCAGATAGTATAATTTTTTTTCATAATTCGCTAATTATATTTACTAATTCTTCAGATAAATGTAAACATCTTGCGTTTAAATTGTTGTCTTTAAACTAGGGGAGTCAATTTCTCTAAACTTTAAACTGCATCAGGGTGGGGAGACAAATTCCTCACCCAGTCTCTGACCGCGAAACTTATCAGGGCCCCAGTGATAACAAAAAAACGAAACTAAGTTTACATGGCGAAAACTCTAACAATAACATCCAAAAATACACACACAAAAAAAACTATGTGTACAGTTTACTTTGTCAAACATCCAGATGCATCTCTTGTGATTTCTCAGAAGGTTAAAACTTAAAAGCGATCTGTATAACCTTCATGAAGTGAAGGCAGCAGCTAGTGTGTACCTAAACTGTAAAAAAAAAAAGATCATACAGACTAATGATGTGGGCTAAATGTGTAAAAAATCCGACTTGTTGTAGAGTACGTGGTGTTTGGTTGTGTTTTATGACTGAAACGTCAAGAGGGAAGCAGCTGGATGTCATATGCTAACACCCTGTGTGTGTATGTATGTGTGAGTGGTGGAGGTGCCAAGAAGGCAACACATACCAATCGGTTGAGTCTTCTCCGCAGCATCCTTTTTTATCTTTTTAATAACCTCGTAGAACTGCTGGACTCTTCTGATTCCACACACGCCTCCTGGCTTCGCTTCTTCAGCTCCTCCGGGGAATAAGTTTACATGTATGTTAGTTGGCGCGCTAGCTCCTTTAGCTATCTGTTTTCTACTCTAACGTTAGTTCTAGCTATATGAAATGCCGGGGCGACGCTACATCGTTTCCATTTTGTTTGATTTCGGTATCTTCGCACCATTCGCATTCTCTCCCCTCTGGATATTTTCCGCGTTGCGGTTGGGGTGTACTAGTCACGCTTGCCGTTGCTCAAGGCTGAGACAGTCGCTGACATTTCGCTCCCTGTGCCCTGTTGCTTACACTCGTACGAATCATTTGTCGCTTCTCGACTCTGCCTTCCCGGTGACTCGGAAACTGTTCGCCGACGCGGGTAAAAACTAACTTTTGTGGCGGCAGTCCCTGAGTACAGGTCGCCTCACCTCCCTGTCAAACAATTTTCACTCCAACAAGCAGCAGCAGCCAGCAAAACCACGGACGTTCCCACGTTCACAAGCTCCACCCGACCCGGCGAAGGTGCGGTGACTACTTTGGCCCGCAGTGCATTTTGGGTAATGAAGTCCAAACTTGGTTTGACACGTGAAGCGGTGTGTGCTCACGTTTAAGTTAGCTGAAAATAGCATTTCCCCCCACCTTCTGAAGACATACTTTTAGATTAGTCAAGATATTTTCATACATTTGTCTATTAGCAAAATACCATAAATAGAATGATAGATTTTGATTAAGATTTCAGAAAAAAACAATTGGATGTAGGCTACCTCTGTAACTAATTTTTGGAGCCACCTCTATTCAAGGCCAATACAAAAATTACAACAACATAGTCCTTTATTGAGCTAAAAATTGGTTTGGTAGATGAGTCGTTTACAACTCTTGAGTGTGAAATCTTGTCGCATGTCATTGTGAATTGTCTAAAACTCTGTCATGAAAGATGTCAGAATGTTTTCATCCCTTCAAGGGATTCTAGGCCTTTAAACTTTAAACTATAGTCATGTTAGTCTTCAGAGAGGATTTTCATAAGTGTGAAACAAATAAATGACATATTTTACCTAAATATTTTAAATGCACTATCTGAACCTTCATCATAAAAAGCAATAAACACATATAAAAATGTGTTGAACATTAAGTCCAAAAGGTAAAAGGCCCTTAGACGTTTCTAGAAGCCTATTTTCCTTTTTACAATTGAGTGACCTTGGCAGCTTTTGCATGTGGTTCTGAGTTTGCATGTATTCTGGTAACTCCTGTATTCAAATGAAACAAGTTTCCGTTGACAGCTGAGAAGAGTGCGAAAAAAGGAAGTAGGCTTAAATTAAATACATTTTTTAAACTGTTGATAACAGGGGCATGAGCTTACTGTGAGGTGTCCATTTTTAGGTTGTGAATTTTAATTTAACATAAACATAAAAATCAAAAGGTTTTAGTAGCAGTTGCTTCTAACACAACTCCTTTTTTATCAAACATTTTGAGCTTAAAGCTGATAATATAGCTTGTATGGATGCCTCAAAGTTAAAACGTTTGAAGGAACTTTCTGTCTTGAATTTATTGGTTTTAAAAATAGGAGTTAAGGTAGCTATGCACCAGTGTGAGTGGGAGACTTTTAATCAGATAACCATCACAATTACCAAATGGCTAGTTTTAGATAAACTGTACCCACAACATGAAACCAGCTGCTGTCAGTGTGTGTACATACCTCTGTAAATGCTTTCACTGTCTGAACCTGTTTGACAAGTTCAAATACTTTCAGATTCATTTACAAGACTAGAGTTTAACTTCAAATTACGATTCATTTGAGGAGTTTCAAATATTGTTTTTAAACAGCTGAAAAAAAAGTTAATTTCTAACAGTCGTAAAATGGGTTTTCTTTTTAAACTTAACTATTTAATTTATATAAGCCCTTCATTACTTCAGCATCTTCCATCTGCAGATTTTTGACAATACTGTTGGGTCAGGTAGGGTTAAACGTAAATTAATATTGTTTACATCAATTTCTGACCATCAAAAAACACCCAAAAGAGAAGTAAGTGCATAACAAGGAAATATCACATTACATTACACCCCTGCTGTTGAAAAATAAAAACCTTAAAGTTGGACTGTATCTTCACCTTGTGGCAGGATGAAGTAATGCACTTGTTGCTGTGTCTCATGGGAGACAGGTTATTATTAAGGTCAGTTTATCACCAGTTTACTTACAATGCACTTTTATGGATACCCAGTAGAATCTTACACAAGTTTAAAGAAAAGTAACACAAACCATAATCACTGCCTGTTAGTGGCATGCTATATATTCAGTCCTTAGAATTAGTCATTCTCTATTGTTTATAAAAAATGTGGTATTCTCAAAAAACATAAATAAATAAGAACTCACTTTTGGAAATTTACATTTTTGTCTCAAAATAAATATTTAATTTTCAAGTTTAGGGGCTTTTTTTTCAGTTTCTGTTTAGTTTTCATGTTGCAAAGGATACATATTATGGTCCACAGTACCATCAGCATTAATAAACGATTGAATGACATTTCATAAAATGACAAATATATCAATTAAATTAACATTAAATGTGAATTGCGGTAAAGACAGCGCTTATTAATATTCAAACTATAGGATTTTCTTAAATCACATTTGCCCATTTAATAGTTTTCAAAGTAACTTGGTTCTTAAAAAAAGAAAACGAGAGAACTAAACACAAATATAAGCAAAAAAGACGCTGTTCTGCTGGGTGTAGTAGCAATATTTCACCAGTAGATGTCCACAAATCGTTAAGATTGAACTTGAACAACAAACAAAATAAAGTTGAGTTATATGTACAAAATACATATATCTTTTTGTCATACTGTAAATTATAACACTACCTTTATTTGTTCTGTTTTTGGTGTGTGTGAGTTCGAGGAAGTGGGGGTTGCCTATAAAAGAGGGAAATAATTTAACTTTGTGTATATTGTTTGGAATAGGAACTAACTGAACTTCTTTTTGAATGAGTATAGAAACATATTCAGAAAATAAAAATACAAATGGAAGCTCAGTTGCTTTAAATACTGCTTCTAATAATAATTCTTAGGATAAATTTTTGACTTTCATACACCAACATACACTACCATTGTATTATATTATTAATATAAATGCACATGAATGCCTCACTGACCAAGAAAACTCTCTTACATCTGCAAGCATACTTACTTAGTAATAAGGTTTTCTGAACCTAATTCTGATTAGAGGTGGGAGCATTTGCTTGTAATTTAATGTAAATCCACATGGTGGTGACCCAGGAACATCTAAGACATGTCGCACACTTGTTGCATCAAAAAAAAAAGTTTCAAGCTGAAGAGCTGATCAAAGTTTGTCTCATATTAAAATTGTGTTTTATTTAATGTCTGAGAGTTGCAGATAACTAAACTATTACAAAACCTTATAAAATAATGCAACTGGAGAACTGATAGTTAAACCAAACTGAGTGTCTATTTAAAGTCAGATTTGGCAAAAGTCAACATAAAATTGGATTTAAAATACACTGAAAAAAGTTTTACTCATAGATGTTAGTTTGGCCTAACAGTCCTCTGTGAGCTGAAGTAACTGAAAGAGAGCTTGATTTGTCTTTCAAAGTTCTGCAGTTACAAATCAAATTTGCTAACAAGCGTTTCAGACATTTTTATGTTCTTGTTGTTTAGGTTACTACAGACCTGTCATAAGGACTTCCTGACCTCCTGATCGGTGACCACAGACAGCTAAGTTGGTGATCTTTCTTCTTCTTTGATCTTCTTCAGATGGAGAAAACTTTAGTCTCTCACCAACTTTAAATACAAACTCTGAAAGTTTGCTGATAACCCATATGTGGATGAACTGATTTATAACAGTCATGAGTTTGTTTAAAAGGAGGTTTGCAGAAAAACAGAATAACAGTCTGAACTTCTCCAGAATAAATTATATAAAAATAAGCTTCAACAGAATGAAAAAGCTTCTTTCTTACATTTCAGAGAAAGCATGGTACAAAGTGTCTTTATCAAATTTGCACATAAATTACGTTGATATTTCCTTAAATTTTATTAACATTTTTCTGCCTTGAAGCATGACGATGTGCTTTATGGATATTTCAAGTTACAATAAATCTCAATTCAGTCCCAATTTAGAACCCAGAATTTTCACAGTTGTGATTACAAACTAAAGTGTGGATGAAGTGTACAGTAGCTGGTGAGTTTAGGGGGCATTCCTCTGGTGGTTCTGCCCCTGGTCGTCTCATTCGCAGCTCTGAATCCGAACTGACAGCCCCTGTGGAGGAGTCGGGAGACTTCCCCAGCCATCTGTCTTAGAGCGACTCCCCTCCTTCTCTCCCTCCACACATCCCTCATTCCCACACTGGGTCTTTGTCAGCAGTTCCTGTCCCTGGACTAGGCGTGGCGTGCGCAGAGGCTGGGGCGACCGTGGGTGCTTTCAGAGGCACCTGCAGATGGGACAAAGGGCCAAGGGTGCTGGGGCTGAAGACAGATTGATGCTTTGTGCACCGAGGATGGAGAGAGAGAGCCACAGAGGGAGAGAAGGGGGGATAGTTAGCTGAGAAGTTTTCAGGGAGAAGGATTTTCAGGGGGACAGGGGTGGCTTGAGGGGGGGATGAAGAAGGAGAGGGGGGGGGGGGTCTGTCACTCCAGTCTGTGTGAGTCCAAGCTTTGGAGAGACCCGGAGAGATTGACAGCTTTTGTGGGCTGCATCTCTGCACAATGGTGGCGCTTTAATGGGCGGCAAAGCCGGAGCAGAGCTTTGGGGAAGGTTTCGGTGGGGAGGTGCTGCTTGGTTTGTGGTTGGGGGGCAAAGGCTTTACTGCTTTGCTTGGTGGGGACCAATTCATGGGTATTCAGTCCGGGGCTCGTTATTCACTGAATGCATCCAGTGGAGGAATGCAGTGGCATCAATTAGAATGTGTTAGCAGATAGCAAAGCAGAGAAGAAAAACCTTTCTTTTCCTTTTGCTCACAGGACAACACGGTCCCACTATAGGAGGTGTCAGAGCCACAAAGCCTTTTTTTGGGTCTCTCTCCATTACATTACCAGTGCAATATGTAAGGTGGGGACTCTTTTGATTTAAATTAAGTGGAAAAAACACTAAACCCTATTTTTATTCAGCAGGGATAATGGTGTTATACTCTATAAAGGTCTTTAACTACTTATGTGTGGCTTAAAATCTTCCCCGACTCCCTTTTCACTCCACCTCAGTGTCTTATTCTCATTGGGGGCATTATATTTATTCAGTGCTGGAGGGTCAAAGACAGACTGTTAAACAAAGTTGCTTGTAGCCTTAACTGCCGCATCACTTCTAATTGTGCATCAGTGGGTCAGCGGTTTGTTGTGTTGTCCCTTGGCAAGAAAGGAAGAGCGGATATGAATTTAAACAGTATCTTGTAAGGTTATTGTTTGGAGTGGGCTCAGGCCGCCACTCAAGAAGCAGAGAGCCTTTATGAAACTTTTTTTTTTTTCAACTTTTAAGATAGAGATTAAAAAAGAAGAGGTTGGAAAAGAAAGCTGTTGATGGTGATCACACACCAGCTTGTTTCTTAAATGTAACATCCTCATATTATATGGCACTTAAACTAAGTGGGCTACACTTCATATACATGTATTTTTTTATATAAAAACAGCAAACACATTCTGCATTTCCAAATATCTAATTTCAACCAGTTGTGTATATCTGTATTTATCACTTAAACATTCCTTCTTTTTTAATTCAGGAGGGTAAAGGTCGTTTTTAACAGAGCAGCATATCACAAACTGGTTTTCAAGTTTTCCATCCATGCCCTCGGCAATCCATTCTGCTTCCAATTTCCTAGCTTTTAACACAGGAAAATACAGATGGCACGTGCGCTGAAATGGAATTGTGAATTTTCCTTCTCCTTAGGTTTAATGAGAACTAACTGGAAGCAACCTCTTGTAGAAAGGTGTGGATTTCAATGTGAGCAATTATGGTTCATTTGAAGCCAAATGAGCCAAATTTGCATCCCCTGAAAAGACAACCAGAGTTAAACTGTATGAAAAGTGCAGTAAATTGGGGCAAACATCGCAACATGCAGAAATGCATCTCCGCTGTAATTGTGTAATTGTAGAAGAGCTCTAAATGCACGGCCCAATTAAACTTGCTTCTTCTGCACGGCTAAAGAATTGGCAGGTTATTATGCAGGAAAGTATCGGCACGTTTTAAATGGCTGCCTCCTTCGTGGGTGGGGATGGAGGGTGAGATCATTTGCAGCAAAATGGAATATCTGATCAAATATGGACAGATGTCTTCATACATGTTGAGCGGCTGTGAATTGGATTGGAAGAGGCGAGATGGATGGATGGCCTCCTCTAAGAGATGGAGCTTCCTGCCCTGAGTACTGAGGGGGCACAAGAGGAAGAGGGTGAGAGAGGGGGAAGGTTAGGCTCTCAATGGGGAGAGACATTTCCCTGAAACACCAGTTGATGGGTTTCTCCCACAAAAGGGTGGAGTGACGCAGTCTGCACTGCTGCATAACAGCCCGGTCTCTGTCTGGATTAGGCCCTGCAGCACACAAAAGAGAGCTCAAGTAAACGGTTCATGAATGTTGATTAATTGATGCCATTTTTTTTTCTTTTTTGCAGTGTGCCATGGAGATTTAGCGAGCATGAGGGAGGCTGTGTGCAATGGGATAACTGAGGCTGGATATGTGTTTTTCTGTGTTTATTGATCAAATATGTAAATTCCAAATGGTTACTGTTACTGATACAAGTTTGATTCATAACTTCAGTGTAGATTTTTAAAAATGTTTTCAACAAGAAAGATCATTTTCCAGTTTTATGCTCAAAAAGCTTTCTTTGGCTCTCATTGGTTCGTCAGATATGCCCAGCTGGCACAGTGAGCAACTCAGGTGGCGGAGGGTGACAAGGAGGTTCCCACGATGAAGTTTAGGGGTACAGGTGTCCTGGGAGAATGAGGGTGGCCAGGAGCAAGGGGTGGGGGGAAGCACTGGCCCATAGCCCACCTCAATGGAAGGATCCCAGGGGCCTTGCTCAATAGCATGGGTTCCACTTGATGGCGAGAGAAAGGAGCGTTTCAGCCGCTGCCCAGCAGGAAAGATCTGGTTGTGGGAGACCTCTTTCAGGACTCACTGTTTGTCTGAAGGCTGTCACAGCAGATGAGTACTCAGCAAACAGCGTGAACAAGGATTTGAACCAGAAAACCAACAGAGCCTTGACAATATTGTGATTGGGCCTTGTCTCTTCAGCGGGGCTAAAAGCCGAATTGAGAGCGGTAACAAGTGCACATTCAGCTCCGAACGGGGATGCCTTTGGGTTGTGTTTTATGGTTTTGAGGCTTGTATGTGGCGGATAAAGCAAAATCATGTTAATCTCTCTTTTCAGTCATTTAAAGGCAAAAAAAGAGTGAACCTGTGGCACTTTAATGGCTGAGCCAAAGTCATACAAAGTCATTCTTCAATCACACTTGAATGAGACCCCTGTAATCTCTTGACCCAAAACAAAGGCTTTCTTTAATTGTGTAAACAAAAGGAGAGCACACAACAAGTAAGGACAAGTTTATTTTAAACTTCACTCTGACACGCTGCTTCTCATCAATGGATTCTTTTATTGAGCTTTAGCTTTCTGCAGCTTTGTCGTTGTGTAAAGCAGTGTGTACATGTGTAATAATACTAATGTGTATTCCTTCAGCAACATAGCTTTTATTCTTCCTGCAAGCATTTAAAGATGCACCTACACAGGTGGCCAAGTCTTGGCTTTACATTAACTTTGTTTTGTCATTTTGAGGTGGCGAGTAACCAGTTACTTTTACTTGAGTAACTTTTGTTGAGGAAAAATATTCTCTTAGGAGTAGTTTTACTACAATACACTTTTTACTTTGCTAAAGTAGAGAGTAAGATTATAATGAAGTTTTAATACTCTTGAGTAAAATTTGGGAAAAGTCTAACCACCATATGTAACTTCCCTGAATAAAGAACAAACGCACCAGA
The DNA here is from genome assembly GCA_031762555.1 of Cynodonichthys magdalenae. Lineage (NCBI taxonomy): Eukaryota > Metazoa > Chordata > Actinopteri > Cyprinodontiformes > Rivulidae > Cynodonichthys > Cynodonichthys magdalenae. The sequence continues at coordinate 10,038,252 of JARVJO010000269.1, forward strand.
GAGACACACCATATACACATATTAAGTATTACTTTTGCAAGTTTCATAAGTTTCATGATGAAAAGAATTTGATTTGGAAAAAAATTTCTTCTGCTGGAATTTGTTTTTTTTCAGTATGTTTTTTTTATTAATTGTATTCATTTTATCCTTTAAAAACACCAGAATTTGTCCATAACTTTATATTTTTGTTGTCTTTCTGATGATATTTATTTTATAACCAATTACCCACTCAGATAGCCTTTTTACAAAATACTTTTTTACTTCTACTCAAGTCATGTCTTGGATGGTTAATTTCTATTTTTTCTTTTGCTTGAGTCCATCTTTTGGATAAGAATTCAGAAACAAATCAGTCATTCCAGACAAGAAAAACAAAAGTTTTAGATATGGTTAGGATATGGTTAATTACACCTAATTAAAAATAATTGGAAAAGTTGACTTTTTAAAAATTTCATTTAGTATATTTTTCTTAAAACTGCTTTGTTAATATTGACCAAACGTTCTTTTAACTGACTTCTAACCATCTACTAATGAGTGAATGGAGTGAAAATTGATTAAATCAGATGGCACAAAAAAGAAAACCTTAAGTTTTATTTTCCGTCTGACTCTGTATACATTTACTGACATATTTATCTGTGTGATTGTGAGTGAAAGGGGCGCACAAAGAGCAATGTTGTCTTTTGGAGGAGTTGGGCTAAACTCTGCAGCTTTCTGAAGGGAGACGCTTGTGATGGAATGGGCCGGGAAGGACTGTGACTTCTCCATTGAGAGCGGAGGGGCACGCTGGATTAGCTTGATTTGCCTGTGAATGGGCTCCTTCCATTATTCTTGTTAGGGAGCTGTCACATCGAATTGAGAAAGTGAAAACCTCCTTTTATCAACTTTTTTCCAAGTGAAACTGAACAGGCAATCAATAACTGGATTCACACCCAGGGAAAAGTCAAGCAGAATGATATGGGGCTGTTGGGGAAAGGGGGGTGTTTGTCAAGTTACTAATGTGAAAAAAATGATAACTGATGTCATTTTGGCTTCAGACGCTTAGTATAACAGAGAAATGAGGAAAAATAGAATTAGTGTCATGGCAGATGCAAATCATGCAAATAAGCAGTTTAAAATCAGTTACCATGACAGCAAATATGCCTTTAAAATGTTTAATATTAAAACAATCAGACTCCTAAAAAAGCTTTAAATATGTCAAAAATGATTCAAAGCTTAAACCAAAAAAAAAAAGAAAAAGTAAAAAAGAATAAGCATTAAATTCCTTGTCTAACTTTGGATCAGATGTCGTCAAATAATAATAAAAGAAGATTTGGCAAAACATTATTAATAATTAAACCATGTGTTCAACACACCCAAAAGAATATTACAAGGCTAAACAAATCAAGAGCGGTCTGCGTTTTATTACATAAATGGCACCATATTGTTTTGGAGTTTCATTATATTGACCTTATTGTGCCATTGTGCGTGTTCTGACACCATGATAATGCCTGAATACAGAGGGAATTATGCCCTGTATAAATAGATCCCATAGTCAAAGATCGCCTCAATTATCCCTCTACACATTGACAACACGAACAGAATAAAAACTAAAGCCTAGGCCCAAGCCGGTCTCAAGGCGCTCTTCAAACATTGTTTGGGCCATTGTTGGAGGACTAGAGGAACATCATCAGCATCAATAGCGAGAAAGAATTGAAATATTCATCAGATACATTAAACCTTTTTATACAATGCAATTCAATATAGAAAATAAAAGAAACACAAAACATAAAGTAAAATGTGTGCTTTTGATTATACTTTCTAATGAAAAACTTGTTTGCCCTTTCACAACAAATTATTTAATATTTTAAATCTATTAATCTAAATAAATGTCAGACTATAATGCTATGAAGCATTCACATTGAGATATTTTTTTCTTTTGTACTTTTTTTGGCATGGATCTCTTTTTGTGCTACTTCTACAATTTATATGTTAAAACTTTCAGCTCCGTCAGGACATTTTGGCTATGAATTTTGGTGTTTCAGCAATTATACTTTTTGAGATATTTAGCCATTTTGGACATTTTTTTTCTCTTTGAGAATGAATGAAACTGTCTTCAATGTCCTTAAAATTATAAATTCTTTAAATTAAACATTTTCTGCACTTTTCACCTTTTGTTTTGGTTCTGCATTTTAAACTTCTTTGTGCAAAATTCAGCTTCTTTTTTGCTGATTTAAGCTTTGTCTGCTTTTTCAAGTCTTTCTGTTTTTTTCAGTTAATTGGCCAATTGAAACTTTTTATGCTTCTGTTAGCTGCTTTGTGCAGCATTGTAAGCTTCTTTCAGCTGTTTTCTGTAATTTAAACAACCTTTTAGCTATTTTCAGCTAATCTGAGCTTTTTTCTCCTAAATTTACCATTTTATGAACATTTCAGCTTTTTGCTGCTTAATTCAGCAAGTGTGCTCTTTCTCCATCTTTGTGCTAGATTCAGATATTTCCACTACTTTTCAGCTACTTTTCTTATAATTTCAGCATTTTCATTTTCTTGGCTATTTTACAACAAATTGCTACATTTTTTCTTTCTTTCTTTCTTTCTTTTTTCTTTTTGCAAAAATCTTTCAGCATTCATGCTGTATTTTTGCAGAAAATATAAATTATTATTAGTGTTATTATTCCCATATTAAAGTTTTCCCAGCTTTCTGTGTGGAGTTTACATGTTCTCCATGTGGTTTTTCTCGGGTTCTCCGGTTTTCTTCTACCGACCAAAAACATGCATTCTAGGTTAAATTGTCCCTAGGTGTGACTGAGAGTGTGACTAGTTGTGGGTCTCTTATGATGGACTTGTAACCTGTCCAGGGTGCAGCCGGCTCCTCACAGTGACTGCTGGAACACCAGCTCTCCTGAGACCTGGGAAGGAAAAAAGCGAGTGAAGATAATGGATGGATGGACATTAACGTGCACTTTTTATTCTGATGAGCTTTCCTCACATTTAAACCATTAATCAACAAATTTTCTCCCATTGCTACACCCCGTTTTTTTTTTTTTTACGCTGTGTGAAGAAAAAGAATCGGATCATTTGGTCTCATCAATCAAATCGGTAATTGATGTCTTAATCATTATCCAGTTAATTGAGCACTCTGATTGTTGCCTGTCTTTGTTCTAAGCACATATATTTTCAAGAAAGCAAATGTGAAACAGTGGGGAGAGGTAAAAAAAATTGTTGTTGCATTTTTAATATATTTTTATTAACAGGCGATTCGACATTTTCAAAGATTTTAAAATTAAAGAATTTTTAAAGGAAGCTATTTCAGTTTTGTAAAATTGACCCTAAAATTATAGTTTAATGATTTTGTTGAGTGAGCTTTTCCTCAAAAAAAGAAAAGAAAAAGAAGTATGTTATCAATGTAATTGTCATCCATCCATCATCTGTGCACACTGAGTTGATAACAGTGTATGAAAAATGACTCGTGGCTGTAATGAGTGCCTCACCTCTTAGCTTTAAGTGGGTTCACAGCCCTCCATGGTGCGCAAATTCCCCATTTATTCCACTTCACTGTACCCACTGCTTATATATATGCTTGCGTTTAATTTTCATGCATTAAAGGAAAAAAAATCCATCTTTCTCAGTGCAACCCCAGTTAAACACAGACTGGCCAGGTGAGGGAGGATGGAAGCTTTCACACAAACAAACTTAGTTCAGGAAGACTAGACATAATTCTTAATTGAGTTACAGAATACTTTAATTATGACTGTTTTCAACATTCCTGCTCTAAATGCCTGTAACACAATATTAACCAGCAAGCGAGAGAAGGAAAAAAGAAACCCACCCAGAATTCAGCCTTGGAGTGCAGCTGCGAGGCAATTATCATCAAGCACCCCTGCATCTGTGTACAAACAATCTCACAGCTGCTGCCATTGATACTGTACATGCAGAGATCAGGTTGACCCCAGGGCCCCCAGCGCCGCATCGAAAAGGATACGACCTGCTCGCTTTGAAGGTATTCGTGACACCTACAAACACTTGTGCAATTTTAAAATAGCCGACACGTATTATTTACGGCAGTGTTTGTTGTTCTTTGTTGCTATGGAATATAACATGAAAGATTCCGCCTTCATTCCGCCTTTGTAAGAGTTCTAATTATACAGTTCCTGCTCAAGTACAGGTCTGAAGTGTGAAAACCTGTTTGTGCAAAATACAACGTTCACACGAGTCTAATTTAGAAAATGTTTTGCTGGAACAGACAAGAAACAATAGCTACTCGTAAAAAATTGTATTTAGTCTTGTTTTTTTGTCACAGAGTTTTAACTTTATATTTTTCAACACCAAAATTAATGTTTGTGAGTCTTTTGAGGCTATAGCTTGTATGTACTTGTAAAAAATTGAAGACTTACCTGACTTTTTAATGTAGTTTAAGTGAGGAAGTGGCATGTTTGAAAACAGGAAAAAACTTTTTTCAACAATGTTAATTTCAAAGAATTGCAAACGGACTGATAATATGTATAGTAAATAACATACAGCGCAGTCCTTATGTTATGTTTTGTATATTTAAAAAAAAAGAGTTTAATAAATGCTGTGAGAGTCTTTGTTTTTCCACCCGGGTGGGCACATGTGTGTCCAAGATGGATGGATGTGTGTGACCAAGAATGTGAATGGGGTTAGAGCGAACGCTTATTTGTGAGAGTGGCTCAGCTGAGGGCAGCGCTGTGGGATAGAGCGGAGGCGCAGGATGACTTTATGACACGTAGGGGACACCATCAGGGCAGAAACGCACAGAGCTTTGGTGGAGGTGCTGTTAGTGTGGGGAGAGGAGCTGCCCAAGCTGTCAGCTCTGAGGGGCTGCTGGAAAGCTCAGCGGGAGCCCAGCTTGGCCCCCGGGATCCCTTGTCGCCACGGAGAGGCCCTGGAATGCACCGGCACACAATGAGCTCCCGGGGCTTAGAGGGCACTCCGATTTGATAACCACGTTAAAGTCCTAGCAACATCTGTTGGGGCGCGGGAGAAAGAACCACTGGCAAGCTTTAACCTCCGAAACTGGGATCATTAACCCTCACCCCTGTGAAAGAAGGGGGACAACAGCCCCCTATTTGTCAGCAGCTCAACACAAGGGCTGCTGGGGCTAATATTTTACTAAAAACAGCGTGAGAAGAGAAGCAGACCCTGGATCCATGGAGAGCGCTTCTTATACATCCCCACACGGAATAAAAAAATTATTTTTTTCGCTTTGTGTCACTACCAAAAATATTATTTATAGAATTTGCAAACAAAACAAAGCTTAAATATTTTAAAGTGACCTTTCAACACGAATGAGTGCAAAACATGGACAAAATGTAAATTAATGAGGTTTTATATTTTTTTAAATACACAAATGTGTCAGAGTGTAATTCGTTAAATTAGAGGGGGCAAAGTCGATAGAGGCTGAAGAAATAACAGGTGTCGTGTCACAAAGACCCCCATCACAGGCTCCAGGGTGCTCTTCACTTTGTGGGTTACCCCCAAAAGCCTCATCCACCTCCACAGGTTTCAAAGCAACAGCAACCTCTCTGTGATGAATAATTAAGGAAACAAAAGTCTCCGGGGGTGGGGGGTGGTGAGGGGGGACACAGGAGAGGAGATGTAAGCTTCGCTATGGGGGGGCTAATGCAACCAGACCAGATGTGAGGAGGACTGCTGAGGTTTTTGCCCCTGCGCTTCATAGAAAACATCATCCTAAAATGTATTCCCTGGAGATGAGGGCCGGCAGGAGGTGCCCCAATGCACGAGGTCCTCAAGTACCTCCACACAAGTAATCCCATTCACTGCAGCTCATTACATGGGCAATTAAGTGCCAGGGTGGAGGAGCAGGATGGGGTTGGAAGGGGTGATAGCAAGGAGGTATATGTGTGTGAGTGTGTGTTTGTGAGGGGGTGTATGGCTTACTGGGGTGGGGCTTACAAGCTCACTACAAGGTCTAAGGCTTGAAACCGCAACCAATCCACTTTCCCATCATCCGGTGTCCCCCCCCCACACACACACACACACTACTTCACCTGGGCTGAATCTCTGTGGACACCTGCTTCTCCTAATGAAGATCCATGTCTTCATTTCCATTTCTGGAGTCATATCAGACACTGCCAAGCACAAAACCGGCCTGTTTCCTTCAGAGGCCTGGAGAGCCGGATAGAATGACACCGCTAAGTGCTCTGGCAGAGCGGGACAGCTGCAGAGCCTGAAAATGGGATTTGGTTGAGGGTTCTGAAGTGGGGGGCTTGGATGGAGAGAATCTGATGTTTGGATTGGCCACAATGGTAGCCGTGTGCTACCTCAGCAGCTCCTTGAGACTAATGAGGCTTTCTGTGGAGATGGAAGAGAAGAGGAGAGGGCCTGAGGAGGTGAAGAAGAGGAGAACACAGAAGGAGTGTACTACACGCCTTCCTCACACACCACTGTCACCTCCTCTCCTGATTTATGCTCACTCTCGAGAACAAACACCAAAGATCTCCTTTAACACTATGAATTATATTCGCTCACTGATAAACACGCACAGGTGTCAAGACTCATGAGGCCACTGAAGCACCTGGTTTGAGATTGGCTTGTTGAGCTGCCATGACTGTAAAAATTCAATAAATTAGCAATTTGTTTTTTACACATATTAAAAACACATAAGGTAACAAAAAGAGGAAATGTTCACTATTTTTCTTTTTAAATCCAGCATAAAGAGATCACTAATTCCAAAATATGTAAATATATCCTCATATAATATTTCAGATGATTCAAAAGATTATCAACTGGTTTATTTCTCCTTCTCAAAATTGGACATTTCTTCAATCCAGATTGTCGTTCATGGGATTTTGTGTGTTTGTTGTATTAGTAAAATATCTTGTGATCCAGTGGAGAGATTTGAGTGAAACTTTCACAAACACTAAATGCTTGCCTATGGTAAATGGTAAATAGACTGAACTTATAAAGGGCTTTATCAAGTCCCTCCGGACCCCAAAGCACTTTACACTTACAGACATTCACCCATTCACACACACATTCACACAC
>JARVJO010000269.1:10069978-10108581 GCA_031762555.1 Cynodonichthys magdalenae
AATATTGTTTATCTGGAATCAATTTTAGATCTTTGAGTCCATCTCATGAAAAATGGGAGCAAAAACAAAAGTGTTGCATTTATATTTTTGTTGAGTGTATATCAATGGTGGTGAGCCCTGAAAAGCAAAGAGATGAAAGTGAAGGTAGAAGAAGGTTGATAGTTCTGGCGGCCACCTTGAATGTATTTAACTCCAAAAGTGAATCAGTTGAAGATGTTTAACCTCACTGATCATTTCATTCCCATTCATCCAGTGGTTCATGAGATATTTTGGTACAGATAAATAGACTCACACACAGGAAAAAACACAAAAAACACAAAAACATTACTGCTAACTTTTTAGAGACTACTTTAGAGAGATGAGGGTCAAAGGAGAGGGTGGAGCTACCAGAGGCAGGTGGAGCAGTTCTGGAGTCATAAGGGTGGGAAGGTTTTGCTGCCAGGGCCAAAAGTTCAGAGAGAGGCAAGTGTGCTGGTAACTCAAGCCACCATGTGCCAGAGTCTCACGTGTTTGCCTTCTTTGTCCTAAAAGACCAGAGCTCGGGTTTCTGCCACATCCAAGCTTCCTAGGAGATGAGGTCCCCTACGCTCCCCCCTCCTTGTCCGTCTCTTGAGCCCTTCGACCCACCCTGCAAGAATAAACACACGCACACTATGGGCAAACACATACATAATACATCAACATCATGAGCGAATTAGGCAAACAGTGAAGTGCATGCTTTAAGCCTGAGAAACTCAACTTTATCCTGCAACTACAAGCAAAACACATCAAACACAATGGACAAACAGAGAACAGATGGGCCGAATCACGGGGGGAAGGCTTTTTGCTTGTCACGTCAAAAAATGATGACGAACGTTTCCGTGCCGGTTAAAAATATACTGCCATGCAATGTAACGAAAGCAGCCGGAGGAATGAGTTGTAAATCACCGTAATTATCATTACGCCCTTGTCAAGAGTGTGTCGCTCAGACGCATGAGGTGGGATTATCTGACATATGTACACCTGAGGCTATTCCCTCCCTCCCTCTAGCTTCTCCTCCCTCCTCCGGTGAAATTCCACCAAAGCAGCTTAATCTGATTCATAAGTTTGTCAGTGAAATGTAAGTCTTTTGCACCTGCAAGGAGAATAATGGAGCTCAAGATTATATATATTATCATGAATTTATCTTTACCCTAAGATAACTGTTTGAGGAAATCTGAAATTGATTTAAAAGCTGCCTTGTTTCAAGTCAATACACAGGAGCTGTGTTGTGTTTCTGGGAACCTTTTACATTAAAAGAATTAAATCCACAAGAGAACAGAAACAAACAAAAGCAAAATAAGAAGAAATGCAGTGACGGCTGATTCTTGGTATATTTTGCTTAAGGAATGAACAAACAGAAACACACGCAGGCAAAAACATTATCACTCCCCCCTTCACTGTTGATGGTGGGTGATAATGATTCTGCTTTTGTGTTGCTGAGTAAATACAGGACACCTGTAGTTTGGAGCTAGCACTGTTTTTGTGAAGCTGACTAGTCTCAGTAAACCAGTGAATGAATATGTAAATGTGCCTTTTATTCGCATTAAAAAAGAATTTTAAATGCCTGAAGGAGACAAAATGGAAGCCTTTTTTAAATATGGTAGCTTAAATGCTGAAAACAAAATAAATATAAACTTAGCACAAAAAGGAACAAAATTAGTCTTTGGTAGAGTATTTCTTTGTTGTAACAATGCTTTTTGGCAATAAATCTGACACCAGACACCTGATTGGCAGAACCCAGGGATACCAGAAGCTCAAAACAAGTGACAATTTTTGAAGAGAAGACTTGGCAAATTTTTCATGCGTGCAACCCACAAACCCAGCTCTACTGCTCATCCCATAAATGCATGTTCCTCACAGTTTGGTGTTAGAGTAACAGAGTAATCACCAACTTATTCTAAGAACTAACAGATAGAGCATATTTATGCTTAAAGGAGACATATCATGCTTTAAATCTTTCTGTTTCACATTTAAATCATTCACTGGGTTCTATATAAAGTGGTCTCAATGCTTTGGTCTGAATTTCTCCTTATTGTAACTCCACAAACCCCTCTTTCACTCCTTTACTGAGGTGTGATCAACTAATTTTGATGATGTCCCTTTAAATTTAAACGAGGCGCTTCACATCCCGCCTGTCTACCACTGTCAGACCAGTTCATTCTAGTTTGATAGGGGGGTTTATGACTATATTGTGGAGCAAATACTTTTTATTTACAATTTTTTAAAAGATGTCAACAACAGAAGACTTGTCCATCCAGCCTTACATGTTGGAGCCAGAGTCTGACCCAGAGGAGAATGAAGACCAATTTTCTGCACTCCTACAGGCTCCAAATACACAACAAAATTCATTCCACGGTTAAAAAAGTGGTTTTTGCTTGATATGTCCCTTTTAAAACTTTGGCATGCGTGGAACAGGGCAACATGCAGTCCTCACAGAGGGTGTCATTCAATTTGTGCTTCTTGTTAAAAAACATTTAAAAATATCCTCACCCCATTGCATGCGGAAATCCTGCTAAAGATGTTTATAACATTTAAGATTCCTCCAAAAGGTGCAGACTGATTTGTTATCAAGACAGTCAATGAGCACGCAAAGCATGGAATGACAATGATGTCATCCGAATTTCATCAGGTCTGCTTAATGGTTGTCTTCACAACAAAATCACTCAGCCGTTTATAGATCGAACGACAAATGTGAGCGTGGTTGTGTCTGCGTTACGCTGTAGCGAAAATACAGCTGTTGCAAAACACCTTTGGGAATTTAATCATTACATCTTGAAATTAAAGTCTCACACGGCTCAGACACAGGCAAAAACAAGAAGGGCGATATGGAAGATTTAGTGCAACAACTCTTATGCAACACTGCAACAACTGTAATCTATGCTCATCATTCAGATACCGTGTCCATGTTTAAATTTTCCTGCTACATCTTTTTAAGCTACATAACCTAAACTCAAACCTGTCCCTGCAGCAGCTGCATAGATATTGACAGATAAGGCTTTCTCCGTGGGAGGTCGTGGATCAGGTCTTCAGACACTGGTAGCTCCCTGGTTCTGGCTGACAAGGTGATCAGGCTAATGGTTTCCCACTGAGAGAACAAAAGACCCCGTCATTTAAGGCTGCATAAGCTGCAGTAGGCGGAGACCCCTGCAGGTACGAAATCACACCTGATCAGCTCATGAATATATCACAATATGTGAAAAAGGAGGGGAAAAAATGATCAAGGGGAATGCAAAAAATGGAATGTATGCATTGCTGGAGGGAAGCAACTGACTTGGAAAAATAATCTTAAAAGAGAGCAGGAAAGTAAAAAAGTCTGATAACATACTGCTACTGAAAAGACATCCATCCTATGTGTTTTTAGTATTTATCAAATCTGTAAATATGAGACAAAATTTATTCACACTCTCTTTCAAACTTCCTGACTGTATTTGATTCCTTAATAAATGTGACCCATCTGATCAAATTGAAGTTTGGGTCAAATTTATACTTGAGAACCTTTTCAGGGTCCTGCTTTTTAAGCTTTATTTTGAGACCTAAACCATATCATGAGTGGTTCCAGGGATATGCTTTGATCTGCCTATATATGTGTATTTGGTCAGAATTCTTGTTTAGATTATTGTAATAAGGAATTTTTGATGTCGTTATAAAGAAAAAACCTGAATCAGTATTTGGATATTGAGACTTACCAGCTGGAATCCTTTTACTAGCTTGCAGGGAAAATGACAACAATGTGAGGCATTTTTGCTCAAAATTGTGTTTTTCATAGCTAGTCCTCAAAAAAAATTTTAAAATATGTAAGATTATATATCAGATATTTGATTTAAATGAACTTTGACTAAAGTATTTATTCATTATATTTTGACAAATTGCAACTGCTGCAAACATCTGAACCAAAACATTATATCTGCCTGTTTCTCCACACTTTGGGACTTAATCCTCAGTTTGACGTGTTGAGTCACAGCCTGTGTCCAAATTCAGGGGCTGCATAAGGACAAATTTGTCAGCTACTTACGTCACAGTGCCGCGCCAAGGGCTGTCCAATTTTTTAATTTTGTTTTATGATATTAATAATACTAATATATTGATATTTTGATAATTCCAATCTATTTTTGCTTCTGTTTAGCATCGTCAGGTTGATAGGTGACGGAACATACACCAGGGTAAGGGTGGGAATAAAGCAGAAGTCTGGACCGTCCAGATTCACAGTCACTTTTTTCCAGTCTTTGCAGTCGACCAAAGACCCAGCCCCTGAATTTGGACACAGCCACAAATTTCATTTTGTACTTTCATATTTAGTTCTCGATTGTTGTTTTAAATCATTTAACTTTTTTCTCTGTGGCATTTTCATCATTAGCGGTTTGTTTCTTCATCTCACACTGAAAATTTGCCTCAAAGCATTTCACGTTAAAAGATGTCAGACTTTTTGTCGCTGGCTTTGTTCAGAAATGATGAACATGTCATGAGTATGAGCAGTTATGCTGTTTTTACATGTCAATGAGGCCCATAAAGGATCAGAATTCTCCTTTGATGGTTGCTTTGAACGAAAGCTTTTTCAAGTTAAAGTTATCAGAAAACTGTTTAGTCACAAAAAAAATGGCTTTTTATGTTGTTTTTTTTGCCATTTCTAAAAACAGTGCAGTGGGGGTGGGCACATCTAGGAATGTTGGTGTCAATCTGAAACCAAGTAAAAACAGGGCTAGTACCATTGATACTCATACTTGTGCCCCTCATACTTGTCATGTTCATTGAGTAATTTTGTGATTTTGCCTTTAGTTTTTTACTTATGATAAAACACGGGTCAAATTAGGCAAACAAAAGTGTTTTATATTAACTAACTACAACAATATAAAACAATGTAACAGTATAAAAACAAAACAATTTCTCTATTACCTTTATTACACACAACTGTTTAAGAAAAGTGTCACTAGTGCAAAATAACAAAAAAGAAGCAACCTTGTCAAAATATATAAATACAATATATATAATAAATAATAATAAATAGACAAACAGACCCTTCATGACTGCCAGCAGATGATCATCAATCAGTGTCAACAACACAACAAAAAATAACTTCCATTACACAGAGGCATCATGTAGAAATCCATTGACTGACTCCAAACAATATGGAGACTCCGCACTGACTTTATCACTTTATTTGTGAAAAATGAAGTCAATAGTGCAAATAAAGTATAAACAAAAGAATCAATCTCATCACATCGATCCAATACCAATACTCATCTTCTATCGATAGTATCGGCACTTAGATTGATTTGCCCACCCCTACAGCATGGTTTCTTAAAACATATGCATTAACATGGAAACACTTGAAACAACTCAAAATTATTGACATTTTCAAAATGAAAGTCAAAATTTGTCGTTGTTCTGGGTGCTGCCATTATAACACAGTCAGACTCAGAGCTGTACTCTCGATACAGAAGTCCCACCTGCACTTTCTTAACTTGCTAACATGCTGTGTTATTGTCAGTCACAGTATAACATGACACTTTATTTAAGCCACAAACAACTAATTGTGATTAAACAAATGTTTAAAATTGAATGTCAATGAGTGAAATGCAGCTAATTTGTCACACAATAACTAAATGTTAGAGTGCATGAAAATGTATGGACCAGATGTAAATAGTAAAAAGAACACAAATGTTTACAATCTGTTAGCAAAGCTAAAATTTCTTGTAAAGCAGCATTACTTACAGGTAGAAAACATACCAAACCCTCAAGCAAACTTCACAGAAGTTGCTCTGATTTGAAGGCGTATCTTCGACAACCGTTCTCTTTTTTTCTCTTTTGCTTCTTGAATGTTCCAAAAACTCTGAGCTGCCTCGTTTTCTTCTGCATTTTTTGGAGTCTCCCAAGAGCTTTGTGGTGCAGTGTGGAGGTGTGAATGCTAACACGGCTCAATCTGTATGCCACAAAGGAAAAAACAATTCATGCTAATCTGCCGCCACAGACAGGAGTCCAGTTAGGCCAATCAGGAGAGGAATCATCTGGAGTGGAGAGGGTTCAGAGAAGCCCAGATCAGGGCCCTGATTGCAGCTGGGTGAATTACAGCTCGAGAACAATGACGGCTGCCTGGGTCAGCGCTGATGGAGAGCCTCTAACTGCACCGGCACAGAACGCTTTGACTCACCTGACATCCGTGCACTGATGTGCATACATGCATGAGTGCGGGTGCAGATGTGCACGAGCAGAAGTTCTACGGCTCACACAGAGAACAAGGATCAGTCCTTGCCAGGTTTGCTCAGTGTCCAAATCGTGACCTCGAGGCTTGCGTTTGACCCTTTTGCATTTCACCGTCAACAAATAAACCTAAAACAACTCAGCAAGCCGCTTCCTATAAAGCCAGCTCAGATAAAACGGGAAACTACCTTTGCCCTGCAGCGGTGCATGCAAATCCAGCGGGAAAGGCTGAGGTTTGCATGAATGAAAGAAGGAGGGAGTTCAAATGTTAAGTGCACGTGGGGGGAGTTTGGAGACAGAGTGGGGGGTGGGTGGGGGGGTCTCCATTAAGAGTTTTCTTTAGAGCACCCACTTTGATCTGCCCTAATCATGATTTTAGAAAAAGATTAACAGGAAAATCTAATGTGTGATCTAATGTTCTAGTTCAGATTAAAAAGATTTAATGATTTTTGCAACAAATACTTAAATTGTGAAAACAGCATCTGAATTATTTGATTTCTGATTTTGAAAAATATTGTGATAATAAACAATTTTACACAAAATTATTAGGTACAAAATTTGTACCTAATAACCATTTATCATGTCAACAAAGTGGAACGTCGAGTCATCCTCAACATTTAACGTACAAATAAAACCACAATAATGGCATGACGAGAAATCATTAAAAATTAGTCTAAAAGACAGATTTAATCTCAGAAATTTTAAATAATTACTATTAAAAACAGACATTGGGCTTTAATCTAAATTTAAGTTTGCAGTCCAATCAACAATTTCACAAAATCCCACCACAATGAAAAGTATCAACATTCTGCAGCTGGAAGTTGTCTGTTTTTCAACAGATCTGCTCCTACTTGCAGTGCAACTGGTGGTATTAGGGAAGGAGTTAATTCAGGGTTTGTTTTGTGTGTTTTAGGGTGGCTGCACTGTTGCCCCAGGTCCTGCGTTGGAGCTGGGAGGCTGGCTTTGACGTGCGATACAACGCCGACGAGATTACTCTCAGCTTTTTGGAACAGACAGGTGAGTACATGCACATATGGCCCCCGCCGCTGCGCCACGCAGATCCCAAAAATCACGTGGGGGATGATCAGGCTCACCAAAATGTGCTGGGGGGGTGTCTGTGCGAGATGGGTTATCAGTGGGAGAAAGTGTTTTGTGAATAACGAAGAGTTTTAAACGGAAGTTATCTAAAACATGCGGGTAGATTGTTCTCATGTTGTTGAATATATATAGGCCATCACTGATCAATGCCTGATAGGAAACCATGACTACGCTGCCAAACAGATCTTGTTTTGAATCTCCAGGGCATGACTCATCACACCTAACCCAACACTTAATAGTTTAGAGGTTATATTGTTTTTGGTTTTCTTTTTTTTTTTAAACTGCCTAGAGCAGATGAGCAGCTTCCAGTGTCTGAGGGGGAGGCCTGCTGAGGGGGGGACTCAGTGATCAGAAGATTTTTTTTTTTTTTTTTTAGGGTGCTAAGAGGTTTTTGGGGGGCTGAGTGGGTGTATTTAGCCCCCAGCAGATTGTCCCCTCTCTCCTTCCATCCCCTCCTCCCTCTCCCCCTCCTCCTCCTCTCTCCTCCCCCTGGCTTTGTGTGCCTTGAGCCCACTCCTCCCCCTTTTGTCACCCGGGCATTCCGCTTTGGTTAGCACACACAATGGGCGCTCAGTCCTCACCCTCCTGACACTGCATTCTGCCTGTGTGCACCAGGGAGTGGGCACAGGAGGGAGAGGAAAAGGGGTCCAGGGGGGAAGGTTAAAGGATGACAGCAACTCACCCCATGTGACCAAAATGCCACCAAGCACCAACTACCCCTCTCACCCCCCACCCTCCACACACACAGTTTCCCCTCTTCTAACGTCACCCTTCCATAGAGATGGGCAGTAAAAGCAGAGCCAGTGAGCCTGTTGGCACACTGAAAAACAAAACCTCGACCTCACAAGCCAAACAAATGAACAGGTGTCTCTTATGGCTGACTGGCAACGCCGAGCTCTGCCTTTATTTGGCTTGCTGCTCCGGGTGCACACAGCTACATGTGTGTTCCCTTCATTCTGCCGCTGCTGGGCACACATCCTAAATGGAATTTTAAGACCTGGCTTCAGATCATTTTTGTTTGAAAAATAATCCCCGACATCATCATCGGTAAGAGCAAAACTGGCAGAGTTACAAGCCCAGACTTTGCTGCCGTGTTTGTCAAAGATTAGGTGCCTCCAGAAGTTTGCTCTACTGATAGAATGGCCGCTTTTATTTTGAAAGGCAGTGAGCTGCATTGCTTTGTAAACAAATGCATTTGCAAAACACATATAGGAGACTCTAGCTGCTTACTTTTCAATCTGTGTGACGTGCACCACAAGCAAATGACAATTCTGTACAATCTGAAAGCATTTCAAGACAAACTTTAAAAGTGCAACTATAATTTAGCTGCTATATGAAAGAGAAACAAGGGTTTAAACATTCTCATTGCAAACTATGAAATCCAACATAAAGAAGTTATCCCGAAAAAAGGGGATTTCAAAAATCAAATACTACATATAGTACAGTTTAAAAGAGTTTGCTGGAGGGATTTTCCAGATTTGCTTGTATGCAAGTCTAAAATGGAAACAAAGCCCTTTACATGCAAACTTTACTGAACATATTTGATCCTAATTAGAAGCATCAAAACTGTTGGACTTCTTAATCCCAAATGGTTCTTCGATGGATGTCGGCATTGTTGACATATTTTTAGTCACTTTGTTTCTGAAGGTAAACAAACATGAGGTAGTTGGCAAAAAATCATAAATTTTGCATAAAAGTTTTTTATTTAAGCTCACAATAAACAGTAGCTGTTTTTTCATCCATGTTTTTTATGCGCATTTTGAAAAGATCGATGGAAACAGCAAACTTTTAAAAGAAAAAAAAAAAACTTCTTCAGTTTCGCAAGAAAGCTTTTCAGTTTTCGGATTTTACGAAAAAGAGTTACTGCGCAAAAGTGGAGACAAGAACACATTTGCCAAATAAGTTCTAACGTAGCAAACATTTAACTCACATGATTGATCAGCTGTGTCTGCTGTCTGCGTTTTCCCAGATATTCCCATAAGAATAAATTTTCTTACTCTACGTCTCTGGACAGCTTGTACCATTGCCAGTACTAGCTGATATGACAACAAAAACAATTGGCCCAATAGCAACACATTCCTGAAAACTTCTCTCCATTGACATGAGATGTGTGGTCCCTGCTTGTTCCTACTTCCTGTTTATCACAGCCTTGGGTAACGTCAACATCGGACAAAACTACACTTTGCGTAGCCTGGTTGATTTGCTCCAAACATTTTTTTTTCTTTTTTGCGACATTTTTAAAAGTTTGCCCTAAATTTGCATTACAATTGGATGGAAACATGGCTACTGATATTAGAAGTAAAGTTGTACAGATATTGTTTCTTACTTTATGATAAGTTTTTTTGGGCCTATCATCACGTTGTTGCAATGAGTACCTTCATTATGGCAGAAGCTCAGAGCCTGGTGGAGGGGGTTCGTTTGGGTTTCAAAGACCCTGCTTGTTTGCCCATATTTCACACCGTGGTGACATCTTAAAGCCGAGACAGGCCCGGTTGCTTCACCTTCTCTTTCACTTTCTGAGAAAAGAAGGAGAATTGGGGTGTGGGGGTGTGGAAGGGTGGGGGTCTCTGAAATATATGCAAATGGTTCCCCAGAGGAGATACGAATTTTGTGGGTTTAGAATGTAGTTCTGCCAACCTGAATAATCAAATGTGGGAACAAAAAACTCCCCCACCCCAGCTCTAATTATCCCCCAACTCCATATACCTTAAGCTTGAACACCCCACCCATCCAACTTTAGGCCTCATCTCTGATCCCTCCTGCCAGGTCTTCGCATAAGAGGAACCCAGTATGTCCAAACTCTTATTAGGATCTCCTTACGGAGCAAGGGATAGGAAAGGAAATTACAGGAGGGAGGGGGTAGGGAGGGGGCTGAGGAGCAAGAGGAGGAGGGACTGAGGAAACAAGAAGAGGGCCTAGTGTACCTGATCAGGCAGAACTGCTGGCTTCTGATTACGACACCATTTTCTCAGCGGGCTTCCGAGCCTCATCCCGCTCCTGTGAATATGGAGCAGAGGGCCAGCCAATCCCCACAGCGCTTTCTCTCGTCTAATGGCAGAATTAAGACCGTTTAGAGTGATTTCCTCTGCCTTCGCGTCCGCTCTTTGAAAGAGCTGAATCTTTTTCCCTTCGTGCCGATTTACAATGTGGGGGTCTGGCATGCAACTGGTGAGAGAAAAAAAAAAGTTCTACATGACTGAACATAACGTTACAACAGGTGGGGAATTGAGCAGAACCTTCTGCTGAACACGGCTCAGAACATTTCCAGTTTCACCTATACATTTTTAACAAACTGAGCTGTTTCTGTTTTAGACTGTTTTTTTTTTCTTTTATTACTGTTGTTGCTTTGTGACACCAAACCATCCTGACGAACAAATTTTGTCTTTAAAGAACTTGTCCTCTTCATCCTGTTCCATTAAAAGACTAAACTCATTGTCTGAAGACTCTTCTTTGCCAGGTAATTTAAGTTTTTATATCGAATTAATTAGGATTTAATAAATATGCACAGGAAAAACTGATCTGATTATCATATAGTTTCAGTTCACTGCAAAATTAGCCATCTAAAAACAACTTAAAAATACTAGATTATAGTCTGAATTCTTTTAAATGAAGTGAAATAATCTGCCAGTGCAGTAAGACATGACTTATTGGGGGGTGTATTATGATTCAGATACATATTTAAGTGCCTATAGTATACTTTTGTAGTAAGGCAAGTCATACAAGTAAAATCAAAACAGTAATTAGTTGAAAAGTTAACTGTTTAAATTTGATTAAAAGCTATAGTCTTCATAGCAGCAATTTGCTCATCTTACAAAGCCTTAGTAGCCTGGGACCATGAGTCCTTCTGATCAAACAGATTCATTATGACACAAACCCAAACACGGTTCAAGTCTGAACTCCAATCTGCTTAAACTTGCTCTTTTTATGTCAAACTGCATCACGTCAAGCCAGCCACTCTGGAATATGGCATAGCACTGTTAAACAGCCGCAGTTTGAACCTGTTGCTTCTGTGTTTCCCATGCTGTCTAATGATCCCCCATCCCTCCCTACTTCTCCTCCAACCTCCAGAAGACAAATCCTTCAGCTTTATTGCCCAGACTCAAGGGCTGCAGGTGCACAGGCCACAAAAGGGAATACAGGGGTGCAGCAATGGAGGAGGGGGTGGGATGGGAAAGAGAATGGTCAGTCGGAAGATAAGAGGGGAAAGGAACAGAACCCCCTACCCTGGTTTAACCTCCACAACGCCCGTCACCCCCGTCACCCCCCCCCCCCCCACACACACACACACACACACACACTCCTCCACCCTACCTCCACATCCACCCTGCAGCACCTCTCTGTTTTGCTCCGCTGCCCTGCCACATGTGAGGCGAGCGCAAACAGCAAGAGGCGCTGCCTGGCGCTGCCAGGTCTACGTGAGTGTGTGTGGCTTCAGACAGGAGTGGCAGACTGACCATGTGGCGGGAACGCTCCTTTTCTTCTGAGCCAGCAGAGGAGCAGTAATGACTTTACGCTACAGCTGTGCCTACTGAGGTCTGCCATACTTTGCCCTGCAGAGGCCCCACATCAACATCTAAAATGGTTTCATGTGTTCGCTTCCAATGAAATTTTCAGCACAGATAAAACCACTTTACAGGGATTGGAAATAAACAAGAAGCTAAACGAGCAAACTTTAGGATAAAAACAAGACATCTAATCAATAATAAAGTCAATATATAAAATGGTTATCTCGCAGTTAATGAATTAAAATCCTTAATTTTGTATTTTAGAACTTTTTTTACTAGAAACACTAACATGACTGAAGCAAGGTGTTAAGGAAATTGTTAACATTTTGTAATTTTAAATCAGAAACTATAACCAAAGAAGTGTAGAAGTTTGGGTTAAACAGATTTTATCATGGTAAAAAAATCTTCTCATAATTTTACATCTCAAGACAATGAATGCAAACTTTTTGCAGCCCGGGCGACAAAGCAGCTAGCTGGGTGAACGGAGTTTACATTTCATTTCTAGAGACAAATCAGCCAAATGCTCAGATTCAGCAGCTAAACTGACTTCACCAAGCGAGTTGTGTCAGTATCGAGCCAGACACCAGCAATTTTACAAGTACTCATAATCGTTCAAATGCCTTGATTCCCAGAACCAATACAGATAATGGTACTGACACTCCACTCACTGTGGTACAGTTTGCATTTCAAGTGAAAAGTTTGTCAGTTTCATTTTTAAGAAACTTACACAAAGTGTAAGAAAATTTTGATCCAGTCAGAGGGGTCGATGTAAACAAAACAATTTTGTTTTGCTTCTAAAATTCAAATGTGTTAAATAAAGTACACTTTATTTTACACTTTGTACACTCAAAAATCAGATGTGTTGGATTTACTGGAACCAGGTGATATGACTTGGTTAAGTAAATCCAACACATCTGATTTTTGTGTGTAGATGACTGATAAACAGTGGCTTTTCTGTATATTTTGCACATTTAAATTGTCACCTGTTAAAAGAGGAGGTGTCATGTCTCAGTTAAGGTGACACCTCCTCCCATGGACAACACTTTACTCTTCATTTAAAAGCAGATTTCTCTCTTCTCAGCTTATTATCACCTCTACCTGGGCATCTGGTTGACTCAGAAGGAATGTGAACCAACGAAAAAATAAATTCTGGTCTTAAAGTTGGAACATCAGAAGACAGGGTTTCTGACATTTACCCTTCAGAATGTACGAATAAAATCAAAATCATAAAATCTAAGTCCATCCTTTCTGCTTTCATAGGAATTCAGAGTGTAGCAACCAGGTGGTCCTTTAAAGAAAGCAGGAAATTTGGCAGTTTGTATTTTGGTGTGTTAACACATCAGTGATGACCTTAGAGAAACAAAACTGATGCTACCAAATAAAAAAAAAAGTCCCAATTTGTTTGGTGTTCGTTGACTGCGTAACAATCAAATAATTTCAAGGAAAATAAAGAATCTCAGAGAAATGAACAAACATTTTAGATGTTATGTGGTGTTCTGTATCAGAGGTAGATCTAGGAAAACATTCTTGCCGAATGTTTTATCAATTACTTTAAAGTAATTCTTCAGATACAAACTTTTCTCATATTTCATTTCTGCTTTGACTCAACAGCACAAGTTGATGAAAAGAAAAAAGTAAAAGTATTCGACAACTTTAAATTTTCAGTTTCAGGATGACTGATTACAATAAGATCAATTTACTCTGAGTGTCTTAAACTTTAAGCAAACATTAGTTAAAAGTGTATGAACAAAAGCAAACATCAGTGGAGCACAGACACTCTAATTCACCAATTCGACTGAGGAAAAACAAGTCTGAGCCAATATCCAGTACACTACAAGTGTAATTATCAAGTACAGCTGAAGGTACTAATTTAATTAAAAACTGAAATAGGAGGGTTTGTTGAAATGATTAAATTCAGTAAACAACTTCATCCAGCCAGTCATTTTCTTTACCCGTTTGTCTTTTCTGGGTCGCAGGGAGCTGTTGTCTATCTCCAACAGAGCGAGATTTGGGGTACGCGCTGGACAGGTTCACAATAAAATACCATCAGACCTACATATGTCTGTCTCAAATTCATTTGAACCCCTTTACAAAAATAAATCAACCCTCTACGCTTGTCAAGGAGCTCGACCACATCACTGCAAGATCCATCTTTGTCGTACAAACTTACATAAACACTGAATACCGCCTATGTTACTGGAGCTGCAGTGCTGAGAACACACCCACAGAGACAGGAATAACAGGCCACTCAAGACTGTGAGGACATCTGAGACTCAGTGGCACCATACTAACATGATGACTCCTTAACGTCTCCTTTATCTCCATCCCTAAGCCTCGGCCGCTTCACCAACAGCTACTGTTTACACCAAGCACAAGTCAAGAGTGGAAGCAGAAAATGGACTTTCTTAATTTTGAGTGGTTAAAGTCCACTAGAAAGCCAGAGAGGAAGGTCTCTTGTGTGTGGAGGGAGCCTCGTATTGAATAAGGATTGAAATTTACATGACAACTTAGGAAAAATGCTTTTTCATTACTCATTCATCCCCTAAATCAGTTTGCTCCCCCACTTTTTACCTCTGCCTGAGCTATTAAATCACCATCTTGACCCTTCGACCCGGAGCCGCAACCATAAAGAGCCCCCCTGTGGGTCAGGGGCCTGATTGTAACATTTGAATATGAAGTAGACTTGCTTGGGCCTGGAAACAGCCCCATGCACTGAGGTGCAGGCTGACCCCCAAGAGAGAGGCCTGCCTCAGCAGCTTCGGGCCTGGAGGCTCCCTCTTCTCTCAGCAAGGATTTACTTGGACTTGAGAAGGAGGGAGAGACTGAAGAAGGAGGGAGAGACTGAAGAAGGAGGGAGAGACTGAAGAAGTCGGGCGGGGTGGTTTGGGTGGTGGGTGGTGGGGGGGGGAAGGGGTGAGGCAAGGGTTGAGAGAGTGAGGGATAGGAGAAAGAGAGAGGGCAGACATTTGAATAAGACAAGAAGCGAGTGGTGTTTGCATGACAAAGGAGCCCGCCATCTCCCTGATTGGTGTCACGGTGCGGCACTAAAGCCATGCAGCCCCCCCACCCCCGGGGTGGAGTGATGTGTGGAGCACAGGCATGTTTATGCATCCAAGGTGTGATTTCAGGGAGGGATAGTGGGGGCCCGTCGTCAAGTTTCGGGGACAAGAAGTTTGTGCGCATATTCTCTAAAGACAAGGTTTACATTAGTGTGACGATCGAGAATTCAAACCTCAAACGTTCAGTGCAACTTTCAGTAAAACTAAAAGGTTCAACTTACTTTTGAGATAATTACTCACAGAAAACTCTTTTGTATCCTAAAACATGAGGAAATTGGGTGTTCTTAACAACAGAGCTTGTGTTTAATTCACTTTCTCTATATTGTGCGACAGGATGCCACACAAAACAGCTAACGGGTCTGATTCAAATAAAACTCAGCTCATATTTAAAGTTTAGAGGAAATGTCTGCATTTAAATCGTAGCAAATAATTCACTTTGTAGAAATGATAATTCTAATGCATGTAACACTTTTAAAGCTAACAAGAAATGTTCAAAAACAAAAAAAGTTGAAAGTTTTCTGTGTTGTTTGTTCTCTCTAAACTGAATAATGATGGAGCTGCATGAAGTTGCACGATTGTTTCTTTTTAGCATTTCTGTGTTTTTACTTCAACTTGATGAATGCAAATATGTTATGTTTTATTAAAATGTTAACCTTAAAAAAGGATGTTGCCAAAGAAATTGTGTTCTGATTTTAAACACTGATGAAAATCAACTTTGGCATCACAAAAACTTGTATAAAACAGAAGGATTTTGGGTAAACTACCACTTGCTTTTGCAGTTTTTATCTTGAACATTCCATAATTTTGTTTTTGTTAATTTCCTGTATGATTCTACCTGCTATAGGTGTAAAAAGTTTGACTCCATTGCTGACACCAGAGCCGCCAGCTCCTGCAGGTGGATCGTTGGCACCGCCGAGCCCATCTCCCTCCGGCTCCCGCTTCCTTCTTAAGCTCTGACAGGAACAATACAGAACAGAGATGAGAGAGGATCATAAGAGTAGGCAAATCCCTTGGATATGAGGGGGATTTCACAGCTCAATAAGTTTGGACAATTTGTTTACAATCCTCTTTATTGCAGCTCCCCTGGGAGGAGGTATATGCACTGAATGTTGAGGCTCCAGGTTTTTTTTTTCTAAAATATTGCAAATTAGCGCAGTTTGCTTGAGAGATGGATGCAAAACCCAGAGTGAAAATAAAAGTATCGTACGAAGGAGGGATGAAGATGAACGAAGCGTGAGTGAGAGTTGGTGAGGTCATAAGCTCCCACTCACACACAAACACTCAACCCCCTGCAGACAAAGCCTCCACAGGCTCATCTGGGCAATGATGCTGGCCCTCGGGGACACACCTCCAAGAAAGATGGCCTGACTAACTCTCCATGGCAACTAATCAATAAGTGACAGAGTCAGTCACGACTGACCCGTAGCTAAGTGCGCCCCACCTCCCCCTGTGTTCCCAGGGTTACGCTCCCAAAAACCACACACACTTACAAACATAAAAAAAGCTTTAAATTAATCAAAAAAGTTTTCAAATGCTATTAAATGATTTAACTTCCTTAACATGTGGAATATTTGTTTTGTAGGTATTGAGGTCACATGTGCGTATGAACATACAATCATGACATGATCAGGGAGCCTCTTGTGGAGCTATTGTGTATCTGTCAATCTGTGTTCCCTCTCACTGTCCTTAACAAACACTAATCAATATCTGTGGCCTAGATGAGAGGCCTAATCTTTGCCCCTTGTCATCGCCTTAAGTCCTTGCCCCCCTTTGGCTCCTCTGCATTGTCTTGCATACTCTTTACTGTCCCTAAAGCATCCCACATACATCAGCTCACATAAACCTGGCCCCATTTTTCCCTTGACGGGTCACAATAAAAGGTCAAAAATCTATAGTTCGGCAGATTACAAGCAAGTCTACATGCTCCAGTGTTCATAAATAAAGTGGTACAGAAAGAGACCATCTGCAGCAGCTACACTTTCACACTAGAGTGACTCAATTGGTGCTTTTCACATTAAAACCAATGGTTTCTAGTTTATTTGTCGCTACAAGTCACTCAGGAAGAAGCCTCCTAATCCCGTTTCATTCTCGCTTGTTTGCCACGAATGCGTGCGCTCCCATGCGGTTTTGCACGGCCGCTTTTACGAGCAAAAACAAACTCAAGAGAAGCTCAACCGAACAAAATGTCAAAGGATCCGCAAAGCGGGCAGCCATAGAAAGTACAGATTCCTCCCGTTTCAGCTTCGTGTGATTTGTATTTGCTTTGTTTGGGACAAAAGCGACAGTAATCCTGACTCATATTTGACAAGTCTCGTATTCACACACACCTGCTGCGGCAAAGTAAACACGCCTTCAGAGTCAAACACCTTAATGGATGACCTTTGCATTAAAACCTAAGCTAGGATAAACCCCAAAGCAGGCACGCTGACACGATATGGAACGGAGACATGCCCATTCTGGATGTGATTGATGAGGAGAAGCCACATCATAGGTAACTTATGTACAGTGTGTTCAGGCTGTACATAGGTCAAAAACATAATGGTGCTCGCAAACCAAATGTGTTTTTACAGGATTCTTTGTTGATCGCTGAAGGGTTGTTAAAAAAACAACACAGAGCGACTGTGAGTGAAGTGAAACTTACATTAAATAAAAAGTCAACAGTTTTAAAATAAGTAATCAAACTAAAAAAAATGTTTTGTTTTTTTAATTTTGTGACCTCATGAAGTTCAGGTTGTTTTGTACATGATCTTAAAGATAGCTAAACTCTTAACCTGAAATAAACATTTAAAACACTGAGTCTTTGATTAAAGGTTCTTTTTAACCCAGATGTGACTAAAACATTGTTTAATGAAACAAAAAAAACAAAACAAATTATTCAAAAAGAGTTATTCATGCCTCTAAACGGTGAGCTAATTTTATATTAATAAATAATCTATATGCAATCGGATTTGTTTAATGATATTTCTAAGCACAATAGGTAAAAATAGAAATATAAAACCGACTAGCTGCAGCTTTTATAATATAAAACAAACTACAGATTTGAAGTTTTTACATGTACAGGGTTAATGTTTCTTTGATTTCTGCCTTCTTTATCTATTATTTATTTAGGTTGTTTAATTGTTTTAAAGAATAAATCTTCTTTTCATGTTATTTTGTACAGTTAGATGTAAAGACCCAATGTTGTAGACAGCTTATGCTGACTTAGGCAAATTTTATTTTGTCTGTTTTACTCATACTGGTTACATTTTTGATGTAGTTGTTAGCATTACCATATGTATAGGTCCAAAAGAGGCTGTTCAGCTCAGCCAGCTTTAATATTTGAAAACTTTTCATTAGTTGGCAGAAGTTTTAGTGTGACAGGGTTAAATATAAAACAACTTAGTCTGTTTTGTGCATTAAATGTTTCTTGCAGCAGATCAACTCCACAATATGATCCCACCTCCACCATGTTTTACTATATAAAGGTTGGGATATGTTTAAACAAATGGGCTGCACTTAGTCACCTGTTATCAAACCTATGTTAATCCTAAGAAAACACTTGAGCTTATTAAATGTTTTCTTTGACAGATGGTAACTGATTTGTTGAAGCTTTTCAAATGTCAGTTTTGCATTGTCTGTTTTCATCAACAGCAGTGTCCTCCTTGAGTTCCTCCTATTGATCTGTGCTTGTTTCAGAGTTCAGCTCGCAGTGAAAGTTGAATACACCACTTCAGATCGCTGCAGGTCAGCCTGAAGCTCTTTGGATGTTTCATGCTTTCTTTCTTTTTCTCTATTCGTTCCAATCTGAACCAGCAATCCTTTCTCTTTTCTTAAAGGATTTAACACGTGGATGACTTTTACACTTCTTAACATAAAGAATAATAATAAAAACCAGAATAACTGTGTTGTCTGTGAATGTTTTGTAACAGTCTTCTCTTCAGCTTTGGGGAAAAGTTGTTTGAAACTTGTCATATTAGGTTTTTAATGACAGTTACTAAAAAATGGAATGTTAAGCAGTACGCAGAAGTTTTATTAAAAGAGGATATTTCTTTTTTTTTTTTCCTAGCAAAACTTTCATGCTCACGTTTCAAGGTGCAGGTAATTCTGCACATGTTCCAAATGTCAACCTGGGAACCTAAAAGTCTATAAGGCCTTTATTTCAGCGACCTTACTTTCTATTTAGACAAGTACAAATAGCTCGGTCCTGGGCGGATGCATGTTCTTGAGCAGCGGCATGCTTTTCTTTGAAGCGTTTCCCACTCAGCATTCCTTGTGGTTGTGTCAGGCATCGTGATCCAGCCACAGTCAACACTAATGAGACATCCCCATCACGCAACAAAAGTTCAGGCTGAGACCTGAAGATCAGAAGATGAACTTAATAAGAGGAATCGTGGAGAAATGGTCAAATGTGATTGTTTAATGTGAGTGTTGTCAGTGAGTGGGTGGGTGGGACGGGGAATGAAGAGGACGGTGCGGTGGAAAGGGATGGCTCTCGGTGGGTCAACCCAAAAGCCCTGACCCCAGGAGGATTTGATGCCATTTTCCCACGCAGGGAGTCGACCTGAGAGGAGCTCGTTAACAACATCTGCCCCAGTTCAGGGAGATTAACCCCCCCCAGCCCCAGCCCCCGCACCTCCACAGCCTCAAACACTGCTCTCTGCTGTCAATCACAGACCCTCACACAGGTCCCTCCACTCTGGACCAGGCCTGCCCAAGCTGGACAGTCAACCCCATAGTACCCCACCCCGGGGCTCGGACCACAGGGCCCCACGAGGAGCCCAGCCAAAGCAAATCAATACAGTCTAAATCTGTCAAATGCGCGATCCTCAGCAGCACTCATGTGTTCATTCGTTACACCCAAACTGCGTTGAGGTCTAATCTGCGCATCAGAGGGAGGTTCCAGATGTGAGACGAAGATTTCATCAAGAGTGGAAAGGTGTGCTCCGTGCTGCAAGTCGCCCAGCAGGTCCAACGGGAGCACGATGATGTCACAAACGTCTGTCTGTCAGCCAGAATTTGTCTAATGAGTTTTCCACTCATCACGCTGACGTAAAAAGAGACTTTGAGCACACTTCTACTTTTTATGTTGTTGTCTAAACACATTTTTTTTCTTCTTCCCTGCACTCCGACATGATGTAGGACATGTTCTGACATAATACGAGGAGAGAAGTGAAAAACAGGACCGACTGAAACATGGCCCATGGCGATGCCGCAGTGTGCACGCAGATAGTGGCGAAATCCACTGGGAATCTCCTGAATCCGTGTTCTACAGGGCTATAATTAGGTTAGTTTTTGGAGTGGGAGGTTAAACAAACAGGGGGGCTGTGAGGTCATAGGCAGATGGAAGTGGGATATGCCTGCACTTGCTGAGTGGGCACAGAGCTCCACATGACAGGGAAGAGAGGCCCTCTGGGCACTCAGCAAGGGGGAGTGGGGGCAAAGAGATGGGGTAGTTTGGAGCCAAATTCAGATGGTCATAATGCCAAAATATTTAGAATGAAAGGTGAAGCCTTGCATTAATCCCAGATCTCAGTCTTGAACAGGCATTAGACAGTTGTTAGTTTGGAAGGCAGAAACTTCAACGATAGAATCCCAAACTAAGAGTTTACATCAAAAAATCTCAACTATAGCAGAATGTTTTATTGCAGTTTAATAAATAACCCCAACCTAAGCTCTGTCCACAGAATTCTAAGGACCAATAAGAAAAAAAGCTGCTTAACCAAAAAAAAGGAGTTGAAGGGTGCGATTAGGTGACGGGTGGCTGCTGGCACGCTAGAGTGACTTAAACCCTGTCAGTGAATGCAGGGAGGTCTGGATAATCTGTCCCACCACAAAGGTGCGTGGGGCTAATCCAGGGTGCTGCACTGAGCTATGGATCCAGTCCTGTGGGGAGTGTGGGAAGGCCGGCAGGGCCACGCTGCTCTGGACCCTCTTTGTGACCAGAAGCTTATTTATTGTACAGTTCACCGCAACAGCAGGCCAATCCGTTCTCTCATACACCTGTACTCTAATCTCAACTAGCTTCATGCTGCACGGTTTCTTTTGCAGTTTGTTAATAAAGGTTATCAAGGATTTAAGTTTCTTGAACATGTAAAAAAATATTGGAGCTTTTAGTCTGAGATGAACAAGTTAACTCAAGTGTTTCAAAACAGATTATGAGAGCATCATAAAATTAATTATTACATTTATATATTTCTTTATGTTCATAAAAGAAATGTTACTACAAAAAAGAAAACTTTTTTGAGTTTTAAAATCATCATTTGAAAACACTGTCCAATTAGAATCAGGTTTTTCTTTTATTTGTGTCACATTTTAAGATTTGCGGGTTTATTACTAATAACGTGAAATAGTAATTTCCTGCTCCACAAAGTGATACAAACCTATGCAGCTTGAACCATAAAGATGATAAAATTTTTACTGCTAAATATTATTTTAAATTAAAAAATAAAATTGTGTATGATAAAAACCACCTGAATTTGTGGAAGAAAAGCCCAAAACATAGCCCAGAAAACACAGTTTTGAATTTTTTAAAAGCTATGAAAAAGATTGTTGTATTTGTATTTTTACAAAATTATTGTTTTAAGAAACTATTTTGCCAATATGACAAAAAGTTAAATATTAGATGAAACTTGAATTAATAAAGCAACATTCAGGTAAAAATTAGTGTGAAAAATAAGCTTTAATTAAGTAATGTTTATTTTTTCTGGAAAATAAAGTTGAAATTTTAACTCAACATTTCACTATTAAAAACACAAATAAAAAAATGATTTAAACAAAGTAATTTTAAGATACTTTTCACATTTTGAGAAAACACAGACCACAAAAATTGTTGTCTTTTACCACAAAACGAAAACAAATTTATTTAATGTAAATCATGTAAACGTTTCTTTGAAATTTGGTGCTTTCTGAAAAAGAAAAACAATATTGATATTTAATAATATTTTAAAGCTTATTGTTGCACACAAAAAACACAAGTCACAGAAGATACGTTTCGTAAAAATTTATTCAGCTTTAAAGAATAGAGGATGGTCTTAAAATATGTAGAAACATCAGTTTAAATAAACCTTTTTGTTCAGGATAATGAGTAAACATGTCACTGACAAAAAAAAACATCACAGAACAAAACTTTTTTTTACAAAAAAGAAAAAAACCTTTTGAATATTTTTTATGTGACAAAACATTGAACTAAAAAGAAAAAAAATCATACTATAAATAAAAAACTTGCGTTTTGCGACCGGCACAGTCTTCCATTTCATTTACCCTAATGTTCATGTTGGTAAAAAAATAAACAAAACAAAATAAAAAGACTACAAAAAAAGATATTGGACACAGTGGAGAACAACTGACATTCTACAAATAAAGTGTAAACATTTATGAACAATTGTCCATCCAGCTTTTCTGAAATACACCAGCCCCTTCATGGGGCCACATGCCTTTTCAAAGAAAGAAAATATGGCATTTTTTATTTCATTTTAATTTTTTTTAAGATAGAAGTCCACTTCTTCTACATGAGCTGATTGCTTCTACTTTCTGCAGGTTTCTCTGCTGGGCTAAACGTTCAGTTTTGCTCCAAGATTTTTCATCATTGGGTTTCTTTAAGCAAAACTTTTGAACGTTCTTGTTGAAACCACGTGAAGTTCAAGTATCCGTTTTATCTTTTTTTCCTTTTTTAAAAGTCTTTTGTTGCTGTCGTTCTCAGATGTGGGTGAGAGGTAGCGTCCCGTTGACGCCAGTCCCTGCGCTCTGATAGTGCGGATGGACGCTGTGTAACCGGCTGCTCTGCAGGGACGAATGCTCCGCGCTGTCCCCGCCGGGGGGCAGGTACATGCTGATCATATCCCTCAGGTCCCCCAAGCACGCCCTCTGAGAGTGGGACGTGATGGCTGGCGGCGGGGAGCTCGGTTCCGTCTTGCACACGGACGCCATGGAGCTCAGGCCCATGGCGCTGGGGGTCTGCTGCGTGTATGCCGGGGACATGCTGTAGGTGGACGCCGCGTTCATGTAGGTCTGCGCCGAGGACATCATCGGGTACTGCAGGCCCGCCATCTCATACCGGTGCATCTGCTGGATCTGAGGGCTGTTCATGCCGTGGTGCTGAGGGTAGGCCAGCTGGTCCTGCATGAGCGAGTACGCGCTGTTCGTCCAGCCGTTCATGTGCGCGTAACCGTCCATGCGCTGCCCCACCGACACCGAGTTGTTTACGGCATTTGATCCTGGCGCCAACAGACCCCCGGGCAAAGAATACTTGTCTTTCTTGAGCAAGGTCTTGGTCTTCCTGCGGGGCCGGTATTTATAATCCGGGTGCTCCTTCATGTGCATCGCGCGCAGCCGCTTGGCCTCGTCGATGAACGGCCTCTTCTCCGCGTCCGTCAGAAGTTTCCAGTCAGCACCGAGCCGCTTGCTGATTTCAGAGTTGTGCATTTTGGGGTTTTCTTGGGCCATCTTCCTCCGCTGGCCCCGGGACCAGACCATGAAGGCGTTCATCGGCCGCTTCACCCGCTCCTGGTCGCTGGCACTGTTGTTTTTAGCGCCCGGCGCCGAGCCCGAATTGGACTGCGGGAGAGGGGTCTTCAGCTCGGTTTCCATCATGTTATACATTCTTCAAAAAAAGTACTCACACGTACATAAAAATAAAAAAAATAAAAGTTGAGAAAACAGCCAAGAGTCAGAGAGATCTCCTACTGACCGGTCTCATGTGAAGAACAAGAAGAGAGAAAAGTTGTGCGTAAAGCGGCTGAAAAGGTCTGCAGGTGGTTTCAGTCCGCTGGGAGCCAGCTCCGCTCCTCTCTGCTCTCAAACACAAGTCTGGAAACTTGTTCTCCAAGCTCATGTGTTAATAGGCCCAGAGGCCGGATTACGTGACGTGGAGTGGCAGGAGAAGGAGTCGGCCAATCAGCGCGCAGCTATGCACGTCCAACCGGAGCGCGCGCTGCGCTCCGTGCGTTTGGTCCAAGGAAGAAGTTCTAAAAGCGCACTTTTACCAACCTGAGAAGAGATTTTACTACATTTAACATCTGAGGGTGAACATGACGAGGAAAATACGATGATTTGACTTTAAATTTAACCTAAACATAAAATCTATTTTTGTTAATTCTTTCAGTATTAAGATTGTATCACCCAGACTAAATCTGGATTAAAAAAAAGAACAAACTCAAGATCAAGTCAGAATAAAACATCTAATGTTTGTTTTTGTTGGGTTACATTTATGGTGTCAGAACTCTCAGCAGATTTTAACAAAGAAAAATATAATTTAGTTAAAACAGTTCAACGTTTTGATCTAATTTAGTACAAAAAGTTTTGGATCATTTAAAATAAAATAACGTGTTTGAACGCTCTTTAAACCTTTTTGAAAACTTTCCCTTATAACTGAAACTTTTCAGGAGGAGTTTCGGGAGGTCCTAATCATTCTCTTAACTCTATAAAGATCATGTCAACTGTTTGGCTGAAATCATCGGTCTTTATTTAAGTAAAAATATTTAGATGAACGAAGAATTGGTTAAATTTCAAATCTAAAAACTTCTATGATCACTTGTGAAGTAAGTTCAGTTTTAAATCCGTTTCAGGATTAATTATATAGATCTGTCATGGTGCGTTCAGGGACCATTTAAAGTGAAACTTAAATACATCAACGACCTCTTGTGGAGGAGCGGGGCCATCTCTTCGGCCCCGCAGCAAAACTTCAACTGGGACTCGCGTCTCTGCTGACTTTTTCTCCCGAGGTGTTAATGGTTATCAGAAACGATCAGCACGTTGGAGTAGCTCCATCCATTTGCATGTGTCGCCTTTTACAAACGACCCCCTCAAACCCCCCGAAACCTGGACCAGGACATGCGAATGGAGCATCGAAAGCGAACATTTAGCGCCTTTTCTGCAGGAGCCCCTCTGGGATCGGTCTGGTCTGGTCTGGTATGTCTGTTTTACCTCCTGGAGCTTACAAGATAAAAATGCAGCTACTGTGTTTATATGGGGGGGCTCTGAGGCGCGCGGCGTCTGGAAAGAGAGCGCAGCGGCGGGCCCAGGATTCCGTGTATAGTTTATTTAAGGATCAGCTTGCTATTATGTTAAAAACAAAGGTTTAATTCTATAATAATAAAAGTTTGAATGGAAGAGAAGTTTGTCTGATGAATGGTGACTTCTTGTTTCTTTTATTTCGAATAAAAGTGTCTTTTTTAAAAGAAAAAGCTATTTAAAAATCTAAACCTGTGAACTAACTCCAATAAAAATATCAGAAAGATTGGTACATTTTAATTCTGAAAAATATAATTATGACAATATTTACTGTCTTTTTTTAAATTCGACCTAAACACAAATGACCTAACGGGAATTAAAAAAAAAAGTATTTCAAAGACTGTATTCGCCCTGAGCCAAAACAGAGACATCACTGCATGGATTTAATTTTCCCCTTCAATGGGGCGTGACAAAAAGCGCAGGAGCAATAAAACTAACCTCCAATTAGCAGCCGTCTAATTCTCAGGGACCAGTTATTTGTTTATCTGCCCAAATCTCAATACTGATCCGCTTGTAATCTGCTTATGGAAATTGACCGGTAGCAGAGAGGGGTGGGAAAAAAAGAGAAAAAAACAGAGAAAGAGAGAGAGAGAAAGAGAGAGAAAGAGGAAGACAAAATCAGCATGCAGTAACCTGGAGTTTGATAATGAGGGCCTCTGTGCAGCTAATTTCCTAATTAAGGATCTGAGGACCACCAGCACAGACTCAACGAGCCCTGAGGGGGCTGCGGGTCCCACTGAGGAATGTTGGGGAAATATGGGCACATCTTGATGGGAGCGACACAGAACCACAGTCCTAAATAAGAATATGTCAAACATAATAATTACAAAGAAAATAAATGTGTGCACGAGGAGTAAAAATCAACATTCTCTCTCATTCCATGAGTTTTTTTATAGGAGGAAGATGCGTTTTGCGAAATTTTCTCTAAAGTTCATCCGATTTGTTTGAATTTGATGCATTTATTATATTTTTTCGTGTACTTTTTATTTGTTGAACATAAAAATACAAATACAATTTTTTCCATGAGCAGACATAAAATATCAAATAAAAGTGTCAAAGCCGAGGCTTTTGGATCAATTCAAATCAAATTGTTAGAATAAACCTATACTTTGAAGATTGGAAAAAAACGCTCAGAGTTCTTAATCTCTCAATCTTTATTTATAAACGACACATTCTGACAGCTAATTTATTGTTGTTATATGGACGAATTTATTTTCGAATAAAAAAACAAATTCGAATCCGAATCATCACATGAACGTAATATTTTGTGAACTTCCGGCAGCTGTTCTTGTTTCAGCTCAGTGACCGGCCCGTTTGAGGAACAGTAATTAACAAAGAAAAGCTTTTCCATTATGGCCACAATAGTAACTGTCTCATTAGGATTTGTATGATTTTCCTCCTTTTTCTTTTCTTTTCTTTTTTTTGATCAGAAATGCAAATGAAGATGCATTTTACGCACGGTCTGCTGTTCCCATTGTGCACCGTGAATGGCTGCGTCCTCCCAGTTCAGCACAGGTAAAATAATATTTACGGGTCATTTAGAAGAATCAAAGTGTCGCTGTTATCTCCTCTTTGTTGCACAAAACTGGACTAAGTCCTGATGAGAATTGGACTCATCTGAGCAGGAAGCTGTTGTTGATATATATATATATATAGTTTATTTTAATGCTGCAATGCAGAGTTTGTTAGAGCATTTGAACACTGAGGTCTGATGTTTTAATCTTTCTCACAAACCCTTAATTTTCTGACTGTCAACCAGACATATTTTGCAACATTTACATTTTTGAATGCTGCTCTGGAAAAAAAAAAAGAAAAAAAAACTATCACTCTGATGAAGCAACAGGTTTTTCTTTCAGACTGTAGATATAATTATCATGTGCTTTTTTGTAATATAGGATTGCCACAAATTGCAATATGTGCAATATGGTAATAAAAATAATAATAATAATAATAAAAACACATTTTGTTATTTTGCAAACTTTAAAAGTCAATTGATCAAACTTTAAATAAAAATAGTAAATTTAAATGGTTTTGACAAAAATGGGTGCAGTTTTGTGAAAATACATCTTTAAAAAAAGGAGGGTGGGAGTGGGGGAATCCACATACAAAATATTAGAGTTTCTAAGTTTTTCAAGGTTAGGGTTGAGAGCTGGATCATGAAACACCAGCTAAAAATATTTTGAGATGATTTATAAAACTCAATTTAAATGTAATATTTATTATGAAAGGTATATTTTGTTATTTTAGTTAAGAGATGAAACTTTGGCCAGAAATTATTTAGAAAAAAAACATAATCAACATTTAAATACATCATTTTATAATAGTTTAATCTTGTTTAATTGGTCCTTGATGTGTCTGCATCAGTGATGATCTCTGCTGCTTTTATTTTGTAATCCAGAAGCTTAAAAACGTTGGAGAGGTTTTTAAGAAACGATGTTGGATTTCTCATTAAAAGTCTCTGGAAAGCCCTAAAATTGCAGGCAGATTGATAAACTTACATATTTGGATGGATGCAGGTGATCATTCTCTGGGTCCAGCAGGAAGGGAAAGTTCACGCATTCACAGGAAAGACTGCCACTCAAACCTTTAATACAAGAAGACAGACAGTCAGAGGACTGATGCATTGATTTGTTTCTGTCTCTTTTCAGAAGCGGCGCACATCTTTCCTTCAGGACTAATGGAGAACACTGCTTCTTCCTCCTGAGGGAGTTATTTGTGCTTTGATTGTGGTTCACAAGTGTTATGCCCCTCACTCCAACGCTCACTCAGAGGAATGTCTTACTTATTGACTTCTTCTGAAACAACACAGAGAGAGAGAAGGGAGGGGGGAAAAAGTGTGTTAGCTGCTTCAGACTTCAGGCCTCTTTTATTTTTCCAGCAGCCAAGCATGTCCTTCCTCATTATGTTCTTGTGTGCGAGGCCAAGGCTGCTGACACAGACCCCGGTGTAATCTCTTTAACCCGCCACTGTCGTGAGCAGACAAGGCGTGACCACCCAACGCTGCGCTCCATCTCACTCAGCCAGGGGAATAGTTTTTCACCTCATCACCTTTGGCTTAAAGCTGCTTATCTTTTTTTTCTTTTTTTTAGAGATGCACATTTCAAACATATTTGATTGCGCTCACACACACACGCTTTTGGGGTTAATTCGCTGCTCCAAGGCCACTTTAGATAATCATGTGCAGCAGTGTGAAAACTCATCCTCACTGACCCTTCACTTCCCATAATTGACAAAAAGCATCTTTTTTTGTTCATGTGATTATTGGCTAATGATGCTGGAAGCAAATGGAATGATATCACAGAGGAGGGAATAGAAGTGGAAACAGTTTTTAATGTGATCACTGAGCATTTGATGTCATTTTTTATGCTCTTTACTGAGCAGATCAGAGGAAACATATTCAGACATTTGCTATATGGTGCGTTAAATGAGAAAATAAAATGACTGAATTGTAAGCTCAAATCTATTGAAAGCTAATTTCGATTCAAGCTAAATTAGGCAGAAAATTTCAAAAATAAATGTGCTTTTGCTTCTAAACCACTGGCTAAGACTGTATTGAGTTGTTTTAAAGCTTATGAGAGTCTAATCTGGGCACTCGTCATTCATTGCGTTAGAGCTCATTTGCTGTTTTTATTTTTTTTGTCACAATTAGATTAGAATAAGATGCACTATAAATAATACATGCAGTGAAGTGCACAACAAAAGAGACAAGTCCAGCAGCAGGTGCTTGTCGGCTCAGGTGTTTAAGTTAGTGCTGCTTTTAAAACTGCCACATGTGAATGGCATTATCAGCCCCTCTTTATTTGATGATCACATTTGAGCGTTGCTATTGCCCATCCAGCTAATTACAGCGCTCATTATTCCTCATGTATCGTCTGAATCATTGCCATGTTCATTTTTTTCCCTTCAAAAACAATGGAAACTTTCTTGTTTTTTTCTCTTTTTTTCCCCCTTTTTTTGTTTGGAAGAAAGTGCTGAATTGTCACGTTTTTTTTTTTTTTTTGCTCCACGCCATGCAAGCATTCCTTCTTTTGTTTTAGTCATAATTAAGATCCCCCCTTATCTAGCTGCTTTAAAAAAAAAAAACGAGAAAGAAAGAAACCATCTTTTTGTCAAACCTTCATTAGTTTAAGATAATATTGTGAAAATGCACAATTAATTTGCAGTGTAACTGTAATTAATTAAACACAGCCAATTTTGTAATATGATTAATGCCGCCAAGTTGTTATCTGTATTCTCCTCCAAATGAATATGTAACAGCAGTGCAGCAGTGGGCTTTAATTGCAGAAACTGTAAGGGGGGGGGGGGGCTTTAAAGAAGAAGGGGGAAAAAACTAGGATAGGGTAATTATAGGAGGTAATTTATTAAATCCTAAATTAGAAACAAACAAGCATAAATTGATATATAAATCATGAGTAACATAATGTGCAATCTGGCTGTGATTTGGGACAAAAATGACTAATCTCTGTTGCGTGCCAAGCACTTGATAAAGCAGATAGTGGCCATAAATTTAGTCCCAGTCAAGGTCTCATTAAAAGGGGCTTAATTTAATTAAGAGTTAGCCATCGCCCTCTAAATATATTAATTACCTTGAGCATGACGAGATAAGTGTGGTGATTATTGCACGTTTCATTAAAGCCAGTCCACGGGGAGAAGAGTAAAGTAAGGTGGGAAGCTGGCTGTGTTGACAAGATAATGGATGGGCTGGCCTGAGATGAATTTGGTCACCTTGCTTTGGGTTGAGCTCAGGGAGGTGAGACAGAGGACAACACAGCTCCTGAGAAAAAGCTGGGCTGTTTGGATTTTAATAGCTCCATTTTTATTTTATTTGGTGAAAAAAAATGCAGTTTCTTATTTTGAAAAGTCTGAAAATTAATTTTATTTGATTTAAGAGTAGACATCTGAAAGTGTCTTGTATTAATATCTTTACAGTTTATATGCAGGACTTTTTGTCTATTTTTTTAAATATTTCCAAGGTTGTTGTTTTAGTCAATTAAAAATGTGTTTTTTCATTTCAGTTGCTGTCTACATGTATACACCTGTAAAAATATCCTAACAACATAAATATACTTAAATGCATGCTGAACTACATAATATCTCTGCTTTTTGTCCATTTAAAAAATCTTTTTACACTCCTCTAATTTTTGCTTTTTAAGAGCCTCTTTTGCCTATTTGTGTGGACACACACACACACACACCAAACACATCCACAGAATCCAGAGCCGAAGTGTACCGAAGGGGTGCAGAAGCAACGGCTCATTGCCCCACAGACTGATATGTCAATGAAACATACAAGACGTCTGCGGTGCATTGGAGAGATTTCCAGCCTTGCTGCTCTTCTGGCTGACAGCAGGACAAAGAGCCTAAGCTACTATTATCTGGAAGCAAGCTCTCATTCCTGCTTTCATCCTTTTCTTCATGCACAAATACACAGCGCTGCATAAAGTCACTGATGCATCCGGTGTGGATATCAGACGGGACAAACCTTAAGAAGTGGAGGGATTTTTGGACATTATTGAAATGTCAGAATAGTTTGACAATATAGGTAAAAGAAATAAAATAAATAAAAGCAAGAATTTATTTGGTTTGAGTTTCAACAGGTGCCACATAAAATAAAGTTATCTCCTCGTGTTAAAGCCCTGACCAACAGTGTGCATGTGAACAGGGCAGAACTCAACGAACACAAAGCTTCCTACACCATCTTCCTGATCAAGCCCCCTCCCATTTCTCTCCTCACTTTCCTGCGAACCTCCCACTCTGACCAGAAAATTGAGGACACTCACCGAGCTCTCACTCGTCCCAAGGCTGCTGCTGCTGCTGCTTTTTAATCCCTCTGCTGGACCCACCTTCAACAGCTGGCTGGGAGCAGGCCCAGAACCAGGACTGTGAGCAGACAAAAAAAAAAAAAAAACATGGCAGGAACATCCAAGGCCTTCAGCCTCAGCCCCCCGGACGACTTCAGCCTCGGCCGTTCAACCTGCACTACACCAACCGAAGCGATTCTCCTGGGCGCAGCAGAGAAATATGAAGCGTGAGAGTACTGGGCAGTCACTGGTGTGGCAGTGCACGCTGCAGCTGAGCTCTCCCTGCTCTGAGACCCATCTCATTCAGCCAAGATTGCTTCATACAAAAGTTGACAATGCACCAGTGAAAGCCATTGTTGATATTCAACATTTTTTAAATAGCTGAGAAGAATAGACAACATGGCAGGCTGCAAAACTTGGCAAGGAAACTGACCTGGAGCTAGACATTTGAAAGGGTTGCCACGCTGGGTGAGAGAAGAGAGGGGCTATTGTGTTTAAAAAAAATAGAGGGAGAGCTGGAGTGAAAGAGGCTAAAAAACAAAACATCTTCCATCCCAGGAGAGCAGAGTATGATGCTTTCTGTGCAGCAGGAAGACAATCACCTCACACAGACACAGTCACAAGAAAAAGTAGAACAATTAAATCAATGCAGATCCATTTTCAAAAGGGATATTATGTTTCTGTGTAGAACTATAAAAATGGAGGAAGCTCGGCCTAAAGAAAGGTCAAAAATAAACCTGCATACGTGATGCCAACAGAACAGAATGAAAAGTTTCAGCTGGCTTGGCTGACAACCAGAGGAACTTCCTGCAGAGAGTCCTGCTCTGACGCTGCACACGATGAGAATGATACCGCCTGACATCGCTGATGGTGTTCTGTTTCTGTCATTGTTGAGCTGACAGCTCTGCAGATTGATACGGATATTTAAGATGCCTTTAATGCCTGGATGTCAGAACATCAGCGCTGATGCCTGTAGGGAAGTCTTTAATACATCTGATGTCTGTGTGTGTTCTCCCTGAGGCAGGTGCAAATGTTATGTTCAGTAAATCCTTAGAGCAGGGGAGGAGCAGAGTATTAGTGTGAATTTTAAATGATTCTATGTGAAACAAAAAAAATGTCCATTACCTTACACAATTCTAAAACCTCAAGAAAACACAATAAACATTCATAAGTTACAACCATTATATTGTTGATTAAAGTCTATTAGCTTTGGAATTTGGAATATTTCTAAAGGTTAATCAGACACAGATGAAAAAAATCCTGAAAGCTTCATTCAAATCCATACAGGGTTTCATGAGATATTTTGCTAACAGACAAAGTTGAGTTCAAACAGTTAATGGTAACTCGCTAAAATATTGTGCAATATTTTAGCTCTCAAAATATGTGTTGGGGATCATTTTCAGCTACTAACACATAAATCTATAGGTCAAGATCTGATGAACAGAGTTTTTTTTAAGGGGATGGGGGGTATTATGTATTTTCCAGGCACCTAATACAATCCTATACCTCAGTCAAGTAGCTATGTCAAAAACAAATCTGATTTTGCATCATAGTCTATCAAAACACCTTGAAATTGGCCTCTGTTACTTTAAGAACCTCCTACCATTACGGATAATCCCCATTCAACACGTCTTAACAACAGGGTGCTCTGTGGTGCGGGAGCTCGGCTGCAGACTGAGCCCCAGGGAGGAGCTATGTGTGAACAGGCAGTACTTTGTACCAGCAAATGTTCAGGCAGCTCCTCATGGCCACCAGGACATCCACTGATTTGTCAAACATGCATGGATGAGTCAAAGCAACACTCTGGATATGTTTTTGATGAGGGAACGGCATTATAACATGATATAAAGCTCAGAAAGTTGATTTTGAGTAATCTCCCCCCCCCATCATCTGGACAGGGAGCCAGCTGATGATATGAATCAAGTATAAATGTACATCTTGTAAGTTCTGCAAGTTTGCATAAAAATCAGCCATTTTCATAATACAAAAAAAAAAAAACACTTTAACACACAAACCAACGCACACACATTCTGTCATTGGTAAAAACATCATTCTGCTGAATATGAATGTAAATACTTGAAAAAATCCAAGGTAAGTGCTTTGCACATTGGAACAAATAAAAGGCATCTGTTTGATGTGAAAGGCTGTAAACTGCATCCAATGTAAATAGAAATGAACACACATTTGTAAACTAGAAAAAACAAAAGAACAACAGATTAAAAAGCATCAGATTGTTCTCAACATTTTGTACGCCAGCAACACTTTTCAAACCCATGCTGCTGGCATCACTGACTCTCACACTAATGCAATATGAAGTGCGTTGCTGCAAACAAAAGCCAAACTTTCCAAGAAAAAATAGATGAAACCATAACTATGAACCCTTACACAAACCTGAAGGCTGCTGTGACAATCCTGCACTGATAGACAAAATGTGTCTCCTTTTTATAGCTGATGCAACCAACATTGTTGCTTCATTCCATCCTAAATGAGCTCAGATTCAGAGCTGGTGGCTGTTTTAGATGCTATTTCCACATCAGACTCAAACTCTTTTCAAACAGTCCTGCCTGACGGACTGAAGATTACTACTATTCATGGGTTTCAACCTTTTTCTTTGTGCAAAGAGATTTCAGCAAAGTCCCTGAACAGTCTGCACAACAGATGAGGAAATATCCAAATAGCTCCAACAATTTCTGCATTATTACTAAATGACCCTATTTGTTCAAACATTAGTTCTCACTTCATTTTTATTTTTGAAACATTTGACCTTTTTGCTACACTCTTAGCGCATCAACTTCTGTTTCTGATTCCTTGTAAATTCAACTAATTGTGATGTTTTGTTTGTCATTTTTTTAGCCTCTATGAATGTTTCAAACCTTTAAGAAATATGTTGCAGTCTCATTTTCAAAAAACTGATCATACAACATGTCTGTTTCTTTTTAAAACTATTGTTGTCTTTGAAAAAACAAACAAATGTACTTTTTAATCATATGGTTTTACACAGGGTCACACTTTTTTTGAATGACTAAACTGCAGATATAAGATTTTTCTTTTCATTTTCTAAATTCTTCATGTGTACTTTATTATTATTATTATTATTATTATTAGTGTATTATTCTCTTTTAAACTCAGATTAAAAAGAAGAAAAATTATGGGACATTTTTCAGAATAAAA
Source organism: Cynodonichthys magdalenae (assembly GCA_031762555.1). Lineage (NCBI taxonomy): Eukaryota > Metazoa > Chordata > Actinopteri > Cyprinodontiformes > Rivulidae > Cynodonichthys > Cynodonichthys magdalenae. The sequence continues at coordinate 10,103,816 of JARVJO010000269.1, forward strand.
AGCTGAAACAAGTCAGTGGAGCAGCCAATTTTATTCAAAACTTTGAAAAGTGTTGTAAAAATGCTAAATTTGAGTATGAAATGATAAATATTACCTGATGCATTAATATAGTCATTGAATAGAAATTCAGGCAAGGTTTCTGCCTCCCAGCTCTCCCACCTGGCTCTGGATTTAAATGCTGATGTGTGTTTTTGAAAGTTGAAGCGTGTGTGAAGGAGGAAACAGGACCTCTTCGTCCCTTTTTGACATAAGCAGGCTTAGAGCTGGAGATGTATAATTACCCTGATCAGGGTGAAATCACAGCTCGGAGAAAGGAGGCAGAGCCGGCCTAATCTTACAGGTGGGTCAGACCCTGAGAGGCTGAGGGACAAGGAACCTGTGGCGTCTGTACTGGAAATCCGCGTCAGCGCCACCCATCACACACTATTAGCTGCCATCAAAGCTCTAATTTTACTCTAGCATTACATCCCGCTCCCTGCACCCCCCTCCCTCCCCTGCTGGTCTGGATGGTGCAGCCTGGTGGGAAAACGACATTCAATCCGCTGTCCGCCTCATTCAGGCCAAATTGGCAAATGACAGCTCTCCGCCTCTCAGATTGCTGGAAGTGAAAGGTACCTCCATCACCGTCCGCCTGAGCCTCCGAGGGCTGTGTCGGGGAGGGCAGGGATTAGAGGAAGGGTGAGTGGAGAGGAAGAGTGAGAACCAGAGAGGCCGAGGAGCGGGCCGAGGGTGGGTTAACAGCTTCCCTTGTCCTCCTCGGCGGTGACGGTGCAGGACAGAGAACACAGAGAAAAGAAAGAGATGAATGCCTACTCAGCAGATCAAAGGAACTTCCCTGAGTCCAATGGGGAAAAGTTGACCCGAGTTCACTAATCGCCCATTTTACCAACCCCGAGCCAAGCCGGATGAGAAAGCAGCGTTTGGTCTCATGCAGGTCAACAGCAGCGAGGAGGCAAAGGTGGATCTGACAGAGGCATTCTGACACTGGAGCACAGGCCTTTTGGTGCAGCGAGACCTGCTTCTCTTGCTCTCTTCTGGGTGTATTCAGAAAACAATAACAAGGCTTGAAGAAAACAAGTATTTTTACCCTGTTGAGATGCAAGAAAATAAGACAAATCTGTATGGAAGTAAAACTCCTGTTCACACAAACACAAGCTTTCATGTAGATTTTACTGACAGGGGAAACACACTGAATGCTAGACAGTACTGGCTGCACAGCTGAATGGTACTCTTACGGCTAATTAAGTGCTAATGGCAGTTCCCCCTGCAGAGAATACTAATTAATGCTCCATTCTTCTGCAGGTTGAGCTCGCACTCCACCGCGGCCTAATGAGGGGAGGCAGGTACGTCTTCTCCCAGGCCGGGTTAATAAGCACAACACAGTGGGCTCCGAGTAGAGAGGGCCTTACCGGGGGGGCCGCTTCCTGTTCTCTAATCTTAACAGGACCCCCCTGAACCACTCACAATGAACCGATGAGGTAATGAAAGAATTGGTCCCTTAAAACTCAGAAAATAGGCCAGTTTATGTGTCCGTTCAGATACTGCCCTGAAAACTTTTTATTGTGTGTGTGTGTGTGTGTGTGTGTGTGTGCACTTGTGCAGCTTTAAGAACATGAAAGGAAATCATGTTTAACACCAAAATAATCTAAACATGTATATCTTTTGTGTTTAAGATAATTTTAAGAGATGAACTATGTTTCATTATTTAACTCCCTTAAAATTCTTCTTTTGTAAAATGGTATTGATCAGTAGTTCTCCAGACATTTGAGCCACTCAACATCAGAAACAATCTCCTGTTTAAGACGCCATTAAAAAAAAAAAAAAAAAGGTTTAGAAAGCTTTAAAAACTAACAATAAAGGCTGAAGATTCTGAGTTGTACCGTTAAAATACGATGATAGAAAAGATTCTTAAAATGTATTTGTTTCTGACTTATATTCTGTTTTATTCTTTTCGTCTGTTGAACTTTTACTTTCATGTTTCCTGTTTCTTTTTTCTTTGTGAATATAAATATATATTTTTGTCTTTTCTTTTATCCTAAGACAAAAATAAAAGCCTAATTATATCGTTGGTACTGGCTGTTGATGGTCTGTCTTCAAACAAAGCAAAACGAGGCCCTGAGGAAACAAACCTCATGCTTCTGGACTCGGTCACTAAGCAACTGGCCTCTACACACCCACACACCAGGATCTTATTCAAGGACTTTTCATCGGCTTTTAACACCGTAAACACTCTGTTGTATCGCCTCTCACAGAGGTGGGTAACTATTTCATTTACTCAGTTAGATTTACTTGGGAAACTTTGAGGGGGGGAAAGTATTTTTAGGAACAGTTTATACATCATATACGTTTCACTTTACTTGAATAATATTATTATGACATATCGCTACTCTTGAGTAAAATTTCTGAATACTCCATAACTAACGTCACTGAATGAAGAACAAAAAGGTTTTAACCATAAATGCAACAGAGAGACACACATTAGTATATTCTTTTCTTGAGTTTCCCTATGAGAAAAATTAGACTTGGAAAAGTGTTTCTTCTGCTGGAATTTATTTTGTAATTATGTTATTTGTTTGTATTAACTTTCTTCATTTTAGTCCTTAAAACATCACAATTTGCACATAATTTTCTGTTTTTTGTCAGTCTGGTGACAATTAAAAAAAATTAAATCAGATGTTATGATCAGTTATTCTGTACCATGGGCATAATTTGCAGGGGGTTAGGGGGGTTATGACCCACACAATAATTTGATCCAGACAATATGCCCCCCCACCCCCCCTCCCACACACACACACACGCACACTCACAATAAAAATACATCATTTGCTCTAACACAACAGAAATGAACTGTTGAGGACACAGCTGCAACTCTCTTGTTGTCTTTATGTAATTTTGGCCTGATTTCAAAATTTTCGATGTCATATATGTACGTTTAAGCATCACTGCTGAAAATGACGTGCAGGGTTTTAGTCCGCTCTTGCTGTATTTGTTGAATCACGTGTTGTAATTTAATTGTAGTGCACCAGGTAAAAGCATACTCTTGGAAAATTTAGAAGTTTAGGTACATTGTATAATTCAAACTAAAAAGTGTAAAATATTTATTATTGTTGGAAAAAATGGGGGCTGGGAGGGGGGTAAGGCTTTTCTTAGTTGTTATACTAACGTAGAACAGAAAACGAGCAGAGTAAAGACAAAGAAAACAGGAAAGTAAAAGCATTAAATTGTATTTAACCCCAAAATATCTTGAATCGTTTTACAGAAGTAAATTATTCAAAAAATAAATACATAAATAGGCACCAATAATAAACCTAAAGTTACTCCCTTGTGCAGTACTCAAGTAGACTTTTTACGGAACATTTTTTACACTTATTTGAGTCATTTCTTGGATGACTAATTTTTACTTGAGTGAAAATATGCTATTCTTACTTAAATACAACTTTTGGGTACTCTACCCACATCTGGCCTCTCCAACCTTCAGCTTCATCCCACATTGATTTTACAGCATGTGCTTTTAAACAGCTTCAGATCCAGGACGGTGATTTTAGAAACTAGACCATGTTTTGTCTTCCATTCTTTTATCTGCTGACACCAACAGAGAAGGAATTACATTTTGAAATATGCTGACAACATGGCACTGGTAGCACATCTGACCCAAACTCCCAGACTTTGCCGAGAGCTTCTTAGACCTCAATGTGCTGAAGTTGTAGTGTGGGTCTAAAGGAGGAAATCCATAGCATTTGTTCCAGCCACTCAGGATCCATGGTCAGCAGGTAGATCAGGCCTCATTTGCTGTTTTTTAAGCAAAAAAAAAAAAATTTCAACTACATTTTGATAATCCTGGTTCCACACTACTTCTTGTAAAAAGTAGGCATGAAAATATTTTACAGTGCTGAGAGTGAGGCGATGATCTGTGGATCCATCCTGTCTGCCAGTGTGTGAAGATGCTATTTTTTGTCAACAGGATCTTGAGTGTTGAATGACAGACAGGATGTGCATCTATGTTCTTGTAAAAAAAATAACTTCCTCACTTTGTCCTTTTTCTGCTGAAATAATGTGAAAATGTTTTGGACTTGGGTTTCTGTGGAGTTGTTATCAGCAGTCAGTAGTAGAGATCTTGGTATGATCAATCTCAGTTTGAAGAATCAGAGAGAAGTCAGCTGTTAATCAGACTGGGGCCAGTTAAGGAGCAGATATTTGCTGTTTTAAAACAACTCAAATCAAAACATCTCAAAGTAGTTCATGTACACTCTGTTGTATGAATCTCACACCACCGTTACTTGCAATAAATTTATATTTACTGTAGATAAAAGTCTTTGGTTAGAAATGAAAAAACAGCTAAAGGAACTATCTGATGAAAATTGTAAAAATCTATAAAGCATTTGTTTGAGCTTGAGATAACTGTCTAATGTTAAATTAACAATGGTGAAAAGGTTTATAAAAAGGTGTTTAAGTGTGTTTTGAGACTGGTGGTGTCTTTTTAGCTTTATATCATGTTATAATTTCATTCACTCATCAGAAACATACCCAGAGTGTTGCTTTGACTCATTCATACATGTTTTAGAAATCCTTGATCTCCTGTGGTAGCCATGTGGAGTCTAAACACTGGCTGGTCCAAAAGCACCTATTTCTACAAAACTCCTCCCTGGAGCTCAGTCCGCAGCTGAACCCCCCAACCTACAGAGCACCCCTCCCCTGAAGTGGGAGTGTCAGAAATGGTAGGAGGTTCTTAAAGAGACCGAGGCCACTTTCACTGTGTTTAGTCAGGC
>JARVJO010000269.1:10131302-10152684 GCA_031762555.1 Cynodonichthys magdalenae
TAGCTTAGCAACGGTGTCCTGTGAAGTCCAAAAAGGTGCATGTTTTATGTAGTTGGTTCGGTTCGAGTCCGGTCTGTATTCACACCAGAAGTGAACCGCACCAGAGTTTGTATGGAAGCGGACTGAGACCACCTCAAAAAGCGGGTCTCGGTCCGGTTGTTTGATCCGCACCAGAGTTCGAGTGTATTCACACCTGCACAAAAAGTCCGGACCAAGGCTTTAAACGAACTTTGGTCCGTTTAAAGCGGACCAAATGTGTTAGGTGTGAATACACAATAAGAAATCAGCAGTTTTGCAGCTTGTATATGCAATACAATATGGGCTATTTTTATATTTTATTTTGCTATTACTTTTACTTTTTTATTTCTTTTAGTAAAAGATCTAAAATTCTCTTTGTCCATTTATGTCATGCTTTTGTTAAAAATCCCACAAAGCAAAATTTGTCTGGCCCAGTTCTGGCCTACACAATGCACCAGATACTGCAAAGAATGACGGCCCTGTGGTGGCCCAGATGTGGTTTGCCAAAGGTGGTCCGTGCATGGGCCGGCACCACATAAACCAAACCACAACTGGGCCAGCTGTGGAAGGCCAAACAGAGCCATCATTGCCAGACCTGGCCCACTCCTGTCTGCTGTGTGGGATGAAACTCATTGAGTTAAAGCTTGCATGGAAAATGTTGTGTACAGTGTTTACCCAGCAACCTGGATCACATGAATCAACAAATATTTACACTCCGGAGTTGCTTGGTATTCGCGCATCTTCCCAGTGATCACCTCAGAGTTTTCTTAAACACTCACATGATAAGGCGTGGAATCATAAAGGCCGCTCATAAAGAAATAAAACCAAAAAGCAGGCAGGAAGTGCAGTGCCTTTGCTGACAGCCAATAAAATGAAATGAGATGTGATTTTATTTAATGAGTAACCAAGAACTGAAGCTTGGTTGACCCACAGTCAAGCTTGTATCAACTCGTACAACCTGTTTACTTTGAACTGAACAGGTTTGAATTACATTCTCATGATCTGCACAGAACAAAGAATAGGATTCAGTTCTTAAGAAAACAGCAAGTGTGTGTGTAAACATCACTTTATGGTCTTTACAAGGTCCCTTCCTTGACAAAATTTAGAACAAGGCACAAAATATCATGCTGATATCGCTAAAGTGAAAGGTTTTTTCTTTTTTTCGCAATGAAATGTCATTCTCTGAAAATAAAAGTTGAACTTTTGAACAACAGATGATCCAAGGTGTTTCCTTTTTAGACTTTGATAGTGTTTTTTTTATTATTATTTATTACACTGACACCAGTTAAACAGCTTTAATAAACTAGCATTTCAGGTTCGTTTTTGATCCTATTGTCGCCCCTTTATTATTAAGCTGTGTTCATTATAAGACTGAAGCTTTCTAATTACAGTTACCAGAACAGCTCCAGGCAGCTGAGGGCCAAGAGTTTCTTTAGTAATATTTCTGTTTGCTCCATTATAACAGGGGGAGGGGGAAACGCAGTCACATCTGCAGAAAAGCTTCCATCGGTAATGAATTTGTCAGTGGGTGGACAATGTGCTGAAATCAGCTCTGAATGTTGCCAAAAACACAGCAAATCCACACTGAAGCTTTAAGGGAGGTCAGCTTATACAATTTTTTTTTACAATTATGTTTGACAAAGAGAATATCTAGAAGAAATCCTAATCTAAAGTTTATTATGTGTTTAACAGGCTTTAGGTTTCTGCTTCAGCAAACTGGGAATATTAAATTCAATTTGACTTTCAAGTTTATGTAAATCACAGCTTGCTGTTAAAGTGTTTTATATACATATACTGTATATGTATGAAAAGCAGGCACTATAAGTCATCTTTATTTGGGTTTTACAGATATTTGATTACTTTCCAATTGCTTAGGAAAAGGTTACACAATTATTGATGACTCATCTCGCGTTAAAGAGGTGTAAAACTAACATTGGATCCTCTAAAAAAATACTTTCCCAAATCATTTCTTTTCATTCATTTTCAGAGTAAAATTGGGGCAGGGCGTTGTATCCGATTTCTTACTCTGTTCATTGTGTTTGTCCTGCATGTAAAGAAAAGTATTAAAATCTGTAAAAAATAAAATGCATTGCTTGATTTCACTGTTTACCTCTTGTAAAATCAGTCATATATAAAAATTTGTGCAACCGCTAATGTGATCGTATCACTGCATGTTTGAGTTTGCAGCATAATTCATGTTCAGCTGGAACTGCTAACAACTCTGTCGAGTTTTTTTTTTTTTTTTTTACCTGACACGTGATTTGATTTTCCATGAGGAACGCAACAAAAAGTCAAACACAGGCAGACATTATGCTCAGGTCTGGGGCCACTGAAAGGAAATTGAGTCATTTGAGAGTGGGTGCAGCCTCCTCAGATTGTTTTTAGTATAGAATTACTAACATATGAGCAGTCAAATAGGCCTGCAGCAGCCATTTTCATGCAAACTGTAAAATCGTTCATTCAATGGAAACGACCGCTTTTACCTGATGAATGTAAAAACAGAGCTGCGGTTCTAAACTTTGCATATGAAACACAGAACAGCTGAGCTCAAATATGGAACAATGGGACACGGAGGGAAAACCTGAGAGTGTTTGAGTAACTGAACAGTTCTGTCAAGCGGGGGGGGGGGGGACACATGTTTTTGCGCACATATTAATGGAAGTGTGTGCTTTTGTGTGAATTGTTTTGACCGTTAGATGTCTGCAACATGTGAGTGGGCCAATGACAAAGCACGAAAAACCCATTAAATGCTTTTTCACTTATGTAGAAACTTTTAACCTTGACGGCTCTGCAAAGCACTTTACAGTGTTTCTCATTGACCCAGTCTCACTCACACACACACACACTTCATTTACCAACAGAAGTGAAGCTGCCAAGCGAGGTGTTGGACTGTCAGTGGTTCAGTTTCTTAGTCAAGGACATTTGGCTTATAGAAAAAGCTGGGGCTGCAACTGCTAATTTTGTAGCTAAAGACAAACATCTCAGTGAATTGAATTTATCATCATTTTTTAACTGATCCATCAATATTAAGACTAAGTTAAATTTGTCCACCTCATTGATCTATTTTATGTTTGTAATAGCTGAATTTAAACATTATTTTTCAATCTTTTCACAAAAAAAACAACAAAAATTCTATAAAAACTGATTAAGACAACCACGCAACTGAGGTTTTTCTTTCTAACTCTATAAAACACAAATATGTGTGCTTACTCAGTTCTTACTTTTCCCTAAAAAGATGTCGTTTACACATTTAGCATGGCTCTATTTGAGGAGAGAAATGATTTAGCATACCTACAGGGGATGATATCACCACGGTCAGTAAGTCAGGGACTTAGCGGTCACTGACACATACCTGCTGTCAACAGTCATGTTTGACCCAGCCTTAATGAGTAACATGACTGAATGCTGTGAGCACAAACACAGACCCTTTCACACTGACAGGACTTATTTTTAGGAGTTAAAGTCACAGTTGTCTCATGTCTGTCTGCAATCGTCTGTTAGCTTGAATACGTATATCTGTAATGTTTGAGACGCGTTTATTATTTCAGACCTTCTGTATTTCAATCACAAACAAAAGAAAAAAAAATAACAGTGGTGCTTCTATTATCTGGACTAAGAAAATCTAATTTTTGTATCTCTTTTAAAAAGCATTTGAAAAATGTATTTTAATACAAAAAAAGATTGCAGTATTTGTACATTTGTAGTTTGTGGTATGCTGGTACTTGTGTAACCTTGAATACAAAATTATTATTAATGTATTTATGTTGTGAAGGAGGCTGTGAGTCTGGAGTCTGAGTAGCTGATCCATCACAGCTACCATGTTTACAATTAATATGGCAGAATTCTTTAAACATTTATAGTTAAGCAAAACAGCAGATCAGGTATATCTGGAATCAAGTATATCTGGTTATTTTCTACTGGGAGATTTTTTTTCACAAAATAAAATAATAACAAATTTTTTTTGAAGTGGGGTTTTGCAAAAACAGTTAATAGCTTACCTGTTGTAAATCGAAAGGCCTCAGTTTGGAGAAATAGTTTAATTCTGATGAAATTAATGAGCTAACCTAAAGCAAATCCAGTTTTTAAACAACATCATAACGGTTCATTAAAACTTTATTATATAAGCATTTATATCGCTGACAGTTTACCTTTACATGGTCATTTGAAAACATTATGATTAACACTAGCAGCGAGCTTTAGCATTTCCAGTGCAGTCAGAGTGACTTCCAATTAAAGTTTTGTATTTTTTTTCTGCCTGAATACACTCAAAAAACAGATATAGTGGATTTAATTCAAAAATATGTCAACTGTTTCCACTCAGTTAAATTAAGTAAAGGTAACACATTTACTTTACGCTGACTTTAAATAAATGCAAAGTACATGTAAAGTAAACCTTTACTTAATTCAGTTGAGTGGAAACATATTTTTTAATTAAATCCACTACATCCGTTTTTTGAGTGCAGCTAAATAATGAAAATTTATAACAACATAAGAACTTATATAAAAAAGTTTGTATAAAATGCTGTGATGTTTTTTAAACTATGTTATTTTAATGTGATTTATGGGGGTGCAGTGATTATGTTTAAATATACAATAAACGACCCTGAACCCCTATGTGAAGAACATCATAAAACCAAATTTAGAAAATGAAATGCAAACTTTTAGTGCATGATCTCTTTTCAAAATATGGACATAAAAATAAGCTGTAATATCTATAAGAATACAATCATGAAATAATGGTAACTTTTTCACTGTTTGTGGAATGTTGTTAAATTTCACACACAGACAATGATATATTTGTTTATAAATGAGATTCACATAAATCAATAAAAATAAAATTATCTTAAAATGTACGCATGTGCAGCACAAATGAAATCATTTATTTAAACATGAATGTCCTCTGTTATCTCTCAGTAGGTACTGCAGCACCCATTGTCCCCCTACTTCCCGCAGCTTTGGCTGCAATCCACTTTGGTTTCAAACTAGTTCTTTACACGTCAAAATTAAATTGTTTCTCCAAACTGAGGTTTGCTCAAAGAGCCATCAACAGGCAACTGTTAATTATTCATTCTCTTTCTACAAAACCTGATTCCAAAATGTCTGAACCAATGCTTCAAGTTGAGACTTGTGTTGCTCCTTGCAGTCCACAATCTTTGCAGCACTAAAGCCCTAAATTGGCCTCATCAAACATCAGGTTTGTAGCTTAGCTTTGAAATAGAAGACAGTACCATAAAGATCTGATATCTTTCATTTCTTATTGCCCATGAGCATGAGATGATACTTGTGATTGCTCAGTGACAGTCAAGTGCTGCTTTATCTGTTTTACAAACGTTCCATAAAATGTGTGCAGAGGACACATCTACTGATTAAATAACATGATAGTAACAGTATGAGAGAGGAAATAAAATGAAACGCTGATGGTAGAACTTACAACCGCAATTCCAATGTTGGGACGTTGTGTAAAACAAAAACAAAAACAGGATCAGATGATCTGCAAATCCTTTGCAACCTATATCCTACTGAAGATACAAAGACAAGATATTTAATGTTCGAATGGATAAACTTGATTGTTTTTTTTTGGTAAATATTCACTCATTTGAAACATTTTGAAGGCACCAAATTCAAAATGAGTGAATATTTGCAAAAAGCAATAAAGTTTATTTGTCTGATCATTAAATATCTTGTCTTTGTATTGTATTCAGTTGTAGGTTGAAAAATATTTGCAAACCATCATATTCTCTTTTTAACTTCATTGTTTCAGTTCTATTTTGTAGATATTATTGAATTTTACACTCTAGGGTTCATGTGGACTTTATAGGATTTGGCTCAATATTAGCAACGTAAAAGAAGCATATTGTAAAACACTGATGAACACTGAATACAGAGACTACATTATAAAGCAATTTATGAATTATTAAAAACAAAAGAAATGAAGTCAACAAATTAAAATATTATTTGTTATTTGTCACAAACTGAAGACACACAACAATAGTTTCCCTCCATTCATCGGTTTTGAAGTTGTAGATGAAGAAAATATAATGTGCAAGAAGTGCTGCATATATTATGTTCTTCTGTGTGTTGGTACAGATTGACTCCTACAGTATAAATCCAGTCCACGGAGAATCAAATTAATGTCCTTCCTTCAGTTCATGAAAGTTTTTTTTCCAGTTCTACTCATTATCAAACCATCATGTCCCTGTCAGGTCCAGTTCCTGGGCAGGTTCTCCAGGATCCTGCGTCGGTGTGAAGGGTTTGTTACTCCAGCTGCACACAGATCCTCCTCGGTGATGCCACTGTTTGAGACAACAACAAGAGAATAATTTGAACTTGATATATGCAGAAATAATGCTCATGGTAAGTTTTCAGTGGGGTGAATTTTTATACATAAATATGACATCAGAACTTTAGGACAAAATATCACTATTTAATTGTATTTCACCTAAAAAAGGTGATACAGAGATTTTGAAAATCAAATGTAAAACATGACCCTTGGTAAAAACTGAGGCACGTTTCCCTCTACATTAAACATTGTCACTTTATAAAGGCAAAAGCTTGTGAACTGAACTTTATCCACCAGTCTAAAGCCAATGTACGGGATTTCGGCAAATTTAGTCTGCCTGTGGTGACTTATTCTGAAAATATGGATGTTGTTCTCATTCCTTTTGGTGCGACGTGATCGTTGTGGATTGACTCTGGAGCAGCTCTGGCATCCGGCAAAAATCGGATTGTATCAAATTTTGGCGGATCAACGCCCTGCGCCACTGTGCAGAGCCACTCTCATTGATTATAATGGTTGCATATTTACTGCAGAGGTCGGACCACAGCGGAGCGGAGACGCATCCAGTGTAAATTAGGGGTAACTGTTAGGACTCAGGGCTGCTGGGCTCAACCAATCCTTCCTCAATCTCTGGTGAGGCTTTGCTACTCAGTGTCTCTTGGCACCGCCCATTTTGTTGGAATTCTTCAAAATGTGCCTGGAGGCGGGATTATGTGTTCACGGGGGTGATAGTTACACTTTAAGGCTGTTTTCACTAAATTATTAACAAATCCAAAAAGATTTTCTCAACTTTTAAGGCCGAATTATGGTAGCCTAAGGTCTAACACAAAACTACATTTAGGAAAACACAACTTTTAACAAAACCCAACAGGAAACGTCCACCTGAAAATCACAAGTACAATGACCTCAGTGCAATATTTTCCTTCCAGCACAGATTAAGTTCTGTCTGGGATAACACAAGACAAGAATTTTGTTTATCTACTTATTTTAATGGTTGGGGCTTATAGTAAATATATACAGCACAAAACAGCTCATATTTATATTAGAAGTTATTTGCAGCAGATAAACATCACCACTAATCAAATAGGAAGTTTGATTTATTATTCTCAGTGAGCCAGTGTGTAGCATATAAAACAACAAATTAGTCTGTATTAAAGAGGCAGTTGTGTTTATTTTAAGTGAGGTTGGGTGAAGTAGTTATTACTAAGTTTGGATTTACCCAGCAGTCGGTGTGAGCTCAGTGGAAATTTCTCACAAAGCAGTCCAGCTAACAGCTACAAAGAACAGAGCTTCCATAAAGATTATATCTCTGTAGTTTACAAATCTTTAAACTGATCTTTAACAGCAGTTTGCAAATTCAGTTTTTCCATCTTATTACTTAAACATAAAGCTGCTCTGATTTTGTTGTTGGCCGAGGCGTTTGAACACAAACGTAATTCGACTGAGAAAATAGTTACAGGGTATAAAAAGTGACAAGATGTAAAAAAATGTAAAAAAATAAATAAAGTTGGTCTTCCTGATTCTCATTAATAACCACAAAGTCTTGTTAAGACACAACACAGCTGCTGTTCCTGAATTACCTGAATGTCATCTTTTTCCTGAAAGCTCAAACTACAGAGAAAATAGTCAAAGATGAACACTTTCACTTCCAAACACTCTTCACCCCTTTAGTAAATATATTTTTCTAATTTTAGGATTAAACGAATACATCCAGATCCATGAGGGGAGCTTGTTTTTGAAAAAATAAAAAATAAATCCCATGTCTGTGATGTAGCAGTTGTGATTTTATTCCAGTAATTGTTATTCTTTGTACACATTCAAATCAGTTTACCTGAAATAATCCAGATCATCCCAGCCACTGAGGCTGAGACCCAGGGTGTATTTTTGAAGACCCAGAGTACTGAGAAGCTCCTGCACAGTTTCTGGTGCTCCTCTGAGGACAGACACCTGCTTTCAGATAAAACACACATTAAGAGATAAATAACCTGTGGTAATATATTTTAACCTGCATCTTTGTGAGTGAGGTCATACCTCTTTCTCCCAGCTGTAGCCTCTGTCCCCGTGCTTGGAAGGACCATTTCTACAAGTTATTCTCTGCCTGACTGGAGGCTGGCTTTTCTCCGTTGATGGGAAAAAGTCCACCTCACTGAGGGACTTGGCAATTTGCAAAGCGGTGAGGGAGTTGTCTCCTGTTGATTCTGGAGGGTGTTTGTTGACGATCCAGGAAGCAGAGGTGTGACAGAGCGCCACGTGAGTAGGGGTATAAGGCAGAGGTGACGGCGTCTTCGCAGTTTGGGTTGCATTTGTCCTCGCTGGAAAAAGATGATGATTATCTCTTCTGGCTTTTTCCTTCATGATTGCAGAGTGGTTCATGTAGAGGTTCATCGTGTTGCTTTCAGGCTGTACTGAGTCCTGAACATTTATTTTTCCTTGGTGTTTGTTTCTGAGCTCTGATCTCTGCTGCTGGTACTGCAGGTTGGCTTTACTTGAAGGTGGAGGTACTGGAGATGGGGTTTGAACTGGAAAAAGCTGATAGGAGGAGTCGCTTTGGGACGTGTGGAAGTCAGTGGTTGGAGAGCTCTGGGACAGGATGGAGGGAATTTCGATTTCTGTAAAGTCTGATCTGTGGTAACTTCTCCTGTCAACCCCCGGATGGGCTGAGACCTTTGGGAGCTGCAGGGCATCGTTACCAGACCAGATGACCTGAGGGTCCCTTCGCTGAGGGGGAGACTCCTCCACCCTGGGTGGGACTGATACACCTTCAAAGATGAAGTAAGCAGGGTTGGTGTAGCTGCTGGGAGTTAGTTTCACAGGTACTCCAGATGGTCTGCAAAGAATATGCAAGTCCTAAATTTTATCAACAACGTATATAATTATGAAATATCCTCATCAGCTATTAATAAGATAGGTGTCACAAAACCTAAAATCACAGAACATTAAAACAGAACTGTTTTTTATAACTGGATTAACGCTGAACAGAAACCTCTGGAATCACAGCTCACTGGATATGAATAAAGTTCTGATGAAAATAAAACCAAATTTCTACACTAGGAGGCCATGTTCAATTAGTATTTAGATAATTACCACTTCCTCATTCAAAAAAAATACAACTGCAAGAATCAAGTGTTTTCTAAGACAGCGCATAATAAGAAAAATAAGAAGTGAAATTTTCATTCACCCTTTGAGAATGTTCCCTGGAGAACTTAATTATTTTTGCAACATTGCATAAATAGTCAAAGACATAAAGTGGTCCTTACCTAGTTACAGGAATTCGTGTTATTGCAGGAGACAAGTGTCCCCTCCCTGGACCTTTATCGTCTTTCTCAAAAGAGAACACGCCTGAAAAAGTGAAGTTTACAGGAAATGAAAATCTAATTTTGTAACAAACCAAACTTCTTCAAAGTTTGTGTGTTGCATATGTGCCATGCCTGATCCGGTGGCATATTACCCAAATGTCCTGTGTCAGTGTCTCAGGATGCATCTGGCCAGGATCAGCCAATCAGGAGCCAAAAGAGGAAGCGGTCAATAAATACCAGCAAGTGTGTAAAGTCAAGCCAGGGGTCATTGATGAACCAAATAGAGGAAGCAGTGTGAGACTTGAAGCAGAGTCGAAGGGTTCAGTGATAGAGAGCATTTAGTGGGAAGTGAAAATGCAAGCAAGGCAGCGATTCAGGACAGAATATTGTTGGATGACCCACCATAGATCTTCTTCCGTGTTGCCCGTCTATCTTTGGGCACGTGGACTCTGACCCGTCCTCGTATGGAGCCCATCTCCTCACCTCGGTGACTCAAAAATGTCTCAAATTTCTGTGACGCACCAGTCAGTGAGCCCAGAGGCACACAACACTCACCTATAGGGAGTTTTAACAATATTATTAATATTAATGACATAAATGTGAAAGTAGATCAGTCAATTTCAAGCAAACTCAATACTCACCTCATGGCTTAGCAATCTTAGCAAGTCTTGTGCTCAATTTTGTTTGTTTATTTAAGCTCCTAGTTTTACTCGTAATTTAATTATAATTAATTGTAATTCATTATAATTACATTTTTTTGAATTACTTTTGTTTTATTCTAAGGAAACAATCATATCCTAAATTCTACTTTAACTCCCATTTATTCAATGCTTTCTCATTTCTCAGTGTTTTTGTTCTACTAATTTTCAGATTTTAGAAACTGTTTTTATGAATAAAATATTTTATACCTACTTCTGGGGTTTCCTCTGTTCTTCAGTCCCTTCATGTTACAGCTACTATTATTTAATTGTTTACTTCATAGTTATGCATGGGAATATGTTTGTCACTTTTAATGTTTTTTTTAGTTTATATTGGTGTAAAGCCCTATATGTTAAACTTCCATGTATGGCACCCAAATGACCTTTTGGTCAGTTGGGATTCATTAGGTTATTATGGGGATGTGAAGGGAAGGCTTAAGTGGGTTAATAGAGCTAAGCCCTCCCTGTTTTTTTTTAAGTTTAAGTATGGTTTTAGTGTGTATTTTATTAGTATTAATAACCATTCTCATTAAAATTTAGCAAAATAAACACAAAAAGTACAACTGACCGTATGATTCAAATCCATCACATGACTTTACAGACAAAAGCAGGTGCTGGTCCTGAAGATACTCCATGTCAGATGAAACTGGAAGAAGCTTTGACAGGAAAAATAAAAATAAAAAAGACAATTAAAGTCAAAAAAATGAAAGAAAATAAAAGATCAGTAACAATGTTTTATTTATTCTCAGAAGGATTCATCCCCTGACCTTGGGGAGCTGTTTGGAGGACCAACCGAGTTTGAGAAACCCAGGAACGTCACAACCCTGTGAATTATTCTCAGTGGAGCGCTGCGTCTCTGCAAACAAAGTCAGCGATTCATTTTTCCAACTGAGTTTTATTATAGCACACATTTTTCTGCTAATGCGTCGCCGTACCTTCAAGGCAGGAGGAGTGAAACTCAATGAAGAACTTCGCCTTGCTCGCAGTTTTCACAATGGCATCGATGCCTTCGAGCTCAACCCAGGCCTTCTCCACACCGATATTTAAATCTGTTCGATTCAAAAAAAGATAGTCCTGTTCATTTAACAAACACAAAAATGCACTCATTATTCCAGGTATTTGTGTTCAAATATCCACAACATTAAATGTACCTTTCTTGGTGCCACATTGGGACGTCACTCCCACTTGGAAAGTGGCAAAAACAGGCGAGTGGTCGCTTGTGAAAATGTCATCTGTGCAACCTAGTAAAAACAAACCAATATAGTACTTTACTGTTTTTATTTATTATTTGTATTGCAAATCAAACTTAGGCACAAAGTTAAATTCTATACCACAATCAAGTAACTGTTACTTTTAGTTGTTATGAAAATGCTGTATATATAAAAAAGAAATTTGACTTTGCATCACAGCCTTGAAATTGGCTTCCATCTCTTTAAAAAAAAAACTACAGTTTCGGACACTCCCACTTCAGCACGTCTTCACAACAACGCTTCATGTTGTTTACAACCTTTCGTAGGAGCGTTGTTTTTTGTTGTAAAAAATAAACACTATTATTAAATTAGTTTTGGAAAATGACAAGACTTTTCAGCCTCTCAAACATATACGTCCACAAAAGCTACTTTTTGTGAAGAAACTATCAATATAGATCATTATGAAGCTGTTTCGCAATGAAATCATGAACATTCACTATTTTTAAGAATCGTTCTGCAATGAAATCATAGTGATTTGTAAGGAAATATTCCTCGTGTCTGTCTGATGGAGCTTTGTGGAGGAGGCATGGGGGAGGGGTGCTTTGTGGGGTGGAGCTCGGCTACGAACTGAGCTACAGGGAGGAGCTTTGGGTAAATAGGCTGTGCTTTGTAACAGCAAGTGTTTTGGCAGCTCTACATGGCTACCACAAGAAATTCAAGGATTTCCAAAACACAAATGAACAAGACATAGCAGCTCTCTGGATATGTTTTTGATGAGGGAATGACATTATAAAGCTCAAAGAAGTCGAATTTGCATAACACCTCTATTTAAATGTCTTAATATTTAATGCCTGACATGTGGTTAGATCATGATAGGGCTCATAAGTGGTCAGTGTTATTTTTAACAGACAGAAAAGCCAGGAAGCTTCTCAGAATGCTTTTCTAGTTTACTCAGGTTAGTAAGAAACAAGTGTGGAAGAGGAAAAATCTCTGTATTCACAGACCACACACCAATGCAAAGGTTTGAGTCATGTATCTATGGTGTTAAACATGTTATTTTTAAATAACATCTAACTGTCGCATGCATCGCGGAAACATTTAACCAGGCTAACATTTAATCACTGTGCTAGATTTATTGCAACAGTTTCTTTCTCTGCCTTTCCAAACGTTTATTTTTCCAAGACATTCTTCGGCTCTCACCATATGCAGTGCAGATGAGGTGAGTCTCTGGGTAGGACTTCCACAGAATCCGGTCACACCACGACGGCACGTTGACTCGCACCTACAGGGAAAGAAATCAGCTTTACATAAACAGTGACGAGTTGTGCATATCTACATCCGTATTTAAAATAAACACACTGGTAAAAAAAATACACACCGAGGCCTGACTTTATTCCCTTTTATGCCAGACATTCCTGTTTTAGACACAAGATTCAATCTTAACCCGATATTTTTAGTCATGTGAGCTGCTGATTGTCAAAGTTGTTTATCCCCACAGATTCTAGAAATAGGATTAAGTTAAAAATGATCTTACGAAGTGTGCACTTGGAATAGATCAGTAATGTCTTAATGGTCTGAGCTCTGGATTACTGATCAGAAGGTTGAAGGTTCAAGCTCAGCACTTGTTGTTAGCTCCCACTGTTTGGTATTTGATGAAGCTTTTAAAGCTTATCTGCTCTGGGTGGGCATCACTCCGTGGCTAATCCTGTCCTAAGAGCCCAAATCCCAACAAGTTGAAAATATACAGATTTTGGAATTCAACTGCTTAGGATGGAAAGCAACACACACAGAAAAAAAACTTTAAAGGTGCTAGATTTTGGACTGAATAACCAAATTTCATGACTTGTAATCCCACTTTTGTAGATTTCAGTTGCTGCAAAGCTTATCTTAAATGTTTGAAAAAATATTTGGGAGCTTGCATGAATTCTCTGGCCGTCAGCTGCTGAACTGTTTGTCCTGTTTGTGGTGTGGTTTTGTGTAGCAAACTCAGACTCACTCCTGAGGTCTTGTATTTCTGCCACAGATAACAGTCTCTGGAACCTCTCTCATACCGATATGTGGGCGGAAATACAATCTTCTCTTCCTCTTAACCATGACAAACAGAGTCAAAAAGCATTAGTGAAATAAACAAATGCAGAACTGTCTTAAAATATATATATTAATTTATTATCTAATTAGATGCAGAGACTCACTGAAATTGAAAAAGGCCTTCCTCTTGTGCCTTTCTCGGGTTAACTGGTCTGCACACATGAGTTCCTCAAACTCTCTTTTGGACACGTGTTTCAGGATGTCCTGCGGATAAAAGAAGACAGGACTTTTTTTCACATACACTAAAACTTTCACAATAAAAGCCCAGTATTTCTTGAGGGAAAACCATTTGTCACCTTCCATGCCAGAGTTCTAGACTTAGATCACTTTAAGTTGAGAAATGACAAAGTTGTCACTGTTCTGGACAAAGTTTAATATCCAGAGATGCCACAATAAAATAATGTGTTGTCAGTGACTCTCAGCTATGCCACATCCAATTTTAGCTCAATATCTGTAAAACTGACTGAGTTATAGCTGTTAGCGTTATTCATAACATATTTTGCTAATAGGCTGAATAAGTTAACAATTATTGCTGAAGTTTAAGCAAAGATCTTCTCCAAAGAGAAGTACTTTGAGGCTTTGGGTCAGTATCTATAAAATTGACTGATTTACAAATATGTTTGTGTTTTTAGTGCCTGTGACATGCATATCTTTCAAATACAAAGAGTCTTAAGAACTTGGAATAATGCACGTGATTTTACCCATTTTGTCACATAACTGGCATATTTTCATTTGAATTTAGCTCAGCCAAAGTGAAACAGGAAGTGACATCAAAGGCGAACTGTTTAAGAATGAAAAGCTTCCCTGGTCTTTGTTTATCTTCATGTCTCTGATAGTGGCTCAAAATAATCTAAAGAAACAGATTCTTCTCTACAGTCTGGGTTGTCAGCCATTGTAGCGACTCTCTGTTTACATGCTGTCATTCACCTTTGACATCACTTCCTGCTACTTTACATCCAAATATCTCAACAACTCTTCATCTCACCAGCCTGAAATTTTGTTAGCAGAATTTTATCAATGTTATCTTTTAAAAAATGCAACCATATTTATTACAAAAAAATTGATGTCACAACTACTTTAAGAACATTTAACTGTAGCGGCCATCTTGGATCAAGTTGATTCCAAAAGTTAATCAGTTTAGATACTTCTAGAAAATATCATTAAAATCCATCTTGTGGTTTATGAGATATTTTGTTAACAGACACAAACACACATATATATAGACACAGGCAAAAACATCATCGCCCGTTTGCCTTTGCAGATGTTAATAAAACAACAGAACAGAAAGTACAGCCGTGGATCTGACCTGGACATCCAGGTCAAGCCTGTAGTTGAGGTCTCCACACCAGAAGAGGTGGGTGAAGCGCAGGCTGATATCAAAGCCGTAAAGCTGTTTGTCCCCCAGAGAAAGAAGTCTGAGGATGTCTATAAAGTTCTGGTTCCTCCTGGACAGGGATAGATAAAAAAGAGACTTAGTTAGTTTAACAGAATGAAAATTACACAAAAAAACAAAGTTTCTCACACATAAACACACAATGAACCTCAATACTTTGTCACTTCCTGAGGTCAGGTGACAGTTCACAAACCCAAAGTATGTTCCATTAAAGAGGAAGGAAACTCCAACAGCTCCTTTATTACCTGTAATGACAGAAAAGAAACAAAATCAAATCTTAAGATTCCACAGTTGCTGCATGAGAATATATCATTTTTATTGCCTGCTGCCATAAAAGAATGATCATGTACTGTTATTGTGTGTGTGTGGCCAAAACAATGGTTATAACCAATATCAGTTTTTGTGGTGTGGTAGTCGAGAGTCATCCCCAACACATAATCTGAGCACTGTGTCATGCAAAGCAAAGGGCGACTTGTCATCCCAGCTGTATTTCATTCCTACATGTGTGTTTATCTGTGACGGTGACATCACACAACAAAGTTTACCCAATGTGTTGCCCAGGCCAGTCTTCACATTGGCCGTGTTCACATGACGGATGCGGCTCTCATGTTCAGGCCTCGCAAACACAGCCAACCTCATGTTCCAGAGGGACTGCACAGCCACCTGCAGGAAATTGTGTCACATTACAACAAATATTTTGTTCCACACAGGTTCCACACAATCCATTTGGTTTTTCAAGGCAGTCTGTTCAAATGCATTGGCTGCAAAAGCCAAGAAATGAGCTAATGAAGAAATAATTAATAAGAAAAATTAATAAGAAATTGACAATTCTGTCTTTTTTTCTTTTTTGATACTTAATTTTCTGTCTTATGAGTAATTTCATCTTTATTTAATGTTCACTAAATTTATTTAAAAATATACCAAATAATAATACAACTTTTAATAAACCAGTTGTTTTTAATTTTGCAACAAAAATAATTTATTTTCACACATGCCACAATTTGTTTTTAAATGTAACATACTTTAACAGCAAAACTGTGATATTCTTTAAACAGCAAACTGATTATCATAAGAACTACTGGCTTGGAAATAATGTTTTTAAATGTATATTTCCTTTTGGATTTGATCAAAAGAGCCAAATTGCTGCAGATAAATTGCGGTGTCACTTTGGGCTTCATATTAACAGTTAATTAGCTGTCTGCTTGCGAGAAAAAGTGAAATGTGTAAATATCTGATTTTGAATAAAGTTCCAAACTGTAAAAGCAACCAAATAACTAAAATTTAATTGTTGAACTTTTAATCAGACTATATGTTATTCAGTTTTAAAATCTGCACAATGCCTGATTTTCACTTTACTAATCTCACTTACTTCTGATCAGGCATTTATGAAACACTAATAAGTGGCACATTCAAATATAAAAAGCCTCAGCCAAAGCTGAAAAGGAGATGATGAAGAAAAAGATTTACTAGTTTGAAGTCAACATGAGTGTAGCTGCGTAGAGTTGCTTTAATGTGCTCCGTCCACTCCTTTTCCCCCTGAGGGTTTTCTTGAGTCCCCAAAGCGTAGATGTCATGCGGAAGTAAAGCCGTCGAGTCGTCGGGGGTGTGACCCAAACCACAACAGGTCACCCATGACTGCAGGCTGCGAGGAGGAGGGGAACCACCTGTAGACAAAGCACGAGCCGATCATAATGTCACACTGACTGATTTAATACACCAGTGATTTATGCATGCTCACCCATATTCCAGGTGCCAACAAACACAGAGACCAGATCAGGCTGGTCCAGCTGAGAGTGTGTGGTCTTCATCAGCAGGAGGAGATGGCAGAAGGATTCACATTTCTATAGCAGATTTTTTTTAAATGAGTCATTGGGAAAACAATTAAAGATGAGTCTACTCGTCTTATCTTACCCGCGCACTCTCAAACGTCATCTCCCGCGGAGAGTTCTGATAGCTGTCAACCACCATCCGTATCTTTGCCGGGCTGTTTTGAAACTTGACAATCTGGAGGACTGATGCATGAGAAACATTACAATTTATATTTTTCTGATCAACTTTGCTGTATTAATTGAAAGATTTGATAAATGTTGAACACTTGAACTCCAACTTGTCACTTCACTTTAAGCACAAACACGCCCCCCAGTGTTGAAAGAAATAACACGCATACAAAATGACAACAGACAGCAGACACAAGTATGAGAAATCACAGACTTTAAATATGTTCTTACTTCTGTCATGTGAGACTCTTTCTACACCGAACAAGCCGGGTTTCCTGTCAAAAAGCAGCACTCCTGCGTCCACATCCACAGAAACTGTTTGTCTGCCGTACCTCACCACCTTTACCTGATGATGAAAGCCCAGAGTGACATTGATCAGCTGATTTACAGTCAAAAGTAGTTGCAAGATGAGTGTATTTTTAAGCCTGATTTACCTGAAAGGAGTGCACGGGTATCTGCCTGGTGTGGATTTTCACAGGTGCTGCAGGTGTTGGTTCAGGAGGAGCTGGGCTTGGCTGCACTGCCAGGTTGTGATTAGTCACAGCATCTTGTAATGCCTTCAACACCTACATGAGAAGAGAACACTGTTGTGTTGTGCTCAAAGAATATTTACATATTACAAATAAAATGTTTTTTTTCCTATTTGTGTCTACACTCAAAAAACAGATTGTTGCATTTACTTAACCAAGTTATGTCAACAATTTCCACTAAACTAACTGAGCTAAGTAAACCTAAAGCAACTTGCACAATTACATTGAAATAAATTGTGAAAATTACGTTGGACTTACTCAACTCAGTTAAGTGGAAATTGTTGACATAACTGAGTTAAGTAAATCCAACAAACTGTTTTTTGAGTGTATATTTGCTCTAATAGTCATGTGAAAACTGCACAGCTAAATAATAACACTGACTGACAAGGTAGTAGCTTAATTATTCCAAGAAAAGCAATCCTTAGAAATGTAATTTCTGCATTGTTGTAATTATCAGATCATCAGCGTGAACTCACCTTTTTCTCTAATGAAGAAAGAAGGCTGACCAAAGCTGAGATCTTACACAACAGGCTGTCAATCTCCATCTCTGGACACTTGATGCAAAAACACAAGGCAGAAAGTCAAGATTGATGCGTGTATGTGTCAGAGGTCTACAACGTACTTGGAAAAAAAACTTAGTAAAAGTAAAGTTAATACATTTGCAGAAAATGAATTTGGTAAAATTAATTTCACTGTTAAGAAAAGTATTTAAGTAAAAGTCATAAAACTGCTCACAATAATCAGGAAAGTAAAAGTAAAAGTACACACACTCCAAGAAATGAAGTGTTGAATTTACTTCACCAAACTGGTTCCACTACACCGAGTCGACTAAATTGTCTTTTAAATAAAATCTTTGAATTGCTTTACTTGGTTTAGTAACATCGTTAACATTACTTGGTTTTTATGCACCCATTTTTTAGAGTGCATAAACAACTTCTTTCATGATGAGTTGGTCATATTTAAACTTGTAACATGTAACTAGGAGTTAAATTTTACAGTAAAGAAGTAAAAATACAATTTTTAGGTTTTGAATTAAACAAAATAAAAGGGAAAGTTACGATTTTAAAATATACTTGGAAAACGTTACAAATCCTCCCACTGTTCCTTATGGGGACACAAGCCCAGCTGGTTCCCACTGGGAGAAATATCGTTGGTGGGTCAGGGGATAAGATTAGAACTAACATGTGAATTGAGTTTAGGTTTAGGGTAAGGGGTCAGGGTTAAAAGGCTGAACAACTTGATAAAGAAGGCTGGTTCTGTTCTGGATATGACTGTGGAATCTCTGGAGATGATGGTGCAAAGAAAGATTTTACATAAAATCAAGACCATTGGGGACAACCCTCACCATCCTCTTCATCAGACTGTCATAGAAAAACAGTGTCTTCAGTCAGAGGCTTCTACAATTTCGCTGTAATACAGACCGCTACAGAAGATCTTTCCTGCCCACAGCCATCAGCATCTACAATAACTCTTTAGATGGTGATGGCTGTGGGCAGGAAAGATCTTCTGTAGCGGTCTGTATTACAACAAAATCCTTTACTGCAATAGTTGCAATAAAGGCAAGATAAGATATTATTTGGTCAGCTATCACTTTAGGCTACTGGGTTACCATTTTGAGAACAAGTAGCTGTAATAGTGTTTGTAATATACCTGGGACTTGGTGGGTGTTAGAGAGCAGCTTGGATGGTCGAAGACTTTGGCCAAGGTTTCCAGACTCACAAGTGTGAGATCAATTTCACTGTAGAACAAACAAACGTTTATTACAAATTAATAGGTGACATTTTATCAAAATCATTACTGAAAATACAAACCAACCAATGTTTTATTAAAAGTGTTATTACTACAATATTCAGTGGTCTTTAAAAGTACTGCCAGTGTTGGTTGTAACTGACCTGTTGAGGCCTTGGCAGGCAGCAGCCAGCGTACGCTTCAGGTGCCTTAATGTCGTCGCCCCTTTGTGCACATTTTCAATGTCGAGAGGCAGTTCACTGAAGAGGTAGTCACTGAGCAGGCCGATCACCTCGCCTGCAGCACTTTAGACAAACATAAACTTCAGACTACAATTCATTGTCTTGAATCACTTTAAATTGTCATCTCACAGGAAAAAAAATAGAATAAAATGAAGTAAAACAAAAATTCTGAAACTGGTGAGTGTGACAAGATCCAGCTTTCCAGATCACAGCAGAGAGCGCCACTGTTTATTAATGAGACCTAAAGAGTCCCGGGGGACAGTGTTTCACAAGTAGCTGCTATGCTTGAACGCCAACAGGTGCAGCAGTGTTTAAAACTGAATCAGTTGCAAACATGTCTATGAATCAGAAAAAAAGGTTTTGTGCAGAAGGGGATGCTTCAAAATATTCACACTTCCTGTAAAATGTAATTATAAGTTAAAATAAAATTAGCAGCTTTGCAGAATCTAAAAAGATTTTATTTTAAGATTTGAATTTAAGTACTTAATACATCTTGCTTAAAAAAAAAAGACAAATAATGGTACTTGGATGTATTCAGCTCCTGCAACTTCTCCAAGAAAACAGCATGGGGGGCTGGTTTTGCTGGTGGTCCTGTGAAAGACACGGTGTTGACAGAGGCTGGAGTGGGAGCGGGCTTCTCATCATCTGTGCATGTAAAAAAAAAAAAATGAATTAAAAACTAGCAGTGAAGAATTTAAATAATATTTTAAAAAGGACAAAACTCATAATGTTCACCTTGTATATTGTTTTATATTGTGCAAAAAATAAAACAATCCTGTGCATAAGGTTGATCAATAGTTCTTCAGGGCTTCTAAAGATGGTTTTGTTAATAGATTCTGACTGGTTTTTACACTCACCTTCACTTGACCATAACTGCTTATTGTGTGGTGTGTGCTTAAACAATGAGAAATGTGGACAAGTGCAGGACAAAAAAGTGCTGTCTGTGAAAAAAAAATCTAATAATCATGTCATCAAACAACCTGAAAATATTCATCAAAGACCTGAAACAGGACTGATGCATTCATTATTCATTGAGTGTATGATCAATTTTCTGCTAATAGCTCACTGAGAATCACCTTGTTGTAATTTAATTTTACGTGCCAAGCTGGTAATTCGGCTAAATAAATGGGAATAAATTAGGTTTTAAGGAAAGACTACTGTTAATAAAGTTCCCTATAGCATTCTAAATAAGTTGTCAGTTATACGTAAACACAACACTGGTTCATCCTTTGAGTTTCAGAGTCTTTTAATGTCAGAGTTAATGTCAATATGTCAGTGTCAAATGTATTTATATAGCACATTACAACAACAAAAGCTGACCAAACTGCTTTACAGTTCAGTCAAGACTTGTATCAAAATCAAAACAAATAATAGATATAAATGCAATACAGAAACACACTATAATAATACTGTAATTTTAAAAAATCCTATGTACAGTAGGGGAAGTTGTTTGAAAATGCTCATAAATAAAGACCTAATAGAAAATTAGTGGAAAAGCAGCCAAAGACAAATAAAAAAATACAACAAAATCTGTTTCATTGGAAGCAAAATTTAAAAAAAGCTGGGGATAGTTTAGCACAGTGCTGTTCATTACCAGCTGGTGACCCACCTGAGCTCTCATCCCCGGTGTCAGTGTCAGGAGGAACAGCGTAGAGGAGCGGGGTGACCAGGCCTTTGTGTGGTTGCTGGTATCCTAACACCAAATCCTCAAGGGTCCGGAAACAGTTCACCTGAACCCCCTGTGTTGTCTGTGGAACAGATAGACACGATGGTAACGTGTTTGTTTCAGGCCCTGCATTGTGGTGTGTGTGTGTGTGTGTGTGTGTGTGTGTGTGGGTGTGGGTGTGGGCGTGCGGGCTGGTATTCCCTACAATGTGGGACAGTGTTTTTGGCATACACACCTACTTGTGGGGACCTAATGTTAC
>JARVJO010000269.1:10161942-10177359 GCA_031762555.1 Cynodonichthys magdalenae
TGGGAGAAATCCCAGACGGAGCAGTGAAGGGAAACTAGAATTGAGCGGAACTGCATAAGAAGGCAAGGGCCAGGCTAGTGGTTTACATGTCTTAAAGAAGATTTTGTGGAAAAGGTTATGAACATATGGCCATGAACTTTGGATAGTGACTGAAAGAACAAGATCACAGATACAGGTGGTCAAAATTATTTTTTTCCACAGATCTTTAAACTTGGGAAAAAATCGTTTGTCACATGATCAACTAATCTGAGCTGGATAAAGAACAGAGGATTGCTACTAACTTAAAACAGGTTCAGTCTTAAAAGTCTCCTAATGGTTCACTCTTAATCATTATATTGCCATCAATTATATGTACATAAAATTGTAAGAATATTTACAAGTAAAAATTCATGTATTTGTATTTAGTTAGAGCTACATCTGCAGCACTCCCAGATTTAGTACACAATGCAGAAATTATTGACAATGTAAAAGTTTTTAAAATGATATTCTTGTGAGCTATTATGAAATATTTTGACACTGACATTTTAGGATATGCTAAGATCCCGGCCGTTATCTGTCTATTCTTGTCAATCTGGTCAGAATTCAACTGTTTCCACAAACCGAGGCTGTTTAAAGTGTTACTAAGGAACCCACCTCTAAAGATCTGAACAGTTCTTTAATAGCTGTCATTTCGTTTAATGGCGGTAATATTCAAAAGTTGGCAGTTCATTTGAAATAGATTAGACTAAAGAGAGTAGGAACTCCGCTAAAACTACACCTAGACTAAATCTTCTGAGGGGAATTTGCAGAACAAAGGTGGCGTTAGCTATTAAGTTCATTAAGTTCATACTGAGGTGTCTGTTTCAAGGGAGGTAAACTTAGCATTACATGTTAAAGTACAAATACACCAAGAAATTTAATGCTTACACTGATTTCATTTTGACTGTAAATGCTGCGGTAAGTAGCTCGATGTCAGTTGTCTGCCCCGTCTTGATGTAGCTATATGTTGTGCTGTTAAGAGGAGGTGTAAGGACATAAAACCCTAATGCACAAAGAGAAGTCCCTTCAAGAGAAAATCCCGGCTGTTTATATAAAGCACCTGCCTAAAACAGCACCAGCTTAACCCTAAGGGGCTTACGTTGGTCTTTGCTGTTCTGCATTGGGAAGTGGTCAAACAAAAACTTGTACGAGACGGTTTGTCACGAGGAGACCAGGGCACTGGATTATCCCTGGATCCTTTTGAACATGTAACATGTTTTACTGCTTAGTAACAAGAAGGGTTCAAAGTGCAATAAAACTGGATTTATTTATTTATTTATTACTATATCTTTTTTGTAAAAAAAAAAAAAAAAGGGAGCAGTCAAAAGCCTACCTATCAATGATTCTTGGTTTGTTATAATTAATTTTCACTAAAGGGAGTATTGAAAATGTAGGACTGGCTGACTGTCCATAAAAATGCAGGAAATGTGGTAAAGAGGTGGATAACAGAGTTCAAACAGGATGGCATGGATGGGGAAAAGTTTTAGGGGTGATTTGTGACAGAAAGGTGGCAACAAAGGTCAAAGAAAAAGTTTATAAGAGAGTGGTGAGACCAGTCTGGTTTGGAGACATTGATGAAAAGACAGGAGACAGAGCTGGAAGTGGCAGAGCTGAAGATTCTCTTTAGGAGTGACAAGGATGGATAAGATGAGTAAGTGAGGTACAGCACAGGTTGAACAGTGTTAGAGAGACCAGACTGAGATGATTTGGACATGTTTAGAGGAGGGACAGTGGGAAAAAGACAAAGAGGAGACATATGGATGCAGTTAGAGAGAGGACATGGAGGTAGTTGGACTGAGTTTTCAGCCTTTTTAAAAGGATGCTGGGTACACTGACAGAAAACCTTTGCATTCTACTGCCAATCTGTGGGGTTTACTCAGAGGAAGACTGATGCTGATCAATCAGGAGAACCTTAACCCAGACAGATAACTCTCCTGATTGATGATCCGGCAGAGATTCACACACCAGTGCTGCAGCTTTAAAGAGATCTCAAACTTTGTCCTGACGTGACACTTAAAGTGAGGACAGCCCAATCTCACACCAATCTGATTCATTATCTGTTACTGTCAAGGTGTGAAGATCTATTCAAAGTACCAATCAACCACATCCCTCATTAATCAATCAGCTACTAGTGGCTATGGAAAAAGATGGGATTTTACACCATGGATTATCTTGTAGTGAGTCTGTTCAGAGACTGGAGTTTTGCTGATAAATGAGGATGATTGAACAGAATTGAAAGCTGGTCGAAGCTATGTCTCCTTGCTGAATAAGGCTGTCTGGTTTCCCAGACAAACCTTACGTTTAACTAGGAACAATGTAGGACAAGTCACCAACTGGCAAAATACAACATATAATTTGTAACTTAAAACTTGTTAGCTTTGTGTGCATTTTATCTGTCAAGTACCATCTTTAAAAAGCATCTGTCCTGCCATGGTAAATTTTAAAAAATAGCAAATAAAAATGTGAAAGATTTTTTTTTTCTTCTAAATGAGGGATAAAATTGCAGCACAGTCCCACAAAAAAAAACACTGATCAACCCATTCCCAGAACTCAAATCACTACTTAAAATGGTCAGATTGTGAGAACCATGTCTGTGAGATGAATGGCAGATTCAGAAAAAAAAAACTCTGTTTGCCAACAGTTTCACTTCATTTTTCATACTTCTTATAAAAAGTTAAACTGATTTACATTTATGCTCTGTGAGTGATTAAAGTGCATCTAAAAAAGAAACATAAGCTGTAAAGTTAATTCTCTGGTCGAACTATTTACTGTGTCTCTAATATAATATTCTGTTCTTACTTTCAGTAATTCGCTCCATTGTGTTTTTAAATACAGGCATGATTTGTTTAAAACATAACATGCAGGAAACGTCAGAGATCAACTGAATGTCTTCAAACTCTTAACACCAGACTTGTATTAACACTGATGCTATAGCTGTAAATCCTTGTTACTCGGACAACAACAGGTCAACAGGTCGCTTAGATTTCTGCAAATCGTCCTTAAATCCAGTTTGCTTCAAGCTTGATAGAGGAGACATCTGCTGTTCCACAACAACTCAAATCCAACTAATACGCCAGTCTAAGCTATGAGAAAGGAAATCCTGCAAGTTAATTCACAAGATAATCTGTTAACTTAATCTAATAATACGTGCAAATCTTGGTGATTCTTTCAAGTGATTGAGGCTCATGAATGTTTTGTATACTTCAACTACTTGAGTCAATATTTCAAAAAATATTTTTACATTGTAGACCAAAAAATGTCAAGTTTGTACATAATTGAACAATATTTCAACTTTATTTGTAAATTAGGATTATGTCAAAAATATGGATAATTATAATGATGATCATTGTTGAGCTCTATTCCTATAGGAAAATACAAGAACAGGGATTGTGAAAAGTATTTGTAGTTGCACCTTTTCAGCTTAATCAATAAAAACATCATCCTGGAGGCAACAAGAACTGTTTCCAAGTGGTTTAAAAGATTTTAGTTTGTGCCTTCTTGTCTGTTTTCCCATCTGTCTGCCTGTTTTTCCTTCAAAATAAGGTCACAGATGTTGAAAATGCAGGCTTCTGATGTAAACCCGTTTGGAGGAGCAGTTTGGACCACAAATATTCTGTGGTTTGCAGTCTTGCTGGTGTAATCTCAATTAGATATTTTTTTGACCAAAATGAATAATAATAATAAAAACAATAAAATCACTCAAATACAACAATCGCCAAAGTTTTAGAACAGAACCCAGGCATCAATTAATCCCTAATCTGAAACTAACTAGGTTTAGCTCTGAGATTATTCTTGTAAAGATGCAAACACAACATTATTTTTAACCACGCTGGAGACCAAAACAGCCAGGCTCCAGGCTATGTATAAACTGAGAGGAGGGTTCTGAAGCTGGCGGGGTTCACTGTATAAAAGCTAAAGCAGAAGGCGGTGACCGGTACTCGTTCTCCATCAACAGCGACGGATTAGAAAAGACGGCAAAGAGAACTGAAGAACTCAAGGCTTGGTGAGTGATCGGGACATCAAGAATTAAAAATTATAATACAATTATTACTGCACAGCAGAGAATCAGCCTTTAGTTTTTGTTATTCTGACAGAACATTTATCAAATCACTTCTAGAAACAAGAAATTATGCTGATTTATTCATAATTTGTCAGTTATTAAACAGTAAAATCAAGACGGTTTTCTGTTTAATAGAAAAGTATTGAGATATTTTTTCTACTATTAAAATCCCTAAATGCTAAAAAATATATTTTCATGAGGACACTGATGATTAAACTTTTTTTTCAGACTGACTCCAGAACTGCTGTCATTATGTCAAAGTAAGTCACATATTTTATTAAACCAACAGGAATCCTTCAATAAGAGTATTTGTAACATATGCATTCATAAATTATTCATTTGATTTGTGTATTTTCTGTTTTCTATTGTATATAGTATTTTGTTTTTAATGAAATAAACAAATTTCATAAAAAAAATTCAGCTGTCTGAAACAAGAACAAAAGGAAATGAATCAAACTTGTTTTAATGCATTGCTCACAACTGCAAGACTAATACTTTAAATTAAACAATCCCTCAAGATTAATTATCATCTTGTTTTTTTTAATTTAAGCAAATCTATTTAAAATCAATTGTTTTTATTTTATTTTATTCTTCAGCTGACGTGAAAAAAATACAGCTAATAAGGTTAAATTAAAAATGACTTAGAAACAAACAAAGTGGTTTTATATTGACACGTTTCCATCTCGGCTTTCGTAAAACTTTTGTTCGTTTGCACACATTTTGTCCGGCGTACCAAAAAACCCCTTATTAGGCTGGATTATGTGGATTTAATCTTGGAAAAGAGATTTACAAGACAAATCAAAGGATTAAACAGGATTACTCTGCCGACACATGAACGAAGCAAACACAACCAGGGATTACGGTTTTGTTTACAGCATGTGCAAAAAAGCTCAGGGATTGATTAGTTAAGATAAATGTCTGATTCTTTTCCTCTTGTCTTCCTGTGCAGAGTTTTTAAGAAGACCAGTGGGAACGGAACTGTAAGTCACCTCTATTTTACACAGGAAAAGCAGTTTTATCTCACTCATCCAGACATAACTTCCAAAGTTATTAGATGTTTGTTTAGGGGCGTAACAGTTTTCTTTCATTTCCTTTAGATTGCCCTGTACTTGGGGAGGAGAGACTATGTAGACCATGTGGATTCTGTGGAAATAGTCGGTGCGATGATTGTAATCCTTTATATTTATGTGAGCTTTGTAAACTTAAATAAATCTGACTGACTTTTCTTTTAATAGACGGGATAGTTAAAGTGGATCCTTCTGGTCTTAATGGCAGAAAAGGTACTTTTGTTTTGTACACATATTGTCAGTGATAAGCTCTGAGTTCAGCCGTTGTGGAGTAATAATTCGACATTTTCCACTGCAGTATTTGTCTACCTTGCTTGTGCCTTCCGTTATGGAAGTGACGACCTGGACGTCATCGGACTGTCCTTCAGGAGAGACATTTGGATCAAACACATTCAGATTTATCCTGCAACAAATGGAAGTGTAACGAAAACGCCAATGCAGGAATCCCTCCTGAAAAAAGTTGGCGAGCAGGGATGTCCCTTCTCCTTCCAGGTAAGTCGATGTTGTTTTTGTTAAATAAAATCAACTAAGTTCTGCTTTTCAGTCTAGTTTTGGTGTAATTAATTATTATTTATTAGATTATAATGTCAGACGGTTTTATTTTGACGTATTTCAGATGCCAACAAATCTCCCATGCTCAGTCTCCTTACAGCCTGGACCAAATGATCGTGGAAAGGTATCATTACAGAACCCTTTACCTTTCTATACAGCACATATATATATATATTTATATATATATAAATATATATATAACTTATGTTCTTTCTTTTCTGTAGGCTTGTGGAGTGGATTTTGAAGTTAAAGCATTTATTGCCAATGAACCTCACAATCCAGATGAAGCCATCAACAAAAAGTAGGTCTGGACAGAATCAAACTTTTATTTGAAAATTGACAATCATGTGTGGCGTCTTCATAACTTTAAACAAATGCAGAAGTTGGCTGTTTGGTTTGCTTACAGGGACACATGTCGTCTGATAATTCGTAAGATACAATTTGCACCGGCTAACAAAGCCGGACCAAAAGCTGAGATATCGAAGCAGTTCATGATGAGCGACAAACCAATTTCCGTGGAGGCCTCTCTTGAGAAAGAGGTACGTCTGCCTCTGCAAATCTTTACATCATTGCATTCTGAAAATGGCATGGTGTTGCTGAATTACCAAAATAGATCAATGCTTTTTTTTAGATTTACTACCATGGAGACCCAATCATGGTCAATGTGAAAGTCAACAATGAAACTGCAAAAATTATGAAGAAAATCAAAATTTCTGGTAAGGAACGAGATAAGACTAAAGAGTTCATATTTGTTTGGGGTTATGTGGAAAGGTCATGAACAGTTAATATCTTACCTGCTGTAGATAGTAAAGTTAAAAGAAATGAAAAAGTAAATATGGATATAGATATTGATATAGTTATAGGAACCACAATTAACTTTTTTTGTGTGTGTTTTTTAGTTGTTCAGTTAGCAAATGTTGTCCTCTACTCGTCTGACACCTACACCAGGGATGTTTGCGTTGAGGAGTTTGAGTAAGTTTCTTGTTATATCGAATAAAAATGGCTGACCAGGTTAAACTACCTTTGTTTAGAACTAAATAACTGAGTTCTCCACCTATAAACAAATCTTTACATGCCCCTGTATCTATTTTTATTATTCATCATCAAAGTGATACACTCTACTTTTGAACTGTATTACTGGTGTAAATTACCATAATTACTGTTTAATTGTGCATTATTTTCCATTTATTTCCCTTTCGACGCTCAGCGAGACTGTGGGTGCAAACTCTACATTTGAGAAGTCCTTCCAGGTAACTCCCCTACTGGCCAACAACAAAGACAAGCGAGGCATCGCTATAGACGGACGGCTAAAAGACGAGGACACCAACTTGGCATCCACCACCCTGTAAGACAACCTACTTTCTCTTGAACCAAAGAGCTTACAATGAGGCCAGGACAGGTTTTCATCTTCTTAATGAGAGGCATTCCTGCAGCTATAAACGTTGTGTCATCCACTTAGACAAATCTTCAGCTCTGACAGGTAAACTATTCCTGTCTCCTCGCAGGAGTCAAGGGGATAAGGAGATGCTGGGAATCATTGTCTCCTACAAAGTGAAGGTTAACGTATCGACGTCTAGTGGAGGGTAAAGTTGTGCCCAAAATAAAATATGTATTTAAAACAAAATGTTCAGTCATCAGCTTGTCTCATCATTCATATATATTCTTTTCTTTTGTTCCCTCAGCCTTTTGGGTGGTCTAACAGGAAGGTAAATATAATTGCTTTTCTCTTGTCATGTTTTCATTTTGTTAGCAAGACATGAATTATGTTTCAAAAACATTTTTAACAATAAAATCTTCTGTCATCTCAGTGATGCTGCAGTGGAGCTGCCGTTGACTTTGATGTGCCCAAAACCTGCAGGTTAGTAAGAATATCTGCAAAACATCACCAATATAGTGTTTCCTCAGAAGTATTTTCATTAATATGATTTTAATACATTTTACTTGACCGATCTGATCATTTTCCTCTATTTGTTTATCTGCTGCGCACCGTTGGTGAACAATGAGCAGAAGTGTAAGTATAAAAACTTGCTAGTGATCACGATGACATAATGTTATATTTCTCTTTGATAATTATGTGTTTGATCAGTTGCATTAAAAGACTCTTTAGTTCATATAAGGTCACATCAGACTGAGGATGTTTTTAAGTGTCCAAATCTTCAGGAGATTGCTATTATTTATTTAATTCAACATTCTTTGAACCCATGTTAAATGAAAAAAATAAAACTTTAATGTCATGTTACTCTTAAAATGTTTTTTACATCAAGCTTTTTCAGTTTATCATCTTATGCTGAATGATGACAAAGTTATAGTTGTTCTGACCATGAAAATATTGTTACATACTATTTGTTTCCATCAAGAGTATGTGTTGTGAAAGACTTTCAGCTACAACCACAACAAATGTTAGCTTAAAATCTTTAAATTTGACTTAGTTATACCTATTTTTGTATTTTTTATGTTAATAAGTTGTATTGACCATCTTGATTTAAGTTTAAATCAACCGTCAGTCAGTTGTAACTGGACAGCCCTTATTTCCCTGGTGTGACGTTTGTTTGCCCTTTTGTTTTACAGGACAGATGTCATATTCGACCCCATTGAGTGACGAGAAAAGTACAATCATTGGTCTGGCAAAGAATACAAAGGAACTCAACACCAAGGAAGAACACACACAAAATCAACACAGTCATTCAATTATACCTATGTTCTTCATTCCCCTGGGTATAGGTTTTTTATTGTAAATTGTCAGCTTTGTCATAGAATTTCTAAATATGCATATTTATTAAAAGAAAATAGCAGAATATTCTTTGTGCAAAGTGTTTTAAAATTTTGATTTTCTTTAATCTTTAATCTTGAATGTTGTGTCTTTGGAGCAATGAGAAAAGATAAATGACCTTACTTTTTTTGGATGAATACATTGAAAATAAAATCTCCCAATGATCATCTTCTGTCCTCATTTTAGTGAATGTTAAATGTCAAAAGGGAAAATGTTGTATTTCGGATGCCTAATCTCCCAAGTGATGACTTCGCTTGAGTAAAATGTACATTCTTCGAGCTGTGAACATGTTACCTTAAAGGAATATAATTTAGCTTTCCCCTTGGTTGCGCTATTTCACTGCAGTTTAAATAAAAAAAAACAAAGCGCTGACTTGGAAAGGCTGAAACAAACGAAGCTGAAGTTAGGTTCCGTTTTCAAAGTTTAGTAAAGGGCTGTTTCGCTTTTTCTTTTTTTATTATTTTTGTTAACTGGACTACCTGACACCAGTACTGATTCAAAACTAGATGCATTCACTAAATGTGGTTTATTGTAAACAAGGTTTGCAATACACTGTTTGTGAATATTTAAAATTGGGCTGTTTCACCAATTTTAGTAGACAGATCAAACAACCACAGAGTTTTAGAAAACAAATGGCATTGAAATAGCCCATATATATGTGTGTATTTTTAACTAACAAAATAAGCATTTTAAAAGTAACAAAATGTGTAGATGACAGTTGCACATGCCAGCCAAATAGTAGTGAATTTGCCCTTTTCCCAACAGTCAAAGCATAGACGAACTTCAGCGTCATTAGGCTACAGATACTCAGTTTTCTCCGGTCTAGACATCACATTAGCTAGGAGTCTGCTGCTTTAGCTGTACATTTTACACAAAATGTCAACCACGACCGGCGGTGTAGAGTTTGGAAACCCTTTAAGAAAGTTCAAGCTCGTCTTTCTGGGTGAACAGAGTGGTAAGAAAGTCTCGATTAATCTTTAAACGATTTTTATAGTATCTGATTTAGGAAAGTGTCGAGATTAGCCTTCTAGCTTCCCATGTTAGCTCGCAACCACTTAGCTATGGTTAAATTATTAATGGATGTCAGTGGCTAGCAGTGATATTCGGTAAGCTATTAGTATTCCAGTGTTTAAATAAACGTGTCTGAGAGAGAAAATGATGATTAAGACTATCTGACTATTTATTGTTTCTAAATTGATGATGTCATTGACTAGCTACCAGCTGCTAGCTAAGCTAGCCAAACACCCGTTCATCCCGATATTACCCAGATTTTTGTACTAAAGACTTGTGCCAGTTTTCAAAGACGTAGATGGTTGATTAGCTAACAATATGAAGCATTAAAAACTGTTATTGAGGCTGTTCAGCCCAACGAGCTTGTGCATACTTGTAACTATCAGTTAGCTAACTAACTGTGCTAAAATGTTACCGAATATTTACATTTACTGTGTACGTATGAGCATTTATGTGACCAGCAGTAGCTTAACGAGTTATTGCTTTTATGTAGGAAGGCTCTATGTAAGTTTGGGGAAGGTAACTTTACTTTCTTGATCTGCCATGTTAGCACGTAGCCTAATTAGCTAGTAGCATCAGAGCCACGTCGGCTACTGTGTCCTAACCAGTTGGCCGTTCTCATCTTCAGCCCAGTGAAGCTGACATTGTCAATTTAGGCTGTGTCTAAATAATCTTCTTTGTGTGGTTTTATCGTAGAAGGCTCGTATCACGGACCAAATAGCGCTACAACAATGCAGTCATTTAAAATTATCTAAAAAATTTTGTGGCTCCACCCTTACTGCCAGCTCAGCGTGTGGGTTCAGCTGTACACTGCATCATATTAGTATACTCCCCATGATGTCACTGAGATTAGCTTTTTTTCTGGCTATACCGATTAACAATGGAGATATCCGGGTATTTAATTTGACTTCAGTTAATTGTCTTAATGGAATATAGTGTTACTAATGTGGTGCTGTGTTTTTTCATTCAGTTGGGAAGACCTCACTCATTACCAGGTTTATGTATGACAGTTTCGACAACACTTACCAGGTAAAAATGCAATTATTATAAAGAAAAACAATACCTCCCGACTGTTTATGGGTGTTCAGATATAACGTTCACTACTTTTTAATGCAGGTGTAATCTGTAACATGTATAAACTGCAGCAGTTTTACAAATATTTTTCTAAATGTTTTGTTTGCATGCATAATTAATAATTTTATGCATTGTTCAGAACTCTAGCTCAATCCGTTTTATATAAAAACTGTATCTAGATAGTGTTTTTGGTCAGATTTCTACAAATAAGTTAAAATGTACAAATGTTTTAAGTCATTTATAATGAATCACATAACTGTGGAGAATACAGATTTCACTTCACCTGCTGTCAGATCCAAAAAGTATGTTTTTAACACATGATGTGGTCCAGTTTGATCATAAGGTATTTACAAAATCGCATGCTGTAGAAATAACAAGCAAATATAAAATGTTTTTCTCACAGGCAACAATTGGTATCGACTTTTTGTCAAAAACCATGTACCTAGAAGATCGCACGGTGAGCCCCATATTTTTTACTATCTATTCATCGTTTCTTTAAGTCAAATTATGAAACTGCTAGAAAGGCACGCATCGGCTTTTTGTGTAGTCACCATTTAATTTCTTTTCATCATTTCACATTGTGGTTTTACACTGTCTTAGATTTGTCATTCATTTTGATTTAAAAAATTGTGATATTTTTTAGTTCCCATCATTATTTGTCAAAATTTTGTTTTCCTTTCCATCCCCTGGCTTGATCTTGAAATGCTCACTTTCCATGGTCCCACATTTGTATCATGGCTGGCCACAGATTCGGCTGCAGCTCTGGGACACAGCCGGACAAGAACGTTTCCGCAGCCTCATCCCCAGTTACATCCGCGACTCAGCTGCCGCTGTGGTGGTTTATGACATAGCCAGTAGGTATCATGGCCTTGCCTCTCCTTGTTGTCCTTCGCTTACTACATGGAAGGGCAAAAATCCCAGCATTTAGCGGTGCAACAAACCCTGTTAAACGGCATGAGAGGACTGTTTTCATCCGCTGTGGTGATAATAAAAGCATTGTTCTGGCGCTACTATCCAGAGGGCTCTGTACTTCTTAAATGCTGTCACAAATGAAGCTGATAGACAAATATCTATCAGCGTCACTTCTCTGAAACTGCCTAAATAATAATTCAGCAGGGTTTCCTTTCACAAGTCTTGTGCGCATAACAGTCGTCAACTGAGCTTTCTGCACCTAAATGATTTTCTCCCATTTCATGGTTTTATTTTCTTTGCTGCTTTGCTTGCAGATCTTTTAAAACTGTCTTGTTTTCCACTTTTTATTTCTTCCCTTGTCTCCTCTTTATCTTTACCCCTTTTTGTCCTCTTCTACGTTCCAATCCTCAGGTCAGACTCCAGCTTTGGGACACTGCTGGACAGGAGCGTTTTCGTAGCCTAATTCCCAGCTACATCCGTGACTCTACCATTGCTGTGGTTGTTTATGACATCACCAGTGAGTCAGGGCTGTACTTACAACTTTCCTGTAGCGGTCTTGAACAACTGGAAAGAAACAGTTTTGCCGTTTGTTCTGTCACAGTCTCTCATGGCTTTCTCCCAATATATTTTCCTACTACAAACTTCCTTACAAGAAATTTTCTGCCTACTAACACGACTTCCAGCTTACATATTGAACTTTGTCATGAAATTAGTCAATACATACTTTTAAATTGTGTCTTATAAAATCATGTATTTTGTTACTGTAATGGCTGATTGGACAATTATTTTCTGTTTTGTTTTCATTTACAGATCTTAATTCATTCCAGCAAACATCAAAATGGATTGATGATGTTAGAACAGAGAGAGGAAGTGATGTCATCATTATGCTAGTTGGAAATAAAACGGACTTGGCAGATAAAAGGTAAAGGGTTGTGCGAGAATAAATGGAGTTTTTGGGGGGTTACTGTGTTTAAAAAAAACTAAAATATAATTTTGGCATGTTGCAACATTTAAAGCCATTCAAGTGTTAATGTTAGTGTTAATGGTGTTCTTTCCAATTCAAGTACAGGTATTTTAGTTCAGGTATTTGCAGATACTGAGTACTGATACCAAGTAGTTAATGAGTCAGTAGTTGAACAATACACAAAGACTTTAGAAACACATTTATTCTATTAAGAATATAGCAAACAGTCAACTATCCTAACATTTCCTGTTTTTCTCTTGCAACATCTTCAAAATACAGACATGTTTAAGTGGTACTGGTCCAGACCTATTGGGGTGTTTTTATGAGTACAAATACTTGAGACTGGTATCAGTCCCAGGACACCACTAATGTAGTTTATAAACTTTGCCAAAGCCTAGAGTCCCGGTGTTTTCTCCCTTCAGTGCATCTCACCCAACTTTGGCTTTTATCATTCATTATGTTGCGTACTTCCATCTTGTTATTATTGGTTAAAGCATTTTTATTTCTATAATTAGAACATATTTCTGTTTTACCCACCATTTTGTTGTTGCCTTTTTATTTTCATGTCTGTTTTTTTTATTCATGTCACTTAGATTTTCTCTTTTTTTTTGTACATTTATGTTTTCCTGAACACATCACCCCCTTTTTTGTTCCCCACCTTCTTCTCCCTGTGGGACCGTGGCAGGCA
Organism: Cynodonichthys magdalenae; assembly: GCA_031762555.1. Lineage (NCBI taxonomy): Eukaryota > Metazoa > Chordata > Actinopteri > Cyprinodontiformes > Rivulidae > Cynodonichthys > Cynodonichthys magdalenae. The sequence continues at coordinate 10,175,059 of JARVJO010000269.1, forward strand.
AGTTTCTGTTGAGGCGGCCGAGAGGAAAGCTCGTGAGCTCAATGTGATGTACATAGAGACCAGTGCCAAGGCTGGCTATAACGTCAAGCAGGTTGGTGTTCAACAGCAGGTGTAACAGAGATTAATGATCCTGTTTGCAGCACAGGTCAGAATGGCTTTTATGTCAGGAAGGTCCCGTTTTGGATGTGGAGCCAAGAATTCTTTCAGTATATAATTTTATTTTATTTGTTTATGGGTGTTTAATGACTGAGTTACATGTGGAGTTAATTTCCTGCTCTTTACTCAGCACAGCAGCTTCTCCCTTTTGTCTACTTCTCTGTCCAAGTTGTGAACTAACCTCTTTTTCACCCAAAACAATATTCTATGTTAAGCTTTATCTTTCTTTCTTTGTCCATTTCTTCCCATCTCCTTATGGCTTGTCCTCTTTGCAATGTTTCTTCCCATACCTTTCTCTTCGTCCATCTCTCTCCCCCCTCTGCTTCCACTGGAGCAGACAGATCACCACGGAGGAGGGCGAGCAGAGAGCTAAGGAACTGAATGTCATGTTCATTGAAACCAGCGCAAAGACTGGCTACAATGTCAAACAGGTAGCACATCTGTTTTCTCAGAGTAGTTCTGCCAATTCTACCTTCAGAGTCCACGTTTCACTCTTTCTCCCACTCCTTGCTCTTTTGTGGCTCGTCACGACTTGTCGTTCCTTTCTCATTTTGAACTCTTGACTTTTCAATCTTTCTCACCCACACGGGTTTTTGTTTTTAAATGTTTTACAGTGATTTCACTTGTACCGCTCATGATTTCTGCTACAGCATTTGTTTCTGCATTTCATTTGATCCATCAAAACTTTGGCAGCTTTACATTTTTTTTTCTCTGTCCATTATGCCATTTCCAAAAAAAAAACTAAAAATAAGAGGGAGCTGTGTGAATAAAAAAAACAAAAACATTTAAATACATTTAAATTATCTGCAAACTCCAATTTTTTATGCTACAAAAACACCTTTGAAAACCCTCCTGCTGCCCTTGGGTCAAAACAAGGCTTCAGTTTTGAGCCACATTTGATTTTTGTTTTGTAATAAGTGTTTCACACAGCATCCCAGTGTTTTGGAAATGATATAATATAGTTGCTGTGTAGAAGAGGTTGGCATGGCAACCTATATTTGTATGCTGTTTAATCAACCAGGAATGAAGTTAACTTGTTTTCATGCTGCTTGTGTTTGAGGTTATTCAGTGAAATGTTTTACCTTGGTCACCAGAAGAATAGCAGCTCATGAAAAATGTGCACTGAGAAATATTCAGGTTTGTGTGTGTTCGTTCATTGTGTTGAGGATAACACAACCTAAGTGCAAAGAAATGTTGAATTCCTGGAGGATCAACATAATTTTATGGTCAATTTGTGAGAACCTAAACAAACATAAACATTACTCCCATAATGTTGGATCTTGTTTTCAACTTTTTGTACTAATTTTAATCTTTTTCAGTCATTGTTGAAACCTTTATGAACTTTATTAATAAAAAAATATATAATCAGTTTTTACTATATTTATGTAATTAAATCTAGAGCAAACATAAAACTGTTACTGATCATGAAAAAGGCACATTTCTTATTGTTAAAATGTTTGTAACTTATTTTACCAACTTATCTGTTGTGTTAACAACTAAAGACAAACTTTAGCAAGTAAATGAGTTGCTAAAAATCAATCAGGTAGGTTTCATCACCATAGTGATAGATGTTTTTATCATTGTAAGAAAACATCTTGGGTTTTTGGATGCACACAAATGTTTTTAAAACACGTTTTTAATTGCCCAAATTCTTGCTATTCTGGTTGGGTTTTATTTGTATATTTATAAGTAATATATTGTGTTGGAAGAATAAAGCCATAAAGTTCAGCTGTTGACAACATTTTGTTTTATATATACAGTAAATGTTGTAAGAAAGGACAAATTGAAGATTTGAAGATGTGTTTAATGCTGTTATTTTGTTTCGTAGCTGTTCCGACGTGTTGCAGCTGCATTGCCTGGGATGGACAGCACCCCAGAGAAAAACAAAGAGGACAGTATCCTTTTCAAGTTACTTTTAACTGAAATATTCGGTACACACCTGATACTTTTGTCTGTAGAAAAACTGGTAATGAGTAGATTATGTAGTGTTTTGGACCAAACAGAACTGGGGACTCTGTAAGGGTTTACCATCCACTGGGGGAACTCACTCAATTACTTTTTCTTTCTCCACACTAGCCGCGTTTCCATCAACGTTTCTTAATTCGCATTTTGAAATTTCGCATCAGAAAAGCTGAATGGAAACGG
>JARVJO010000269.1:10198279-10247867 GCA_031762555.1 Cynodonichthys magdalenae
TCCAGTTTGTTCGTTGGAAGGGAAAGGCAGTAAATAATTATTAGGACGTTTTTTAGATATATTTCAAGTTTAAATTATTGGTTTATTTTATCTGAGTTGAGATGTTTACCTTAATTCCGCCATATACTCACGCACAGCTCTCGCGAGATCTCAGCAGCTCATCGTCCTCCCAACATGTTTCGACGTGGTTTTTGGAACCCCGTCACTCATCTGCCTCAATTTTCATATCTTATTATCTCAATCTCCTAATTAATTTCAAGCACATTTTAAAAACTGCTCAAACAACCCATAATGGCTGTATTGGCACATGACTAGGAAGTAATTACAGAGTGTGTGGAAGGAGGGAGTGGGTACAAAAACATATCTTACCCAACACAAATTACCTAAATATTTTCTTTCTTTCTTTTTTTTTCAGGATCGAAGTTCCTCATAGCAGCAGTATTTTTCATTGTGTCAGCTGCCATCTTCCTTTGTCCTCTGTTCATCAAATCGCCCTGCCTGATGAGCGTGACGAACTTACCTGACAAACCAAAACTCATCGGCCACAGAGGCGCACCAATGGTGAGCGTCCTGTTTAATCTGGCTTGGCGCTCTAAAACAAACATGGTGCAAGTTGCATTATTGCCTTGCAAACGTCTGGTAAGAGGTGCAAAGGTTGAGACATGTGGCGTCTGTGTTTCTGTGGTTTGTTTAGTCAGTTGTCATATTATGAGACGGTTAAACAATTTCATGAGTGTTGCTTTTGTTTCGTCACTTGAGCAAGACAACTCCATCAAAAGGATTTAGATCAGCCAGGAAGTAGTCTGTGTTAGTCTGTTTCAGACAAAATCAAACCGGTTATAGTGTAAAAATAAAGCTGGGTTGTTTTAAAGTGTGGTTTAACGTGTCTCCCTCGTGTTCTCGCTGTGTTCAGCTTGCCCCAGAAAACACCATGATGTCGTTTCAGAAGAGCATCGAGTGTGGTGTGACGGCATTCGAGACAGACGTGCAGGTTGGGTACGGTGAAAATTTTTCTTTTTTTGAAAATCACTCAGCCTTTCAGCGAGTGCTCAAGCTGATATGTAAACATTTCAGATCACAATAAAGTGGAGATCTTTAAGAAAAAAAAATTTAATTTGGATAATTTTACAAACACTAAATTATTTTCTGTAATTTTAGCCGAGAGTCATTCACAACTCGTACTCCAAGGGCTTCTCAATGTCTAAAATGTTTTTGACTAAAACTTCAACCGCAACTGTTGGAGTTACAATTGTTTGACTGTTAGCAAAATATTTATTGAACCGCAGGACAGAATTTTCCACAAAGTAAGTTCATGTACACTGAATGTACCTCTACAAGTGATTTTAACTTTTACAGTAAATCCAATTCAAGATGGCTGCCACAGCTACTCAACATTAACACAAAAATGGTTAAAACTCAAATTTTGAGCTAAAATCTGATGTGGTAGTAGCTGAGAGTAACAACATAATGTCTGGTATTTTTCATTTTAAAATAAACTTTGTCTAAATCATGAAAGGTGGTGCATTCCTTCAAGGATCAGTTGGTCCTTAGTTACTGATGCAATATTATTTGTTTTCTTTTCTTTAGTTACGATGGATTTGTCTTTTTGATGCACGACCATGATAAAAGGTTTTTGGAGAGAACAACAAATATAAAACAGAAGTTCCCTAACAGATCCTTCCCCAACAGCAGTTGTGTGAATCGTTCGTTTCTGGATAATCTGAATGCAGGTGAATGGTTCTTAAAGGTGAGCACTGTGCCTATATACAAGTTTGTTGCTAATCAAAAATATATATTTATTAGAAATGAGCTACATGCTCAAAAAAATGATCCAATTTATTTTCCAGACAGATCCTTTTAACACTGTGCACCTGCTTTCAAAAGAGGAGAAAGAAACTGCCAGGAATCAGCATGTCCCCTCACTGCTTGAGCTCCTTCAGCTCGCCAAAAATCACTCCATCTCAGTGATCTTTGACTTGTATAGTTCTGGAGTAAATGACGTAGATCGCACACTAGAAATCATCTTCAGGTCTGGCATCGACCATCACCTGGTAAGTTCGGTCCGTCGTGTGAATTGTGGCGAAAACATTTCAGTCTAAAACTTTTTTTTTTCTTTTTCTCGTCTTTGTAGATTTACTGGCTACCTCCAAAAAACAGAAGCCACGTAAAGCGAAAAGCTCCAGGTTTTATCCAGATATACAACAACGAAAGTGAGATGACTGATGAAGGAGGACGCCACTTGAACATGAAATATAACTATCTGAGTACCGAAAAAATCAGGTACAGGAGAAGAACGGTGATAATGCATCCACATAATCTGCACTGTATTGTTGCCACAGGGTACGCACACCGGCGCGGTAATTATCAGCATGTTTAGCATGCCCAGACACAAAGCTGCTTCTTTATTTAGACGTGCGAGGACCTTCAGGGAACGCAGATTCAACTGTCTCAATCAGAAGGTGTTATACGGATGAGCAAACCGGCAATGAAACACTTAACAGAGGAATGAAAAACAGTGTTGTGACATGGGCTACGTTCACACTGCAGGCAAATGCAACCCAAATCCGATTTTTTGTTTTGCCCAATGCGACCCATATCTGATTTTTTTATGACAGTCTGAACGCGACAAATCAGATTTTTATTCTAATCCGATCCATGCCTTTTCAGTATGTGGTACTGAATCGAATACATATCTGATGTTTATCAAAGCGACTGCAGTGTGAACACTCAAGTCGCTTTACATCAGACTTTTTCATCAGTGAGGTGGGGGTGAAGGATCAATAAGACACTAACCTCGAGTCACGCTGTTTTAGCTCCATGCATTTACAGCTTCAAAACAGAAGTCCAGTTGCTTCTTCTTTTTACTTTTAATTCTCCATGTATGATAGTAGCGTCCAGCCTCGGTCGCAGAGTGTATCAATCCTAAAGTTACTCGGTTGATACTTTATTGTCAGCTCGTTGCTTTGTTCCAAAAATAAAATGCTGCACAGGAGCATCCCAGTCAGAGGCAGGTTCAGATATAAACACTGAACTAAACAAGCATGTCAGATCATTTTTTAGTCGGCTGTGATTGAACAACAATTTCAGATTTGACATGCTAAAAGTAGCATCCATGCTAACTCTGTAAACAAAACAGCCGTCTGAATGTGACGTCACGTCTTTTTCTGTGCATGCGGGTCACATCAATGCCAGGTGGCGTTCACACTAGAGTCTGATGGAAGTTGTATTTAAAATGTAATGTGAACGTTCACACCAAAAAAATCTGATGTTTTTTTCAAAAAATCCGAATTGAGCATTAAGACATGCAGCGTGAACGTAGCCATGTTCCGAAGAAAATCGCAAGGTGTCGTATTCTGAACAATTTCACACACGAGGGGCAGCGAAGCAGTAATGCACCAACATGGACCGTTGCTGCGGCGGCAGTTTTTCCTCAAACAAGTTTTTCACATACCTCTGCAGATTAAAACTTATGACTGACACTGTTTACTTTTGCGTGCATTTGTTCACTCACAGGGAAAAAGTCCAAGTTGGCGTCGATCCTGTTTGTCTGCTGGCAAAAAACCTCATGAACCGCTTGACAGATTTCAGTGAAACTTTCAGAATGTGATCACTGGGTGTACGTCAAAATCTGATTAACCTTTTTGAAGTCGACTCAATTCAAGTCTGCCCCTACAGCTTATTGACATTAGCCAACATAAAATCACTCTAACACAGCCAGTTTTACAGATATAACACTAAAACTATGTGTGGTAGAAGCTGAGTCATCCTCGGCACATACTCTTAGTGCAAACATTTCTTGCTTGATTTTGCATGAGATTGTGCATGACTTCTTCTACAAGGTTTGACCAAAATGACAAATAATAAAATAATACATTTTATTTGAAGGCGACTTTCATGGTACTCAAGGACACTGGACATTAAACTGCAATACAAAATGCATTAGAAAACAAAAGAATATAAATAAAAATAACAGCAGGTTAAACTGAATATGTCTGTTTAAAAAAAACAACTTGTCTTTTCTTATCATAAGATGATTAGTTCAAAACTTTAGCATGAAGATAGGTGACATTCCTTCAAGGAATGCTGTGTCTCTCATTTTTGACATTATTGGCAGGATTAGTTACTAGTGAGAGTAACATCTCCCTCAGAAGCAACACTTTTGAGGGAACAACAAAACGTAAGAAAAAGGAAAGCGGCACTGTGCAAAACTGTAATTTTTGATAAACAAGATAATTTTAGGACGGATCAGATAATACAAATAGAGATGGAAAGAATGCTGTGAAAAAAATCTTCAGATTTTAGCTAATTAACAACCCTAAATGATTGTGAAAACAAACCATGGGGGCCCGTCATCTATTTGTGTCCTAGCCCCCCACTCCCGTCAGGTACTGTTGCTTGTTGATTGGTCCACTGACCGGGAGCGGTTACGTTACACAGATGAGAGTAACTTTATGTAAATCGTTTGCAGCGACTGTTTTTTTTTCACACAGGTTTAACTACACAACGGTAGTGAGCTAACAACACGCTAACATTACAGTAGCTAACATTAGCTTACCGTTCTCTGTTGTCCTGTTCTCTTGTCTTAAGCGTCATACTGCTAATGGTACATTTCCTTTTGAGTTTTGTGTAGTCCATTATTGTTTTTCTCAAATAAAATGAAATAAGATTCACGCATGTTTAATATGATGATACCGCCCACATTGAGGTCGCTCCCTGCTCAATGCAAACATTAAGGCTGGGCCTACTGGAGCGGAGGCGGGACTTACAATGCAAAAACACCAAAAGAGACAAACGAGACAGACAACCATTCACTCGCTCACACCTAGGGACAATTTAGAGTTATCAATTAGCCTAAAATTTATGTTTTTGGTCTGTGGAAGGAAACCGAAGTGGCCGGAGAAAATCCACGCTTGCACAGAGAGAACATGCAAACTCTACACAGAAAGGTCCCGGGCCGGGATTGGATCCAGCAACCTTCTTGCTCAGGCACAACTTCTCTACCAACAAAAAACCAGTGGGGGGGTGGGGGGTAAAAACAACATTTAAAACATGATTTACAGCATGCTTTAATCTGAGCGTGGTCAAGCTCTCCTGGATCTGAGCAGAAGGAATCGCAAGGCGAGACCGAAATCTAAAATAAATACAAGAATACTGTCGAAGGCTTCTATGAAAGTGAAGGAAATTTTGTAACTGATTAACTAAATGTTAGCTCCAGTATTTTATTTTCATTCTTTCTGATCATTGCAGCCATAAGGTTTAAACAGAGACAGAGTGTGTCTTATCATGTGTTCTGGCTGTAGCATACACAAAGGTTCAGGGTGTAACCAGGACATATGTTGAAAAGGTTGAGTCATCATGATATTATTTAGAATTCTATTTATTGATCACGATTTCCCTTAAAAAGTTATGCACAGAATTGCACATAAACACTCATCAGTCACATTAACTCCTCTGAGTTTTACTTGATGCAAATGTGTCATTTAAAGTACAAAAAAATAAAAGAGCGAGCAAAACCTGAAATAACACAAAATAATAGCTTTTATTTGCAGCTAGATTAAAACTGACCAGATAGTTAAAATGCAACGTTCTGCTTGAAAACTCTTTAGTTTTGGCATTCATATGTAGATGTTTGTGTGACACATCCCACCCACCTACACTTTGCTGCAGACCAAACACTCCTCCTCGTGGCAGGATAATAAGCTGTGTCGCAAAACAAAACCAGCTCAGGACACAACAATGCACCTTTTAAACTGTTTGTTTTAATGTTTCAGCTCACAATTACAAATTGATATCCACATAAAATATGAACTTATTTATGACTTTGGCTTTTATTTGCTTCTCCTTTATCAAAATGCTTCGCATCTGCTTTAGTTTTCTGATGAGTTTTTTTAACCTGACAGGGAACTTCGGAGCAAGAACATTTCGGTGAACCTTTGGACTGTCAATGAGCGCTGGCTGTTCTCTCTGCTGTGGTGTGCAGGGGCCAGCTCTGTCACCACCAACTCCTGCCACCTCCTGAAGGACATGAAGCAGCCTCACTGGACCATGGTGAGCAGCATGAACACCCACGGAGCAGATTGATCTATTAGTTTCATTTGTTAGGCATGCATGTAGGGTCAAAGTGTTTCTCGCATGTCCCAGAAGAGAAAGCTGCATGCTTGTGTGTTTCAGGAACCTTCTAAATACAGAACGATATGGATTGTAGTGAATATTTCATCCATTTTGATAATGATGTTTCTCTACATTCTTCAGCAGTAAGTGAAGCAGATAGTTTCTTCACAAATGGTTGCTTTTTTTTTTCTTTGTTTAATAATGTTTACTGATAGTTGGTGAACTGATTCATCTTCTTAATGTTTTCTGTCAGGAAACTGCACTGCTTTTGTCACAGACAAGGTAAAAAAAAAAGTTTTCTTTATATTTCCAGTCATGTCTTTTAATTCTAACAATTAATTTAATTAATGTAAATGCTGAATAAATTAATTGAGGATGATTTTTCATTGCAAAACTATTTATTAACATTTCTAACACATTTGATTATAAATGCTTAAAAGTTGTATAGGCTGTAAAACTTTGAAAACAGCAGCAGAATAGCCTAAAATTTCCATAGTAAATCATAAAAAAACAGCTTGTTTGATTTCTAGTCAACAAAATAACAGATTTAAAATTGATGCTTAATTTTTTTTCAAGCTAAGATGTGGCATTAATGACTGCATTGTAAATGAAATTGCATTCATTTTGTCATCAATAAGTACCACGTTAATAAATAATGATTTGCCTTTTTATTTTTATTTTTAACAGAGACACAAAGCAACAATTCTCCATGGAAAGAAATGCTTCCTCTTACCATGAATCCAGCTTGACGATCTTCAGCAGCAGATTTTTCAAGCTCAAAGTCGTCCTTTTATACGTTTCGGCACTCACAACTGAGTGAGGAACAGATTGATTACATTTGTGTCATATATGTGTTATAAAGCTGTGAAACCAAGAACAATTTTTTACGTAGATGTATATTTTTCATGTTTATTCACCTGTTATAACTGAAAATACACAATGCGTTTTAGTTTATGTCACTATGAAGATTTTCTTTTTCAGCATTTTAAATTTACTTTGGAAATAAAGAAAACTTCATGGCAGGAAAAACATGTCTGCAACTTGAGCCAAATCATGTAAAACATTATATTTTTTTAACACTCTGTCTATTGTGTATGTTTGTAACTCTCTGCTGCCATCTGTTGTGTCAGAGGTGGAATGGAAATTATTTCTGTTTGAACAACAGACTTTGTTTTGCAATCATCATTAAGCCTATAAGGAAGATGCTGTTATTGGTACAGGCATAGGATTTAAAATTGCAAAGTAAAATTAAAAACAAGTTTTATTACTTTCTTACCATTTATCCAATAAAAATTGTGCTAGCATAAATGAAAAATGTTTATGGTTCTTAAGTCAAACTACTAGAATGTGTGGTTTCTTTTTGGTGAATAAAAAAATACTGCTCAAATAAAGTCATTTAAACCAAACTTTGTACCCTGTTTTATCAAAGAAATGGGTAGTTAAAGCACGTTTTTATCACCATTGATATTTAAAGTAATTCAAAAACCATAATGTGTTAGAACAGAATGGAAAGCAACACGTTCAGCAAAAATAAGTCCACCTCCTCATTTTGTGTTGCGTTCTTTCTTTAATTTTTACACAATGTCAAATAATGACATGGGAATGTGGATTTACATGTTTGCAATTAATTTCTACGATGTAAAAATGGAAAATTTAATTGTCATGGATTTGCTGTTTTGTTTTATATTGTGCTTATTTAAAATCAGAGGTCTACTTGGAAATAAGTATAAGTAAAAAATACTTAAACAGAAAAAGTCTTTGGTAAAAAAAATTCACTGATGAGAAAAAGCTTAAGTAAAAGTCTTAAAACTGTTCACAAAAATTGGGAAGGTAAAAGTATTTTTACACGCTCTCTAACCAAACCCTAACCAAACTGTTGAAATTACTCAACCAAACTAGTTCCACCAAGTTGAGTAAATTGAAGAATGTACATTTTTCATTTTAAATAAAATATGTTTATTACTACATATTTACTCTACTAGGTTTATTGGAACCAGTTGACATGACTTGGTTGAGTAAATTAAACACTTATTTTTAGAGCCCACAAACAACTCATTTCATAAGTTCAAACATATTTAATTTGTAACGAGTAGATGTTAAATTTTAAAGTGAAGAAGTAAAAGTGTCATTTTTAGGTTTTAAAAGTGAGATAAAGGTAAAAGTAATGATTTAAAAACAAACTTGGTAAAATTACAAATCCTCAAAAAAAATGACTTAAGTACTGTAATGAAGTAACAGTACATAGTTACTGTAAACCTGTTTAAAATAAGTCATTAATATACACATGGGATTACTGCACTTGTGAATATATAAGTACAAAATCTAAGGTAATTAAAAGTAACTTTTTAAAAATGTCAGTTTCTTATGCCATTTTCAGTAATTATAATCTTGTTCTTTTGGGAAAATAGCTAAATCTTTTAAAACATGATTTTATTTGATATATGAAATTCTCATACATGGGGGCTTTTTGTAATTTCATGAAGCGTAATAGTATTAATATGAACAATAGTAAATAAAAAGATGAAAATTAAACTGATATGAAATGTAACAAGGATTTATTTGGGGGAGAAACGGGGGAAAAATCAACAAGAAGGTTAAAAAATGATTACTGACAAATCTCTGCAGCAGAATCAATCTTTAATACCTTTCTCCTACATTTCCCACAATCCACTTCGAACGCCGACCGTTGTGTGGAGATTTGGGTGTGTTGTGCTTGTAGCTGCTATGGTAGCGGCTAATGTAGTCTCCATCCGCTAGCTTCGAGGAGGGATGAGGAACCGGCTTAACAGCACCGGTAGGCAAACTTATTGCAACTGCTAGTGTGTCGTAATTTTATTTTTTCCAACTTGTCCCCCACACTCTCGGTTAAAGTTGGATAACTTGAGCTATCTCAACAGATAACGGTTTCATCCAGTGAGCTAACCAATCCTGATTCATAAAGTCGGCGGAGTTTTCCTTTAACTGTGATTTTTTTTAAGTATCACTTGAACGCACCGCAAGATGGCGCACATTTCAAAAGAATGTTAACGAGGCGACTTCATCATGGTGATAAAAAGTGACGATATTAACGAACACAAACGTAACAAAACTGCTTCTTTATACTGTTGGTAGTGCAACGGATAGGCAAGACAAGCTTCAAACAACATATTTTATGTTTTTGTTGTTTTATTGGTGCAGTTTCAGTGAAGCTGGGTCAGCGGGTCTCTTACCACGAAAAGGCGAGGCATGAGAGGGGAGGAGGTTACTGTCAAGCTCCAGTCAGAACTTCTGGAAAGTTAATATGAAGTAAACAGTATCTTTTTACCACATTTTCTTTTTATCACAGTGAGTAAACTGTCGTGGATCATACCGCTGAAGCAGTGATTTTAGGCAGAATTGGAGCGTTTTGTCACTGGATTTAAAACTCAAGATTCGTTTTTCAATTTAAAAAAGAGCGACAGTTAACTGCGTGATTGATCAAAAGTAGCTACTCATGGTATTATTTCATCCTAAAGTATCCCAAGTTATTGGCTCTTCGAGTCGCACGCCATGATGGTGCATAAATATGGTAAGTAAGGTCTGAACTCTTTTAATGTGTTATTTTGTTTTTGAATATATCCCTGTTGAACATTTTCAGGTTAATGCTCATTAAAGCTATTGTTTGGCTCTTTTGTGCAAGACTAAAGATGGATTCCCAGGAGGAGTCTGAGATTTTGGACCCTCAGGGAATCAACAGTTTAACCAGGATTTCCCCTTACGGGCTTCAATTTATTTTTCACATTGATCTTTATTTCTCTTGGTTATAATGTTCATAATATAGGACACTTTACCTTCGTGGTGAGCATCATTTTATATTCTTCCTTCCTCACCACCCACTGGGTTCAACAAACATCAGTGTTGCTTTTGGTTTTATGAGGAACATACAAGTTATTTTGTTGGGTAATTTTAAACATTTTTAAAAAATCTTCTTGATGGAGTCTTGGCTGTCAGGGAAATGTCTACAATTATTATCATTATTTTTGTAGGTATTAGAGTTGAACTGACAAATTAGTGAAGAAGAAAGTCAACAAAAATGTGAAAAGCTTTTTAAATGATTTTTTTCAGTTTTGGAAGAAATTGTTCTAAAATATTTAAAGGAGACATATACAAAATCCACTTTTTTAGCCATTAAATGCATTTTGTTGTGTACTTGTAGCATGACTTCTACAAAGTCGGTATGTCCCAACAAAATAACTTGTCTCTAGGAAAGCAGAAAATTTAGATGTGTCGTAGTCTCCTGGTATTGCATAGATTTCTTTATATTATGTTTGGGTCAAATTTTTCAGCATGTTCAGTTTTCTTTATTTTCAATGACATTTTATGAACTATTATGTCAAGGTATTTGCAACGGAACTGTCAAATAATGACTGGATTTACCAACTACAATTTGGTTGTCTTCTTTCTCCTCTGGCTCTGGGTCAGACTCTGGCCCCAACATGGAAGGCCGAATGGACAAGTCTTTTTTTGTTGACATCTTTTAATTCAATTGTAAATAAATAGTTTCTGTGCTGCTATATAGTCGTAAATCCCTCTATCAACCTAAAATGGACCTCTCTGGAAGCTGGAGGGGGGCAGGGTGTGAATCGCCTTGTTTGGATTTAAAGGAACAGCATCAAAATGAGTTGATCTGAGGCACACTTCAGAAAAGGGGTGAATGTGGGGCTTGTGGCATTACAATATAGAGGAATTCAGACTAAAGCTTTGCATTTCCCCTTTATATAGACCCCAACTGAATAATTTAAATTTGACAATGAATAATTTAAAAACATGATATGTCTCCTTTAAAAACAATTTATGGACAATGCAAGACATTTGGAGTCACCAAAACCTTTTCTCCCTCACTATTTGCTTACATTTCACATTATAGATTGGTAATAACAACAATAAGGTGATTAAACATGGTAGCCTTTAATGTTATCATGCATTTCTGTCTTTTTTGGTCCCTTACTTACGTACCTTATATAATCACTTCAATGTCAGTTTATAGTTATTTGAACATGTTGTGATGTTCTGCTGCTGTTTTTAGTACGTGGATATATTTTGTGATGCAGACACAGAGAGGGCGGTGGGGCTGCTCAGACAGTACCAGGCCAACCTGACCAGCCCAGAAGAACAGGCCTTGAAGACCAGTGTTGGCAAAGTGTCGTCCATCCTGGGTAGTCAGCTCTTCCAAGCTCTTCTCGGTAAGATAAACACCCACAAAACTCTGCCCTACAGCCAAAATAACAGGAGATATTTTTGAACACATTTCACAGCACATACTTCCTAAACTATGGCTGCAGGGAGAAACAGGATGTAGGGGTCAAGTTATATTAATTTGTATTGGATGTTAACTGAGTCTAAATGTTTCCCAATTAAATTTTATGAAAGAGGCCTTTCAGTTTCCCTCACAGAGGTTTGCTGTGTATCCTCCCTCTGTGTAGCATACTCAGATTGTAATGAAATTCTCATTAAAGCAAAACACAGCATATATACTGTATGGACAGAGCTGTTTTTAACCCAGTCTATTTAAGTATGCTGTAATTCTTCCACATATTTTGACAAAAGCCTTTTTTTTTTCTTTATGTAGCTTGTTCTTTTATAAACACAACCGTTGCTCTGAAATTTTAATTTACCAGTGACTAATTAAAATTTCCTGACAATGCAGATGATAAAACTAACCCTGAATAAGTAATAACATTCAATTTCATGATCTTTTTTGGGGGGCGGTGTTGTGGGGGGTGGGGCAAGGGATCACAATGTGAACATTTCTTTTAGAGCAGATAAAACACAATACTTCAGTTTAACCAATGGTTCAGTGGTTCTTCTAATTACAGCAGCCATGTTATAATGATCCTCGCCCTCGGGTCTGCCATTGCTTCTGCTGACCCACTGCTGCTTCTTTGCTGGGAGTCTGAGGGGGAGGGGAGCCATGACTCAGGTCTCAGTTAAAAAGAAACACAGTATGCTGTTGTTACTAGTGATGCAAACAGACGGGGCTCTAAAGTATGATTTCCTGCGTTAGATTGACGCAAACGAGGCTTACGAAAGACAAAAATGATTACGTTAGTTTTTGGAATACATCGTGTAGTTCCTGTGGTTTGAAGTACATATTTTAAAATCTGTCATAAAGCTGAATCCTAAATTCTTCTCAAAAGTTCAGATTAGATAAGAAACATCACACTGACAAAGGAGCGGCATAAGCAGTGTGGCCTTTGATAAATTGCTCAGATGATCTTTCCTCATCAGAGTGTTAATTTGAGAAATATCATGAGGGGTATTAGCCGGTTGGAGGTGATCATCTTCATCACGTAAAACAGGCGAAGAGTCACAGTAGGAGATGAATAATAAAAGCCAGACAAAAACATCATCAAGTGTTCTTTTTACCTGCTGGGCATGCTGTTAAGAAAAAGATTTTACAGTGGATGCACTGATTGTGAGATGCCTTTGTGTGTTGTAGTGAAATGTTTGTTTCTTGAACTCTGAAATACTGTATATTCAAGTAGTTTTTCCACTTTATGTTGAACATGTTCCAGTTGCAACTTGAAAAGCCAGTAGAATTTGCAAACTGTTTTGCTCAGATTACAAGCATAAAATCAGATTAAATTCAGTTTATTTTCATGCAATCAGAATCACTGAACAACAGTGAGAACTGCATTTACGTTTCACATTTCTTCTTACAACGGCCATCCATTTAAGCCTTAATTAAAAATTGATTCAGTACTTTTGCGAATAGATGCAGTATTAGGAAATGAAAAATTGTGATATTTCTGTGTATTGATATTTTCTTACACCCTTAGTGTGACTGGATTACTGAGATACAAACAAACAGAGGTTTAAATAAATTTTTTTTACTGCAGTTGTCACAACTTTTTACTAGCAAAAGTGCCATATTGGATTTTGAGGTCAGAGCTGAACTTTCCAAGTTGATATTCCAACTTTTGGGGATAATATGTTCTTTTTACTTCTTCATACAAATGGAGTAAACCTTTAATCAGATGTCCTTGAGCAAGGATCTGGTTATTATTCTTGATCCATAATTAATTTTTTACACTGCTTGACCCAAAAACATAGTAAAAAATAGTCTCAAATTTTTCCTTTGGTTGTGCAGATGTTACACTGATTAAGCTGACAGTATGAAATAATACAATGTTCCTTTATTATATTTTTTCCAAGAGTTGGATTTGTTTAGTCGTCATGTTATTGTATTGATGATTGACAAGTCAGTTTGTTATGTAAATTATTTGCTATCATATCCCAGTGATGCATCATGTGGGTTAAGGTCTAGATTTTGTGGTGACCTATCCATTTGGGAAAATTAAATTTCATGCTCCTGGAACCGCTCTTTTAAAATTTGATCCCAACAAACCTTAGATTTGTCATCTAAAGTGAAATGATTCCTTAAAACGGCCATCTTACATGGAACGAGTAGCTACTCATGGCATCAGTAAAAGTTAAATGGCTTGTGGTTTACTTACACAAATTACATATTGTGGTGTTTTTCCATTTGTAATCTATTTGCACTTTTTTCCCCAGAGGATTTATGCTACCAGATTTCCAACCTTATCCTGTCATTTTTTAAGGTATTAGTTGCACCAATGTGATCTTAACATGAAAATATTATGAGAGTTATCTTTTTACCAATTTAGGATTCAGTCTGCTGACATCCGGAGTTATATTTATAGAATCAAGGGAGACTCCGAGAGGATTAGCTTTTCAAATCAGAATTCCAAACATTCCTCACAAAGAATCTTCAATCAGGTCCCAGCCTCAGGCAGACAGGAAAATAAATTGCTCTTGGCTGCCATGCCAAGCCTCATCCACAAGTCTCCCAGCTCTCTGGATCGTCCACACAGTTTGTTAGGGAGGTAGGAGAGGAGGAGGAGTAGGCCTGTGGTTAGTGTGACTCAGGTGCAAGGCTGAAGAGGCCTCACCCCTCCTTCAACATGTGGCTCTCATCTGGAAAAGTGGAGAGGAGGAGCGGCCGAACCACAGCTTTAATAGGAACACAGTGCAGTATAAACATTAGTCACTCTCCTATCTGCTCCTGTTGTGTTTGCCTACATGCTCAGGGCCATGTGAACTGGTTTTGTGTTGCGTTTGTCACTGCGGTGGTGGACGGAAATTAGAGAGCTTTCGGAGCAGAGAGGAATATAATTCTGTTCAAAGAAGGGTGAACAAAATATGAGCTTTTTGATTCAAGAAGATGGTGTTTTACAATCTAATGGCAGCGATCTGTCAATGTTACAGTCCGTCAGCGATCTCTGTAACTTTGATACATCATGGGAAGTGCAGAGGTGTTAGATGCAGCGTGGGATGGTTTGATTCTGGCCACTTGATTGGATATCCACATGGTTGCACTGTCACGAACAAAAGTTGCTTTAACTGCGCATCTAGCCTTTTGTTCTAATGTACAAGCATAGAGTGGAGAGAATTGGGGGGCTGGGGGTTGAAACAGTTCTACGTTAAATTACAGAGGACCCTAAATGCTAGGAGGATGTTCTATTTAGACTGTGAAAAGGGGGTGAATTGTTTGCCCTGCTTTGAAATTGTGACCTAGTTTTCCATGAGTGTCATGTGGGTTGCTCATCACCATGTAAAAATCCAGAGACACAGTTTTTTTTGTATGATTAATCCAAGCAGGAAGTGCAGTGCATCTAGGACTTCAGTTCAACTACAGTGGTACATGACAAAAATAGGAAGTCTATTTTACATTGATCTGGCAAGCAGGGCTTGTGTTTGTCAAAGATGCAGGAACCTCCCCTGTAATTCTGACCCCAAAATGTTTGAGCATTCCAACCAACTTTGTACAAATAGTCTAGTCCAAAATACATTTGGTTATAAAGGTCACTGGATGATATGTGTATTTTGTTTCCTGGCCAGGAATTTTATGTGGTTTGTGGAACTTTTTACAAATGTTTTGGAAGTTCACAGATGTAACAGCAGAAAACCTCCTGTACTTTCTGTAACTGTGAATGCTGATATCACAACAGGATGTGATTGAGCACCTTTTGGCAGGCTTGTTACCTCTGCTAAGAACAAATGAACAAAGTAATTAGAAGTGTTACTGAAAGCCATGTGCCCAAGACTTGAACTGAATTTCTTCAAGAGCTGCTGAACTAACTTTGTTTTAGGTGTGTCCACAAGTTCAAGTAAAAGTGAGGTTGCGTTATTGATTTTCTTGATCATATCAAATCAGTCATTTAACCACCTTTTTGAGGTACTTAACAGGAAGTTTGTTGTAGGCATCTTAGAGAAATTGTCCCAGATTCTATGCAATTTGAGACTCAAGTGTTTTATCCCAGACTAATTTAATCCTGATCAAGGCTTTGTGGGGAGACATAAATTTGTGACAGAACTTTACATTTTACTGGAACTGGAAATAATTATTAATGCCTTTGGTTACAAATCGACCGAAAGAAAAATATACATTATGTGTAAAAGGCAGAATTTCACAACCCTTTTCCTGGAGACAGAGATGTTTAAGGATCTTGGATGAGAAATTATTGGAGTCCCAGGCTATCAGATACTATTTTGGAAAGTTGTAGTGGTGTCTTTTTGAAAGTGAGGCCCCTGATTAAACAGCTGTAGCATTATTAGCTAGCAAGAGAAATATTAAAGTAGTAGCTAGAGTGCTGACATGAAGCTAATTTAAAACAGTAGAGTTCATTTACATGGTACCATTTCACAACAAAAGTCATCTCAGGTCCAGTTCAAATTCATTTAATTTCATTTAATCTAATGGAATCCAAATGCACCTTTATTCAACATAGATTTAGATTCAACTACATGCAGTTCAATTGGATCTAGTTATAATGCATTTCAGTACAATCAATTTCAGCAAGCCGTTATATTCCAATAAGTTTAAACTGGTCTATAAGGACCTTATAAGAATACTGTGGAAAGGATTGATGGCAAAATGGGTAAAGGTACTTCGAGAGTTTAAGAGATATTTGGTCCTGCTGTGTTTAAGGAAAATTGGCAGCCATTCGGAATTTGTTGAACAATAGGACTCTTCAAAACTAGTGTCTCAGAACTCATTGTAAATGGCATTTTGGTCTAGTTTTGATTGGCTGAGGGATTCCCTGATTTTTGGAATTTGTTGCATGCTGTGTGGGTAGAGCCTTTGAAACAGGAAGTTTTCAGGCTGGTTAATTTCTACAGGATTATGTACAACTAAGTAAACCCATGAAGGTGTTTAAATAATTCAAAAACTGCCTAAAAGTAAAGTTGATCAATTGAAACTGCAGTTAGGTTTGTGTATATTTAAGTACTTCCTGTATGACTTAGTCTTATTTCTCTGGGATTGTGGTTGGTAGTATTTTTAGAAATAGCACCTGCATTTTCTGTGGTGAGCTGCTGTGAGTGTAGCTTGCCTCAAACGTTGATATAAACAGCAACATTGCTATGTTGAAGGCACAACTTACTCGCACCATGAACAATGAGTAAATTTAATCTGGATAAATTCATCAAATTCTTATGTTTAACTAAAGCTTTTCCTTCGGATAGATTTATGATACTCAATTAGTTTTAACATAACTGCATGGGGCAAACTTTCACAACCTAAGTAAATTCTGTTCATCTTTCACACCTCGTTTATGATCTCCTGTTTAATTTCAGCTCAGGTGTGTGCGTCTGCATGTATGTATGAGTTTGTCTGAGTGAGGCTGCTCTTTAGTCAGCTGGTCAACAAATTGCTCTGCCCACACATGGCTTCACTCCTCCACATTCAGACACATTGATGAGTCACATGCTCCATTTCTACACTTTTGTTCTCACAGTGTCTTGTTGGGACATACCGACTCTTATCTCTGTATCAAACACACGCAGAAGGACAAACTTTTTAAAGTCCTGTGATGAAAAAGATGCATGTCATGTAAAAAAACTCTCTTCCTCAGTTGTGTTTTAGATCCCATGACCTGTCAGTGACCTGTTGGAAAGTTGATGAACTCTCCTGAAATTTTCTTATGTCAACGCTGCAGTTACTAGGCCTGGGTTTGACATCAGCAAACTTGTCACAGTGCATTTTCCTCAGATGGCTACTACTCAATAGGTGACTACAAAACATGAGCCAGGAGGAGATGAGTGGAGAATATATGTGGCTCTCAAAAATGAAATGACACAAATTAAGACTGGTTTTATGTTCTGATAGTACCCCTGTGTACCTTTCCATCACTTTTTACTTGCAAAAAAAATTTTGAAAACAAAACTACCTTTTTGACAGTTTATAGCCTTTTTTGTTATTTAGCTTTGAGGTATTTCCTTTTTCTACTTTTACAGACATTAAGCAAAAGTACAGGTAAGATTAAGGTGATGCATTTTCGTGGTGCCCATAAATTACTTATCTTCTCTGTTCTCAGCACTTTGAAATTGACATAAATTCCTGAGTGGAAGCTGTTATGATCTTCTCATCATTTCCGAAATAATTCACAAACACATTCAAAGCTAAGTAATTAGCTAGCTAATGGTTTCTTTTAACCAGTGACCTGCTTTCATATCATTTAGTTAACTTGGTGTGAGCTCTTGGCTGTTAGCACAACGCCTTACCAAGAACTGCAGATGGGAAAGTTGCCCTTTGGCAAGCTGTAGCACATTTACCGTTGTCTTTTTTTTGAGTGTAACTGTACTCTAGTTCTGTGTTGTAGATGAGACCAAAGTCTTTGTGTGCTAAATGGTACAGCAGAATGTGTGAGAATGAACGGTACAGCTCTCACCAAACAGCTCTCTTGTACCAGAAATAACAGAAATGAATCATAGAAGGATGCCTTTAATTTCAAATCCAAAAGGGACATTTATGTAATAACAAACAAGAATGTAATAATAAGTTTGCGGTTTTGCCAAAAACAATTACTAATGGAAAAAAAATGTATATTTTATTAAAAACACAAATGCATAAAAGATCTATTTCATTTAGTTTAGTCATTTTGTTAGTCACTTGTGCTATTTACTATTTTTATTGTGTTTCATGCAGATCAAAAACTCAGGGATCTTTTGAAGATTATTTGAAACCTTTACCACCATCTGTTTTGCATCACACAGTTATTCTGTCAAACAATTTTGATGTTCAGTGTGCCTAGTTGCAGCAAACAGGCTACAGCTAGCTGCTATCACAACAGCTGCTTTTTACAGCAGGCAAAATCTAAAATCATTTAAGTGTTTAGGTCCTATCTAAAGATTTAAGCTCCAATATAAGAAAACAGGAAATGTTGCTAAAGTACAGATTATTGATTCATGATAATAACTAATTAAACAATGAAGCAAAAGTAGCGAGCTGTCTTCTGTTTTAATGTTCAGGTTGTTCTGCTTGTATAAAATGTTATGTAATTCTCTTAGACAATGACTTGATGATAGTCAGTGCCTGAATTATGTAGTTCAGCAGGAAGATATACACTGTGTTCGCAGATGTGGAGACACAACATCCATGTAAACAGACAACTCCCACCCCCACAAGCAAGACATCTCCCAAAAGTGCAGATGATTGATCTGCGTATTCTTTTCCACAATCAAAGTATTGAGCTTTAAAAGGACTGGGAAGTTACGAGGAATAAATAAATGTGACTAAGTAAAAAATGCTCATATTATGTTTGTTGTTATCCAAGTGAAAAAAAAAATGGCTCATTATTATTGTCCCCCCCCACAGATATTCAAGAGTGTTACGAGGTGACCTTGCAATTGAATGCAGAACAAACTGTTGTGAAAGAAGACAGCAGGCAGGATGCGTGGGAGGTATTTTTACTGCTTCACATTTTATTGTAGATTGGAGAAAATCTGCTTTATGTTTATGTTGCACTGGGTGCTGCTTGTTTTGTTGTCTGCATTGCTTTTACTTGGTAGCCAACACAAGTTGTCATTACCTGTGTTCTTCGCACTCCTACATGGAAAGCAGTTACAGTGAGTCATGTAGCTGTGACTTCATCCTGGTGTTAGAGTGTTCAATGGAGAAAAAGTCAGAGGAAGCACGCTCATAAGGTGTGTATTTGGGAATTTGACATCAGCTGTAACTTTCAGGCCAGGTTTTACCTTTCTGACCAATTTGCTGATTTCATACATAAATATTAAACCTTACACATGTTTCCTAATAAGCATTAATTATATGTTTGTACCTCACGTTATTAAAACTATTTTTAGTCTTAAAATACAAAATGGTGATGATGAAATTACACATTTAAACCCTCACAAGATGAACTTTAATCCAGCCTAGTTTTTTCTTTGTGCTTTAGAGACCGTCCAGTTAATCACAGCAAATGTACAGGTAATATTTTATCAGTTGGACAGGACAGAGTAAAGTTAGAATAAAGGGGCGGGGCATGTTGAGTTACTTTATCCCGCTCTCACTGTTGCCATCACTGCCAAACTTAATTCAAGTCATTCACTTTCATCTTCCTGTACATTTTTTGTCACATTTCAAATAACTTTGGGTCTCAGTCGAAAAGAGGTGGGGGGAAGGTTTTTTTTTCGGCTCAAGAGAATGATAAGACTGACGGTGGATTGAGAAGTTTTTTCCATGAGACTGTTGTGTTTCCTGCTGCCTGTCGCTGCAAAGCGCTTTAAATAAGAGGGTCATGTTCAGGGAAAAAGTAGCGTATACTATTTTCATAACTGGTTTTACTTGGCCCATCAACACAATTTAAACACTGGTGTATAGTTTAAAGTCTCTACTTTTGACACAAAATGAAACAGAGTCTCAGACAAGGCATAGCTTTCTGGCTAGAGGGATTTAAATAGGTAATGTGACACCAGAGGGTTAATATACGATCATAATTTTCAAATGCCGTCACCATATTATAATACCAAGGTATACCACAATACCACCATACCGCCCAAGCCTAGTCCTCTTCATTTCTTCCTTCAGCACATACAGCTTGGATAAATGAACTTACATTCAGCCAGAGAGTTTCTCTGGAAATGTAAATTTTATTTGTAAAATGTTCTTTATACAGTTTTACTGTTTATTAGTCTGATTAATGTGAGGTTTGAAAGATTACCATGAAATGCAAAAAGACCCCCACAGCTCAGTCTAATCAAGGACCTCTTCATCAGCAGAACACATCATCTTTCAAATTTATTCATTCCACTAGAATTTAAATCTGATTTTTTAAAAAGTTGTTAAACCAAGTTGATTAAGTTTAGGCATTTTATACGTATGTACTAAAAAACGACGTTGTGGTAATTTGTATTCATGTTTTGACGACTGACAGAAGTGGTTTGATCATTAGCCAGGAATTTGTAACTATTTCAAATACTGATTGGATTTAAATACACTGACAACAAAATTAGAATGTACTTGTTTTTCAGTGTTTTTTTTTTTTTTGGTAAATTGACCAAACCAGTTCTGTTACCTGGCATGTTGATAAACAACCAAAAAACTAACAAACTTTTTACAAGTTTTTGCTATGATGCTTTAGTTTAGTTTTTAGACTACCAAATCACAAGACGTAGGAGCTCCGGTCCGCTGGTTCTTTTAAAAAGATTTGTGTTGCATATTTATGCCTTAAAATTTGCATCACCTGGCTTATTTTTTAAAGTCATTTTACCCAACTTTATTTTAAGTCTTTTCACTTACACCCTTTGTGCTTATTGTTTGTTTTGCCAAGCATATATAAACTTTGGTACAACAACAATAATATTAATAATAATAATAATAATAATTTTAAAAATCTGATCAAGATAAAAAAAAGACCTTTGATTAAGAATGAACCATGTTTCTTTGAGTGCCATGTGTTCACAACATGTGACCACCATGTTTTAGTCTCTAAACCATAAGTTATGACTACAGCATAAACTTGTTTCTGCCCTCCTGAGTTCCTCTGATCCACCCTGCCAGACTTCTACTTTAGTGTTGTGTGGTTCTCGGGCCGTCTCCTGTCACATGATCTCTGGACTCCAGATGCTCATAGGGTGCAGGCACTGTCCTGGACAGGCAGATGGAAAGATGCAGCAGTGCTTTTGGGAAGTTTGTATGAGGAAAGGAAAAAACAGAGCTGTTTAATGGACAGCCATTGAAGTGCTCATCAGTATTCCAACCATGCTGTCACCTGAGTGGAGGATGAAAACTTAATGAGTCTGCAAATTCACTGATTTGGTGCAGAGGAGCAGGTGAGAGAGGAGGATTACTGTGTGTTGGAAAAAATAAATAAATAAAACTTGGAGAATAAGCTGTTTTTGAAAGGGTTTCAAATTAACCTCAACCTTTTTAAGTTGCAGCAAAATTATGGAATTCAATTAATGTACAGCAATCAAGAAATAGCTGATGATTAATAAACTTATTTTAAGTTGGACTGCACAGTTTCACTTGTATTTGTCTGTGAAGGTGAGTGGAATGAGAGTCCATACTTAGCTGCCACCATTACCCTGAGCCGGCAGCAGGGAGGGCCAGCCGATGTTGACCTGTCTGTCACCTCTGCCATGAGGGAATAAAGCCGTCAAACCAAACACTCACCAAGCATCTCTGACAGTGTTGATATGATCAACATTTTTAACACTGTAGGGAAATTTTTAAACAAAAATATAATCCTGACACATGAAATCCTTTTCCTGTTTTGTCAGAACAAGCATTGCAGCCCACATGTTTCCAGCTCTCGTTGTTTATATAAAAACACGCCCCTATTCGAGTCGAGCACAAAAGCAGATATAATTTTACTTTCAAAGTAAAGAGCGAGACTAGCAGCAGGATTTTTTTATTTTATTTTTTATATTTTTATATTTTAAAAGAACCATTAATCATACATTAATGGTTAATGTCTTTTTTGGAACTTGGTATCAGAGACGTCCTTCTCCAAAGGCTGCCCTCTGCTGTCATTTAAGGGACTGTGTGGTCTAAACTACAGCTATGACCCTTGTAAAATTTGAGGTATGAAAGTGTTTGTGTTAAACTTGTCAAAAGCCTTGCCTATGAAACTCAACTTGTTAAAATGAATTTGTTTTAGTGGTTTGATAACCTACGATTGTGCTGCTGTTTTATTTTGGCTGAGTCTCATATTTTGTCATAAAAGATGAGGGTGAATCTGTTCAGATCTTAGCCTCTCTGGCAGGTAACTGTTTCTGTACCAAAGAGCAATACACTGAATTATTTTTGAATTTCTGATCATTTAATATTACACTAAAGTACAGCATCTCAGGCATAAATTCATACTGGAAATTCATATTTTGTTAAAAAACATTGTTAAGACATGTTGCTTTTTTGATTATAAAAGGAGTGAGGGCAGAATCTTTATTGAATGTACAATCAGAATCAGCAGCTAAATGGCTCTGCATTAAAAAGGTTTAACCAATCGCAAAGTTTTGTTTTTTTTACTAAATTGAACTACTGCTATTACAATAAAATTGTTCCCAAGTAAAGTACATTACTTGTATTAAAATAGAGGAAAGTCTTATTAAAAAACAAGTAAAAGTTTTTTTTCTGTTTGCACCTGCTGTGTTCGGTTCAGAACTGCAGGCCACTGGAGCTCATCTCAGCTGGAATTCAACAAGATGTTGAAATTCTGGACAGGTGACTGGTCTGAGAGAGTTTGTTATTTGTCACAATGTATTGGTCATTGCAGAAGTACTTCTAAAAGGTTTTTGTATTGTACACTAAAGGAAAATACCCATATGCTGCAGGACCAGGAGGACCAAGAAGATGAGGGTGTGTCTCGAGTGCGAGTGACCAGCAGGACGAGTCCTCACAAAGTGGAACGAGTTTCCGGTTTGGTGGCACACTCCCATGTCGAAATGCCAAAGGTGAGTGTGAAAAAGCAGAAAGGAGTTTCAGAGGCCTGAGCACAACGTCCCCTCAGTGATTACACCGTGGGGAAAGCAGGAAGAGCAGCTGCTGGAATGTGATACAGGGGATGTGGACCACCACAAACGTACTGCCATAACATTTTTATTTTCATTTGAAGTGTTTGGTCATCTTTGACCACATTACATCACAATACCAAAGGAAGGCAGCACAAAAGACAATATTAGGCAAAAATCAAAAAGGTAAAATGCTAATAATGGAATCAGAATTAGAATGAGAATGCGATTTATTGAACAAGCCTTTTTATACAAGGAATTTTATGTGTTGAGGTGCAAAATATACAGTGTACACAAGGAATAAAAATCAAAAGGACAAAGGTTTAAAAATGCTCAAATATGAAGTATATAGAAATAGAATGTCAAGATAAAATAAGTATGAGTGCAAGAATGAGAAATAAGTTTAATGGAAACTAGCTAAGAGTTGAAGCTACAGACTAGCAGTGCAAAATAAAAACAATATAACAAAATTATAAAAAGGTTTTAAGTAAAACGTAACCGTTTACATGATGTTTTAGATTAAATCTTTGGAAAAGTGACGCGACAGACAAACACTGTTTATTTAGACTGAGCAACTTACTATGGATTATAACCTATATTTGTATGATAGCAAAAAATTTAAATAATTGAGTCTTGAATATCTACAGCATCAACACATATAAATAAAGCAGTGATATTTATCAGAAATATTTAACATAGAAAATATTAATTCTGTTAACTCATCTGTTAAGTATTTTTCCAAAATAAAATATCTAATATCTTCTTCTACCCCTGATTTGTTGCACAGATTGTAAAAACTGAAAGTAAAGTGTTTTTCGTGTTTGGTTTGATTTTGTTACTACTGGCTGGATGTTTACCTGTTTACAGCCTTCATGCTAAACAAAGCTAATCATTGGCTGCTTTAGCTTTTATCCAGAGTAACCTTTGACCAAATACACAAGATGTTTGACAGTATCTTTAGAGACTGGCCAGTCTGCAGCTTACATGAGTAATCCCATCAGTTCTTGTCTTTCACAATGTTTCCCAGTAGCCTGCCATGTTCCTCAGTGTTGTGTGTTCGCATGCATTCCCCATTACAACACGGCCAGTGGCACATGGCAGCAGAGTGGCCACAGGCGTTTGCTTCTCAGCTGAGCCCAGATCTAGTGCAGTGAGGGGGCGGTGAAGGTGGAGGCGTGAGGATCGGGGGTAAGGGGTTTGGGGTGGGGGTGATGGGGGATGCAGGCTGTAAGCATATGGGTTCACTGTGCTTCTATGATAATGTCTGCATAAGAATCCAGTGAGTACAGGTTGTGTGCATGTTTGATCCTCCCTCCATCGCACGAGAGAAGGAGGTGAGGGAGTCGAAGAAGCGCAGGGAATGGGAGGGAGTGAAAGGAAGGGAAAGGGGAGGTTGAGGGGGCGGGGGGGTGGGAGGGGGCGTAGAGAGAAAGACGTGGTTGGGGGAGAGCAAGGCGGCTGAGAGGCGAGGGCCGGTGCAGTGCAGAACTGGAACGGACACCCAGAGCTCAGCCTTCCCCGGGTTGCCATGGAAACCACATTCCTCCCCCGCCTGCATCCCTACAGACTGCTCTGGCTTTCTTTCTATCTATCTCTCTTCTCGCTTCTCTGTTTTTCATGCTGTCTTTTTCATTCCTCTTTTAATTCGTGTCTTTATTTCCTCTCCCTTTCTGTTCAGCTTTCACACCACGCACACACACACACACACACACACACACACACAGACTGAGCACATCTTGCGATGATGCTCACTCAGCAAGCACACCGATTTCAGGTGCACTGCACTCTGTGACAAGGTGAATGGGCAATTACAGTTTAGCATTCCCCTGCACTCACAGACGCATAAGCACTTTGTTGTTTTCTCGCCATCTCTCTATTTTTACTCCCCCTTCTGTTCAGCACCATGCTTCAGTAATGCCCCCTCTAGTCATCGCATTTCTGCCCACACACAGGGCACCTTAGCTTCCTTTCTCCTCTGTTATGGCAACTGTCATGGACCTGCAGCACCTTCATCACATTTTTCCAAATGCTTTCACCTTCCTGTCGGTTTCTTGCTAGTCTCCTAACCTCCTACTCTCATCCCTTTTTATAGCTCTTTATCTTTCTACTTCTGTCTCTTTATATATGTACAAAATCTACACTAACGCCATTTCTCAGCGGTGCAGCTCTGATAATCTCTCACTCCTTTCTCTTCACATCTCACTCATTACCCTCTATTTCTGCTTCCCTCTGTGTGTATGCCTCTCTTTCTTATTATTCCATCAGTTGGAGGTGCTGGGTTTGATGTGTGTGTGTGGTGAAGCAGCTGTTCTTTGCCACTAAGACCTATTAATAGGAATCCTTTGCTGTGTAGCTTTAGTTTTATGCATCAGAAATGCTGGGAGAGTATCTTGGTGGTTTCTTGGTAAGTTATTTTGCCTTTTAGCGCAAAACTGATTTTCCATTTGCCTCAGTTTAAATGGCTTTCTGTCTTGATATCTCTCATCCTTCCTTTTATGTTCAGCTTCACCTGCTCATTCACAATTTTGCAGTGGTTCAACGACGAAAGCATTAACCATGACACTGGATTTATTTAGGTACTTGTATTTGTAATTATAACAAGAGTGTGGAATTATCCATAAGAGAGGCCTATAAACTTGTTTTTTTTTTACCCCTACACGCATTAATGCTACAGCATTAGTGTTCTGATAAGGAGCTGGCTCTTTAAGACAGCCTCACTACCGATTGCCCTTTTATGGTTTCGCATCCGGTCAGGTGACAAAGAAGCAGTCACACAGCTTCTCAGAGAAATGCCTAGAAATGACTGAAAAGCTCAATGCTCAGCCCGTGCAATGGTTGGGGGTTGTAATGCTCATTATGATTACATGAGTGTGTGTGTGTGTGTGTGTGTGTTACAGAATGTCCAGGTGGGTTTATGTAATAGGGGTTGTGCAGGCTGATGCTGAGCTGATAGTGCTGCAAGGTGGGGATGCAGAAAAGCATCTCTGCTTAAATGCAGAATGATTTTCTCATGTAATATATATATATATATATATTTTAATTTGTCAGTAGGATTTCAGAGACATTTTATTCCAGTCCTCTTCATGTGAAAATGTTAACCAGTCTTAGCAGTTACGCATGCATTTGTTTAACACTGAGGTTTGTTTTTGCTCATTTATATAATGCTATCAATTAACAATGGTTTAAACATACCCAGCAGGTATATTGTGTGACAGTATTTTCCACAAATCCTAAAGATTTTTCCTTCAGAACTGAAAGTACAGTGGTATATTACTGCGTTATCTCTATGATTAAAACTTTTCTAACATTTGAGCAGTTAACTGTTTATTTTAGTAGTGTGTTGAAACTGTTCTTGCAGCTGTTTTTGAACCTTTAAAAAAATATTTTCAAAATAATGTAAAACCTTCTTTCTCTTACAATTTTTTATTTGAGTCAAAAAAGTAGTTTTTTTTTGTCTTTAACAGATTATAAACTGATTAAATTTTAAATATTTGATATGGTTTTATCTATAAAATGTTGCCAATATGCACACAAATTATTCATATCAGCACTGGTTTTATATAGTAGAGAAGATGTTTTTTTCTGACTGTCTCTTCTACCTCTATTATGCAGATCAATACTGTATTTATATTGATTGTGTTTCTTTTTGTATTGTGTACACCATGACTGGACTACTTGGTAAATTGGACGTAAACTCTTAGAGCAACACAGTGAAGTTTGGAGGGATGGCAGCAGCATGTGCTCGGTCATGTGTGCTTAGATCAATGTGCTTACATCAGTCTTTCAAACCGCTGCTTCAAAGCTCCGCCTTGCCTCTCTCATTGACTTCGGAAGGGTTTGTGCCTGCATCCTGAGGTATTCAGTCTTTTCTGGGTTCCTTTTTTTTCTTCGATAAAATTGCTAGATTTCCTCCTCCTTTTCCTCTTTGCTTGGAAAATCTCTGTAGGTTAGAGTGAAAGAATATCATGAAAATCAAGCGAGTTACTGTTGCATGTAATTAAGTGTGGCTGAGCCTGCTGTGTGAACCTCCTGGTAGGGTTGCAACACAATGCAGTGTGCCCTCATCTTGAGATCCTGCTCAGTTTGAAAAAAAAAACAAAACGTTGCTCCGATCATGTTAATGTAAGTCAAATTAAAAAGCACTGATTTTTAATTGTTTTAATCTGAGCATGGCAAAGATGCCTTGCAGTGATGCATGTAACTGCAGACAACGTATAAACATGCTCTCTGTCCTACAAAGACACACCCTGCTTCGTTCCCACATCAAATTTCATTAATAATGCATACACACAGGGCTTTAATGGCAACACTGTAACAGTCTTCATCACCTCTCTATAAAGATAAACCTCGGTGTCAGGATGTTTTATACCTAGCTGTGAGCAGCCCACAAGTTTAGAGGCATGCAAAATGGCTCTGAGGCAGTCCTGAAAATATAACTGCCACAGATACATGAAAGCCATATAGGCTCCCCTTCTCTCTTTTTCCCTTCACACATTCTCACTCTCAATCTCTTTCTCCACCCACTCGAAAGCCCATGCGTGTAATCTTATTGGTTTGGTACACATGTGTTGATGTCATCATTGTGAACATGAAATAATTCCCCTATGGGTTCCTAAACAAGGTTTCAGAGGGGCAGTTTTCTCCCATTGTGCTTGTTTTGACCGAGCTCTGCACATGGGCAGTGAAATAATTCAACAGGGGCGCTGCTTTGCCAGCAGTTGAAAAGGAAGAGCGACAAAGAACGATGCAAATCACAGCGTGTTTAAAAGACATCCTCTGTTGTGAAAGTCAGGTCTAGTGACAGTCATGAGGAAAAGGGTTTTAATCTGATGTTCACACATTAACTGTGAGATTATTTACAGATGTGTGCTGTGACAGAGAGCCCTCAGTTGGCATTTCATTGTAAAAAAAAAGGCTGTTAATTCAGTGGCTAGAATAAATATAACCAAGAAAGTGGTAAGTCATCAGTGGGACTGTGTTTATTGTAAGTTAGATTTTGGCTACACTGGTTATAAAGAAAAACAAAGATTAGACTCAAATTTGGCAGATTAGAATCCATGTTTTATCATTGGCAGATTCTAAATGAAGGCCCTTGAAAATGTTTTAAAAAGTAAACACATTGAATGTTTTATGTGGTACAATTTGTAAAGAAGTGCCTTCTCACCCGAGGCAGGCAGAGGTGAGGCGTTTGTGTCACTGGCCCTTTAAGAGCAGCTAGTGAAGCGCTCAGTCGCGTTGGTGCTGCTGCTGATAGCGGCGCTGCGAGTTGATTGGCTGTGGCTGTCAGGGCTGAGCTGCTAGAGGGATGCTGCTACGTATCCTTCTCCCCCCTCCTCTCTCGCTACCTCCCTCTCTCTCTCATCACCTCCCTCTTGCTTGCTCACATCCCTCTGAATAATCCACATCTAGGGCAAGCTGGCTGAGAGGCGATCCAGTGCTCAGCTCCTCTCTGCAGGCTGAGAAAAGAAACAGAGAGCGAAAGGCAACGATTTTCAACGCAGGAGGAAAAACGTGAAATTTTTTGACGGAACAGGAAGATATCTAGAATCAAGAGAGGAAGATTTTCATCTGCGGATATCATTTATTTATACATATTGTTTATATATCTATATATATATTTGTACACACGCATATAGATATTTATATATATATATACATTTATCCTTGTACATATCTGTATTTGTGCTTGTCTTTATATTAATATTTTTATATGTAGTTGTGTGTGTAAATATATATGATATATAAACAAAAGAATCTATATATATCTATGAATTTATATGCGTATCACTGTGAACCAAGAGAAGCAAGAAGAAATTTCTATCATCAGGGCTGGTCTCTGATTGCGTGGTGACATACAATATCTTAAATATTTTCTTTGATCTTCTACGTCAAGAGGACAAAGACTACGTGCCCATTTTGTATTTTTTGTTTTCCTGTTGCTGCTTCCCATTTCTCTCAAATTCTTTTTCCCGACATCCAAGAGGATTAAAGCAGAGTCGCAGGATCGGACGAAAAAAAAGGGAGAATCTGTAGAAATTCCTGTGATTAGTGCTTTTTCCATCTGCGTTAGCGCTCTGTGAGCCGATCACAGCGTGCTGTGTGAGATCTGAGGAGGCAGCAGAGAC
The DNA here is from genome assembly GCA_031762555.1 of Cynodonichthys magdalenae. Lineage (NCBI taxonomy): Eukaryota > Metazoa > Chordata > Actinopteri > Cyprinodontiformes > Rivulidae > Cynodonichthys > Cynodonichthys magdalenae. Next base: position 10,227,289 of record JARVJO010000269.1, read on the forward strand.
AGAGTGCCACGCCGCTCATCTCAGCATCAGCCCATAGCCTGCACAGCCAGCATGCACAAACACCACCACTGCTGCAAGTGCCCAGAATGTTATGAGGTGACCCGTATGGCTGCTCTGCGTAGGATGGATGCCCCAGCATATGGAGGAGAATGGCAGGCCGAGCCCTATGGATACCCGCCTGGGTATGGGGGAGGCCAGACCTTACCCCCTCCAGCCTCAGGAGGGGGTGGAAGCATGGGAGGAGGAGGGGGCACTTTAGGGAGAAGCAAGGGCAAGAATATGTCTGGTGGGGGCCCTGGAGGCCCCAACCCAAAGGGTCAATCCAAAGGTGGCCCCAAAGTCAACGGCAACAACTCCAGTGGACAAGGAGGATGGTGGCCTGAGTGCACCTGTACCAACCGAGAGTGGTACGACCAGGTAACTCTTCTAACTCACTGTTAGTCAGCTCAGGCGTGTGGGACCTGATGGGGGGTGGGGCCTGGGAGCAGATGAGCTTTTTTTCATAGTCATTGATCAAGTATCAGTTGTGTCTGTTAATAGATCAGAGTTCATATTTAGCTCTCTGTGTTGACTGTGGTCCTTCTGTTGGAACAGGACTAATCTGGTTTTACTGCACACGCATGGAGATGATGTTTGGGATGGGTGCAAATGACTAATGTTTATAGATTTAACACACCTAGTGTGTCGTCAAAGGCTTACGCTGATGCAGTTATTGTAGGCCCCAAAATTTAGCATTTATTTATTTATTTTTTTGAGGCAGTTTTTTTCTAAACTCAAACCAGCAAGTGTTAAGAAGCTGGCTGACTTTAAAATTTAAATATAAGAAATGTATTTGTCCTTGAAAAAGAGAGACAATAAATGCTCTACTGGTTTTAATAGGCAGCTTTTTGATTAAAATAGTCACTGTACAATGAGCGTGTTGTGTAATATAAACAACCTGTTTCTCAATGCTGCCTGTCTTACATGTTGCACAGAATGAAGAAAACTGCTTTTTTTTTGGTGTGCTCAATTCTTTTCTGGTATTGCCATTTATTAACATGTGTTTATAAATTACAGTTGAGAAAAGGTCAGGACAGCATCAGAAGAAAAGTCTTTAATTAAGCAAGGTGCATGTATGTGAGCATGAGAGTGATCCAGGGTGGGGGAAGGGCAGCTTGGGGAGCCTGAGATTCAAGGAATGGTTGCATGAGTATGTGTCTGAGCAGCTTTGTATTTCTGACAAGTGAATGTTTCTTCGCCTCCGTTTATGCCTGATCATGTTTTTAGATGGGAAAATGAGAATTTAGAAGGTTGGAACAAAACGGAGTGGGAGAAATCCTCTAAAAAGGAGCCATCATATAAGCTGCAGCCTAGCTGATATTAGCAGATTACATCTGCCAACGAACGGTTTCAGCTTAACAAAGCCTAAAAGAAATTAAATTTGTTTTTTTTTTTGTTTCATGTTGCGTTGCAGCTGCATCCAGACCAATCAGGCGTATTTCACGTTTCACACATTTGAAAGCTTGCAGCAGATGTGATTATGTAAGCAGTTATTGCTTACATGGAGATTTTAGTCTCTGTCACTTCTACAGCTTGTTTTATTCCATCACTCATATGCAGACAATTTATTCACTATTTAACTTGCCTTGTAAAAAAAAACAAAACCTGTATCTGCTTAATATAATATCATTTTCATTATTCAGTTTGGAAAGGTGCATTACTGATGTAGAACCTTTCTTTAAACATTGACGTTCTTCTGAAGAATATTTGCTCTCTGTGTCATGTAGGTTCGCCCTTAAAAAATTTGTAGAGAAAACATTAAATACGTATGTCATTTATGTATTAAGCAAAGGTGTATTTTCAGTTTAATAGTGGAGTTGAAAGATTTGGCATTACATATTAGATATCAGGAATAGGGCTTAGGTTCAGTGGGGTAAAAATGCAAAGGTTGACAAGAAGAGAAATAAACTAATAAAGGCAGGCAGCGGCCTTAAAGAGGGGGAGGAGGTTATGTAAGAAGAGGCAGTTGGTGGTGCTGTCAGAAAGAGAAGCTAGAGAGGCACTGACACCAAGAGAAAGCATCTGTCTGTCCGTCTTTTTAAACAGCTATGTGAATGGCCAATATTTGCTCCCTTTTTATGTGATCAGGCTAAAGCGTAGCTTCCACAATCATCCCCCACCCCTTCATCCATCCTCAGTCATCGTTGCTCATCCTTGTTGGCAAATGTGAATCCCACCCTTCCCCCACAACCTAACCACAGCCAGAGAGCAGGACAGTGATCACACACGCCCAATCAGCCATTATCTTTAAGCTTTTATAACAAGCCGGGTTTTTGGATATTAACATGATGAAACGCAGTAAGCTTGCACAGTCATTCAGAGAGATCTGAGCTAGCCCTTTTAGCTGCATCATTGACATTATAAAATGGCTCTGTATCCACCAACATTTCCATGTTCATGCGAGGAAATCATTAGACACCCCTAATACATAATGAAACCATGTTAGTTTCTATTCTGTCATCTATTTACAAAGTGATTATACTGCTTTTGTCATGACTTAGCTAGGTTAATTATAGCTGACTTCAGCTGGGATTATTCGAACATTCTTTTAAAACAAGGGCTTTTTAATTTAAATCTGAGAAAAGCAGAGACCTCAGTCTACTGGGATCATCCGACAGAAAGCTCCCTCTTCCCCCGGCAGGCTCCAATCTGTCTTTGTCTGTTCTCCAACTCTGTGGCTATGATTAGCTTTAAATATTAATTGGATTTTATTTTATTTATTAGCATCAAGATTCTGTCCAAAATGCTCTGCCAGAACTATTGTTGATTGCAGACCTCTGTAGTAGTGGAGTCTTAAATGAATGCACAGACACAGTGGGCGTTTCTTGTTTAACACTCCCATAGGTGATTACACCATAAAAGCCTTCAGGCCTTGATCAGAAATATGCGTGTCTGTGCGTGTGTTCTATGGTAACATTGAATTACCACTGTCATTGGTTTGTTAATTTGTGTGCTCCATCTAAAACCAGGGTTATTCTCATCCGTTCAAATATTATCAATTAATTTGTCTTAGAATCAAAGAGCAATCATTGTACCTAAACTGCCAGTGTACAAACCTGGTGTCAATACCAATTTGAGGGGCTATTGTTTTTCAAGTGCCAAGGAAAATAAGTTAATGTTCCTGTTTCTGTTTGCTTCTGTACAAGTCAGAATGTCATTAGATTTTATACTCGGGAATGGGGGTGTTATAGGGGTGGCACCAATGTCCTTACTTTTGGAAGATCAGAGATCGACCGATACTTAGATAAGATCGGTGAAAAAGATCAGCTTCTAATCTACCTCCACAAAGGTCTGAAAATCAGCCACTGTCCCCCTTTGCTCTGCTGTGAACATTACCTAATGTCCAGTTAAAACACATTTGTATTGTTTCAAAGGTGTTGTTCATTGTTTTTCAATAAAATAAGATTGGAACATAAAAGGTGTATTGTGAGATAATAACACCTGACACTGTCGGGTATTTAAAAAAATAGGTATCAGAATCGTCAGGTCAGACTTTATAAAGATTGTTGTTTCGCCAGAAAACTGTAATCGGTGCACTCCTACTTGGGACAGTTTTTACAACAATGACTAAATTAAGACACCATCTACATGGAAACAGTTTTTTGTGGAAATTTATTTATTTTTATTGTTTTAGACATGAGAACAGGAGCCCCTAAATGTTTTTTTTTTTAAGTGAGTTGCTGAGTGAAAATGCCTTGTACTGCCTTTGTTGCTTTCTTTTTAGAACTTTTAAAAATGATGTTGTCATAGTCCCACCTTTAGCATAACCTATAACATCAATAATGATAGATTACATTATTATGTTGTAGATAGGGCTGACCAATAAATCAAAAATGGTATATACCGCAAAAACCGTGATCAATATCAATTGAAAATACATCCAATAGAACGTTGATAATTTCACTGAACTCTGATCAAAAACTGCACAGCATTCTGGGGGATGTAGGCAGAGGAAAGGCTTTAGTCGCCCGACCTATCATGGACCAGATAAGAAAGGTTGGTGGCATCAACTAACTCACTCAGTCTTTGGTAAGCTAGCAACAACCTGTTCCATAACATACACATTAGCAGTTTAATGTTTTGTCTCCATGTCTCATAACTGCTTAAAAATAAAAAAGGAGAAAATGAGTTCAACAGCTCGAGAGGAAATTGCGGGTAAAAGAAGACGGGTCACGTCACCCGTTTGGCATTATTAATCAACATTTTTTTTCCAGGTTCTTTTTTCAAGTTGGTAAAACAAAACACTATATCAGCTGAAATGAAATGCTTATATCCTGATACATTTTTTAGGCATATCACCTAGCCCTAGTTGTAGATGCCAGTTGTTCAACTATAGCAACACCATTGTATCCTGTATACTGTAACCTCACGAAGAGACAAGAGGGATGAACAATAACGATGTCTTGAATAGACTGAATTTACCAGTTGCAGAATTATTATTGGACCAATAAATATGCAAATTTTTAAGGCCTTTATTGAAAAACATGTATGAAACTGACTTTATGGAGCAGATAGATAGGCCTGTGTCAGATCACTAACTGGCACAGGTTAGAACTTCCAGTCCAGTTGGAGAAAATGTTCAAATGTTGTGTTGATATCTTTAGTGATGAGCTACTTTGACCCTTTCGTATACGACTAAACCTGTGTTCAGTTTCTGAAAATTATTTTTTAACATCTGAGTTTAATAAAGTTGCATCATTGAGCCACAACAAGGCTTTATCATTCAAACAGTTTACTTGTTGTTTGACCAGCAAAAACCTGGTCCATTTCATCCTCTGAACTAGTTTTGAGTTCACACTGGGCTTTTCAAATGTAAGAGAAAAATGCTCACACATTGTGACATTTTGAAGACTTTGGTTGCTTCCTTGTTAAGCTTATAAAACATTTTCACAGGATAGACAACTGAATTGTAATTATTAAAAACAATCAAATGTTATTTTGTTATAGTTTTGCAGAAGATATTTCTTATATATAGAAATGTTGCGAGTGAACAAGTGTGTTTGAAGTAAACTGCCTCTGTAATTCATTTAGTTTTTAATTTAATGTTTACACAATAATTATGCAGACAGAATTTCATCTGAAGGCAAAATTTACCTTTTTTTTATTAAATGCTCATGTTTGTAGGTCATTAATAATTTTAATTTACTGAGTGAGAGCTCTATTCATTTAGCAACAAAATCCATCCTTATTGATGAAGTTTCTCTTCAAATTGAGTACACAGAAAGGAAAAACTCATTGCTGCTCCAGAAGAGAAATAAATTATTTTTAAAACTGTAAAAGTGAGGTTTTATCTAATTAGTTTTCTGAATTTTCTTATAATTGCACTGGAAACTGATGATGATGAGTTACAGGAGGAGTAAAGCCAGATTGGATCTTTAAGATGAGCCAATAAAAAGTATAGATGTTTCCAACTTTTAAAGAAAAAACTGTTCTTGTTTGGTCATATACCCATCTATTGTTTGGTACCTATCTTTTTAATCAATTATTCAGTGGACACAGTTTAGTACCACAGTTTTACCATTTTCTTCATTGAATGGATTTATTAATACTTTCCAGTTTTGGGGTATTAGGTAGATAGGTAAGTATTAAGATCAAGTTTCTTTTCTGCAAGGCTATTTCAATCCTGCACCAGTTAGGATTTTAATGTTCCCCTGAAGTGTCAAATAGTGTGTTAACTGAATAAATAAATAAGCTAGAAAAACAATGTCCCTCAAGAACAGACTCAGTCTGCTCTGATTGGACATCTTCACTATATAGACTAAAAATTTACCTCTCCTCGTTCTGCGTTGCTTAACTAAAATTTGAGACTTTGTATTGACTGCAAAGCTAGTACACAACCCTGAGTCAGCAGAATTTTTTATTGTTTGTATTGCATTTAATGTACTCTGAAAATTAATACTCCCAAGTGCAAGGTACATCCCAAACACAGACACCACACATCAAACTGACACAATTTGGCAATTTATTCAGTTTCTAAAGTTTTGCCACAGACATCATGCTGTATACCATCTTTTAGCCACAATAGCTTGCAGTAATCTTCTTCCTTACGGCCTTATCAATTTCTCATATTGTCAGGACAGATTTTTTGTAGCTTTTTCTATACAACACTGCTTCAGTTCATTGACATTTATGAACACCTGTTTATACTCAGCTTTCTTAATGTCTCAGTCGAGTCTAGGATTAAGCTCTTAAATGGATCAATGTAACAACTTGATTTTTCTTTATCTATTCTGCCAGATTTACTAATGTGTTTGAGCTCATTGTTCTGTTGCGTGGACCAGTCTCGAATAAGCTTCAGCTGTTGGACAGAAACACCAAACATTAGCATCCATAGTGACAAAGTGGTATGATAAATGCCTTTACCAGAGAACATAATATAACTCTGGTACAGAAGACAGCAGCACTATGCTGATCTGTAAAGGAATTGAAAAGAACAAATTTGTTAAAAAAAAACAGAATCAATTAAAGTCTAAGCTTTGTGACAGCAAAATATATTGTAACCCAAGGGATGGATTTTAATAAAACTCTCAGAAAGGAACTATTGTATGCACATCTACAGCTCATAAGCTTTGGAGCCAAACCATTTCAAGATGGCCGCCACAGCTAATGATTTTGTCAGGAGAACTCTGTTATGTATGCAGATACTGAACTCAAATTTAGTGTGGCAGTAGCTGAGTGTCATTTCTAGCAATACTCCAAGCATGCAAGGTGGATAAACATTCCTTCAAAGAATGCTGTTTATTTGTTAATACCATACAGCAGAGCTATCCAACTAAACTGGCACAGTTACTGAAAATCAACATCTCAGGGGCCGCACATCAAGCAATTACTGTCATTATGTAAATTTAATTTAAGATCGTTTTGCGTCATTCTAAATTTATTTTGAATTCGGTTATCAAAATGACTAAGTTTGCAGTTGGAAAAACCGACTGGAATGCTTCCTGAAGTCTGAATTACAACTTACCTTATTCAAAATGCAACCCTAATTTCCTGGGCAGTGTTATGTTATTAACAATGAAATATTTCTGAGAAGGATTTAGACTTGTTGGCTAAATCAATATGCATAAAATTATGTGTACAGTGATAGACAAGGGAATATCTTCCTTGTAGGTGTTTGTATATCTATTGGCTAGTTTTTATTATATTTATAAGGAGATTTGTAAAATAAAAATATCCACGTTTCATCAAAAAAATGTATTGTTAAAGTCATGCTATAAACAATATTATTCAGATGCTTAGAATTAATTTTGAACAGTGAAAATTTGGAGATAAAGAGGGTATGGAATTATAGGCAAGGCCCTATAGAACAAGAGAGATATGGTACTCTTTAAATATTTCCGTTCACGTTAACAAAACGTTGCTTTTTCTACCATGAAAGGAAGCGGGGGCAATGCTTCAGAGAAAAGGCCAGTCAGACGTTGACATCAATGTGATAAAGACACAAGCCGGCCATCATTATGGCAGCTGAAGAGCTTGATACATAACAGGGCGCAGCTATAGCTGTGACCCAGAGCCTGAACTGTGTTAAATCCAGCCTCCTACATTTAACTTAAAAGCCTCCACTTGGTTGCTTTGTTGTTCTTTGCCTTTGTGCTGCACTCACAAACTGAATCTGCTCATTTTATTTCAGCGTGGAGGTTGATGTCTGATATTATGAATTTAGGGGAATTTGTTACCTCTCTAGCAACACGCTCATTAAAGGCTTCACTAATTGCTACAAGTCAACTTCAGCTATGTGATTTATAGTTTGCAAAGGTTTTTAGACAGTGTTACAGGTGTAATAGCCCGAGGCTCACTGTGTGTGGAGGTGTGTGTATCCTGCTGGAAGGCGAGGCTGCCTGTCCCTGTGATCCATATGGTCGTTGTCAGAGGCCTGGCCAGGGTTCTGCCCCATATCATCTCGCTTGTTTCCCTCGCCACCTCTCGCTGCCAGCCAGGAGAGCAGTGGAGAGACAAAAAGAAGAATGGAGGGAAAAGCTGTTTGTTTGCTTGCCTGTTTTGTTTTATTTAGTGGTTTTTGCTGATCACAGTAGAGACTGGCCTAGAAACATGACAGTGCTGTGTGGGGCAGGCAGGACTCCTGAATCAGTGTTGGAAGCATCCGATTTCCTGTTAGGCTGAGAAGAGAGGGGTTTTATTTGTTTATTTTTATTACTAAGAAATAAGGTGATCATGTAAATGCTATAACTCTATTACAGTTAATAAAAAAGACACATTGTGATAAACTTTGTCTAAAAATATTTTAAAAAATAAATCTTCCTGCTTTGCAAAGTGCACCAGATCTATCACCCACATGTTGCCATGGAATATGTGTCTATGCAATCAATACTGGTGAAGAGCTAGTTCCCTAAGCCTTCTGACTCCTCTTCGTTTTTGTGGGGGTGTGTGGGTGCTTTCAATGGGGCTTTTATTCAACCGTCACATCAGCTGTTATTTTGGTAACTCTTTACAGTAAGGAACATAAATCCCAAATAGTCAGTATTAAAAAAATCCCAACTATTTTAACAACTGAATAAAATAACCAAAAAGAGAAAAAATGCTATGTAGCATAGTAGAACATACTGAAACAGTTACTGAGTAGTGTTTTCTGGTCAGTGAAAGCCGAGCTTTGTATTAACGCCAGCCAGGCTTTTATTTATATCAGGGCGAACCTTTATTCTGTTTTAGAAATTCACATCAATCACATAGTGCATGAAAAAACTGAACAAACTAATTAAAAAGGCTCTTTGTTGGGGTCTGCCACGTATCCCCTAGAGCTGACAGCAGAAAGATTGTGCACAAGCTGCTCTACATATTAGACGAGATCAGCAGAATAGACTGATGAACCAACAGAGATTCTTCTTCTCCTTTGCTGCAGTAAGATCTGGTGCAGGAGGTCAGTCCTGCCTAAAGCAATACCCAGACACTAGCTTTCTGATTCAGGACGATGTATGATCTTCCGTTCCTTCATCTGTTCTTATTTTTTCCTTTTAAATATAGCTGTATAATATTTCACTAGAATACTCGAGTATTTTTCTTCCATCAAATTTACTTCAGATTCCATGTAATTTTATGCACAACTTTAATAATATCACTAAAATGTTCACGTGATACCTGTTTCTCTTTGTAAGGTTCTGCCAATGATACCCATAACTTCCTGCTCAGATGTTTCACATTAAAAGCTTTTCTGAACCTCAAAAGGCATAATCCCTTTCACTCTAAACAGACTTTTAATTTAGAACATCTGCAGGAAACATTTAGTTAATTTTGGAGTGATTCAGTATTGTTTATCAAAATGAAAAATATGAAATACTAAATGAAATCAGTCGGAAAATAAGAAGAAATTTTGCTCAATAAAAAAAACAGTTGTGTATAGATGGGGTTGGGATTTTTGTGCCTTCATGTTATTAATAAAGACACAACTATCAATAACTGGTTCCCTTTTTAGGAACCAAACTCCATCACTTGCCATTGATTAAAAGTCGTTTTCATTGAGCAAAAATGCAAATTACTTACTACATTTTTGCTTCAGATTTGTTTTCATCCTGTTTTAGCCTCATAGAGCCACAATATAAATTAGGTATTTTCTGCTGCTTTGATTCAGTTTTATATGGAGCTCATTGAGGCATGGTAAAAATAAAGTTTGAGGTTGTTGAAATCCATTCCCTCAGTTAATTTGACACTGTTCACATAGTTTTGCTTACAATAGATCACCATGTAAACATTTAAATTGTTTTGAGACATTCTTACATCCAGGTTCACAAACTTCTAAACAAGCCATTAAACCACTGCAAACTGCAGAAAACAACATAATTTTAATCAAACCAAGCCATAATCTAAATCAAGAAAAATATTTATTAATCAATAAATTAGCTGAAAGATAAAATTATAGAACATTTTTTTTATTTTAACTGTTGGAATGAGGTTAAATGAAATATAAGTATTTGATGTGATTTAGGTGAAAACACAAGCAATTCTGATGATTATCACAGCCCCATTTTGTCATTTGCAGACAGTCCTTAAACCCTTGTCTCACTTCCAGTGGTGCAATTTTGTCCATTTCCTCATTCAAACTGAAAAACAAAACTAAGTACAACACCAGCTGCATGTAGACACCAATGTTACTGCAAATCTGAGCGCAGGTTTTCCTAAATTGAGAGAAATCTTGTATTTTATTTCTGCTTATGACCCCTGGGTGGCTCCGTAGGTTAGCTCTGATAGTAGCAGAGTGTTTGAAACCTGTTAAACAGAAACATAACTGAAATGGACACAGTGAAAAATATTTATCAGGTAAATCATCACTCGAAAAACAGAAGTTTTTCTTGTTGTGCCGTCCATTTTCTAAAAGTGTGTGTGCTCATTTCCTATCATGTATAGCTGCTCTGAGTACCATCTTTGTCTAATGCATTATCCAAGCAACCCTTTAGCCATTTGGTCTGGCCTCTCATTTCTCTGTGTGTGTGTATGCTGTGTTTTCTGTGTTCTTCATTCCTTTCTCATTTTGTTCTGCCTTTTGCCTCGTTCCATCTGTCTTTTTTCCAACATTGAGCAAATCAAAGGTTTGATTTTGTTTTGAGGTGTAAAGCTGCCTTTGGAAAGGAGGCAGCAGCACCGAACAGCTTTCAGCCTTACAAATAAAAAAGAATAAAACATTTTGAATGTGAACTTAACACAATTTTGCAGCATTTTAAAGGGATTCGCATGATAGAATACGTTGTTTTCACATCAAAGTCTCTCATTCAGAAGTTTTGTTAACATTTTATTCACAGTTTAGGTTAATAATGGCAAATGGTGAATGGCTTGAACTTATATAGTGTTTTATCAAGTCCCTGCGGACTCCAAAACACTTTACTTTTCAATTATTCACCCATTTGTTCACACACTAATAGTGGTAAGCTACAGTGTATCCACAGCTGCCCTGGTGCACTGACAGAGGCGGGGCTGACATGCACCAGCGCCACTGGTCCCTCTGACCACCACCAGCAGGCAAGGCGGTTGAAGTGTCTTGCCCAAGGATACAACGATTGAGACGGATGGAACAGGAGATCCAACTGGCAACCCACTGGTTACAGGACTCCCCTAACCACTCCGCCACAGCTGCCCCATAATAATAATTATCTATCTTATCACATTTTCCCTTAAAAAAAAAACATTATATACTGTATGTCAACAAAAAGCATAATATTTAGAATGTTTAATGATTTTGAACCATGTGTTTAAAATATTCTATATTAGGAAATAGCAACATTGTTAAAAAATGTTTGCCAGGTTGCAAAAATAGTTTTATAATCGAGGTGGTTATTTCAGTCACATGAGCAGTTATTATTAATAATCATAATAAAATAGGTTGATGAAATTCATGCTGGTTTGTTTAAAAGAACAACAAAAAAAAATAGTTAATTTATATTTTTATTCATTTTAAAACACCTTTACCATAGTTATTTAGTTGATTTTTTATTAAGCTAATAATTGATTTTTATGTGATTCTTGACAAGTTGACAATGTTTTCAGCTTAGTTTCAGTCTATACAGACATATTTTAAATGAGCAGCCATTTTGAGCTATCAGTTGAATAATCTGCTTGTCATGTGATCTCTGTGTGTTGGGATATATAATTGGCTCACATGGACTTCCTGTTTTCCCCCACTGAGCTGACAGCTAACATGATCCAGACCAAAGCCTGTTGTATGTTCACCGAGCCACAAATGATCTTGACACACGCCTGCCCCTCATTCATTATCAATCATTTCTATTAGTGAAAATTGATCCCATCTGCCCTCTTAGTTTGGACAAAACAGAAACCAGCATCTCCGGTTTCTGAGACAGAAGAGAACGAAGATCATGCTCTCACTATATTGTGAAACTAAACAACACAAGCAGTCCCAGTTTAATATTGCACATTTTATTACGCTGTTGGCGAAACATGTCTACTCTGGAACTGTTTTCACAGATTTTATTACTTTCTTGTTTTCCTCCGTGTCTGCATTTTTGTTTATATTTCTTCACAATGTAACACACAATGGCAGAAATACCACCTCATTATTGGGGGGGTCAGCCGGGGGTCAGTAACAGGGAGTTTTATTAAGAGCAACTTTTAGGGGTGTCGATTAAAATACAGTTAAATGTACTGTTGTAAAACAGCCAACAATTGTCAAAATCTCTATGAGCTTTTTAATTGTTGGTTCTTGGCAACTTTTATTGAAGATATTCATTATAGAGAAAAGAAGGAACCATAATAATTTGTTCAAATTTGCTGATAGGACAAACACATTTTTTATTAGAATTCACATTTTTTAATCACTTGTTTCGTATGGATTTTAATATAAAATCATCTAGTTGTTGGACCCGGTTTGAAAACTGAGACATAAATGCAGGTTTCCTAATGTAAGATGAAAGTTTCATCCCTATAATTACTCAGTTTCAAGATAATGTAAGTGAATTATGTGCCTGGAATTGGATAGAAATCTAACTTTTTGGGGTATGTATTTGTTTTATCTACTGTACTAAACATACATGACTTGAAAACTTTCAAAGCTCAAGTTATATACAACCAAATAAATTCTGTCAGAGCAATCTGTACTGTGCTTTAACTATGATACAGATCACAATTGTTAGGTTCAAGGAGACACAAGCTTTGCTGCTAAATGGGGATGCAGTTTTAATTTATAGACTTTAGTATTTTCACTGATAGGTAAGGCATTTTAAACAAGTTTATTAATTCCAGGTTCAACGGTTCATTCTTCATGTTACATGTTTTGGTTTTATTTATTTAACAGTGTGCCCACTTTTGGAAAATGTTTTCCAGTGGACAAGCAAAGTTCCCACAATGCTTTTACAGTAAACAAAACATAGACTTGACTCTTGACATAGATAATCTAAGCAATCAAACTTTGTAGAACTTATACCGGACTGATTTCTGTTATAATGAACAGCTGTTAAAAAGGTCTGCTTGCCATCTCTTTAGCCTCAAGCTTAAGTCACGCAAGTTCAGACGTGCGAGAAGAGAACAAAGCAGTCAGTTGTGTTGTTTTGTGTCTTAAGTAGAAAGAAATCTGAACACATTGTGAAATTATGTCTGTTTCAGAATGCGGGGAAGAATTTTCCTCTCTCGTTGACACATTTACAGCTGCAGAATGCACTCGGCTCTTTTGCACATTAACATCTGAGGCATAACGAGGTCACATGGGCAAGCGTTGACTGGACGCCTTCAGTATCATTTGCTGCTTTGGTTAAAAAACATGAAAAACAAAAGCAAAATTTATTGTTTTCCTGTGATACTAAAGACTTATCTCTGAAAAAGAAAATAATAATTTTTTTTATAAGAGTAAATGTGTTGCAGATAAAGCATCTCTGAAAACACATACATAGGCACACAATTTGGAGAACAAATGTAATAAAACATCCTAAAAATCGGAAGCATTTACAGAAAATATTTCATCATCTCGTGCTGCATGGATATTATTCAGAGTTCTGAGTGGTAAGATTGTGACAGACTGATCAGATCTGTGGTTTGTAACTGCTGAAGTCCCGCTAAGACAAAATTATCTGTTTAAATATCATAACTTCTTTGATTTATAGTTCATAAACTTCATATTGTGAAGAAACAGTCTGACTTGCGCATTAAATTGTCTGCATATACATCTCTCATTCAGTAATTCTCCTCCGCTTCTTTAATTCCTCTTTACCCTAATGACTCTCTATGAAGAACCCCTTTTCACAATTTAAAGGAAAGTCATTTGAATTCAACCCAAAATTTATTTACATCTTCCATCATTCATATTGTAGCATTAAATTCAGCTGATATTTGATGACAAACAGCAACATAAATCTGCCTGGCGTCCGTCTGGACAATATGTTTTATTTGACTGGGAGTGAATATTTCATGGAACACAATAATGACTAAAATTCATACTACAGCAAACAATTTTAATTACACTGAGCATTTTTCATTGGATGATCGCGCAATGTTTTGTGATACGTTAAACACACACATTTTGTTATTCTGTTTATTAAAATGCACAATGTACACAGTCCAGTATAAATTTAGAACACAGAAAGACATCATACTGATAGCCATATGCCATAGAAATCCTCAGTCTGTGTGTCCAGAATGTCGAGGAAAGCAGCAGCGCCGAACCCTCGCAGAATATGCGCCTGCGAGTGCCTTTTACGTTGCGTCGATTTGTCCTGCCATAATGTAAGAGAGGACAAAATGCACGAGAGAGATTTGTACAGAGACAGAAACAGGAAGCTGGAAAAGAAGAAAAACCCAGAGATGAATAAATGAGAGGTTTAGTGAAAAGAAAGGGAAGAACCAGTAAAAAGAGGTAGGGAAATGGAGGAGGAAGGAAAGGATAGCAGAGAGGAGGCTGCGCTCAGAAACAACCCTGTGTGTTGCCATGGTGCAGGCTCAGTCAGAACTGCACAGTCGCTCTGCTGCTCAGCTAGCTAATTACCACCGACTGCACTTCTGATACGAAGGCGACCAAAAGCTCTCTGGTTTTCCAAGAGCTTTTTTTTTTTCTTTGATCTGCACATTGACACAGCCTTATATGAGTCAAAGGAAAAAATGTTTTATCACAAATGTGCATGAAATAATTTAGGAGCTCGCTCTCACTGAACAGGTTCTGCACATCACCATCAGCTGACTTTTAAAACCCAATATGGGCTATTGTGGATTAATATTCACCATTAACATTTCCAATTATGTAATCTGCCAAATCCAAGGCATGCATATGTTCGCTGGAACATCTCAGCAGGCAGGAATGAGAGAGGAGAGGAGAGGGACAGTCTGTACGGAAAAACTAATTCAAAACCAATTCACGTACAGAATTCACAAATTTGTCACTTGTTTTACAGAAATTCACATATGTTTAAGAAATCCTGAATGTCATTTGAAGGTTGAATTTTTACTGCTATTAAAAATCATTAAAGTTGTATGTTTTAAAATCATTCCAAACTGGAAAAGGAACGGTTCATATAAACCAGTGAAAGCTTCCAAAAACTAGGACATTTTTGCCCATGATGAGTGTTTGTAAACTTGACTGCAGCTTTATTAACCAATTAGTTACCTTTAGTGGTAATACCATACCACTTTTATTTAATTTACACTTTTAATAATACTCTGTTGAACTCGATAGGTTAGTTAGGTTATATAGCTAGGTGATACATAACATTTTATCACAGGAACTACTGCTAAAGTGTTTTTGGCATTAAGGATTGAGTATTTTCAGATCAGTGTGTCATCTCTCCAGTTCAGTAAAAGCACTGCTCTGATCTTGAAGGAGTTTCATCCTTTAGGGGACTTTGTGTCTTACCCTACACAGTAGGGGACGGCTGATTTGGCAAACACCAAAGTGCTACAATCTTTTTAAAACAATGCCCTGTTTTTTTTCTTCGTTTTTTTCCTTCTGTTGTTTGGCGCCTAATACATAAGCATATGGATAAATGTGCTCATGTATTCATAACTATCAGAGGGGAAACTGAAAGCACAGCTCATGTTTTTGTTGCATCGCCTGTTGTCCTACTTACTGTAATTTTTCATCACTTTCAACACCTACACTTATTGTGAGCCAAAACTCAGGCAAGGCTAGTGAATGGAGCTTTGTGAGCCCGTGGGTGTTCCCAAGTTCAGCTTATAGAGGAGCACAAAACCTTAACCAAGACGTTTAGATCACTGCTGCAGAAGGTAGAAGAAGGTGGAGGCCCTGGTGAGGTGAGGTTTCTATTGATATAGAGGTCAAAGTTACCTTTGTGATTTGTAGTATAATGTCAATAAAGTGGACCTCCAAAGGATTATAAATATCCCTCTTTATTGCAGTGGTTCAATGATTTTGATTTGTAAACCAGCAAAATTACAATATGTTTTATTTTTTTATTGGTTTGCAGAAAAGCTCTGGTAAGAAAAAAAGGTAAAACCAAAGAAAGCAAAGGTTAATGTTGGTGCACAGGATGTTTAACCAGAGCCTTCAAAAAACAGTTTGTGCAGTCCATTCAAAGCCTAAAGAATTAGATATAGCGCTGAAGAGCAGTTTCAGCTTACTAACTATTCAGTCAATATCTCTGATTAAATTAGCATACTTTGTCATTTTTTTGTCCTCAAATTTTGTTTTTTTGTAGAGGTTGAACAAAATGTTTGCTACCTTTGGAGAAAACCAACTTGCCAGATGTGCCAGTTATTTTTAGGCATACATCCCAGTTTATTATTAGCCAAAATCATTACTTTAATACATTAGGGTTAGTTTTTGAATTAAGGAGGACATATCATGAAAAATCCATTTTGTACCTGATAAATGCATTTTATTGGGAATTTGGAGTTTCTAGGAAGAAGAAAATTTGAATTTAGTCTGTCCCAGTAATGTGTAGATATCTTCATATTCTGTTTAGGTCTATTTTCTGTGACGTTTTCTGCTATTGCGTCACAGTATTTGCAATGGAACTACCAAAAAAGGTCGGGAGTTACCAACTACAATTAGGTCGTCTTCATTTTCCTCTGGCTTTGGCTCCAACATGTAAGGCTGAAAGGACAAGTATTCTGTTGTTGACATTTTTTTATTAATTTGTAAATAAAAAGTTTCTGCACTGCTAAATAGTCATAAACCCCTCGATCAAACTAGAATGAACCACTCTGGAAGTTGGAGGGGGGCGGGGTGTGAAGCGCCTCATTTAGATTTAAAGAGACAGCATCAAAATGAGTTGATCTGAGACACACCTCAGAAAAAGGGTTAAAGAGGGGCTTTGGGAATTAAAATAAGGAGTTCAGACCACAGCATTGCAGTTTCACTTTATACAGACCCCAACTGTATTATTTAAATGTGAAAAAGGATTTAAAAGCATGATATGTCTCCTTTAAAGATCACTTAGGAATAGGAACGTGTTTGGACCAGCATTTTAAAAAATGAAATCTCAATAAAAATCAAGTTTTCTTTTGTATCTGGACTGTATTATTTTATATATTGATTCTATATCATTACATATTGCAATATTAACATCAGTGCAGTACTGAAAAGAACTGCTTGGACTACAATAAATTGTTCTAACGTGTCATCCAGAATGCTTTGTATAATAAACTATTTGACTAATCAAATGAACTCTCACTGTCCAAAATGCCAACACTCATTTTAGATGTTAGTGGCTGAGATGCTAAAAGCACACAGAGAGTGTTGTGAGCGTCATGATGACAAAAAAGTGAGGAAAATGTGGGTGTTTTGTAAATTAAATTGGTATTGCAGCCCTAATCAGTATTCCTCAGAATTTTGGATCTCATATAGATCTACAGTCTCATCAGTAGCCAACCTCCACTACCCTATCAGCAACACTATCAGGATCTTTGTAGACATAATAAAATAAATGCATTTGCAATCCAAAAGCATTGAATGATTAAAGCACAGCAGAAGAGTAATACATTCTGTAATGGTAACTGACGGTGAAACATCAAAATGGCAGCACTCAGTTGTGTGTAGTTCCAAATGATTCAAAACACCAGAGAGAAGCGAGTTCAGCAGCTCTGTCAGCTTAGCAACAAAAGCCAGGAATTATTCCAGAGTGTTGAGCTAACAAGCTGCAGTGACCTCTGATGGAGAGGAGTAAGTGAGGGTGGGAATATGTGAAGCATACTGATGACACACATGACCAGCTTCATCGCAGCCACACGCGTTATAACTAACTGGCTGTGTGACCACAAGATCAGGAACTGATGGACAATTAGCAGGAGTAAAATTAATGTGTAGAAACGTCTGTCGTGATTCTGAACAAATTAGATTAGATTAGATTAAAATTTCATTTGAAATAGCAAGTAAAACAACAGAAGTAAAGTAAAAACTAGCAATAAAATAAAAATCTAAACGAAAAAAGAAACAAATGATTTGCAAAGTCCAAGCTAAATGAGCAATACAGGCAGCTTGTGTGGTTTATGTGATGTCATTATTAAGTCACATAAACAAGATAAATGTATAATGATCAAAACTGACTGAAATGTGTTTAGTTATAAAAGTTATGATTGCAAGAAAGAAAAACACAAAGTTTGCTGCTGTCATGAGGGGCACCAATAATTCTGTCACCTTCCTGTTGAAAAGAATGACTCAAGCAGAGAAACAACACTGAAACCCCACTTTTCAAATACATGTGAAATGCTTCATAGCAAAGAATTATGCTTCATTGGTATGAATATTTTTCAAGAATTAGTTAATAGTCTACAAAAATGTTGACTGATTTCTAAACTTTACATCCATCTTCTGATTTCAGCTTTTAAGACAGACATTAAACTTTTTTCTTATATAATTATGAATTCAATTTGGGTTTTTAGACAGTAAAAACTTGGAATTAAATCAGTTTGCCTGAAATGTTTGCTCATCTTTTAATGACATACAATATGAGAAAATTTGCACTATTAAGTGTTAAGTCTTTAAAATCCTCTTACTAATGAACATCTTTAAACCCTCTCAAGGCAACTGCTGTGTTTTTTAACTGCTGATAACAAACAGCTAATTATTAGTAGATTTGTGAAACGTTTTATAAAAAATAAACTTTATTATCTTTTATTTACCAAAGATAATTACTGTCAAGTTTTGTTGCAAATTGTTATCTACAAGCTATCAACAGTTTCTGTTATGATCTGTCAAAATGCTTACTTGTTGCCACACTACATGTCAGAAACCCACCAAAAAAGGCCCAGTCAGCTTCAGACCTGACTAGTTGTCAGTAGACTTGTAGGAGGCCTTTTCTGGCAACACTGTTATGAATATTCGTTACACTAAGTAGTTTTCCCTCTGTGGCTGCTCTTGGTGAAGGTCAAACTAGCCGGCTCCCATTTGGAGCTGCTCAGCGTGACAGAGAGGTAAGCCAGAGCAAGCTTTTGTAATATTACATAAAGATGAGGAGGGAGCGCTGCTGACAGCTGTGACGGGCTATTAATTATAGTTTCATGGATGTACGCCGTGCGCCTTGTGTGTTGGGAGGTGCAGATGTAGTCAAAATGCTCAATCAAAGCCATCAAATCTGAAAACTTTAAACTTTAATGGGGTTGTTTTATGGGGGAACTAATTAATTTTCTCATTTAAATAAGTGCTGGTGTTTAGACGAGGGGAAAGAAACTATTGACTTTTAACACTGTGGGATTTTTCGTCATTAAATCTCATTATGCCTGCTTTTTCTCTGACATTGAATTTCGACTTTGTGCACCAATCAAACATCTCGTGCAGTCATGTGTTCATCGTTCTCAAATCTATCCATCTGTCACTTCTGTGCTCACCACCTCTTCCTCCTTCCCTCCGGCACAGTGGGGGTTCAGCGTGAATGAGATGTTGGGTGCATGGTAATTGAGTAGTTATTGATTGGACTGCAGCGTGGCCTATGAGAGACCAATGGGAGCTAGAAGATCGGAGCAGCAGCACTGACGGCATCTTCCATCCCACTTTCTGGTGGAGAACATACATGCAGTGCTGCTATAGTCGTTTTGATTTTATCCAACACGTGCATGTTATGGCTAAGAATAATTTCCTCATGCATTGACGATCATTTGATGGACTAGGCCTATGATCCGGGGGAGGTTGTCTGTCATATTTTACTGCGATGTCACCACTGGAGCCTCAGCTCTCATCTTGTTGTGGAAAAGAAAGAGCTGATATGAAAATATTTCCTAAGAAGGAAAGGGTTGTTGCCCTGTCAGCATGCCATTGCCTGTGAACATCCTGAACTCTCTTTTTTTTCTCTTACTGCCTTTAAGAAGAAAATCAGAGTTTAGGTTTCTTAAAATAATGGGGGAAGTTCTGACCTCTTCTAGTTATTATTATTTTTTTGGTTCAATAATTTTGCTTTTGGACTCCAGTGTAATAAATGTTATTTTTTTAAATCAAACTCTTGTTATGTGTCAATATGTATCTCTTAAATAATCACTTAAAAATAATAAAATTATGTATAGTTTGTAGAAAACTCTTATTATTTTGCATTTTATTTGATATGGACATACGTATGTAAAAAAATCATACTTTCTCTGCTGTCCTTCCAAGTCACCCTTCATGTTCTTCCATTTTTTTTTTTTACATGAAAATATGATTCTTGTCTGTATTTCAAATGAGAGATTACACCACTGACATATATTAAAATAGTAGACCAAATGTCTCAACCACCTCTCATTGTTGGGAACTGAAGTATGCAGTACACAGTTTATGAAAGCTGCCATGCTGTACTTTTGTAACCAGATGTGAAGCTTTAAATCCAGCCTGTTCTCCCACACACAACCGTACCTCACATTTCTTTTCTTTTAAGCATAAAATAACAAACTACACTTAAACATATTAAAAGCAAAAGTTTCAACATACAGCAGCAAGGTCAGAACTACATGAACAACAAGAGTCAGCCCTTAAATAAATGTCTCTTTTTTTAATAAGGCCAAAATCCTATTTATTTGCATAGAGAAGTAAGACTATAGGTTCGCTGGTTCTGGCTTCAACTTCAACTTATATAATACTGATATATCTATCTATCAATATATATATATATTAGGGGTGCAACAATACATGTACCCGTATCGAACCGTATCGAACAGTGCTTTAGGTTCAATAC